>LR990186.1:10000-637500 GCA_905147325.1 Notodonta dromedarius | reverse complement strand
TCATGTGAGCATCCCATCTCATCTCAGCATCCCATCCCATCTCATCTCATCTCAGCATCCCATCTCATCTCAGCATCTCATCTCATCTCATCTCATCTCATCTCATCTTATCTCATCTCATCTCATCTCATTTCAGAATCTCATCTCACCTCAGCATCCCATCTCATCTCATCTCATCTTATCTCATCATCGTCATCATCATCATCATGATCATCATCAACATCATCATCATGATCATCATCACCATCATCATCATCATCATGATCATTATCAACATCACCATCATCATCACCAACTTTATCATCATCATCATCAACTTCTTATTCATCATCATCACCATCACCAACTTTATCATCATCATCATCATCATCAACTACATCACCATCATCATCATATCTTATCTCAGCATCCCATCTCATCTCAGCATCCCATCCCATCTCATCTCATCTCATGTCAGCATCCCATCTCATCTCAGCATCCCATCTCATCTCATCTCATCTTATCTCATCTCATCTCATCTCATTTCAGCATCTCATCTCATCTCAGCATCCCATCTCATCTCATCTCATCTTATCTCATCTCATCTCATCTCATTTCAGCATCTCATCTCATCTCAGCATCCCATCTCATCTCATCATATCATCTCATCTCAGCATCCCATCTCACCTCAGCATCCCAACTCATCTCATCTGAGCATCTCATCTCAGCATCCCATCTCATCTCATCTCGACTCATCTCATCTCAGCATCCCATCTCATCTCAGCATCCCATCTCATCTCATCTCATCTCGTCTCATCTCATCTCAGCATCCCATCTCATTTCAGCATCCCATCTCATCTCATCTCATCTCAGCATCACATCTCATCTCATCATCTCATCTCATCTCAGCATCCCATCTCATCTCATCATCTCATCTCATCTTAGCATCCCATCTCATCTTTTCATCTAATCTCATCTCAGCATCCCATCTCATCTCATCTCATCGTCTCATCTCATCTCATCTCAGCATCTCATCTCATCTCAGCATCCCATCTCATCTCATCTCATCTCATCTCATCTCATCTCATCTTATCTCATCTCATCTCATCTCATCTCATTTCAGAATCTCATCTCACCTCAGCATCCCATCTCATCTCATCTGAGCATCTCATCTCAGCATCCCATCTCATCTCATCTCATCTCATCTCATCTCGTCTCAGCATCTCATCTCATCTCATCTCAGCATTCCATCTCATCATCTCATCTCATCTCGTCTCAGCATCCCATCTCATCTCAGCATCCCATCTCATCTCATCATATCATCTCATCTCAGCATCCCATCTCATCTCATCTCATCTCAGAATCTCATCTCACCTCAGCATCCCATCTCATCTCAGCATCCCATCTCACCTCATCTCATCATCTCATCTCATCGTCTCATCTCATCTCATCTCATCATATCATCTTATCTCAGCATCTCAACTCATCTCATCTCATGTGAGCATCCCATCTCATCTCATCTCATGTCAGCATCCCATCTCATCTCAGCATCCCATCTCATCTCATCTCATCTGATCTCAGCATCACATCTCATCTCATCATCTCATCTCATCTCAGCATCCCATCTCATCTCATCATCTCATCTCATCTCAGCATCCCATCTCATCTCATCATATCATCTCATCTCAGCATCCCATCTCATCTCATCTCATCTCAGAATCTCATCTCACCTCAGCATCCCATCTCATCTCAGCATCCCATCTCACCTCATCTCATCATCTCATCTCATCGTCTCATCTCATCTCATCTCATCATATCATCTTATCTCAGCATCTCAACTCATCTCATCTCATGTGAGCATCCCATCTCATCTCATCTCATGTCAGCATCCCATCTCTTCTCAGCATCCCATCCCATCTCATCTCATCTCAGCATCCCATCTCATCTCAGCATCTCATCTCATCTCATCTTATCTCATCATCATCATCATCACCATCATCAACTACATCATCATCATCATCATCATGATCATCATCAACATCATCATCATCATGATCATCATCACCATCATCATCATCATCATGATCATAATCAACATCACCATTATCATCACCAACTTTATCATCATCATCATCAACTTCTTATTCATCATCATCACCATCACCAACTTTATCATCACCATCATCATCATCACCATCATCATGATCACCATCATCACCATCATCATCATCATCATCATCATCATCATCATCATCAACTATATCATCATCATCACCACCATCATCATCATCATCATGATCATCACCACCATCATCATCATCATCATCACCATCGTCATCATCACCATCATCATCATCATCAACTTCTTATTCATCATCGTCACCATCGACTTCATCATCACCATCATCAACTACATCATCATCACCATCATCATCATCACCATCATCACCATCATCAGTTACATCATCATCATCATCATCACCATCATCAACTACATCATCATCATCATCATCATGATCATCATCAACATCACCATCTTCATCATCACCATCACCAACTTTATCATCATGATCATCAACTTCTTATTCATCACCACCATCATCATCATCATCACCATCACCAACTTTATCATCATCATCATCAACTTCTTATTCATCACCACCACCATCATCATCATCAACTTCTTATTCATCATCATCATCACCATTAGGGATTGCTCCCGGGAATTCCCGGTACTGGTTTTTCCCGGGAATTCCCGGTATTTTCCTCCTTCTATCTAGTACCGATACTGAAAAGAATTCCCGGGAATTTCGGTACTTTCGGTACTTAATAATTATTACCTGCCGTTATTTCATACCCACCTACCTATAGTGCTGCTAAACCAAACGCGAGGACGCATTGTTTGGACTAGAGGGGGAGGATGTAACGGATGCGCGGCAATATTTAAAATTTACTTAATTAAAACCTACATTGACTCCTCTCTAGGAGTTTATTTGATTATTTGCGCATGCGCGAGAACTCTATGACCATCGAGAGAGGTCTTCCCGCGCGCGCCGCGTTCAATTGTGTTGTCGGGTTTTTGTTGTAATTTGTAAATATCGTCTTGATTCTGTGTAACCCTTGTTTAAGTTTATTGTCATTTTATGTATTGATTAAAACACTGTGAAATAAACTCTGGTGTGATTCATTCTTTGCATATATTTTTAAATGACTTAAATTATAATTTAGTTTCAACAATTTCTTTAATATAACATAGATTTGGGCAAAATATTTATAGATGAAAATGAAAAATAATGGCTAAATAATGAAGTTGGACGGCCAACGAAAAAAAAAACAAAATAGGCGGCAATCAGATCTTTATTTTTTTTTTCGAGTTGTAGAGTATTGTTCATACTTCCTTGTATTATTTCTTTAGCCAATTCCTGTTTTTATTTTTACTTTCTTTGTATTCGTAATGAAAAGCACAGTGTTTACCTAGGGTGAAAGACTTATTTTGTCCCTCGAACTATTAGGCTCGGGACTAAATAAGTCACTTTCACCACTCGTGTAACAATGTACTATTATTAATTGGCAGGAGTAACCATTGAGTTTCTCGCCGGCTCTTCTCAGTGGAAGCGGCATTCCGAGCCGGCGGTAGATTCCACTCTGACTATTCATACGTGCATTACATTAATAAGAATAATTTGATTTGAGGGGGTAGAAACACAGGGTGGCAATATAGAAGACAAGTCCAGGTTAATTAGTCTGGAACAGGAAGTATTACTGAACTTAAACCGTAGTAAATGTATTAAGGAAGAATAATGTCGCGTGTGGCGTAATAAAAGCATGTCGTGACCACAAATGGTCATTATTTTTGTCAATTAATGTTTTTTTCAAACACGCGTTCCGGCTTCGAGTTTCGCATAATTATCGGTTGGGTAGAAAAAAAAATCCTATTTGAAATACGTAATTTTATTTTGTTCATTGCATTAATTGTTACCGATGCATAATTGATGAATAAACTTGTATCGGTCTTCAAAATAATTTCGTGATTTAAATTACGACAGTAATTCCGGCAAAGACATTTCAAATTGTTAAACATATTTGGAACAAACTATCTTATATATACAAATAAATAAAATTGGAGTGTCTGTTTGTAATATCAAAATATCACCTTTTCACTAATTGCTTAAGAAAGTACATACGTCACCTATAGCAAAAACGCGATTTAATTTTTTTTTGTATTTCACATCTGCTGGGCGTCCCGCGAGGGCCAACTTTTTCTTTTATTTATGAACTAACGACCCGCCCCGGCTTCGCACGGGTATTTTTAATCAGTGTTCCTCTACTATATTATGTACTAGCTGAGCCCGCGACTTCGTCCGCGTGGAATTTAACTTTACAAAAAAATATTTAACAAAAAATGTTCGTTCAGTTTGCAGAGTTTACGAAAAATTAATAATTATGTTAATAAATATTGAAGTTAACATAGAAATATCTATGCTAAGTTTAATCTCATTTTTAACCCTCGACGAAAAAAGAGGGGTGTTATAAGTTTAACATGTGTATCTGTGTATCAGTGTGTCTGTGTATCTGTGTATCTGTGTATCTGTGTATCTGTGTATCTGTGTATCTGTGTATCTGTGTGTCTGTCTGTGGCAACGTAGCGCCCAAGCTGATGAACCGATTTCAATTGTGTTTCTTTTGTTAGATAGGTATTCTGATCGAGAGTGTTCTTAGCTATGTTTCAGGAAAATCGGTTCAGCCGTTTGAAGATCATCAGCTCTTTTGTAGGTTAAAAAGCCACATTCACGGCCAAAACCAACTTCCACGGCTCGAATCCAGTCGAAATTTGAGATTACTGGATTTAGATTTAGTATATTTTTAAATTATCGTAATAGTCTGAACTGGCTTTTTACAATATTATAAATATGAAAAGTTTCGCTGATTCTGGAAAAAATATATATTTTATCAATTTTTATATGAGATTTGTGTATGAACTAAAGACGTTCCATAAGTCACGTGTCAAATGAGGGATACGCGCATGCGTTAAACTTTGTTTGTTTTGTTAATGGTCATGGAATATTACGTTATAATAATTCTAGAGGGCGCTGCTCCGCCATTGAGAAAAAATATAAAAAAACAAATCTAATTTAAAATAATTTTAGCGTTATTGAAAATTCTTCCCCTGGGCTGCTCCCATCCACCTCAACCAGAGTTATTACATGAAATTGAATCATAATTGATAATATTTTACTAGGAATTAAACCTCCGTGGCATCAATATTTAGATTCGTTGTCTATTCTAATGTCAATTATTATAATGTCATAACAAAATAATGACTACTTTTACGTAGAGTTTCTGTTGATTATTGTATACATTTGATGAAAAAGTCGTCGCATCGGGGGTTTTTAAATTTTCAATTTAGTGTTATCTTTATACACCTATCGCAAAAGCCCGCGCTCGCGTTCTGAGCCCCCGCGACAGGACCCATTTGTTTGTTCTTTTGTTTTTCTAAAATAAAAGTAGCCTAAGATACTGCTTATAACATCAGCTATCTGCCAGTGAAGTTCCCGTCAAAATCGGTGAAGCCGTTTCGGAGATTACCCGGAACAAACATACAGACAGACATTTTTTTTTAAATCGCGTTTTTGCTGTACGAGTCGTTTGTACTTTCATATGCATTTAGTGAAAAGGTGTTTTTTGATATTATGAACAGACAATCCTATTTTATTTATTTATATATATATATATAGTAGATATACATATAATCCTTCCTCATGAATCACTCTATTAATTAAAAAAACCGCATCAAAATCCGTTGCGTAGTTTTAAAGATCTAAGCATACATAGGGACAGACAGCGGGAAGCGACTTTGTTTTATACTATTTAGTGATATCTGATATAATATAGATGCAGTCACATGGCTTAATTATTTAGTAAACAGATAAGCCGATGAAATCTGTATTAATGCTCCATTGTCTAAGAGGCGTGATGATGCAAGTTAATAAGAAATGAACAATTAAAAAACCAGTGTCATTCAATTGGTCACGCTCGCGCTTCCATTATCATCTATTGTTGGACCCACGTGTTCTCTGGAAATTTATAGGTACCTATGGCAAGCAATGGTGATTATAGTTTTTGTCTGATTAAGTACAGTGTTCTTGTTGTTATCTTCTTGAATTAACTAGTATTTAAACCTGTGTTCCTTCATGTACTTAAGCGGCCATTCACACGGTTAATCTGACACCGATAATTTGGCTTGTTACAGCATCTAGAAATATGTATGCATAAATGTTACAGTATCTAGATGTCAATGCGGCCATTATCTATCACAAATGTATAGGCAAAATGGTGTTGTCTTCTCCTGCTAAGAGCGTACTCTATTAATTGAAAATCTTAATTTAAATCATTTTTTAAAGTAGAAGTGATAGCCAAGTGTTCCAACGCAAGCCTTGGAACTAAAGGTGTGCAGGTTCAAACCCGGCCTCGCACCTCTGGGATTCTCGAATTTTATTTGCGACGACTTTTTAAACTACAAAAGCGCTGATAATTTTCAAACGGCGGAACCGATTTCCATGAAACATAGCTAAGAACACTCTCGATCAGAATATCTTCTAACAAAAAAAAAACAAAATTAAAAGATACACAGATACACATGTTAAATTTATAACATCGCTTTTTTTTCCTCGGGAGTTAAAAATACAATTAAGTCAGACAATCTAATTTTAAATTGTGTGTACGTAAAAAGGTACTTATTTATCCAGACACTAGCTGTGCCCCGCGACTTCATCCGCGTAGTATTTTGACTTAGCAAAAATTTCGGGATTATCGGGATAAAAAGTATCCTATATGTTAATCCCGGTTTTAAACTATCTGTGTTCCAAATTTCATCCAAATCCGTGCAGTAGTTTTTGCGTGAAGGAGTAACAATCATACATCCACACTCACAAACTTTCACATTTATAATATTAGTAGGATACTAACCATAATCGGTCCTTAGAATTGATAAAGACAATTAAATTTCTCACGATAATCGACTCATTTAAATAATAATCAATGATGCATTCCCTTGAATAAGAGAGTGGATCTATACAATTGTTACGGTAAATTTATGCTAAGTGTGGGCAGTTTAGTTTGCCCCTGAGAGTGTAATGAAAAGAATGCGAGAAACAGCATTGGTAAGATGTCTTATAAACTTCTTTCTGCAAGTTGTCGGAAATCGTCTCGATTTCATAGACGGAAACTTCCGTGTCGGATACAACAGAACTTTCCAATTAATTTGTAAAAGATGGATGGTAGCTGTCGTTTCCGACATCGGAACCTTTCCGTCATCTGTGAAGCCTCCCCCTGTAAGATGGCATAACAAAAAACGGGTCGCAAATTTGCCGCCCTAGGGCCTAGTCAGCCTGCTGGTATATCCGTCGCGGATTCACAAGCATATTATAGTAATCTGTTGTTATTAGTGGGTCAGGTCAGTGGTTCTGTCGCAACGCCGCTCCGCGGGAAGATCACAGACGATCTCTTTGACTTGATTACGATACGTGCAATTGTGTAGGTACCTTTATTTGCATTGAGTTGGCGTTGGTAATCTTGGTACTTTTACATACAAAGTGAATGCGGACGACACACGACAGAGACAGCAACAATACACGTTTTGATGGTCGCTTGGCGCAGTGGTTCGAGCATAGGCCGCTCGGCTCACTGCACATGGTGGCTGCGGGTTCGATTCGCGCCGGGGCAAATTTCGGAAATTTACTTTTCGTTATTTGCATCAGGCCTGGGTGTCTCTGGGATCGCCCCCAGTCCATTGTACGGAACCCATAGTACAAGCGTTGCTTAGTTTGGGACCATACATAATTTTTTTATAGTCCAAGTCGGCATACCAGCGTAAGACATGTAGCCGAGATGCTTGTAATACCAATGGCACTGTTTCCACGTTGCTGACCAGAAAGGGAGGGGGTAGAGAGAGATTGATATCTACTACCCTTTGTAATTAACTGTATATACCCACATAAGCAACAGGCGATAAAAAAGAAATTCTTGCCGGATCTTCTCAGTCGAGGTCGCGTTCCGATCCAGTTGTAGTTATAAAAAAAATAATTAAATTGACAATTTGTAAATGAACAAAAAAAATAATGTTGCTTAATTTATGAGCATGCAGTCAATGAGTCTGGTGTTGACTAGTATCAAGAATATCAAGCGTTGTATACTCGCCCATCGTATTGCCAACAAATTGTTATGGGAACTGAGTTGAAGCGTTACTTCGTGCGCAAGAGTGGCTGTCTCAACGGCCTTGAGCATGTAACTTTGCATACCACTTTTACCGAATGTGGAGTCGGGGTTATCACCAGTTCCAGTCTACCTGCGGGCGTCGTGAAGGAATCAGCACCAGGCGCCGTATAATAGGAACTGCATGAGTTTGCGCTGGGCTCGCCATCCCACCTGTGTTCAAGACTCAGTCCATAGTCGACCACGCTATTCAAGTTTGATAATTCTGAAAAAAAAGTTGTCTGAAACGGGACGCCCGGCAGATCTAAAACATGTGTAGTGTATAGTATGCGCGCGCGGACACACAAGGGAGTCGTAAACGGTGGCGTAGAGCGGGCGTGACGGCATGAGAGAGCGTCATGCCACTCATGTCGTATTGCCGTGACGGCAATCTGGTCGATTTTAATGCCAAAGTGCACCAATTATGTATCAAGCCATATTAAACTCGAATTCTTCGACCAGAACCTTTCGGCCAAAGCACTGTCGATAGACTTCGTCCAGTCCCTTTTTATAAGATTCGCGATGATAAAATAAATACTAATGGTTTCTCTTTGTTTCAAGTTATCAGACTTAAGGCCCAGGTTTCCTTACGAAATGGTATATATGTAAAAGGTGCATGATCCATAATGGAAGTACGTTAATATTTTTAACCTCCTTTATTTCTGGAAGACCTTTACCGTATCGCGGTTCACAACAGAATGTCCTAATTACGGACTAACAGCCGTTTAAATACAAATAGTCAATACAACAACTTATAAAGCGGTAGTCAATACAATAATTCACAGTGACTGCAGCTATTAAATACTCGTATTAAATAAATTACAAAAACGTTTCCTTGACCAAGAGAAATCATTAAATAAATTACTAATATACAAGGTGAAACATAATGGGTATACTTTTTTTTCAAAACTTAACTTTGTAATTCTAAAACCATCAGCTTTGGAGGAAACTTGAAAAACAAAAGGTGTTACAGGAATACAGCTGTTGACCGATTTCACAAGTCTACAAAACCTTTAGTACTTCAACTGTCCCACAAAGCCGATAGTTTTAGATTTACAAAGTTAAGTTGCAAAAAAAATAGTATATATACCCTTTTCGTTTCACCTAGTATACGTAACTGGTATATTTGAAATACAAAAATGATTTTACCTTATATGTAAAGACAATCAATTGAGACAAATTCTTTTGACAAATAAGAATTGTATTACATTTCAATGATAATGTTATAAACAAATCATGATATAATTAAATAATTTTCAATGATTATTCTGATTCCTAAGATGTTAAACTAATCAATTTTATATTAACATTGGCAACACTTGTTAAATTGTTAATAATTATATACAAAAGTAGCTTCGCGTTATCATATATATCTAATGATGTTGATGAGGGTGTGTGAAATCAGTTCAAATATATGGAATGTCTCTGACCTATCCTTAAGGCATAGGAGTCGTAGTGTTATAGGTATGTGGTGAATGCCACTGGTTTTAGTGAATGTTTGACATTAGGGCATCCGACCGCTCACATTAGAGAGAGGAACCTAACAAGATCAGGTCAAATAAGAACTGTACAAATTTTCTGTCTGATAGCGATATAAATATAATAATAAATATCGCCAGATTGACACACCAACTGTATGGGCCCAAACTAAGCAACGCTTGTACTATGGGTACCGTACAATGGACTGGGGGCGATCCCAGTGACACCCAGACATGAGCTAATTACGAAAAGGCCATTTCCGAAATTTGCCACTGCGGGAATCGAACCCGCAACCACCACGTGCAGTGAGCCGAGCGGCCTATGCTTGAACCACTGC
The DNA here is from genome assembly GCA_905147325.1 of Notodonta dromedarius. Lineage (NCBI taxonomy): Eukaryota > Metazoa > Arthropoda > Insecta > Lepidoptera > Notodontidae > Notodonta > Notodonta dromedarius. The sequence continues at coordinate 627,455 of LR990186.1, read as the reverse complement.
GGCAAGCGGTCGTCAATATATCAAAAGGTCGAAAAATCGTTTGAAACGTTGCAAAAACGAGGTTTTAATTACTAGAAAGACACTCGTTGAATGCGTGTCTTGTCAAATTTTATAAAATAAATTGGATAGGACACGCGTGCATCATGTGTTTAACTTTTTTATCGTGACATCTATGTAAGTATATGTATGCAGTTTGGTCTGTTTTTAGTATCAACTCAAACTTCAACTCATAATTGTTTTTATTCATGTAAGCCAACAAAGCATTTATGAATAGTCAGCATCTACCACCGGTTCGGAATGCCGCTTCCACTGAGAAGATCCAGCGAGAATCTCAATGGTTACTCTTTTCAATGAACAAAAGATGGTGTACATTCTCAGGAACAGCAACAGAATGTGAGCAAGCAACACCATTGTCACTAAAAAAGTAAATAGTAATCAAATCTTACTCAAATTAAGGTGTTTAAATTAGAAAGCTATTTTAGTGAGGTGTGCATACCTACTCACACTTTACATCAATATACAAGTTGAAACTGCTGATCTATCGGCCAGCGCATCTATCTCGCTTATGGCAACCTTTAAAACCAATTTGTGATCATAATTAACAATAGTTTCCCATAGTTAGATCACGAAATATAGTTTAACATTTACCCGTGGTCTGTACTGTTGTAATTATCTATTTTTCTGTGGATCACTGCGTAATATAAATAACTAGCTGTGCCCCGCGACTTCATCCGCGTAGTATTTCAACTTAGCAAAAATTTCGGGATAAAAAGTATCCTATATGTTAATCCCGGTTATAAACTATCTGTGTTCCAAATGTCATCCAAATCCGTTCAGTAGTTTTTGCGTGAAGGAGTAACAGACATACATCCACACTCACAAACTTTCGCATTTATAATAATATTAGTAGTATAGTCTGACGGGTTTTTTCGTTAAATGTCAATTAGGCAGTAATAACACACAAAAACAAATCTACGTTTCGAACTAGGTACTGGTAATTTTGGGACGAGTCAACCTCGAATCGTTTATGATTGTTTAGGCCTACGGGGGCTTTTACGAATTGTATATGCTATCCTATCTCTACAACTGGACCTGAACACGACTAAGAAGATCCCACAAGACAATAATTATAATATAATACTTATCACTTACCATATTATAAAGCAGTGATAGCCGTTTGGTTAAGAATCCTTCTTGCGGGCATATGGTCCTGGGTTCAAACCCCGGCTCGCACCTCTGGGTTTATCGAAATTTAGATGCGAATCATTATTGCAATATGATTATCACTTGCTAACGGTGATGAAAAATATCGTGACGAAACCGGCATGTCCAAGAAAGTCTAACTACTTTTTGAAAGACATGTGAAATCCGCCAACCCGCACTGGGCCAGCGTGGTGCATTATGGCCTCAACCACCTCGTATTGAGGGGAGGCCCGTGCCCAGGAGAGTATTGCATTGTTATAATCATCAATTAAAAATTTCATCCCCTATTTATTTATATAGGGCATGGAATTTTTTGAAACCAAATGGTTGATATTTTTATTTGTGGCTGTGCTGGTTAAAAGTGTTAATTTCAAATATTTTTCAGCTTGTGGACTTTTGTTTTTTTGACTTGGACCCCTCCAGTCTCACCACAGCATTTTTAGCAAACCATATTAATTCTGGGTTCATAAAATTCACACGAAACGGTCCATGGAGAGAAATATCAAAATAACATACAACATAAACTGATAACATTATTAATTAATGTTTTATAAGGTAATTGCATAGTTGCAGAGTGACCGGCGCGAGCGCACGCTCGTGGGAAACACGACAACTTAATATGGATATGACTTTAATAATATTTTTACAATGTACGCATATTATGTGTAGTGTACTGTTAGGTTAGATATGTAGTAAAGTGTGACTGAAGGCACTAACACCATGATTAGATACTCTTTATTACACATAGATCTTGCATTAATGTTATAATATCATAAAAGGAATATAAATTAAGTTATAATAAGGAACCACAGTCTAATAGTAAATCCTTGGGCTAGCGTTTGTGGTGGATAGTCCAATCCCCTTCGCGATGAGGGTACGGTAGCTGCTTAACATCAGACGAGTCATACGCATGTTTGCCGACTTTGTTACATACAAAAAATACAGGAATGATGGCGTATTTTGTTTCTTTTTTCCTTCATTCATTAAACCTTTAATTCTGTTTTTTTCTACAATCATGTAACAAAATAATAAATATTATGAGTAAGTTAGTACATTAATAAAGCAGCATTATTTCATGCAGATAATAATTTGGGCGTATTGGGATTTTTATTTAAAAAAATAATAATAGAAAGGTATCTAAAAATATCTGATTAAGTACAATCCCTCGGCGTCTCATCCATGTTTTGATAGCGTCGTTGTTATAAAACAGTGTGACCGTCGCGGCGCGGTTTCAGTACCCTGTGTTTGGCTCGCGTGTGTACACATTGTGTACTGTGTATAGTGTACTTGTGTATTGCTGGGTATGTACTATAGGGACATCTATAGGATATAAGTTACCCTAACATAAAAAATTACCTATACAATTTTTACCTTTTTAATGTCCCACTCCTGGGCACGGGCCTCGAGGGGGATTCAGGCCATAATCCACCACCCTGGCTCAGTGCGGGTTGGTGGATATCACATGTCTTTCGAAAATGGGTTTGATTTTCTAAGACATGCAGGTTTTCTCACGATTTTGCTTCCCCGTAAGCAAGTGATAATCATATAGAAATTTTGTTTCGCACATCGATTTTGAACAATCGATGGGTGCGAGCCGAGGTTTGAACCCAGGACCTTGTGCCCCTTTGTGCAAGACGCGTTCTTAACTAGTCAACTATCACTGCTTTTGCTAAAATTGTTCATTTTTATATAAATTGCATTTAAAGCAACGATCATTAGGGTCTGAGGTTATATTTCCTAAAGACAAGTTGTGTTAATTCCTTTTGTCGCCTTTTATGACATTCACAGAAATACTAGGTGGTAAGTATTATAATTGCCCACACAATTCTTCGAAATTGAATATTAAATTCTTTAAGATGTGAGGAAATAAAATTACTAGTAGGTATAGTCCCGTTAGCCTTTCCAACTAAGCTAAATCCTTTTGCTAAGAGTCCCACTCATCACGATTTCTTTAAAACGATGTCCTCTACGGACTTGAAGTTTTACGTGCGTGTTACTTTAAAGGGATTTACTTTGCGCACGCGTACCCGCGGGTAACAGCTAGTTAGTATCCAAATATGAGGTGTGCTTGACATTTTTCGTGGTGCTTTAGTGCCAAAATATGTTCTTATCCCCCAAAAATAATATCCAATGTCATGGAATCTTACGTCATGATTGGTACATATTATAACATCTTCCGTAATTCCAGGATTACTAGCAATGTGTGTATATCACATTACTAGTATTCCTGTTAGCCCCTCCAGCAAAGCTAATGCTTGTGTTAGGAGTGGGTCCACCTTAATAGTTTACTGGCTAGAATAGGGATCGAACCCGGAACCTCTCGGCTACGACGCCAGCCCTCTAACCACTAGGCTATTGACGCCTTCAAATCTACTTTAAGGATTTTATGAAATGTCTATTTTAACTGTCTCCCTGTGACTTAAATACGGCTTCACGCAAATTATACGCTCCAATAGTCACAGCCGGCCGTGATACGGAACGTAAAAGTGTTTGTACACGGAAGGAAAACATCACAGCGAATTTTAATGCAACACGCAGCAGATATTGCCGATTAAGTTGCTGAATCAATAAAAAAAAAATATAACGTCTTACTAGCTGACCAAACGTTGCCTGCCATATCAAAAAAAATATAGATAGTAGCCGATTCTCAGACCTACTGAATATGCATACTGAAGGGCCATGGGCAAATAAGAACGAATCACATGCGTTATTATATAGTTTATTTAAATAGGAGATGTAGACATTGGTGAAAAAGGAATATTTGAGTGACATATAGTTTTCTTCTTTTCTTTTCATAGATATAAATAAAAACTCATCACTAGCCCTTTATACTATGAAAAACACTAGCCCTTAATCTAAGCATAGCTAGCACTCAAAACAATTAATCATAGCACACTAGTTCTTTCAAATAATATCAATAATAGAAATAAAATAAAAACTCAACACATACCTAAAAAAAATTAAACTTTAAAATTTCAACAAAATCGGTCAAGCCGTTTCGGACGAGTATGGTAACTAACATTGTGACACGAGATTTTTATGTATAACATTTTAATAACGAACGATATTTTTGTTAAAGGTTTCAGATCTTTTAAGGCCGCCCGAAGGCAACTAACACGGCTTAACGGCTACCATAGCCGGGGCCGCCAGCTTAAGATATTATGTTCAGTTGTAAGTGCCATTAGCGGTCACCCATCCAGTTGTTTACCGCCTTGAGCGCGTCTGTTTTGGTGGTATATGCATATATATATTTTTTCGTAAGAAAAGTTAATTCGTGCACGTCCGCTACCGGGATTTGAACCCGTGACTTTCGGAACAGAAGCCGGGACCGCTCCCATTAGGCCACCACGACCCTTAGTACCTACTAAAGATTATGTGATCTCCACAAAAAAAAATATAGTGTCATTATTTTCCTTTGGTTAGTACAGCTCAAAGAATTTGTAAGAATTCTTTGGTACAGCTAGTAGTAAGTGATTTAGTCAAAGGTTAGCTGTAGAAAGAAACTCATTTAGTTTATTTTTGGTGGTAGGTATCTATATCAACTTTAGCAGCCGTACAATATCATTCATTATTAAAATTAGACCTTATATTGACAATGGTTCGGTCTAATCTTGTTTTGCACATGCTGCGACTCTTTGTTAGGAAGCAATAAAATCATAAAAGTCGTAATTCTTCAAGTGAAGCTAATCTAATGCGTCTCTGAATAAATATATCCTAAATTACATTTAAATGTTAATTTTCAGACAGTCTCTTCAAATTTTTATTACGTAATGTTCGTCAACCCGCGCGATAATGATCCTTAATCATTAAAAATATTTACATTTTTATGTGCACTAAGTCTGCAGATAAAGTCAGAGGATTTATAATTATATAACTAGTTTCTGCACGCGACTTCGTCTGCGTAGACTTAAGTAACGTATTCTATGTGTTAATCCAGGCTATAAACTATCTGTGTTCCAAATTTCATCTGAATCCGTTCAGTAGTTTTTGCGTGAAAGAGTAACAAACATATATCTATACTCACAAACTTTCGCATTTATAATATTAGTAGGATATAATAACTAGCGACCCGCCCCGGCTTAGCACGGGTATTTTTTATCAGTATTTATCTACTATATTATGCATGTATTATACATATAAACATTCCTCTTGAATCACTCTATCTATTAAAAAAACCGCATCAGAATCTGTTACGTAGTTTTAAAGATCTAAGCATACATAGGGACAGGCAGACAGCGGGAAGCGCCTTTGTTATATATTATGTAGTGAAGTCGGCAAACGTGTGTACGAACCGCGTATGATAAGCGGTTACCGTAGCCTAGAGATTCTTGTACTACCACAGTGATAGCTCGCACGTTGCCAAACTGTAGGAGAGAGGAGCAGATAGAGGAGAAAGGAGGTAGTTGATCTTCATGCTCCACCACTTATCGTTGCGAAGCGCAGCTATTATAGCCACTTCACGCCGTTCTCCGGTGAGAGGATAGTATTACCCTGGTCGAGCTAGTCTGTATATGAGCTGTATGTAGTCAACTAGCTACAGCGTGGCTCTATCACCATCAATAGAACTATAATAGAACTATGAAAGAAGAAATTATTATTTTGTCCTCAAAGACATTCTCTCCTTATAGAGATAGAATACTTTGACGACCGCTTAGCGCAGTGGTTCGAGCGTAGGCCGCTCGGCTCACTGCACATGGCGGTTGCGGGTTCGATTCCCGCCGGGGCAAATTTCGGTAATGGTCTTTTCGTAATTTTCCCAGGTCTGGGTGTCCCTGGGATCGCCCCCAGTCCATTGTACGGTACCCATAGTACAAGCGTTGCTTAGTTTGGGGTGATACTGTTGGTGTGTTCGTCTGGCGATATTTATTTATTATTATTCATTAATAGAATAACTGCCCTTTTAATATCTAACACAATACTTTAGCTAAGTACCTACGACTTTATACCTATCTATTCAGTTATTGTATTTAAAAATAACTCTACGTTACATAATCAGTTAAAAATTAACATAACAAAAACTAGTTACTGTGGAATAACGAGTTGAGTTACAGTTAACACAATAGAATAAAATAGCCACAGATTTTTAGAGTGCATATAAGTTTTAGTTATACAAACGTAATAATAATACTCAAATGCGACTCAAATATTAACTGCACTGAGAAAAAAATAAGAGAACTTTTGTATAATTACAGCAAAGATTTATCTAATGCGTAAGAGTGGGACACTAAAAGGGCTTTCTTTACTATAATTATAAATATTAAGATTAATACGCATAGTATATGATAGCATAAATTATCCCAGTTCGCAGGAATCCGGGCCATTCACCGAGATGATTTGAGATAAAATTACTTTGTTTAAAATTTCATAAGACTCTCACAGGGCAACGCAACGCAATCAAAACTCTATTTTGTTGATCTCACAACGATTCTGTTGTAATAATTGTTTTGAATAACATTTTCGCATGTTTTATGGTAACTCTTGAGTTAGTTCTACCATTTGATATAACATAAGCGTGTGTCTTTCTGTTCACATGACAGATTTCATAAATAAAAAAAACAGTGATAGGATCCTTTCTCTACCTCTTTATCTCTGTCACCTCTCATCGGCTCTACCCCTAACGGCTCAAACATATAACTTTGATATAACTCCAAAGCTCTTACAGTTATATTTATTGCTTTATTTAACTTATGGAAAACCATCAGCTACATACAATATATGCAGTCTAATTTTATGTAAGTCTAATAACAGAAAGCCAATTAAAGGTTTTCACGTATAGCAAAAGAGAAGTACCATAGAGTCTTATGCACACATTTAATAGCACACATCACCTGGAGATACCAGAACTAATTACTCAGGAAACTATTAATCAGAAGTTATTGGAATAAGTTAAGGATTAGCTGCTTTCTTGCTTGTTAACTATTAGTAACAAAGGGATCAAAAGAGAAGTCCTTGCCCAGTTTAGTAAAGTCTCTGCTTGCTCCAAATATGAATTTGACATATCCGATTATAGGCTGAAATGGTCGTCGTATGACAGGTCACCTATAAGCCACGAGTCTGATAGTGACAAAGATATTAATCTTGATGTCACAACACAGTAACCGCACCGCACACATTATGAAATAGGTGTCTCGTGTCTTTTGTCATTAGATATGTGATTGAAATTGTGGTTGTAACGCTGAGCCATTAGGTACACATCAAGCTGGCATATAGTAGTTGAAACAGTAAGGGTATACTATTTTTTTTTGCAACTTAACGTTGTAAATCTAAAACTATAGGCTTTGTGGGACAGTTGAAGTACTAAAGGTTTTGTAGAATTATGAAATCTGTCAACAGGCTGTGTCCCTATAACACATTTTGTTTTTCAAGTTTCCTCCAAAGCTGATAGTTTGAGATTTACAAAGTCAAGTTTTGAAAAAAAAGTATACAGTACCCTTTCTGTTTCAACCGCTGAAATATTATTACGGAAGTTTGATACTTTTTCCTTCTACCTTAAAGTCTTATTTAAATAAGTGGCGCCTTAGCAAATGATACATAATGAAAAACATAACGATGGATTTCTTTCGGAAACTGCCAACTGTTCGTACCAGATATTATTTTTTTAGATTTTCGTGCCATACAAAATAAGTATATTGGAAATCGAAGTTATGTAAATTTAAAACATACATACATAGTGGTGCGTACGCAGGTCGATCCACGCACTGCACCGGAAGGTTTCGGGTTCGATTCCCGCCGGCGAAAATTTTGGAAATGGTATTTTCGTAATTTTCCCAGGATTGGGTGTCACTGGGATCGCTCAAGTCCATTGTACGGTACCCATAGTACAAGCGTTGCTTAGTTTGGGACCATACAGTGGGTGCGTCAGTCTGGCGATATTTATTTTATTAATAAAAGGCTTAATATAATTCCAGATTTGTGTACATTAAGTACAAGGAATTTAGTACACCTTCCAAGCGAGCGGAGTCACGGGAAAAATCCAATCTATTACCTGTAGGTATTTCCCACGTCAGTACTAGGAAATGAAATTGACATTTGTTTCCACCAAACTTTTTGCGTTTACGTTCGTTTGTCTGTCTTTTTGTCAGTCTGTCTGTCTATGTGTGTGTGTGATTTCTTAATATTTTTGACACATTGTTCCGGTGAAGTAATTAAGTATTACTCACCTATGTCAGCCGTGTTCGTATCAGTGCATTAAAGATAGAAAACTCACAACTTAGTAGAGTCATACTCTAGTGGCTAGAGGCGCCATCCTCGTAACTGAGAGGTTCCAGGTTCGATACCCCATCATTGCCATTTAACTATTGACAGCAGCCCACTCCAATATAAAGCATTTGGCTTGGTTAACGGGGCCATACTTAACTTGAATAAATAATGCCGGACTAACACACCAACTGTATGGTCCCAAACTAAGCAACCCTTGTACTATGGGTACCGTACAATGGACTGGGGACAATCCCAGTGACACCCAGAACTGGGCAATTTAAGAACAGACCATTTCTGTAAAATGCCCCGCCGGGATCTGAACTTGCAATCCCCGGCGCAGTGAGCCAAACGATCGATAACATTGCTAGTAGTTCATTGAAACAAACAAAAATATTATATTTTTGTTCTTCAAGATCGTTTAGCTCCCTGACTGACAAAAATATTCTACAAAAATGGTTCGTATTCGGGCCTTCAAATAGTTCACCGCGGTAGCTCAGCAGCTTGGTGAACTTCGCACGTTTTCAAGACTTGCAGCTTTCCTCACGATGTTCACTCTCACCGTTCAGTAAACCTTTAAAAATAGTTCAACTTTCAATTAAACAGAATGTTTTAACATTTGCGCCCGCAAATAAACATTTCAAGTGAAGGTAATTTTAATTACGCAACTTTATCCCTAAGATTACAATTAACATTGGAATTGTACTGTAATTGTTATTACAATGTAATTTCAGGACTATTGATGCTTTAATGAAAAGTTGATGCCCTCGTGTTTATTTAACTTTGACCTAAGTTTTGGCGCACATTTGCGACGGAGAGGGAGGTCACCCACACTGCTGATGTTTTTGACAGCCTCGTGAATCGAAAGTGCGGTGCTTGCCTATCATGAAGTCCTTGATTTGATGAAATTCAAAAGAGCTCCCCGGCCTATAGGCGAATTGTTACAACATACGATTTATTTTCAAAGTTACAGTTTAACAGTAGTAATAAAACAAATATCGATATATGTATGTACCAATGTTTAAAGAATACTTTATCTAAGTATACTAATATTAAAAAGAGGAAAGATTTGATTGTTTGTTTGTTTGTTTGCATTGAATAGGCTCCGAAACTACTGAACCCATTTGAAAACTTCTTTCACTTTTGGAAAGCTACACTATCCCCAGGTGACATAGGCTATAACATCAATTGAACTTTTTCCCCAGAATGTTTGTGCGTCCCCTTCCTGAGTAAAGTGCTCTCCCTGAATACTCCAGAAAATACGGTTTAATGCTATTTCGGGCCGCGTATCTCCCGCAAAGGTGGCCATATCATCCCGCCATCTTCTCCTGGGTCTACTTCGGCTGCGGCACCCGTTTTCTGGTATCCGATTTAACTACCCCTAATAAATAAATTACCCGCTTAAGTACAAAACAAAAATCATCGAAATCAAAGCCGTTTAGGTGAAGAAGAATTACAAACACCGGAATGTCATATATAATATAATAATAGCCCTTTAGCCCTTGTGACGTCCCACTCCTAGGCACGGGCCTCCCCTCACTACGAGGGGTGTTCAGGCCGTAGTCCACCACGCTGGCCCAGTGCGAGCTGGCGGATTTCACATGTCTTTGGAAAATTGGTTAGATTTTCTAAGACAAGCAGGTTTGCTCATTATGTTTTCCTTCACTGTAAGCAAGTAATAATTATATAGAAATTATGATTCGCACATAGATTTCAAAAAACTTAGAGGCGCGAGCCGGGGTTTGAATCCAAGACCTGGTGCCCGCAAAACGCGTGCTTAACCAATCGGCTATCACTGCTGTTATATGTTATGTGTGTATAAAAGATTAAAAATAAAAGTATGTCAACTGTATTAACCGGGCCAGTAACCATTAACAGTAACCTTGGTATGTTGTAACCGCATTGTTTTCGTATAACGATACCATCTCTTCCCACAATGTTTAAGCAAATGCTATTATTATGGCACTTGGTAACGCGTGATCCTTTTATTTAAATCGTTTTTTATTGACTAAAAAATATGGGCTATGTCTGGATTGTAAAACTACCTTCAGACTACTAACCCTTCCAATGACCCCCACCTCCGAGCGCCATCTGCCGTAAGTGTCGCAATATTTGGAAATATATGAAAAAAAAAATTTTTTTTCGTGCCGATCATGAACCCTGTCTTTCCAAGATTCGATACTAAAACAGATAGACTTTGACATAATCGATCTATGATTACTATTTACTTACTTATTTAGTGACAATGGTGTTGTCTGCTCACATTATGTTGATGTTCCTGAGAATGTACACCATGTTTTGTTAATTGAAAAGAGTAACCAATCAGTTTCTTGCCGAATCTTCGCAGTGGAAGCAGCATTCCGAACTGGTGGTAGATTCTGACTAATCATAAATGCTTTGTTGGCTTACATTAATAAAAACAATATTGAGTTTGAGTTTTAATTGAATCCATTTTCGCAAGAGACGTCTGTAAGTTAGAAAACCCATGTTAAGGCTACAGCGCCCACCTAGCCCGCGAAGTTCAAATTTTTGAGGTTTTTTGGTTTTTTTTCAAAATCTGACAATAATAAAAGGAACATTTTGTAATTCGCGAGAATGACCGTGTGCAGTGCATTTATTAATATATCCAACTTACTATAAAACATTTCAAGAACGACAGCTATCCAGATAATCTGGCAATTTTTGTATATTTAGTGATTTACTAGTATCATATCCACCGTGATAATATTTAGAGTAAAATAAATGTATTAATAAACGCACTGCATGCTGTGTTTGTCGCAAATCACAAAATGTTTTCTGATTTTGGATAAACTATAAAAATACTCGAAAATTTTGAATTTCGCGGGCTAGACAGGCGCCTTCACCTTAACGCTGAAATTCCGAACCCGCCACGTTTTCGGATTGACATAAGTATTACAATGTGAACCAATTATAACACAACGCCCAACAAAAACCCATCAAGTATTTGATTACAATCGTAATTGCACTGCAATTATATGAAATTGTCGGCGGTTATGCAAAATTCCTGGGCGTTGTGTGAAATGTTTTGCCGTGGATTGTGACATAACAATTAAGCTTTTGCGGGGGAGGCACAGAGTATATTATAGCTTGAAGCTTTAAATAACATCGGGAAGCGTCAATAGCCTAGTGGTTAGAGGGGACGTCCTCGTAGCTGAGAGGTTCCGGGCTCGATCCCCATCCTGGCCATTAGACTATTGACGTGGGCCCACTCCTAGCACAAGCATTAGCTTAGTTGGAGGGGCTAAAGGGAATACTAGTAATGTGATAAACACACAAGGCTAGAAATCTTTTTTATAAAAAAAAAAAAAATTAAAAAAAAAAAATCTAACATGAGTAGAGCCAAGCTATAGGGTAGTACCACCCTCTAACAGAATACAAATGGGCGTAAAGCAGTTATTATTGCCGTGTTTCGTGCGATGAGTTACAGTGGTGGAAGAAGAGAAGCCTCCGATCCTCTCTTCCTCTTCATTTAGCCCACTTCTATTCAAGTCGGCGGCGTGCGAGCAATAGAAGCAACTATACAGGCTTCAGTAACTCTAAACAGAAAAAAACAAAGAAATTGTAATAAACACTTAATATGGTGTTACTCTTCCAGTGGTGTGTAGGCCGCTCGGCCGGCACATGGTGTTGCGGGTTCGATTCCCGCCGGGGCAAATGGCCTTTTCGTAATTTGCCCAGGTCTGGGTGTCACTGGGACCGCCCCCAGTCCAATGTACGGCACCCATAGTACAAGCGTTGCTTAGTTTGGGACCATACAGTTGGTGTGTCAGTCTGGTGATATTTGTTTATGTTACGATGAATAAAAGATTTTCTTCGATAGCAAAATGGTTTAATTCTCGTGAATACAGTTTTGTGTTTAACAAAAATTGAGGGTGCGCGTGTAGCCCGTTAGTCGTTTAAAAGTTGACTGACGTCGCTCCGCTCCCGCGTCTCGTGCCGTGGTAGTGCGTTCGCCGTGGTGACCCGTATAGACGTAAACATGGCCCCAGCCTTGGAGCGACAGCATCCAACCAGCAGGCATAAGATTGAGCAGCAGATGGAATATGAACTTCTCATAAGATTGTGTTATTCTTGCTTTGGAAGAGGACATAATTTTGGATACGATCTTCGTATAATTCCGTTTGCGGTTTGAATATCAGCCACTCGAGCAAGACCATCCTTGCCGACAAATGTTTGAATCACCCTTCCTAAACGCCATTTTAAAGGTGGCAAGTTATCCTCTTTAATGAGGACCATAGTTTTGGGTTCTATGGTATCCTTATCAGCCTGCCACTTTGTCCTCGTTTGCAGCTCCGATATGTACTCCTTAGACCAGCGGTTCCAGAAGGATTGTCTCATTTGCTCGACGCGTTCGTAGCGACTTAGGCGCGATGTACATGCAGCGGTGAGGTCTCCGTAGGCGGGTGCGACGAGCGGCCGGCCAATCAAGAAGTGGGCTGGTGTAAGAGGTAGTAGGTCGTTGGGGTCCGCAGACATAGGATACATGGGTCGGGAGTTTAGGACTGCTTCAATTTGTGCTAATAATGTGGAATACTCCTCATAGGTGAGATTTGCGTTCCCTACCCGACGGAGGTGGTGTTTGCATGATTTTACTCCTGCCTCCCACAGGCCGCCAAAATGAGGAGAATAAGGTGGAATAAACTGAAGTTTGATGTTCTCTCCAGCAGTGAAATCTAGTATGTTACTTTCGTGGGTATTTAAAAAATGAGAGAACTCCTTTAATGCGCCTACAAATGTTTTTCCGTTGTCGGAAAATATCTGCGCGGGTTTTCCCCTACGAGATATAAACCTTTTTAACGCCAGTAAATATGCCTCGGTACTAAGACTAGTAACCAATTCTAAATGTACCGCCCGCGTGGCGAAACAGACAAAAAGACAAATATAACATTTTTCTAGCCTTGCGCCTCTTCCCTTGCGACTCAGTATCATCATCGGTCCTGCGTAATCTACGCCGCAACGTTGAAATGGATACCCTAACTCCACTCTCTCGGGAGGTAAGTTACCCATTTTTACAGACAGTCCCTTCCCTTTCTGACGAGTACAGGTAACGCACTTATGTACCGTTTGCTTGGCTAAATCACGTCCTCTTAGTGGCCACCAACTGTCCCTGATCGTGGCTAAAAGCAGTTGAGGGCCAGCATGGAGCAGACGCTTGTGTTCAGATTGAAACAAAAGCCGCGTAAATGTGTGTTTAGCGCATACAAGTATTGGGTGTTTTTTACTATAACAGAAAGATTCGGAGTTAACTAGTCTGCCCCCCACTCTAATAAGGCGATCAGAGTCCATAAATATGTCAAGGCAGGATATATTTCTTGTTGTCTTTAAAGGTAAGTTATTTAATAAGGCGTCATAAATATCCGGAAATGACATTTGTTGAGAAAAGCGAACCAAAACTACGTTTGATTTGTTTAATTCATCAGACGTAAGAGGCCCCGTGTTACGTTCCGATTTAATCTTACTGCGCGCATTAGAAACGAAACGCAACGCATAAGCAGCTGCACGTCTCATACGGTTGATATTTGAAAATCGTTCGAAGTTAAAAATGCTAGTAATAATTGATTGTGAAACTAATGCCGTTATATTTGATCTTATTTCAGGCAATTCAGATATAATAATATCTTCATCGTCATTAGTTTGAGCAGAGTTGTTCCTTATTTCGTATAAAAATGCTGGCCCACGCCACCAAATTTCCGAACGTTCTAGCTCTTCAAGCGTGAGTCCACGTGAGAGGAGGTCGGCTGGGTTGTCCTTGCCTGGGACGTGTAGCCACGGTAGTTCACCGGTCAGTTCATTGATCTGCACTACTCGATTCTGGACAAACTGTTTCAATACAGTCGGTGATAGTTTAATCCAACTAATGACTATAGTTGAATCAGACCAAAAGTATACTTTATTGAAATTTAACCTCCATGAATCAATAATTTTTTTGTATAGCTTGGCACCAAGTAAAGCACCACTCAATTCGAGGCGCGGTATTGTTACTGGTTTGATTGGCGCGACCTTACTCTTGGCGCAAAGCAATCTCACTGTTACCGGTGAATTATCGTCGTAAGTACTCACATATGCGCAAGCGCCGTATGCTTCTTGTGACGCATCTGTGAATATATGTAAGTCTGTGTGTGTAGTATAGGGTCCCAAAACGTGACGAGGAATTCGTATGGTTTTTAAATGTCCGAGTGTATTAATGAATTTTTCCCAGATTATAGATACATCTTTAGGTACCGGGTCGTCCCAGTCCAATTTACACAACCACAACCGCTGTAAAAGTGTTTTAGCAATTATAATCGACGGTGCTAATAGACCCAATGGGTCGTAAATCTGTGAGATAATGGATAAAATGATGCGTTTAGTAACATGAGTCACGTTTTGATCGATTCTTGTGGTGAAGTGTAACAGATCCGATGAATGGAACCAACCTAGGCCGAGTGTTTTGGTTAAACAATTTTCACCCAATGACAATTCCTTGGTTTGATCATCTGAAGACGCCTCTGAATTAAACACCCATTTACGCAGATTAAAGCATCCAGATTTTAATACGTTAGAAACTTTGCTGCAGATGTCTAATAAAATATTTTTATCATTTTCTCCCGTTATTAAGTCGTCTACAAATATATCTTCGTCAATTACGCGCTTAATGACGTCCTCCTCGCATTCCGATGCCAGCTGTTTTATGCACCTAATGCTTAGATACGGTGCGGACGCCGTACCGTAAGTTACCGTATTAAGCCGGTACACACCTAGTTCTTCAGATTTATTTTCCCGCCAAATAATTAATTGCAGATTTCTTTGATCGGGCTGAATATTTATTTGCCGAAACATTTTCTCGATATCGGCACAGGCAACATGACTAAATTGACGGAAACGTAACAATATTGTAAATACATCATTTTGTAAGCTAGGGCCGATCAATTGTATGTCGTTAAGTGACTTGCCTGATGTCGATTTTGCACTTGCATCGAACACCACTCTAAGTTTAGTAGTGGTGCTGTGTTCTCTCAGAACACCGTGATGTGGCAGAAAATAGTTTGGCGACGGATGTTCATGGACGCGACTCATATGCCCTAGACTCAAATATTCACGCATAAAATCGCAATATAATGTTTTATATTCAGGTGCACATCGTTCTAACTTACGTTCGAGTGCAAGGAATCTATTTTTCGCTAGCGTATACGAGTCGCCCAGTGTGTCGCTAGCCTCGGCCAACGGAATGCGTACGCAGAACCGACCATCGCTATCGCGATAAGTAGTCAGTTTGAATAAGTCTTCACAAATACCCTCGTTTTTTGTGAGCTTATTCTGCGGGGTAATTTCTTCCAATTCCCAGAATAGTCTAAGTTGTGTGTCTAACGATTGGGAGTAGTTGCACTGAACCTGATTAATGCGCGATTTCTTGTTATTTAGCAATACTCCAGATATTACCCATCCTAGCTTAGTATTCTGTAAGTATGGGCCACTACTAAGGCGGATTAGCCCATTATTTAATAACTCCCAAAACCTATCTGCGCCAATTAATAATTCTACATCAGATGGTGAAAAGAAGTTAGGATCCGCTAACTGTAGATTGTCAGGGATATACACATGTGATTGTATGCCTATAGATGGCAAATGAGCGGTAATCTGAGATAAAACCAAGCATCTTAAGCGCATTTTATAGTCTGTGGTTTTTGATTTCAAATATATTTCACATGATTGTGTGGAATGTGTCGTGGAGTTACCTACTCCAGACACTTGAACAGTGGACTGTAATAGTGGAAGACATAGTCTTTTACATAATGACTCAGAAATAAAGCTATGCTGGCTACCATTATCCAATAATGCGCGGACAGCATGGTAGTTGTGGTTACTATCTGCGATTTCCACTAAAGCCGTTGATAGTAGTACAGTCTCTAATAATGAATGAGTTGTAAACTTGTGGGTGGCTGTGGAATGTAATGCGGTTATATTCGCTGAGTTCGCATCCGCGCTAGCGGCATTGCTGGCGGTGTCCTGTGGCAATGTTTGCGCGACGCACGCGACAGCTGATAATGTAGATTCACCGATATCGTTGCAATGTTCGTTATGAAGTATGCTATTGTGCTTCTTATTGCATAGCTTACACGGTCCAAACCAACACTCAGTTGCCGCGTGACCTGCGCGCAAGCAATTGCGACAGAGGTTTTTCTCGTCAATAACTTGTAATTTATCTTTAAGGGATAAATTCAAAAATGAAGTGCACGAATACAAAGGGTGGTTACCGTTACACATATTGCAGTTCGGAAAGCGTTTTGTATTAGGCGAATTAGGCGGTTTGTTTTTTGTTTGCGTAACAAAGCTATGAGATTTATTTTGATTAAATAATTTTTTGGGGTTGCCTTCCGGTATAGGTTTACTGTGCGCCAAATTAATAGTTTCTAATACGTCTGCCCTGTCCTTGAGAAAGGTCATAAAATCATTTAGTGATAGACTTGAACTCGATGCATTTTTTATGTTAAAAAGAGTACTTTTATGATTCTCCCATTCCCGTTCCGTAGATGAATCTAGTTTGGACGTCGCTAAATAAATAATTAGAGTATCCCAAGATTCGGTTGGTTCACCTAGGATTTTCAGGGCGCGTATATTTTTCATAATAGTGTCCATTAGCTTACGGATTAGAACTGGTGACTCTTTGTTTAGTGACGTGATCGAAAACAGAGCTTTGACGTGATTCTGCACAAGCAAACGATTGTTGTTAAATCTATTTTCCAATAAATCCCAAGCTATAGTGTAATTCTCAGATGAAAACTCCAATGACTTAATTACCGTTAATGCGTTACCAGTGACAGAAGAGCGCAAATAATGGAATTTTTGAACATTATCTAATTCCTGATTATTATGAATGAGAGACAAATAAGTATCACGATACTCCAGCCACTGATCATACGAGCCGTCAAAGGAAGGCAGTGCAAGTGTGGGTAGTTTAATTTTACAAGAGCCCTTTACCGAACTTTGATGACCGGATCTATTTTCGTTTAGAATACACTTAGATTTGGCTACATAAGCGAAATATTGGTTTTCAAAGGCCTCCCTCTCGCCTAATTCCTTTTCTAACTGATCGTCGGAGACATTCAAATCAATGTTATCTTGAACTTCCGAAAATTGCTGCAATAACGCCTCTGCCTTTTGAAGACGAGTTTGCAATTCTGTGTTAATAATTTCTGTTACTATTAATTTCTGTAATGAGTCTACATATTTCATAAACAATGTGAGTTTACCTCGAATGATTCCCCTTTTTTTATTGAGCTCTTTAATCCCATCGTCATCACTCATTTCAACTGCTTGCTTGGTTTTGCTCATTTTGGCGTTTGTGAAAGACGGAATGAAAACGAAAGGTAAACGAAAGGTAACGAAAGATAATGAAAGATAAAGAGGATGTGATTGGATTGGCCTGACCGTTTTATGCTGGTCCCGATGTTTCCGTAGCTGCTGGTCTTGAGTGTCCGATTTATGCTGGTCACAACAATTCCTTCTGCTGCATCCGGTTGAAGGTCCAACTTGTTACGACGAATAAAAGATTTTCTTCGACAGCAAAATGGTTTAATTCTCGTGAATACAGTTTTGTGTTTAACAAAAATTGAGGGTGCGCGTGTAGCCCGTTAGTCGTTTAAAAGTTGACTGACGTCGCTCCGCTCCCGCGTCTCGTGCCGTGGTAGTGCGTTCGCCGTGGTGACCCGTATAGACGTAAACAGTTTATTTTATTCATATCACAATATCTTTGCATAGAGTCGTAGTTAAAAATATTGTGAACGATTTCTATGCATCTGTTGGTCTATAATGTTTAATCACAGCTTTTGTTTCAGGATTAACTTTAAATTAGAGTTCCTCAAGCAGAATGTCTCAACAGAAGCGATTGTGCGGCCTCAGCGTGGGTTCCGTGGGAGTCCTGACTGTACTTTTCTACCTGATAGACAGATCAATAGCTGTAAGATATTAAAAAAAGCAATTGTCCTTACATTTAAGTATACTACGTACAACGAGAAGCGATATGAAAACGTCTTGAACTCATACATTATTCCCATTTGGTATTTTTTTATCCACAACTTTAGATACAATTTGGTAATAAATAATTAATACACTGTTTTTTATTATTAGCTAAACATTTTACTTAGAATAGAAAAAAAATCCAAAGACAATAACCAAACTGACACCATAAAGTCATAAAAAACACGAACAAGGGAAATATCCAATTAGTACTAATGGCGTATCATTACTAATTAATTATAATCTAAACAATATTACAGAATATGACAGAAGTTACAGAATTACAGAAGATTTTATCGCTTTTTTACGTCAATTTCTAATGTTTAAACACTAAGCGGTCATTCACACGAAGAAGCCAACACCGTTCTGTCTTTCGATCTATATTTTTTTAATTAGGACTGGTCCCGCCACACACTCCCACCACAGTTACTACTGTAAACCAGGATCGACAATGATGACCTAAAATGACGTCGAGGTTTGACCCTCGACGAGTTCCGAGAAAAAGATAGAATGTCTTTTAAATCAGCTGTAACAGTCTTGCTTTTATGGCAATCAGCCCATACCAGCTATTTATGTGTCCCGCTTTGCACTGGAGGGAAGTTGATATTTTTCTTCCAACTCCTCCTATTATTTATTTCCATTAAATTCGTGCGGGTTCCAAGACAATGGCCATATTTGACATCTGCACACAGTTAAAGTGTAGTTTCATTTGGGGCCATCCATAAATTACGTCACACGAATTTCATGATATTTTGACCCCTCCCCCGTCCTTGTCACAGCTGGTCACATTTGTGAGACCCCCCCCTACCTAGTGTGACGTCACATATTTTGCAATTTTACATTTAGAAATTAAAACAGCAGTTCCGAACTTCTTTTTATTTCCATTTAAATTATTTTTCAATAAAATGAACGTCAAAAAATGTGATGTCACAAAATTTGGGACCCCTCCCCACCCCTTGTCACACAATGTCACACTTCGTCGACCCCCTCCCTCCCCCTTAACGTGTGACGTAATTTATGGATGGCCCCTTACATTGACCTATGTTTCATGTCCAGGCATTAGATGGCTACATACCTGGAGAGGACTACCCAGTGTACACTGAAGTACCAAAAGGCTTGTCTTTCACTTGCGATGACAAGATCCCGGGGTATTATGCGGACCCGGAGACCAACTGTCAGGTAATGAATGCTATTCCTCACCTCCTCATTCATCAGTATCAGTTGGAACACGTTCACTAATGAGTTTCCTCATTACATTAAGATATTTATTTACGTTTTAACAGAACGGAATAATAGGTACTATTAAAAACAGTGCCGTCTAGAGCCGACCGAAAGAAGCACAGCTCTGCTTCTTTCCGTATACCTGAGCTGCCTTTCTGTATACCTATATATATAGTGTGCCCCAAACGTCCGTATAGAAGCTTCGCTTCAAAACTAACAATAAAAAAGGAATTAAAAATAGGAATCGTTCAGGGATCTATCTCGTAAAACTTCAAACATATTAACTGGGGCCCAATTTCGTTCACGGCTGGCATATCAAACGACTCGTAATACGTCAAATTTATTCGGAGAGTAAAATCTTTCAAAACTGATTTATTACGCTTTCCGTTTAAACGTCTTGCGAGTCTAGATGCCAGCGGTTAGCAGAGCTGGGCCCCAGAATCTCAAGGAAATGTATAAACGCGTCTGAATCCAGGGGTCCTATTCTGTTACACTAACGCTCGACTTGCACTGGACTCGCAAGACGTCGGTTTTGAAAGTAACATTCGATCCAAAAACACTGCTGCTTGAGTCGAATCGAGTTGAGAATCTGTCGGCACGGGTGGGCAAGTGGTTAGTGGACTACGGAACCCTGACGACTTGCAAGTCGAGTGCAAGTCCAGCGTTATTGGAAAGCTTAACAGACTTGTCCCCAGCCGCATCGATCCTTGATCCAGAGATGATTCTGAATTAATTTATTATTGACGCACTTTTAATGTATACAGCGCCTGCCAAATATTTAATATCAACGTGTTGATTAAATACCTATTATTTATAATAATGTTTTGTTATCGGTGAAGGAGAATATTGTGAGGAAACCTGCAATCTAGCAATTCTTACTACTAATAATGTCATCTACCACCGTGCGATCTCAACGAGACAATAAAAGATTTTGAGTTCATTGTGAACAGAGTTCCCTCACGCCGTGTTTCTGGTTGCAGGTGTGGCATTGGTGTGTGGCTACCATCGGCGGCAACCAGATGCACTCATTCGTCTGCGGCATCGGCACCGCCTTCAACCAGAGGACACGGGTGTGCGATTGGTTCTTTAAGGTATGTGACTATTAAAAGTCTCACCAAATACAGAAGCGGTCGTGGTAGTAAAATAACGGAATTAAAACCAATGACACCATAGTTAGGTATTAATGACGACCGCTTGACGCAGTGGTTCGAGCGTAGGCCGTTCGGCTCACTGCACATGGTGGTTGCGTGTTTGATTCCCGTCGAGGCAAATTTTGGAAATTGCCTTTTTGTAATTTGTCCCTGCGATCGCCCCCAGTCCATTGTACGGTACCTATAGTACAAGCCTTGCTTAGTTTAGGCGCATACGGTTGGTGTGTCAGTCTGGCGATATTTATTTATTTAATACTAGCGGCCCGCCCCGGCTTCGCACGGGTACATTACGGTTACATTATTGGAGTTTTAGTAAGGATCCCTATTTTTTTAAAAACTATAATATAGCCTATGTCACCCTAGGATAGTGTAGCTTCCCAATAGCGAAACAATTTTTCAAATCGGTTCAGTAGTTTCGGAGCATATTCATTACAATCAAACAAACAAAGTTTTCCTCTTTATAATATTAGTATGACTAATGTAAGTATGATTATTTAATATTATCTTCGTAAACCGTGCATTATTGGTGGTCCATTGCTAACAAATGGTTGACAACCTGTCAACCGCGAAGAATTTAAGATTTACGATGAATCATTTACATCGATAATATTATTGCACACCTCACTAAACCAGCTTTCTAATTTAAATACCTAAATCTGAGTGAGATTACTATTTACTTATTTAGTAACAATGGTGTCGCCTGCTCACATTCTGTTGCTGTCCGTGAGAATTTATACCATCTTTTATTTATTGAAAAGATGGTGTAAACCACCATTGAGTTTCTTTCCGGATCTTCTCAGTGGAAGCGGCTTTCCGAACCGGTGGTAGATTTTTACTATTCATAAATGCTAAGTTGGATTACATTAATAAAAACAATATTGAGTTTGAGTTAAGTTTGGAGATTGACCAATGGTTTTCAATTGGTTTTAAATAAGCACACTTGGGGACCTGGATGGACCGCTTCCGCGCTTCGGAAGCTGTTAGTCTCGGATATAACAGTTATTAAGCCATGTCTGACGCTTGTGGCGGGCTTGCAGCGGGCTTATTTGAGATGCAGAATTATCATACTAATAATAATAAAGATATTATAATATACTTATAATCATACTAATATTATAAAGAGGAAAACTTTGTTTGTTGGATTGCAATGAATAGGCTCCGAAACTACTGAACCGATTTGAAAAATTCTTTCACTGTTGGGAAGCTACAGTACCCCCGGGTGACATAGGCCATATTATATTTAAAAAAATTAGGGATCCTTACTAAAACTCCAATAATGTAACCGTAATGTACCCGTGCGAAGCCGGGGCGGCCGCTATTTTTTATATTGCGGAATTATTTTTTTTCGAGTTTAAACAACGCAGTATCTATGAATTTCATGCCCCCTGCTCATTTAGACACCTAAGATTTACTTCGGTTATTAAAACACCTTGTATAGTACCTATTTAATGGATGTTGTTTGTTATATTCCAGGTGGATTGTCAAAACTCCCCAGCGTACTACGGAATCAACGAAGATCTGTATAAAGACGAAGCCGGGAACTACATAAACGGGAAAAAGTAGATTTTATTTAGAGATGTATCGATTATTCGACAACATTAATCGACTAAAGAAAATACGAAATCGACTAAACTACTAAATGAAAAACCATTTATTTTTCATGTATATAAAACCCATTTTCATATTTCGAGATACGTACGATATCTTTGCTGTTCAGCATAGATTAAAAGTGTATTTATTATTTACTAGCTGTGCCCCGCGACTTCATCCGCGTAGTATTGGATTATTGGGTTAAAAAGTATCCTATATGTTAATCCCGGTTATAATCTATCTGTGTTCCAAATTTCATCCAAATCCGTTCAGTAGTTTTTGCGTGAAGGAGTAACAAACATACATACATACATACATACATACATACATCCACACTCACAAACTTTCGCATTTATAATATTAGTAGGATTTACAGAAATATTTGAGAATGATTGAGATAAATCAGGGTTTTCGTTTAACACGCCCCAACTGACGCCACCTGGCGTTAACATTTGAAACAATAATCTCTTATACCCAAATATCTCTCGAATTCAACTAGAATAGATTTGATAATTAAACCTTCCTTAATGAAAAATAAATACAATTTAGTCGATTATAAGTTCAATATCGATACATTATCTAGACTAATTATATTTGTTAGTAAATAAGTAGATTCCAATTATTATTATTAGTATCCGTAGACAGTAGTTTTAACTTTAAGGTGAAGGCGCCTGTCTAGCCCGCGAAATTCAAAATTTTCGAGTATTTTTATAGTTTATCCAAAATCTGAAAACATTTAAGACAACATTTTGTGATTTGCGAAAAACACAGTATGCAGTGCGTTTATTACTACATTTATTTTATTCTAAATATTATCACTGTGGATATGATACTAGTAAATCACTAAATATACAAAAATTGCTAGATTATCGGGATAGCTGTCGTTCTTGAAATGTTTTAGAGTAAGTTGGATATATTAATAAATGCACTGCACATAGTCTTTTTCGCGAATTACAAATAGTGTCTTTTATTATTGTCAGATTTTGAAAAAAATCTAAAAAACCGCAAAAAATTTGAACTTCGCGGGCTAGACAGGCGCCTCACCTTAAGTACAAATTAGAACATTGTTTTTAGTAACTCTCCCGTAGTTTATACGTTCATTAGTACTCACCAATCACGTCTACGTAAATTATTTGCATAGGAAGTTAGTACCATGCAAGTTTCTGGTTCTACGAGAAAGGTTCCGGTTCGATCCATTAAACTATTGACGTGAGTATTTAGCTTAGTTGGAGCGGCTAACGAGCTAACTAGTAAAGTGATGACTTGACCTTGCTAGTAATCTTTTTTAGGAAACAAAAATCTCTATGGTTACTGCATTCCGAAAAGATGGTAGAATCTTATATTATAACATATTTTTTTTATATTATTGACGATCAGTAAATACTGTCATTTCATACTGTATTGAATCTATACAAATAAATAAAATTGGAGTGTCTGTTTGTAATATCAAAATAACACCTTTTCACTAAATGCATATGACAGTACATACGACACCTATAGCAAAAACGCGATTTAAAACATTTTTGTCTGTCTGTCTGTCTTTCTGTCTGTCTGTCTGTCTGTCTGTCTGTGTGTTTGTTCCGGGTAATCTCCGAAACGGCTGGACCGATTTTGACGGGACTTGCACTGGCAGATAGCTGATTTTATAAGGAGTAACTTAGGCTACTTTTATTTTAGAAAAACAAAATTTGTAAAAATGGGTCCTGTCGCGCGGGCCCAGAACGCGGGAGGGGGTTTTTTTTGTTAAGTTAAATTCCACGCGGACGAAGTCGCGGGCTCAGCTAGTAAATAATATTATTTTTCGCAAAAACTAAAAAAAAACTGTAAAGTAAAAGGCACTAGTGCGTAATAAGCTGAATTATGAACCTAAGAGCGGTGCAATAAGAGCCGGTTTACGAGCAAGTGTGTTAAGATAATGATATTGTGATTCTGGTGATCTTATTTTGGAACTGTACAATTTTCCATACAAATATTTTACGTTGACGCTTGATTAAATCCCGCCATTTTGATCCGCAAGGTTTAGCGAAGAACTCTAGGGAGCAAAAAATAGTAGAGTAACAGATATAGTTTAAATTTCACAGTCTGTCAACTAATCCATGTTTATTTCAAATTGACACCAATTTAATGATATTACTCAATTGTAAATTACATGTTATTCGTTTATTAATTAGTCGTCATGTTACTTTAATAAGTTACCATTATATTAATTAAGTTTTATTGTAAATAAAAATACAATAGGTAGTCTGATACTAAAACTACCAAATTAACTTCAAAAACATTTTATATCATTACTAAAACTACTAACACTACTAATTTTCCAGGGGCAATTCGTACAACAGTGAGTATGACAGACGAAGACTGGCGGCGCGACGGAAACGACACGGGATGACTAAGCCACCGGCGCTAAAGACTACCAGACTAAACTAAACTAAACAACCGACTGAAGTGTACCTACTAAAAACTAAACTATCATCATTTTAGACTCGCTTTTGTTCAGGTTCATGTTTACAACACACCATGTTTAATGTACTCGTACGATTGTTTGCGGGACTACAGGGCCCTAACCACGCTAGCTACTCAAATCGTAATAGAAAAGCAAACGCTCGCGATTACGTTTCAAACGCTCCGCTTTTGACGTTTTGCTGACACGAGCTTCACGATTTCTACTGACATTGATATGGTATGGTGTCAGCAAAACGTCAAAAGAGGAGCGTTTGAAACGTAATCGCGAGCGTTTGCTTTTCTATTACGATTTGAGTAGCGAGCGTGGTTAGGGCCCAGACCATTCCCCCCCTTTTCCCTTCCTCTCTCTCACTCCCCCTTCACGTCGGCAGCGTGCGAGCAATGCCTTTGGTATTGCCGCGTAGATATCTGTACCGTGTACAGTTTCTATTCCCGTTGCGGCACATTTTGGAAACGGACATTTTGTATCTTGCCTAGATCTGGGTGTCACTGGGTTCATCTCCAGTCTATTGTACGGTGCCCATGTGGCAAATTACGAGAGAGAATTCTAAAATTTGTCCCGGCAGGAATCGAACCTGTAATCACATGGTTTGCTATAAAATCATAGACCAATCATTCGTCTTTGTATTCCCATTCGAGCAATATTTTAAAAGGTGACTAAAGAAGTTAACCCCATGGAATATCAACAGTAACTGCAGACTGCGTTAGTCAGAGTTGGAACAGCAGAAAAGGTTCCAATCATCCCCGTGATTGATTTATATAAACGGCATTATATTCTGTAAATTTGCCATATAACATACATAATGTATATTTTTCGTAAGGATAAGGGTGACCGTGCACTTGGATGGGTGCTATAAATGTTGATGACTGGAATTTAAGCGATCCTATTGGTCGAAGAGTGCGGACCCGCTTCATAGCACATTCCAGTTTATGGTCACCCTAATGCTATTTTAAATGTAAATAAATATTTTTGTACGATTACAATTAATGTGAATTAAGATGTCGTGTTTTATTTAATTACGTTAATTATTTAAATATCGCCAGACGAACACACCAACTGTATGGTCCCAAACTAAAGCCCGTATTAATCAATCTATCTTAATTTTGAAAGCGTTCTTAAGAAGGCTTTTGACATTGGCCATTTTGTACTGATGTGACAAAAGAATGACATTTCCAAAATCAGTCTCAGACTTGAGATCGATTTACTAATGCGGACCTCAGCAAAGCTTGTACTATGGGTACCGCAAAATGGACTAGGGGCGATCCTAGTGACACCCAGACCTGGGTAAATACCGAAAAGGCAATTTATGTAATTTATACTGACCTCTAACCTAACATAACCACTTGGTACAGTGAGCCAAGCGGGCTTCGCTCGAACTACAACGCCAAAGATTGTCTTGATAAATGAACTTGTTATACATTTAATCCCCCTCGTATTGAGGGGAGGTGAATGAAACGTAATCCATTCTCTGTCATCCAAATGGTAACTTGTCTTGAAACCAGTTTTCAAAAGCAAATTGTAACTGATTATCTTTTTTTAATATAACAAAGTTGGCAACCAATAGTTATCCTGCCTGATGTTAAGCAGTTACCATTGCCTACATATATGCTTGCAATACCAAAGGTGTTGCTCGCACGTACCAAACCTGACAGGGAGTGGGACATAGAGTGGGGAAAAGAATAGGGGTTAGGCTTTTGGCTCTTCCACTCATTCTACGAATCACAGCTATAATAGCTATACTTTACTCCGATCTTCTGTAAGAGGGTGGTGCTACACCAGTCAAGCCTGCCCGTATAGCCTTGGCTTTGCCTTAAAATACCCGCACTGTGTCTCCCAGATACAGCGCTCACGCGCGGTCACCCATGTTTTTCCAATACTCGCCTACCGTTGCTTCACTTAGCACGCTTTTTGCATACGTAAAATATAACCTCCGTCCTTTCATGCCACTGTACTAGAGACCTTGTGAGATGGAAAGAGAACGGTGTATTTTATATGAATAGTGCATTCTAGACGCGAGGCACACACACAAACAAACATATTTGTGTTCACAATCAAAAGTTGCATTGACTTTGTATGTGTGTGTTATTGTATTGTAATAAAGGTGTAGACACAATAGAGATTATTTTTGTATTATAACATAACATCACGATATCAATCTTGAAAGAATGCTTTGAGACATCCCGAACACTAGAATACCAACATTTGAAACTTATACTTAAGCTGTGATAGCCGATCGGTTAAAGCACGCGTCTTGCGGGCACCAGGTCTTGGGTTCAAACCCCGGCTCGCATACCTGGATTTTTCGAAATCTATGTGCGAATCATAATTTCTATATGATTATCACTAGCCTACGGTGAAGGAAAACATCGTGAGGAAACCTGCATGTCTTAGAAGATCTAACCAATTTTCGAAAGAAATGTGAAATCCGCCAACCGGCACTGGGCAAGCGTGGTGGATTATGGCTTGATTCCCCCTCGTGTTGAGGGGAAGCCCGTGTCCAGGAGTGGGACGTCAAAAGGGCTGAATTATTATTTTATTAAAATTATACTTGTCCTTAGAGAACATTTATGCGATGGTAGAGCCAAACTGTAGTTTATCGACTACATATATACGGGCTGGTTCGAGCGGGGCAGTACCATCCTACCACAAAAACAGTATAAAGTAGTCAATAGTCAATACTTTATTGCATTCCATATGTATTACAAAGATGGTATAACAAGGTGAATGGAATTACACGAGTTAATTCCCCCATCTCCATTCTACCATCGGACGACAAGACGCACGGATACAATGCATCCACACACCGTGGACATTCCTTCAGTTCGTACCAAGCGTTTCGCTTCCACTTTTATTGTGCGAACTGCCAAGGAATGGAACACCTTGCCGGCGTCTTTGTTCCCGGTTGACTATAACCTGGATGTTTTCAAGTCGGGAGTGAACAGGTACCTTCTAGGCAAGTATGCACCACCGTAGACCACATCGTCACTTACCATCAGGTGAGATTGTGGTCAAATACTTGCCTATTTTGAAAAAAAAAAAAAAGATCAATATGGACCCTGTCGCGCACAGCAAAATTAAAATTAGGAGAAAATTAAATGTCAATAAAAATGAATCCAATACAATTATTCGTCAATGTTAATGTCATCCTTTTCAAGTAGGTACTACAAATTATATGCAAAGTCAGTTGTATAGGACAGATCGCCACTATCGTTATTTAAAGCTGGACTCTAAATATTATTTTACTGAGTAAAAACATTTTTGGATTAGGTATAGTTTGTGCCGTTTTTGGAATACTGTTACAGATTTTTCAGTTTTGAACGTATTGGGCAACTTGTTATATATTTTTATTGCCATGTAATATGGGATGTTGCTTAACATTTTAATTCTTGAGAATGGAGCGCTTAACCTCTTTTTCTGCCGAGTGTTGACGTTGTGCGTATCCTCTACTTTAACGAACTTGTCGATATTTTTAAAAACAAATATGCAAAAAGTAGCTGTCATAGCTGTGTTTCGTATGATGAGTGAGAGAGCTCCTGCTCTCAATCCAATCTTCTCCTTTCCCCTATCTCTGCCCACTAATTTTCCTTTCCTAATACCTTTAGTATTGCAAGCATTTATAGGCTACGGTAACTGCTTAACATCCAGTGGCTCGTACGCTTGTTTGCTGAATCTATTCGGTAAGCCTTACCAGCCGAAGCAAACCTAGCACGCAATCTAAAATAATTTGTCCAATCAAAACGCACCTTTACAACTGTCACTTCTCAGCATTGGTGGGGACGTGGGTCCAGTCCGCGGTTGGCCATCGCCGCTCACACACGTATCGCGGAGTGTTGCCCGAAAGAAAAAAAAACTTGCTCAAAAAAATTTGTTTCACAGTGAGTCTAACTTAGTGGTCTGTGTTGCCGTTTAAAAATAGAACTGTCAAAGTGTTTTCTTTTCGTTTAAGTTATCCCGCCACTGGTATGTTGTCAGTTGCACGTTACGTAACTTGCGTAACTTTTTTTCGGTAATATTACTTAAGAAACGAGTCTGTTAATGCGGTCATGATATTATTTGTTAATGTTTCCTTAATATGGTTGATGGCGGGTCTGGAATGGCGGGATTAACTACATGTTTTAATGAAAACTTTCTATTTTTATCAAGGTTTTTTAGACAAGTCGAGTCCTATAATTAATTCTTAAGGGATGCTTTGAAAGTCCGAAACTATAATTTAGGAATATAGTAGCTGATATGTAAGTACTTAGATGCCTTGTGCAGATAGACTTTCAGAAATTTCTGAGGTCCGAGCTTTTAAACAATGCATTTTGCCGATATTTACGTGATTTTCAGATCTTTCAGTGTCTGCCATTTGTCTCCATTCTAAAAAAATACTTCAGTATAAAATTTTCACTATGCACTGTACTAACGAAATCAGATATTAAACAAAAAACAGCTCATTTAAAGCCATTAGACGGTCAGACAAATCTTCTTAAAGTATCATGAAGAGCCGGACGAAGTTCTTACAATGTACCAACTTATCGTATTTATTAACTTCTATTGTAATAAATAAACGTTTAGAAATAATTCATCCAATAAACATCAAACATTGTGAGAAATTCGGAGTCTTTGGATTAACCCGCTCTAGGCCAGACCGTGGCCCGTATTCCCTCCACATTAAAGGGGAGTGCGCTTGGTATATGCCAATAAGTTCGCTCCCGATAACAGTGGGACCAATTTAACAACAGCAAAGTATGGGTACACTCTTCCGTACCTGGTATAATAATAAACAGTAATCTATCTACCTAATATTCGCCCATGTCTGTCTCCATCTTTTACTATAATAAATAATATAATTTAATCCCTTTCACGTCTCACTCCTAGGCACGGGTCTACCCTCACTATGATTTTGAAAAACCCAGAGGTGCAAGCCTGAGTTTTAACCCAGGACTCGGTGCCCGTAAGACGCAATTGTCTATCACTGTTAACTTTATACTATAAAGCTCCTATATATTCTATTTAAAGTGTAAAATTTCACAAAATTTTAATGAGGCAATCCACCCTAGCACCTTAATTACGAATTCTGACCTCAAAACACTTCTGAATAACGGACAAGGCTCTGAAGATCGAATGTTCGCGGAGTTTTAACAAAAAAACTCGCCTCAAACCAATCCACTGACCAAGGGGTTCAACGAATACAAATAACAATCGAGTGTTCGAATTTGATAAGCGGCACGTTTCCGCTAGGGGGCGCTGCTGTGAAATGTATGGAAAGATTCGATTCATACGATTGGTACTGATGCCATCAAAACCTGTACCCAGCCATCAGTATCGGACATGAGGAAAAATCAACCACTTGTTGATGAAGCATGGGCCGCAACCACACATATAAATAAGGCCACGTCGAACATAAATTAATTTCTTTCGATCCCTCCATGCTTACGGTACACCCAATGCCTTTCGACACAGACACAGTAAGATATTACTGTACTTTATTTCTACCTGTTTTGTTTTTTACTTCTATTTTTCATTGTACGAACTCTGAGAGGGTAGGTTGTGTACTGTTCTTAATTTGACTCCTGTAAGGTAGAGACTAAGGAGAGTTCCTTCCACAACGCGTCTTGTACCACTGCTTACCCCCCATTTTTCTTATTGCGTATGCTATGGTCTATACGAAATATGTCTAACATAACGATTTCAGTTGTAGTTTCGTTTTGGCATTATTATTCAAAATTAGCGCAATTGGCCCTAATCTGGGTGTCACTGGTATCGCTCCCAGTCCATTTCACGGTACCCACAGTATAAGCGTTGCTTAGTTTCGTTAATGTGGTTTGTTGTTTTGGTTTCATTAGCACTGAATATCGTCCGTCGTATTGCTAAACGGTTCGAATTGAAGACCAGTGTTGGTTATCGTCAACCTGTGGTGTATTGGGATATCTTACGATGACCATACACTATCCCCCTTATTAATAAGGGGGTATGTATATTTCTTAAAGAATGTACTCGTATATTTGTTTTTCGTGCTTATTGAGATACAGTATTCCTTACATTGTTTATACAGTAAAATACATAAATAAACATCGCCAGACTGACACGCCAACTGTATGGTCCTAAACTAAGCAAAGCTTGTACTATCGGTACCTTACAATGGAATGGGGATAATACCAGTAGCACCCAGACCTGGGCAAATTACGAAAAGGCCATTTTCAAAATGTGCCCCGGCGGGAATCTAACCCGCAACCACCATGTTCAGTGAGCCGAGTGGCCTACGCCCGAACCACTGCGCCAAGCGGTCGTTAAATAGACGTATAATAGTTCCTACCACTACGACTCCATTAAGCCCCGATTTTATTGACCAGCCTCTTGTTCTGTCCCGAGAATCGATCCCAGGACCGATTGCCTCGCTCGCAACTGCAATAAACTTAAACCAATATGCCAATGTATTTCGCAAATTCGTTTTTGCGATAACTTTCCCTGTTCGTTCATTTCAAATATACTCAGATGAAGAAATATCGGCGTTGCTATTACTAAATGTTGGCTCGTCGGTTACTTCACAGTGTTTGCAACAATACGATCAGTGATTGGAGTTTTAAAAAACTTATATGATTTTAAGATGAATTACCGTTTTCATTTAAGTACAGGTGCTACTCTTAGCAACGATAATCGATATCTCGTGACATTCGTATTGTCGAATCCTACTCTAAATTCCATCTTTTTTGCCATCGTATATCGTCTGAACGAACGATAATTTTGTATTCAAACTCAAACTCAAAATAGTTTTTATTCATGTAAGCCAACAAAGCATTTATGAATAGTCAGAATCCACCACCGGTTCGGAATGCTGCTTCCACTGAGAAGATCCGGCAAGAAACTCAATGGTTACTCTTTTCAATGAATAAACGATGGTGTACATTCTCAGGAACAGCAACAGATCGTGAGCAGGCACCACCATTGTATTGTTCGTTCAGTAATCGATACAACGGCAAAATATATGGAATTTAGAGTAGGATTCGACAATGCGATTGTCACTATATATCGATTATCGTTGTTAAAAGTAGCACCCCTAGTGAGGTCATAGCCTGGTTTTAAAAACATCTCACAGATTGGCATGTCACCTCAGGTGAAAAGATTGCCAGGATCGAACCAAAACCCCTCGGTTTTGAAGGAGACTTACTACAATTATGACATCCTTGCTTCAAAGGGCACATCAAGCTGGCAGTTCCGGTAATCTTTCTTACATCTTTGACAGCCAAGAGTCTGAAAATGACAAAGCATATCGTGTTAGATTAGTGATAGTTCGATAGCTGAATTATATCTCAATATAGGTATTTTTAAAGAGCATAGATAATATCAATAGAATGCGGCTCATGGAACATTTGCTGTATGATGTATACCGCGCGGTCATACCTTGGATGGGTGACCGCTCGTAATATTTAGATTGTCTGTTTGAAGGGCAAATGTCTGTATCCATTCTTGAGGAAGGAACAATGTTCTTTTGCTTTAGAATGTTGTTTGAATGTCTCTGTCACTCCTGTGTAACATGAGAGAGATGTCACTATCTCAAGGTTACTCGGCAAATCCTATTAATAATAAAAATAATTACCTTTTATTTCTGTATTTATCGCGGCATGTTATGTATTTGAAATAACAGATTATCACATACATGTAATAATAAAGGTGGTAGAGCAAATCCGTGATCATTCTACTTAGTACAGTTCATATACCAGAGTAGTACCACTTTCTCACAGAAGATCGGCGTAAAGTAGCCGGGAGAACCGGATCTTTGTATAATTCATCCCCGTCTGGGTGTCACTAGGATCGCTCCCAGTCCATTGTTCGGTATCCACGGTCCAAACGTTGCTTAAACCCATATTAATAATCGATCTCAAGTCTGAGAGCGGTCTTAAGTATGCCTTTGACGTGTACTTTTGTACTGGTATGACATAAGAATGACATTTCCAGGATCGATCTCAGTCTTAAGACCGATTTATTAATACGGTCCTTATTTTGGGCCCAAACAGTTGTCCCCTTATTACTAACCGTGGTGGTGAATAGTTATATACCGAAATATCTCTTTCTGTCATCAGTAATTTGACATTCGAAAGAAGAAGACTAAGCATGGTGTAACTATACAACTGCTAAACCATGTTTATTAATAAGAAGGTGTGGGTTAAACTGTAGATGTTTTATTAACAAATCAATACCCACAAATTCACAACAAACGTGTTGGCGTCGTGTCGTGCTCGTTACGTAACCGCACGACACTTCGCAACCGGCTTGTGTAACTAGTGTGGCGAAACGGACAAGTCCTTGCTAGTGATGGGACACGGGCCAATCGATTTTATAGACCCAATCGATTCAATATTTTTAATGTCAATTTTATCGATGTTTTTTATGGGAAAAGTTGTTAATGCTATGTCAATATACAATTTGGTAAAGTATAAATCAATTGGTAAAGGAAATTACGATGATAGTGTTTAATATAATTTTTTATTGATATCTAATAATTTGTATTAAATTTTAACTTTCTACGTCAAAATAGTTTCATGGTTTCCAGGTTAATAATTTGCGTCTGATTTATGGAAGAATTATATTCAAGTCTATGCTTTACTCATGAAATGTCTGCACCGACTCGGCCGGCCCTGATTTTTTGTGGGATTACATTAAATAAATAAAAAACATTAGAAACGTATTTTATGTCCCAAATATTCACAGTCTTCTCACTTCTGAGACAAAACAATATAACCGTATATAAGACAATACATTTGGCAATTAATTAACATATGACTCATTGTGCTATCACACACAGGGGATGAGTAATAAAAAAATAAAAGATGCTATCCACCTTATAATCATTTGCATACAAAAGACATCAACGGGTGCGCTCACTTTATTTGAATGTTTGAAACATGTAAAATATTCACTTTTGCTCGATTTAACCGACAAATTAATATCAAACTGACAGTGTTATTACTTTATGTTGTAATATAATGATGTATTGCGACATTTAGTACGATTAGCTAATTAAATACGCCTGTATTTGTGTATCTATCAAAGATTTTATCAGATTGTCGGTTTGACTGACAAAAGACGTCAAACGACGACAAACTCAATAGATATTTTATAATGTGTTCAAAAACCTTTTGTATAACACCATTTTAAACTAAGTCTCAACATAGTATTTCTAAGCCATAACTTAGGTTACACAAGTGATTTAATCTGGTGAAAGTAATGTATAACAGAACTACCAACTTGATCTCTCACATAATTACGTTTCTTGGGAACCATAGCTCTAATTATACTGGTCCTTGACGCGGGTCCAACTAAATTAAATAGACCTCAGATACAGTATAAATTGCTTTAAATTTAGAGGCTTTCTAGATTGGATGGTTGAATAATGAGTTTTACCAAACTATTATAACAAGAGCTCTCTTTTAGTTTAATTTGACAAATAAGAGGGGTCATGTTATGCTAGTTAATGGATTGATGAATAATTAGGTGCGGTTTCTGAATAATTTTATTATTTTTCGTGACTTATGTGAATTATGGCGGATTCATAATTATATAATATGTTTGTTATATACTTATAACGATAAGTGATTTAAAAGTGAAAAGTTGTCTACTCTCTCGCGCGTTAACGGCTGAAACTATTATGATGTTTTTTTTTGTTGAGATAGCGATGTGTCTCTATACCAATATTATAAAGAGGCAAAATTATTTGTAAGCATGTATGTTTGTTCGAAGTAATCTCTGGAACTACTGATCCGATATTGAAAATTCTTTCACTGATAGAAAGCTACACTATCCTTGAGTGAGATAGACTATGTATCAAAGTAACACGCAGACGGAGCCACGGGTGAATACTAGTGTTTTATTATTTTGACGGTGGTAGAGCCAAGCTGTAGCCCATTGCGTACAGCTCATATACGGGCTGGCTCTACCGGGGTAGTACCACCCTGTTAGAGAGAAGAAGGAAGCCGGAAGCCCAATCCTCTTTCTCCTCTCTCCATTCCCTTCATCTCGGCACCGTGCGAGCAATGCCTTTGGTACTGCAAGCATCTTCGGGACATCTCATCTTTGGGACGACCGCTTGGCGCAGTGGTTCGAGCGTAGGCCGCTCGGTACACTTCACATGGTGGTTGCAGGTTCCATTCCCGCCGTGATAAATTTCGTAATTTGCCTCGGTCTGGGTGTTGCTGGGATCGCCCCCAGTCCATTGTACGGTACCCATAGTACAAGCGTTGCTTAGTTTGGGACGATACAGTCGGTGTGTCAGTCTGGCGATAGGTATTTATTTATTATAAATTTATCTATATGCTAGAGCAACTGCTTAACATCAAGCGGTTCGTACGCTTGTTCGCCGACTTTGTTGTGAAAATAAAATGTATTTGTTTCTATATACCCCACTAACTGGCGCGTCCACCCTAAATTTCATCAATTTTAACGTCATTACATTCTTCGTTCCATCAAGCAGCTGCCAAAGTTTGCTCATATTATTTAGCGATAAATTGGGTTCGATAAAAAGAAGAGTTGGGTTAAGCAATCGGCCGACAGGTCAGGTGTTCGATGGGTGAGCGAGCGTTGCTTTGGCTTGTAATTTACCAGTGTCATTAGTCTTCTGTTTTCGTTTTGATTAAATTGCTCATTAGGTACACGCACTATACAATATTTCGTATCGTGATCATTTCATGTAGAGACCTGTTCTGGTGTTCAGAATTGACGGAAGGTTTCCGATGTCGGAAACGACAGGTTCCATCCTTCTTTTACAAATGTATTTGAAGAAGGATGACAGCTTCCATCCCTCTTTTACAAATGTATTTGAAGAATGTATTTTGCTGTGCCCGACAGGGTCCATATTGATCTTTCACCTTGTTATACCATCTTTGTAATACATATGGAATGCAATAAAGTATTGACTATTGACTATTGAGAAGGATGACAGCTTCCATCCCTCTTTTACAAATGTATTTGAAGAAGGATGACAGCTTCCATCCCACTTTTACAAATGTATTTGAAGAAGGATGACAGCTTCCATCCCTCTTTTACAAATGTATTCGAAGAAGAATGAAAGCTTTCGTTTCAGCTAAGGAACTTTCCGTTGATTGTGAACATCTCCCTAGATGTGTTTTTATATTTATCACATGTTAAACAGTATTGTTATTTTGGAAATATCAGATGCCAAACCACTCTTGATGTTGACGCAAAATAATGTTGTATACTCTTGACCAATCAGGAACGATTTCCGTGCGTTCAGGAGGTTTTGCGATAGCTATTACTGGAGTCAATTATAATCAGCTCACGAGTTTAAGTCCAATTAATCTAATAACAATCAGTGGTACCTTACAATTTTGTTTTTTAAAGATTACTAGCAATGTAAGTCTATCAAATTACTAGTATTCCCGTTAGCCCCTCCAGCTAAGCTAATGCTTGTGTTAGGAGTGGGCTCACGTCAATAGTTTGATGGCCAGCATGGGGATCGAACCCGGGACCTCTCAGCTACGAGGGCGGTCCCTCTAACCACAAGGCTCTTGATACCTGCAATCAGCCTATAAAGTTATTTCTGTTCTGTCTCCCGCTTCGAAACAGAGAAGAGTGGATAACTTTCTTCCAACTCCTTCTATTCTTTCTTTCGATTAAATTCGTGCGGGTTCCAATGTGATTTAGATTTTCCCCGGGACTCATCGAGGGTCAAACCTTGGCGTCATTGATGGTCACTACTATCAATCCTGACTTCCAGGAGTAACAGTGATGTCCAAAAATACAGTTGAGAACACTTTCCTGTTTTATTTTGTTCTCTGAGTAAATACACGCGTCACTTTTGCATCCATAAATTTTGACAGATTTTATTATAAACAAATTAACAGAGAGTTATCGCCTTTGCCGTGTGATTGTGTCTTCCCAGTACATCTGCACCAATCTCATCAAGGACAAGCCCATAAACACGAACCAAACTAACTCGAGGCAACGGAATTTACCGAAAAATTCGCCGCTGTGCGCGACCAAAGTGACGCTTTCACTATGTTACGCAAAACTATACCAGCGCCGGCGGCCGCCGCATTACAACGAGACCCGGCGATGCTCGGAATCACTGATTGGGTGAATTAGATCACGTGTGACGACACACCGGTAACGGCCGTAATACCTAAACACAGTGATTCTACACAACAGTGCTATCTGGGGCCCTACTCTGTTAACCACTGCCTGGTATCTCTGTCGACTCGCAATGCGTCAAAACGGAATACTTAGTACCCCGTATCTGAATACGTCAGTGTTGTCAGCTTTTCGTCACAAAATCTGTCAAAACGGACGTATTCAGGGGTGCTACTCTTTGCAACGATAATGGATATATCGTGACATTCTTATTGTCAAATCCTGCTCTAAATTCCATCTTTTTTGTCGTCGTATATCAACTGAATGTACGATAATGTTGTATTGTTCGTTCAGCAATCGATACGACTGAAAAAATAATGAAATATGTCACAATATATCGATTATCGTTGCTAAGAGTAGCACCCCAGATACGCGATACGCCAGTTTTGACGTGTTGCGAGTCGGTGAACGGTGAACGCAAACATCGTTAAGAAACTTGCACGTCTTTCGAAAGACGTGAATTACATTCGCCGACCCGCCCCGGGCCAGCGGCGTGATGGTAGTGGCTTATCTATGTAACCAGGGCCCCGGGACAAAAATTAAATTGGGGCCCTGTTTAAACTAAACTAAAATATACTCTTTAGGTGCACAACTACTTCATTATCAACTCCTTATCCCCCACTGCAGGGTATAATAAAGCATAGCTAGTTCCTACTAAGTATGATATGTATTAAAGCAGATAATATTTAACTGTACTTCCTAATAACATAATTAATTATTTTTCGAATGTCCTGTATGAAAGCCGAGGGGCCCCTTGAGTTTGGGGGCCGATGGGTTCTGCCTAGGCATGGCACATTTCATTGGTAGCTTGTTAAAATTCATATTAATTTGGTTTTCATTCTTCACATATGCTACTAACAGATATAGTAACAGTGAAAAATAATTTCAATAAAATCATAAAATTTTCACACGTCATCACGAGTCACGGCCGCACCGCGTCGTGCCGGCCGGCTGAATGAAATTTCATACAGATCGCTGTGTCGAGTTTCTGCCCTGCCTAGCCCAACGGTAGCTCTACTTCAGTGCGTGGTGGACTATGGCCCGAATTCCCTTCGTATTGAGGAGGAATGTGATTACTGTAATGGCAATAACTTCCTCCTCTCTTACATTGGGGCTAAAATACCATTGGCGAAATACAGCACTGCATTGTACCCCTGCTTACCCCTTTGAAAATATGTTTCCGTAGTATAAAAACTGTACCTCGTATAATATCATTAAGATCTACGAGTTTCGCCGGCCCGGGTATTGAACCCGTGACAACGACTTTCAACAATGAATTTCCGCAACACACCACCCGATCCAACAATTAAAACAAAGCAATATGAAAAGTGGGAAGTCAAATGATAGTGGATAAAGAAAGTTATTCAATAAAATAATAGGAACTTAGAACGATAGCAATTAAATTTATTATAATTATACAAGAACTAGCTGTACCTGCTGTACCCTGTAGCTGTACCCTGCGCGCGTTGCTACGCTGTAAAAGATTGGTCGTACCAACTCAGAAACCTTTGTGGGCTCATGCACAATATTTTGCTGAAGATCATGACATAATGAAATGCATAGTTTACGATTCTTTAAAGGACATACAGACAAACATTCATTTATATATACTAGGTGAAACAAAAAGGGTATACAATTTTTTTTGCAACTTAACATTGTAAATCTCAAGCTATCGGCTTTGTGGGACAGTTGAAGTACTAAAGGTTTTGTAGACTTGTGAAATATGTCCACTGCTGTATTCCTATATCAACTTTTGTTTTTCAAGTTTCCTCCAAAGCTGATAGTTTTAGAATTACAAAGTTAAGTTTTGAAAAAAAAAAGTATACCCTTTCTGTTTCAATCTGTATATATAGAAGATAGATAATATTATAATGTATATATTTTTTTTATTAGTAAAAGAAAGTCCAATTACAGCAACTACAAAAAATATAATAAAGGAGACGTCCAAAAATAAATAGTTAAAAACCCAAAATCAGTTGATGTCACCCCGAAATCAGAGTGTTTTGAGAACACCGCAGTGTCACTCTGCCTACCCCTTTGGGGATTGAGAAAGGCGTGAGGGTATTCTAATAAATTAGACAACAGGTGATCCTCTACATAGTATTAACTCGAGCGAGACCACTGTGTTCAGTAGAAAGTCGGTTCTAATGAATGCGCGCGAGTTCAATGTCTACCAGGCGCAGTGATTAGATTAGCTAGCTTGTGAAATAATAGCGCGAGCTCGTTTCCCGGCGTGTTGGTATTAATACGGCTGTTGAACACTAAACAAATATACAGGGTGTAAGGGGCATCGTAACGAAAACTAATACCATGGATTCAACTCATGATTCTGGACCCCCAGAGTAAGAATTTTCCGTCGATATTTTCATGAATTATGCTCAAATTTTCAGCATTTTAAATTTAATTTTAGCAAGAAATGTGCTCTCGAGCATATTGAGTTTTAATTTACATGCAGTTTATGTCATAAATACTTAATATTGATCTATTTATGAAACACCAATTGAGATTTTTAAAATGATTTCATGTTAAAATATTTTTTTTTAATGCTGAAGAGTTTGATCATAATTCAACAATGACGGCAGTGAGGTTTGACCCTCGAAGAGTCCGGGGAGAAAGTGAAATTATCTTGGAACCCGAACGAATTTAATCGAAAGAAATAATAGTTGGAAGAAAATTGTCCACTGCCATCCATTACAAAGTGAGAGACAAAAATAACTGTATGGGCTGATTGCCACAGTAGCAACACTGTTACAGCTGTTTGACGACCAGTTGTAAGGGGCCACGGGTCGTAATTAGAAGTATCAGGTGTAACAAATGTCGATTTTTGATTATTTACTTTAAAACTCATAAAAATATGATTACCTTTGCTTTGATTAGTATTTCAGAGTAGGTATTGTTGTTGTCTCTTACAGGCACGCATCACTGCGCTTCTATAGACATTCTCTTTCTAAGTACCAGTACAAAATGATGTGTCAAAAGCTTACTCAAGATCGCTCTAAGACTAGATATGGATTTATGAATACCAGCTAGGAGCCTTAAACATATTTTGATTAGAGTTCACCTCATTAAGTGTTAATTAAATCAATCACGTGGTAAACGGAATTCTGTTGAATGGTTTCCGGTGGATGTGTATGAAAAAGTCGTCCGCGTTTATCAAGGAAGCGTGCGCAGGTAGGAAACTGAGTGGTAACGCGAAAACTGAAAGGGAAATTGGTAAATGGGTGGATATATAAACGCAGAACTTACGTCATGTGCATGTGATACGATAAACCTTATAAAAATCATGTATTTTGTAAATCGTACGTTATTTTCAGTAACATTAGATATAGAACTGCACGACCATTGATTCTTTTAGGACACCCATAGGCGCCGGAAGCCCAAGCTTCCGTCCATTCCCTTGCCTCTATCCCGCTTTGTTAGGTATTGCAAGCATCTATAGGCTACGGTAATTGCTTAACATCAGGCGACCCGTACGCTTGTTTGACTTTGATACATACTTAACAGAAAAAATATATAAGCAGATGATGATTGCCGCAGCCAGGGCAGACCCAAGGGAAGATGTGACGGCACAATGTGGTCTCATTAGCGAAAGATATGTCGCCGGAAACAGCACAGGGCTGTATTTTGTGGAGAATTTTGATGTCCCACTCCTGGGCGCAGGCCTCCCCTCACTACGAGGGGGATCAGGCCGTTATTCACCGTTGGATTTCACATGTCTTTCGAAAATTGCATGGAGGTTTCCTCGCGATGTTTTCCTTCACCGTGAGCGAGTGATAATCATAAATAGAAATTATGATTCGCATATAGATTACAAAAAACCCAGAGGTGCGTGTGCTGGGGTTTGAACACAGGACCTGGTGTCCGCAAGACGTGTGCTTAACCAATCGGCTATCACTGCTTCAAATGGGGTAATAAAAAAACCATTGCATGATGTTAGCATGAAATCGCGAAAAACATTGGACATGATTCCGGTTTGAATCGTGTTGTCTTATATGTATAGTTTGAACAGGAAACCACCTTGAAATACTTGTAAGATCAAATAACTTAATATATTTGGACTGTTAGTTCCTTTTGTGACGTTTTAAAATCAATATAATGTCAATTTTGAGTAGATACGCTTTTGACATGTCATTGTGTACTGGTATGACATAAGAATGACATTTCCAAGATCGCTCTCAGACTTGAGATCGATTTATAAATACGGGTCTAAATGGGACTTAAACACATTTGAGCAGCGATTGAGAATTCGGTATCACCCGTCAAATATTGTTGGACTTACACATCATAGGAAGAAAGTTCACAATGATATAAACTGCTGCCGCGGTCTGTTGCATAATATTATTAATTTAAATCTGCATCATAATATCTAATTATGTACGATCGGCTTTCACCAGTAATATGTCTGTTTTATGAGGCTATCTAGACAATACTAAGTGAGACAGAAAGGGTATACAATTTTTTGCAACTTTACTTTGTAAATCTAAAACCATCAGCTTTGTGGGATAGTTGAAGTTCGAAAGGTTTTGTAGATTTATGAAATTTCAACAGCTGTATCCCTGTAACACCTATTGTTTTGCAAGTTCCCTCCAAAGCCGATATTTTCAGAATTACAAAGATTAGTTTTGAATAAAAAGTATACCCTTTCTGTTTCAACCTGTATACACACGAAATTGAAGCGGATGGAGGCGGAATTGTTATTAATCCCTCCAATGATCCCCACTTCCGAGCGCGCTCTGCCCCAACAAGTATCGCAATGTCGGAAGTATGAATTCTTTTAGTTATTTTTTTTGTGCCTATCAGAAACGGTATTTTACAAGAATCGATACGATAAGTCTGAGAGCGATCTGGGAAATGTCATCCTACCGTCATCCCGGTACAAAATGACATGTCAAACGCGTACTCAAAATCGCTCTCAGAATTGAGATCGATTTATTTATACGGGCCTTAGATGTTTGACACGTGTACTTAGGCCGACGAGATGCGATACCAAAGTCAATATTGATCGGGTTCAGTCGATCACCGGTTGGTATGTCAACATCCAGGCAATCATTTTATAAATTCGTGGTTCACGTATAATCAGTTAATTTAATAATATAATCGATTCATTTTTATATCGCTTCTCGTTGACCTCTCATTCGCGTCGCAATTAAGTTCTTAAATTGAGATGCGTTAAAGTATACCGCGGTATATATAGTAGATATACTAATAAAACGGTAGTGACAGCTCTGTGGTCGAACGCAGGCTTTGGAACACAAAGTGAGCAGGTGCAAACCACAGCTCGGACATTTGGGTTTTTTGGATTCCATGTGTGAATCATTATTTGCAAATGAGATTATCACCACTGAACGGTGAAGAAGAACATCGTGAGGAAACCTGTACGTCTTTCAAAATGCATGTTACATTCGCCAACCCGTTCAGGGCCAGTGTGGTAGGCCGAATCCCCCTCGCATTGAGGGGGATTTGCCCTCTTAATAGCGATAGACTCGCCCCCTATTGGGACCGAAAACACCTTTTAGCATTGCGCTACATTCCTGCCTACCTTTTCGGAGAAAAACAGCCGTTATACTGCATTTATCTAATACTACCTATAGTTAATAAATTTCACGACGACGCATGAATTATTGCAAATTAACCCATATGTCAGTCACATAAGAGTCCACGGCACGGGTATTCGTAAATCCTTCTCAAAATAATGGTACATATTGCGAACGCGAGTGAAGTTCGATTTCACACGGCTCCGGTGCGTGGACACCGATCCATGCGCGCACGCAACCGATAGGGTTACCACATGTCACACAAAAAACCCATACGGGGTTAGTATGTTTGTTCTGTGCAATAATGACAGATTGGAGTGTGACATATTGAATAAATTAACATGTTATTACTTAATGCTCCTAAACTTATCTAAATCATGTTAAGTATCATGTTAAGTAGCTTTTACATAGATAGATGCCTCCAACACCAAAGGCATTGATCGCACGCTGCTGACTTGAAGGGGAGCGTTTTTAACCTCCGACGAATAAATAGGGGTGTTATAAGTAACATATGTATCTGTGGGTCTGTGTGTCTGTCTGTGACATCGTAGCGCCCAAGCGGATGAAAAGATTTTAATGTTGTGTTTTTTGTTAGAAAGGTATTCTTGTTCTCTTATGAAAATCTGTTCAGTTATTTGAAAACAGCTCTGTTGTAGATTAAAAATTCGTCGCATCGAGGGTCATTTTTATTTTCAATTTTAGTTATTCTGTTTGAGCGTGCATCACGTAAAAATACTGAACGAATTTTTATGTACTTTTCACCGTTTGCTAGCTTGGGGTCGAACTTAAATTCAAAGCCACATTAAATCTAATTCCACTGTGATGAACCAAAGATACAGCTTGGCCTCTCCGTAGTACCAGCTACCCTATATTAAGGAGGTTATTTAAAATGATCATTATATGGCGGGCGCCATTATCATACTAATATTATAAAGAGGAAAACTTTGTTTGTTTGATTGTAATGAATAGGCTCCGAAACTACTGAACCGATTC
Organism: Notodonta dromedarius; assembly: GCA_905147325.1. NCBI lineage: Eukaryota > Metazoa > Arthropoda > Insecta > Lepidoptera > Notodontidae > Notodonta > Notodonta dromedarius. The sequence goes on along the minus strand of LR990186.1, from coordinate 583,959 downwards.
GAAAAAATCTTTCACTGTTGGGAAGCTACACAATCCCCGGGTGACATAGGCTATAATATATTTTCAAAAAAATTTGGGATCCTTACTAAAACTCGAATAACGTAACCGCAATGTACCCGTGCCAAGCCGGGGCGGGCCGCTATCTATACAAATAAATAAAATCTTATATAAAATGGACGAAGTAAAAAGCTAGTAGAACAAGCCCAATCTGCGTCAACCTTCACATGAATGTCCTCAGATAAAACAAAATGGTGGTCATACGAACCACCCCCCCTCCCCACCGTACGAGAGCTGAGTTCAGTATTAGCTGCCAGTGGTACTGGCTGCAAGTGTAAATCTTTGGCACTAGTGTTTTTTTTAATTGACTCTTGTGTTGTTTAACTTGTTTTTTTAATATATTTAAAGTCTGTGCATTCCCGTTGTGGACGTTTGTTTTGTTTTTGTGCTAGGTATATGCGTTTTTATCATCTATTTTTAATGTTAGAATTATTGTTTAAAAATGGTTTTAATAACATTGATTAATTAGGGGCCGGGCACCTAAATTGTCTTTTGTTTTTTTAGTTCGCTACTTTTGTTTATCAGATTTTGTGCAATAACTTTATGACATTTACCAGACATTACTAAATGTTTTTTTTATTTGTGTCATTACTTTTACTGTAATCATCCTGGTATTACTTTTGCTAATGATTTTACTGAGCCGGGTGGTGGATTACAGCCTGATTCCCCCTAGTAGAGATGCGAGGCGCGTGCCCTGGAGTAGAGCGTCTAAAGGGCTAATTTATTATGTTATTATGAATGATTTAATAATTTATTTTCAAAATGTTATGTTGTTCTTTTGACTACAAATATATACGACAACAATACGGCACCCAATTCTGTCCTAATAACAGTCACAAGTAATTATGTCAGACTGTGGACTGTTACAAAATAATTTTCAGACAATCTGAATAACAGTTCACGGCCCTGGAATCGAACCCACACTTCACGATCGAATTATATTTAACTAGTAACTGAGGCACCTAGTAACATAATTTAAATCGTTATTAACAATGCCTTTCCAATAACACGAAACGTTTAGAAACTAGATACAAATTATTGTAAGGACCTTGTAATATAAAACTTCGTACACATTATAAAACTATCGCGAGACCAAGTAATTTAAAACTAAATAAATTTTACTGAAATAACGACACTGCATACTGTTTCAGACTTTATTTATTTATTTAAACTTTATGCACAAGTAAAAAACACTGTACAAAGGCGGACTTTATGCCTTAGGCATTATCTACCAGTCGACCTTAGGGTGGTGCAGAAACAACATGGCGGGTGCAACTAAAACGAGATAAATAGAGGAATTTATAGCAATATACATATATTCATAAATACATAGATACATACATACATATAAAACAAAATTGTAAAGAAAAAAAAAGTCCAACGAATTACCGCTGTGACGATTCTACCAACTTCTTGCGAATGTGCTCTCGTGCCTTCACCTTAAAAGACAACCGACTTTTTGCCGGTACAGCTGGCCGGCTTTATGTAGGTACAGTTAAACTATTATTATAATTATGGGTCTATGGGTCGGACATTTTTAACCAAAGATGCAACGAAAATCTTCACTCGTTTGTCTGTCCGTCTGTGGCGTTGTTACTCTGAAACGGTTGTGCCGACTTGAATGCAGTTTTTTTTGCTTGATATTTGTTTGGTTACAGCGTGGTTCTTGGATATTTCTATATATGTCTGTGTTATCATAGGTCTAAAATGAGATTCTCCAAAACCGTTACTTGTTATGATATCTAGCATTGGAAATACATAAGCTTTTATAGTTCTTTTAAAGAATGCGCATCAGTACATTTGAAAAACTAAATTTAACTTTTATTATTACAAATAAATTAACAACAAATAAAAAAATAAAATTTACATAAATATTAAAACGAAAATGTACAAGATTTTTGCGTAAATAATAATATTACTAAATTATTGAAACTATTTAGATATGGTGTGTGTTCATACCTTAAGCTGTGTCTTATACTTACTTAATGTTTCTTATATATTTAATGTCCGTCTTGGTGCATTTAGAATATCAGGTCATTTCATAACAAACAATTTAAATTTAACTCACGTTGCCATGCTTCAGTATCTATTAACGTTATACTCTGAGAGAAGTTTGATTAAAATTAAATATTTTATAACTTACAATACATTAAAAAAAATTATTCTGAAATACCTAAATCTGAGTGAGATTTGATTACAATTTACTTATTTAGTGGTAATGGTGTTACCTGCTCACATTGCTGTTGCTATTGCTGTTGCATGCTGTTGCTGTTCCTAAGAATGTGCACCATATCTTATTAATTGAAAAGAGTAAACATTGAGTTTCTTGCCGGCTCTTCTCAGTGGAAGCAGCATTCCGAACCGGTGTTAGATTCTGACTATTCATAACTGCTTTGTTTTTAAAACAATTTTGAGTTTTTAAAGCATCATGTAGTTTATTTGTTGCAACATGAGAATATTTATATAATTTTCAGCTTTACGGTTTACTTTGTGTGTGTATACTTACACACACAAAGTAACACGAAAGCTGTGAAAAATTCATAGGGTCATAACTTAGAGATATTACCTATCGTTACATCTGTCTGCACAAGGCATCATACATAGTAACAACCGTATACTTATATACCTAAATTATTTCGGACTTTACAGGCTTTATATTTTTACAGCCAACAAATGCTTCATTCTCATTCGTTTTGCTGCTTCATCACCATCCGATTTCTTGTCAAAATTTTTATCTACTTTCACAGAGCACCTAATCCCGAGTGCCTATTAATATAAATGCCTCCCTCCGACTCGAGGGGAGTCGTCCGAACAGTCTGGGCCTGTATTAAAGACATCGTCTCGATTTATTTCAAATTCGTATTCTACGCAATCATTATTTACATAATATTCTATTATTTCGACTATTATTTTGGTTAAACACATTATTTTGTACTTTTATAGAGACATGTGAAGTTAAGTGCAGTGTATAAGTGTAATTAAGTGGTTATAAGTGACTTTATTAGACACAGGACGGAGGATTGGTGAGTTGTTTTAATTATTTTTCAGTTTATTTTTAATTTTCCATGTTAAAATTGAGCCGCGTGAATTAATTTAGGTTTGTTACAATATCTTATTTTAATAAAGCAGAATATTTTGCATGAATGCTTATTAAATTTTAAAGATATTATGTAAACTATAACTTACCTACCACAAAAGAAACTGATGATGCAATGTAAATATTTCCTGTTCGTTGGCACATCTGGTTAGTAGCAAGCGATTTAATCAAAATGTCAACTAAGAAAGATATTCATCAGATATTTTTGATGGTAGATACATTGGCTTCCGCATTTGCAAAGGCGCCTTGGAAATTATTGTGCGTTATTACAATTGGAACTAACATGGACGGGTTACTTTCTTACAAAATTGGCGTTCAAAATGTGGCCTTCTAAACACCTATCAAACGCACTGAGAACGCTTTCGTCGGCAACGATACTACAGTTACAATTATACTTATACTAGCTGTGCCCCGCGACTTCATCCGCGTAGTATTGGATTATTGGGTTAAAAAGTATCCTATATGTTAATCCCGGTTATAATCTATCTGTGTTCCAAATTTCATCCAAATCCGTTCAGTAGTTTTTGCGTGAAGGAGTAACAAACATACATACATCCTACTAATATTATAAATGCGAAAGTTTGTGAGTGTGGATGTATGTATGTACTAGCTGTGCCCCGCGACTTCATCCGCGTAGTATTGGATTATTGGGTTAAAAAGTATCCTATATGTTAATCCCGGTTATAATCTATCTGTGTTCCAAATTTCATCCAAATCCGTTCAGCAGTTTTTGCGTGAAGGAGTAACAAACATACATACATACATACATACATACATACATACATACATACATACATCCACACTCACAAACTTTCTCATTTATAATATTAGTAGGATGTATGTATGTATGTTTGTTACTCCTTCACGCAAAAACTACTGAACGGATGTGGATGAAATTTGGAACACAGATAGATTATAACCGGGATTAACATATAGGATACTTTTTAACCCAATAATCCATTACTACGCGGATGAAGTGGCGGGGCACAGCTAGTACATACATACATCCACACTCACAAACTTTCGCATTTATAATATTAGTAGGATTTCATCAAAGTTATTGAGATATGAACGAAGGACAAACCTACATTCAAATATCATTAAAAGTATAGTTTTTGAACCGCCCACTCACGTGGATCCACGGGCAAAAAATTGTACAAAAAGATGGGCAGACTGTAATCCAATACATAATAAGTAATAGTGTACCTTATGTAATCGTAAAAAGAACGTTTGTGGGTCATCTCGCAGTCACTAGGCTGTTGTTGCTTTAGGCTATATATATGGAGGTACATTTATTGAGGCCAGCTTGTGTTGATGAATAGATAGCTAAGTGGCCGAGCGCACGCTTTTAAAACAAGGTGCGTAGGTTCAAACTTCCGTATTTTTTGACTCTATGTGTAACATGATTATCGACCTAAATTGCTTAGTGCCTCATCGCTGTTGATGCGAGGAGTCTGTTGACCAGCGTGGGCGCCATGGTCTCTAATACTCTACCATACTCTACCGAGCGCGGATAGAAGAATTGTATGTAGGTAGAGCTAAGCTGTAGCCAATTGAATACAGGTCTTATGCGGGCTGGGTCGACCGGGGTAGTACCACTCCCTCACAGAAAATCGTCGTTAAGTAGCGTATCGTATTATGAGTGAGAGAGCTGGCTGTAGGGGCTGTAAGGGGCATCGTAACGAAAACTGATACCATGGATTCAACTCATAATTCTGGTCCCTCAGAGTTAGAATTTTCCTCGATATTTTTTATGCTCGAATTTTTCAAGATTTGTATAAAGATGTTGGTACAAAATCATTATACAATTCTATCTCAGGTGATTTTACATAAATAAATCAATAATTACTATCTTAGATATAAATTCAAAGTAAATTTGGACTCAATACCTCCGAGCGGGCATTTCATGCTAAAATCAATTTTAAAAAGCTGTTTTTTTTGCATAATTCATGAAAACTTCCACGGAAAATTCCAACTTCTTGGGGTCCAGAATCATGAGTTAAATCCATGGTATCAGTTTTCGTTACGATGCCCCTAACACCCTGTATAGGTATAATTTAATGAGTCCAAGGACAATATTACTAGTTCTTCGCCCCCATAACAGAACTCCCAATGGGTTAGTATGTAACCTACTGGACAAAAAAGGGCAGTAATGCGTTACACAAGCCATGTACAGTGTTACGAGAGCCAGCTGACGCGAATGTACAAACAGTGTAGAGTGTACTGTTATTTTAACGACATATTTCTGTAGCCTAATTACGTGGTTCATCGAAATTGGCTCCAACATGGTAATAGACACACTATTTTTATTTAATGCGTCAATAGCCTAGTGGTTAGAGGGGCAACCCTCGTTGCTGAGAGGTTCCAGATTCGATCCCCATCCTGGCGACTAAACTATTTACATGGGCGCACTCCTAACACAAGCATTAGCTAGTAATGTGATAAACTCACATTGGTAGTAATATTTTTAGAAGCAAAAAAATATTATTTTCTTTATTAATTATTTTTTTAACAATAAAAGCAGTTATTGCCGATTGGTTAATCATGGCGCTTGCTCTTGTGCACGCAAGAGCCTGGGTTCAAACCCAGGCTCGCTCGTCAGAGATTTTATCAAATTTCGAAAATGGCCTTTTCGTAATTTTCTCCGGTCTGGGTGTACTGGGATCGCCCCCAGTCCATTTGTGCGGCTTTCATAGTACAAGCGTTGCTTGGTTTGGGACCATATTGTTGATGTAGTCTGGGGATATTTATTTATTTATATTAACAAAATAAATATGTAGATAGAACAAGAACCAAACACACATTCATTCAGTCATTCACACGGTAAACTCGTAACCGTTAATTTAATACATTTTACTGTATCCAGATGTTACGGCGATTATCTGTCAAAAATCAAAATCAGACAGAACGGTGTTGGTTTCTTCGTGTGAATGACCGCGTATGGTTAGGGGGGGCCGCGCCTCCCTCGTGACCGCAAGACTCCAGGTTCAATACCCACTCAGGTCATTAAACTATTGACGCTATTTAGCTTAGTCGGGGTGGCTAATGGGACTATTATGAAAAAGTAATAATATTTAAAACTAACAGGTTCCATGACTCTTTAATAGACCTATACCAGATTAAAAGTATCCATTTTTACACACAATATAATAAATTATTAGTCTGGTCATGTCTGCTTCAGAGTTCCTCGACCTTCAAACAGGTTGTTCCTTTGTTTCCAATACGTATGATATTCAGAATTAATTGCAAGCCAACGTAGGGTGCATGCCACTGTAAGCAACCGCCATTTTAAAGTTAAGTCGGTCGAATACTAGTCTTGCTTAATAGTTCGCAAATTAAATTGGCGGCTCTATAGCTATATTAGTTTCAATTAAACTGGTCAAGCGCGTTTCGTGCCTCGCACAATGTAGGGTTCCGTAGCCATTTCAATAACGAAATGATATTTGTGGCTAACTAGTTTTGTCGATTAATTTTAATTAAATCTTTATAAGAAGAGAAAAATATTTTTTCATGACCAAATGTTTTATGGAAACACCATTTCTTTTGAAAATACCTTTTTAACGATACGCCACACGATGGGTTAACTTAAAAATAAAAAATATCCCCTCTTTCCATGTTTCGAGAGGTATCTCAAATAAAGTAATTTGGCTATCATACTAATATTATAAAGAGGAAAACTTTGTTTGTTTGATTGTAATGAATAGGCTCCGAAACTACAGAACCGATTTGAAAAATTCTTTCACTGTTGGGAAGCTACACTATCCCCGGGGGACATAGGCTATATTATATTTTAAAAAAAATTAGGGATCCTTACTAAAACTCGAATAATGTACCCGTGCGAAGCCGGGGCCGGCCGCTAGTGTTTTATATTTTTGTAAGTGAGATCTACTTCAGGCATGTCTGTACCAAATTTCGTCAACTTCAGACAGAAACTATAGAAAGTTATGGTACTGTGACAAACTGGGACGGACGGACGGACTGGATGATCTTATAAGGTTTCCGCATAGGGACTACGTAACCCTAATAAGGACGTACCTAAAAACCGAGAGGGATCCAGGCCATAATCCCTGACCTAGTGTGGATGAGCGAAGATCACAACATATCTCTCGAAAGCTGCTAAGGTTTCTTATCGACGTTTGAAAAAAAATAAACTGTTTACGTTGTGTCAACTTGCAAGTGATCAGGGCCCTAACCACGCTAGCTAAATCGTGAAGCTCGTGTCAGCAAAACGTCAAAAGCGGTTCGTTTGAAACGTAGTCGCGAGCGTTTGCTTTTCTATCACGATTTGAGTAGCTAGCGTGGTTAGGGCCCTGGTATACATACATTAATTGATTTGAAGTGCACAGTGGGGTTGGTCTTTGTTGCTCAAGCAATAGAATTGATAATCATCAATCTTCCATACTGAAATTATACTTCATTACGTATACATGAATGAAGGAAAGTGGCCGCGCGCCACGCACTAATGCACCAGATATGTTGAAACTGTGTTCATATGTGTGGAATTAACGTTTCTTTTCACAAGTCATACCTTTTTTATCAAGGAGGTAGCCTGGTTTGTGAGATGCCTAAGTTTAGCTCGGTCTAATATGGGATGGGTGACGGAATTATATCTGACCTCCGTACTCGGTACACTGAATAATTGTATGCAATATAAATAAATAAATATCGCTAGACAAACATACCAACTGTATGGTCCCAAACTAAGCAACGCTTGCACTATGGGTACCGTACATTGGATTGCGGGCGATCTTAGTGACACCCAGACCAGGGCAAATTACGAAAAGACCATTTCCGAAATGTACCCTGACGGGAATCGAACTCGCAACCACACGGTGTAGTGTGCCGAGCGGCCTGCACTCGAACCACCGCGCCAAGTTAGTGTGTCGGTTTGGCGATATTTATTATTTTTTTAATTCCGCCAGGTCGGCAATAGGTGCATTCACCACAATATTATTTTCTTTGTCAATTTTATTTGTTTTATTTTTCACTTAACATGCTATGAATCCAAATGAGTTTTAATGGCTAGGCTTTTACGCCATTCTTTTGGAAATAATATTTTAAAACTGTTTTATTTAGCTTTACTTCACATATTTGTTTGTTTGCATGAAATCTCGCTATAAATTCTTCCACTTGATGACTTGAAACAGATATTGCCAGACTATCAAACCAGCTGTATGGTCCCAAACTAAACAAACGCTTCTGTGGGCACTCTGCTCGAGCCAGCCCGTATGGCTCTATTACCAAACAGGTTTTACCTACATAAAGGATGACACAACACCAGCCACTTTGCACCCAAAATAAATAGTTTAAACAACTATTAAGGTCAACTAAATGCTAGCACACTTAATGAACTGTTTGCTAACTTTAATAAAAAATATTGCCACAACGCTTAGCGACGTTTACAAATAGTTTAATTGAAGAACGTATTTCCGTTGTTGCAACCGTCACGATTTTGGAAATACAAAATGTTAATTAACAAAATGTAATGCCACAACACCAACTTCATGCTCCTAATTCCCAGGAGGGGAAGGCAGATATTTCACATGGAATTCTGGTTCCAATGTAAATAAATTTACTCCTTTTCTATGGTATAAATACAGAGTGAATCCTACTAGCTATTCCTAGCCAGGAACTGAAATAATGTCAATACTTCCCAGAATGTAGTCCTTATTAGGAAGACTATGGGGGTGATAATAGAATGCGTGTATGTGTGTTATTTTTCCAAAATCAACGGGTATGATTCCTGGTTTGGAATATAGATTTTTCAAAAACCCAATTCGAAACTCAAACTCAAAATTGTTTTTATTCATTCAAGCCAACAAAGCATTTATGTCAGGCATATGAGTCAGAATCTACCACTGGTCCAGAATGTTGATTCCACAGAAGGTCAATGGTTACTCTTTTCAAAGAATAAAAGATGGTGTACATTCTCAGGAACAGAATGTGAGCAGGCAACACCGTTGTCACTAAATAAGTAGATAGTAATGAAATGATGCAGATTAAGTGTTCATCTAAATCGCTACGTGACTTTTTTGAGTATTTTTCATTATTCTCCATAATTTCGGATTTGGCCATCCATGCCCACTTCAAAAGTCCACCCTGTATAAATTCAGTTAAAACCTAAGCCATAAGCTACCTATTTTAACACTCGTATTACCTATTACATAAGGAATATAATATAAATAATATCTCAATAAAGTCTTGATCGATGCTGTCGTAACAAACAAGTCAACATTTAACGTTGTTCAGTGGTGCCTTACGCAACGGAAACTAAAATCATTGCAAGCCCGAACTGGCACGAGGCAAGTCGGGCGAATAACTAGTCTAGTACGCAATACAGTGATTAACTGATATTAATAACCAATTAATAGATATTATTAGTACGCAGTCACTTAATTGCACACAAAAATGCAAGATGTAATGGCCGCTATGCACTTTCTTTTTGTCGTGATTTGCCCCAGTCTGGGGGTCACTGGGACCGCCCCCATTAGTCTATAGTAGCGTTGCTTCATTTGGGACCGTACCATTGGTGTGCGAGTCTGGCGTTAATTATTTATTAATAACATTTAAACTGTTTATCTGAAAGGTTGGTCAGAGACATTCAAAAAAGTTTAACAGTTTTGGAACATACGAGTATACTTGTCACCAATAAAAAATATAGGAGAATGACACGTATGGTCTTTCAATTTGGTATTTAGTACGATGTCGCCCATTAGTTTGTCCATCGGCCACTACCTAGACCGTCCTGTACTAGGACGCCTACTTCCAAGTTCGCATACTTCCAAGTTCGCCTACTTTCTAAATCATCGAGACTCCATAGGTGGCCCACTTCTTAAATCATCGAGTCTTCTTACATCGTCCACTTCCTAAATCATCGAGTCTCTTAGTTCTTCCACTTTCCAATCTCCAAAGATCGTCTACTTCCGTCGTTCACTCCCCTGGATCGTAAATTTCCAAAATTGTCTATTGTCCTGGATCGCCAACTTTTTAAATCCTTTTAAATCCCACGATTCGAGGGCTCTTTGGACCTATGGGTACTCGCTAAGAAATAATGTTACCCTGGACACACGCAACTGCGGGAAACAAATAGTTATCAATATTATCAAAATATATATAACTCAAAGGTGACTGACTGACTGACTGACTGACTGACTGACATAGTGATCTATCAACGCACAGCCCAAACCACTGGACGGATCGGGCTGAAATTTGGCATGCAGATAGATGTTATGACGTAGGCATCCGCTAAGAAGGATTTTCATTAATTCTACCCCCAATGGGGATAAAATAGGGGATGATAGTTTTTATGAAACTTTGTCAATTAAATTCCACGCGGACGAAGTCGCGGGCACAGCTAGTGTTACATAATGTCGTAACAATCATTCCGATAACACAAACAAACAGACATAAACGGAAATATGTAGGTACAGCTATAACAAAGTGTTACACAATCTTACGGCGAGTCGGTCTACTGGCACAAAACCACGTCGCCATGGACAATTGCCTTTATTTTGTGGTCTGAATGTAGTATTGTGTGTTACCCAAATAATACTTACCCGTGTAAGTATTATTTGTGTTTGAAAATGTTCGTGCGTTCTGTATGAACCCACAGCTTATTATAGACTTGGGATTATATTGCGCCAATGATCCAGTAGTTCGGAGCCGATCTCGTGACTGAGAGGTTCCAGGTTTAATCCCCGTCCTGGCCACTAAACTATTAATATGAGTAGACTCCTTGCGCAACCATTGTTGAAGCGGCAAACGAAGCAAAAGCATAGGTACCTACTATATTGTAAAAAAATATGGCAACTTGATATATCATTTCATCTAATAAAACGATGGCTCAGTGATTCAGTCCTTCGTATTTCTATTGCAAATGGGATTTATTCAGCTGTAACAGTCTTGCTACTGTGGCAATCAGCCCATACAGTTGTTTTTGTCTCTGGCTTTGATAACGAAGGGAAGTGGATAATTTTCTTCAAACTCCTCCCATTCTTTCTTTCAATTAAATTCGTGCGGGTTCCAAGACAATTTAACTTTCTCCGAGACTCGTTGAGGTTCAAACCTCGACGTCATCACTGGTCATCATTGTCGATCCTGGCTTACAGGAGTAACAGTGGTGAGAGTTTATGGCGGGACTACCATACAAAAGGCCTTCCTATTGGATGAAGAGTTATTGACACAACAAACGATAATGTTCTTGTATTTAGTTCCGCACGGGAAGCGAACCCGTGACCTTCAACCGAGCGGAGTGGAGTTACCTTCTCCGATTACGTACAGTTGTTGCGCACGCGCTGGTGTCAACTATTACAATATGTCTACTGTGTACATATCGCTGACCTTATTACCTAGTTATTTGCATGTTTACATATTTACAATGCGCTGTAAGTTGGTATTAATGCGGAATATAATAATTAATTTCTTTAATGTTATGACGACCGCTTGGCGCAGTGGTTTGAGCGTAGGCCGCTCGGCTCGCTGCATCGGGTGGTTGCAGGTTAGATTCCCGTCTGGGTGTCACTGGGATCTCCCCCAGTCTATTGTACCGTACCCTTAGTACAAGCGTTGCCTTATTTGGGACCATGCAGTTGGTGAGTCAGTGGCTATATTTATTTATTATTAGAAAAACAGAGACTAACGAACAAAATAATTATATGAATTATACATTAGCGCGATAATAACCAGTCTGAGGATTTTTTCTAACATCGATAATAATTTATTTGCTTTAAAACTCATTCAAATATAATGGCTCAACTTTAATTGGCATCTCTGTGTACTGTTGCTGTCCCTTACGGTCTACGCATCACTGCAGCTCAATTGGCATTCTCTATCTAAGTCTCTGGTGTCTGTTCTCTGAATGCGTTACATGGTACATTGCAAAATATTCAACGTAGTATTGAATACATAAGGCCTTTAAGCTGGGTGCCTTTTATGCGTTATATAACTGTTAGGTCACTTAGAGATACCTAAATGAATAGGTATTGTTATTAGATAAGTTACTGGTTTGATAAGTCTTGCTTAAAGTCAGTACTGATAGAATCAAACTCAAAACTCAAAATTTGTTTTTGTTCATGTAAGCCAACAAAGCATTTATGAATAGTCAGAATCTACCGCCGGCTCGGAATGCTGCTTCCACTGCGAAGATCCGGCAAGAAACTCAATGGTGTTTCGATGAATAAGAGATGGTGTATACTCTCAGGAACAGCAACAGAATGTGAGCAGGCGACACCATTGTCACTAAATAAGTAAATAGAGTAATAGATCTGTGATAGAGTCAAGCTGTAACCTTGACTACATCTCAAATGTGGTCTGGGTCAACCGGTATAGTGCCAAAGTAACTATTACAGTTGCGTTTCGTGCGATGGCTCGTAGAGTTCGGGTTCTCTCAAACTCTATCCCACCTCCTTTGCCTACCTTCCATCCCAATCCCTTCCAGGTCATACACGTAAGAAATGTCTATGGTATTGCAAGCATCCATAAGCTACGGTAGCTACTTGTAGTGGGCCCGGTTGTAGATATAAGAAAAAAAAACTAAACTTGACAATTTGTAAGTGCCCCCGTAGGCCTCAACAAAATAAACGATTTGAATTTGAATTTGAGTACGCTGGTTTGCCGACTTAAAAAAACAAAGATTACTTACCAAGTGAGTTTGTCACATTACTAGTATTCCCGTTAGCCCCTACAGCTAAGCTTATGCTTGTGTTAGGAGCGAGCCCATGTCAATAGTTTAATGGCCAGGATGGGGATCGAACCCGGAACCTCTCGGACGTGGGCGACCCCTCTACCCGCTAGGCTATAGACGCCTTGAATAAATAAAGAGGTTGCCTGATAAGTCTTTTGACTTGTGTCATCATATTTTTTAAAAGTTGATGAATTTTTTAAGCAACTCGTTAAATTATGTCTTCGATAAACGCTTTAATACATAAAATGTATGTTTGTCTGACCTTGTGCTTGTGGACAGAACAGCGGAGGCCGTCCGGTATTGCCGGCACAGCCTTAAGAAGATTTTAGAGGCGGCATTGAGAGAGATAGTGGCTATATCATACTAATATTATAAAGAGGAAAACTTTGTTTGATTGATTGTAATGAATAGGCTCCGAAACGACTGAACCGATTTGAAAAATTATTTCATTGTTGGGAAGCTACACTATCACCGGGTGACATAGGCTATAATATATTTTCAAAAAAATTAGGGATCCTTACTTAAACTCGAATAATGTAACCGCAATGTACCCGTGCGCAGCCGGGGCGGGCCGCTAGTATTTAATATTTTTTTCTTACTTACTACGAATTACAGAATAAAACAATAACAAAATAAAAAACCCAAAAATTGAATCTAGTACCTCGTAATCGGTAGTCTTCACGATAACAAGACAAAATGTATATTGTTAGTTTACCCAAATACATAATTTAACATTTATATGTGAACAAAAGATCGCTTCACAAAAGCATTTCTTACAGAAATAACTGAAATGCATCATATTTATGCATAAGTAGTATTAAACATTAAGTAACATGAAAGATAGAGTATTAACATCTGTTTCAGTGGTACCCAGATTGGGGCTATTTTTAATGGGGTAAGCCAGGATAGACAATGGTGTCCAATGACGACGCCGAGGCTTGACCCTCGACGAGCCCCGGGAAAAAGTTGATTTACTTGATTACTAATTATTTTACTTAAATAATAAGATACACAAGCGTACTACTCGTCTGATGTTAAGCAGTTACCGTCGCCTATAGATGCTTGTAATACCAAAGGCATTGCTCGCACATTGCCGGAAAAGGGAAAGTCGAGAGAAAGAATAGGAAGAGTTAAAAGATTATTATGGATCCTCTTTCCCTCATTGCAAAGCGGGAGACAAAAGTCAATGTATAGGCTGATTGCCAGAAGGCTGTTCCAGTTGTTGAGTCCAAGATAGGGGTTGCGTACGTAGAGGCCATTACCAGAATTTGCCATGACGGGAATGGAACCCACGACTATTCGATGCAGTGAGCCGAGCGGTCTATGTCCAAACCGCTACACACGGCAGGGGATCTAAAATATATTATTTATTATGATAACACTGTAAAAAGGCATGTCTGTACATTAAAACAGTCAGGATAGGATACTGGAACGTAATTATGGACTTTGGACGCAAATATTGCTGAATAGATTTTGATGCGGTTTGCTCCATTTATCAACCGCCTTTAAACAACATTTTAACTAACTCCGATAGGATGAACCAGAGATACAGCTTGGAACCTCCATTGTGCTAGCCACCCTATACTAAGGAGGTTATTTAAAGTGATCAAAATTATCAGCATTATCTTATTAACGCGGATGAAGTCGCGGGAACAAGCTAGTTCTTAATATTTTTAGCACATGTCTTACGCAATAGATTCTTAATTCTGTAGACAAGCGACCTTTTGCAATCTTGTGACATTCTTCCCGCTTTAAAAACTAGTAGGTAGTGGTTTTAAACTTAAAATATCATTAATTCCATATAAGGATGATTTAAGTTATATATGAGGCTAGAGATAACAATTCATTGGCGAATTATGGGTATACGGAATATATATTTACTTATTTAGTGACAATGGTGTTGCCTGCTCACATTCTGTTGCTGTTCCTGAGAATGTACACCATCTTTTATTCATTGAATCGAGTAACCATTGAGTTTCTTCGCCGGATCTTCTCAGTGGAAGCGGCATTCAGAACCGGTGGTAGATTCTGACTATTCATAAATACTTTGTTGACTTACATGAATAAATACAAGCTTGAGTTAGACTTAGTCGTATCTACTGTAACAATTAATATAATAGCATTTATTGTGTAGAAATGAACATTACTATACAATGGACTGGGGCGATCCCAGTGACACCCAGACTGGGGCAAATTACGAATATTACGCTGTGGTAGAGCCAAGCTGTACCCAATCGACTAGCTCATGTACGGGCTGGCTCTACCGGGGCAATACTAAACATATTCGATAAGCTCGACTCTATGCATTTCATTCACTCTAATGCAAAGGTATATGCATGTATTTCGTTTCCGTAGCCGTTAAACTGTGTACAGTCACTAGACCCCAAAACAAAATTCTTACTCAATGGAAACAAGTGGGACTTAGGCTTGTATTAATAAATCGATCTCAAGTCTGAGAGCGATCTTGAGTACGCTTTTGACATGTCATTTTGTACCGGTATGACATAAGAATGACATTTCCAAGATAGCTGTCAGACTTGATATAGATTTATTAATACAGACAACCTTTGAGTATGGTTCCAATTTCACCTCAATCATTATTTGTTCCATACAAATTTGCGACACAGACAGTTGATTTGAATACAATATAATAATTCTATATAGCGTAATAGTACTGTTATGCAACAGACGGACAGACGTGACCGCGCCGCCCGCGCCAGTGGAGACCTACTTTTTTTTCTATACGGCTACGCTTTTCATGTTTAGGCAGTGTCAAGCAAAATGTTATGGATTTTTTTTTTGTTTTTTTATACATAATGCAAGGCCTTTGGCTAAGCTTATACCTCATCAAAGTATCATTAATAGAACAAAGTGTATACAAAGTATGAATACAAATGGTAAAAATGTATAAGTGTAACAGAAAAAGTGTATATAAGTAAAGTGGCGGATTTTTTACTGACAAAAGACCGAACTGCTTTTCAGAACCAAAACGATGTTTCACAATTTTTGTTCCCGTTGCCCTAACTCACACAAATTTACGACCATACAATGGTTAATATTTTGTTATATATAACAAAAGTCGACAAACAAGCATCTGACCCGCCTGATGTTAAGCAGTTACCGTGGCCTACAGTTGCTTGCAATACCAAATATTCCACCAACACCACACATTGTATTACAAACAAAAGTTTTGGAAATTAAAACAAAAATGACAAAATATCTTCCAGATCTTCGGTTCTCTCACACATCGTACGAAAAGCAGCTGTAATAGCTTGGCTCTACCACCGTAACTACTGCCATCTCTCTCTGAAGGCCTGTACTAAAACAATGCAGTACCATTTATAAGAATCGATAAATGGTAAAAGTAAATGAGCAAGGACGTGCGCCCGCGCAAGGTGAACGAACGCCCTGCGCAAGCATTCTACTGGCAGTGCTAGCCACTAAGTATTATTGTGTACTAGCTGAGCCCGCGACTTCGTCCGCGTGGAATTTAATTAGCAAAAAAGCCCGCTCCCGCGTTCTGCGTACTTCTGAGCCCGCGCGACAAAACCCTTTTTTTTTGTTTTTCTTAAATAAAAGTTGCCTAAGTTACTGCTTATAACATCACCTATCTACCAGTGACAGTCCCGTCAAAATCGTTCCAGGCGTTTCTGAGATACTCTTTGATTTTATGTGTTTGTATTTTTTTACGCGGAACCCTAATTGTTTGTCAAAAATTAAAATAGCCTAAGTTACTCCTTATAATATCAGCTATTTGCCAGTGAAAGTCCCGTCAAAATCGGTCCAGCCGTTTCGGAGATTACCCGGAACAAACATACAGACAGACAGACAGACAAAATTTTTATTAATCACGTTTTTGCTATAGGTGGCGTATGTACTTTCATATGCATTTAGTGAAAAAGTGTTATTTTGATATTACAAACAGACACTCCTATTTTATTTATTTATTTGTATAGATGCAATGATGGCAAGGGATCTTCTGTAAGAGGGTGGTACTACATATTGTTTTCTTATATTTATGCTAATACTACACATTGAAATACCCCGTGACCATGGTTGCTGTAAAGCAGCCGAAACGTCGGGAACATAAAAAGTTAAATAAACGCGATAGAATCCGTAAAATAGTTTTATTTCAGGGTGGTACTATCCCGGTAAAAGCTACCTAGTCTGTTAGTCTAGCGATATTTATTATTGATATGCCGTGTGTTATTTATATAAATTGTAATAATTGCTCTTTGTATGTATTCGTCCATATATCTCTTAAAATGTTTATAACTAAACAATGGTAGGAAGTCAGGGCCCTAACCACGCTAGCTACTGAAATCGTAATAGAAAAGCAAACGCTCGTGATTACGTTTCAAACGCTCCGCTTTTGACGTTTTTCTGACACGAGCTTCACGATTTCTACTGACATTGATATGGTATGGTGTCAGCAAAACGTCAAAAGCGGAGCGTTTGAAACGTTATCGCGACCGTTTGCTTTTCTATTACGATTTGAGTAGCGAGGGTGGTTAGGGCCCAGGTCAGTTTTGTATTATCGTTTTGTCTGTATGTGCAGTGATGGGACCGTGTTGTGATAAGTACTTGAATTTGGTATATGTACTTAAATATTTACGTCCAATGACTTTTAGTACCTTGTGATTTGGAGAGGTTTTGAGATTCTACATTAAACATATTTTCGCCTTTATTTTAATATAAGTAATTAATTAAGTTGTCAATAGCCTAGTGGTTAGAGGGGCCACGCTCGTAGCTGAGAGGTTCCGGGTTCGATCCCCATCCTGGCCATTAAACTATTGGCGTGAGCCCACTCCTAACACAAGCATTAACTTTGCTCGAGGGGCTAACGGGGATACTAGTAATGTGATAACTCATTATGCAGGAATATTAAAAAAACAAAATTAACCTTTCCATATGTTGCGGTTAACCAGGCACTTATAGTCTCCATACATTTTACTATATATAGATGTCAAATAAGAGCATATCTATACAATTCATATTCATTATATAACCTACTAGCTGACCCGACAGACGTCCTGTCTTAACTTTCTTTCGATTTGATCCGCTCAACTTCCTTGTTGTTTTCTTTCATAAGAAACTTCTCCTGACAATAATAAACACAACAAAACAAGAATTAGCGAAATCGTTCCATCCGTTCACGCGTGATGCGATGACCAAGGAAATAGAGATTCACTTTTATATATAGACTAGCTGTACCCTCCGCTCGTTGCTACGCGCCTTTGTGGGTCATGCACAACACTTTGCTGAAGATCATGACATGATCAAATGCATAGTTTACGATTCTATAAAGGACATACAGACAAACATTCATTTTTATATACATATATAAGGATATAGATTTGATTATTTGTAAGCGTGTCACGTCCCTATTACGCAAGGTATTTACAGACCTCATTCAAAAACGAATACTACCACCATTAACTTACGATTCGATAATATAGTCTAAACTAAACATACTTTTTTAAAATAAATATTTGATACAAAATTAAGTCTTAACTTTAGTGATCGAAGTTTCCTTTTTGTCTGACCATAATTTTGTTTTTTTTACAGGTCCCCCAACATGAAACGGTCTAGGCACAGATGGCTTGGACTCAGCTTATTCTGTAAGTATCTAGATACTATTAAACATAATACTTGCTGAATGGTGAAGGAAACACACCTTGTAATAAGTTCGCCACCGATTTGGGATCTAATACTTACCGTTTTCGGGATATTAGTCTATTAAACCCTACAGTGTCGCGAGCACCTACGTCGGTGTATAAGATTTGAATGCTCCAATTATCGCGTCCACCTGCACCCGTAGGTATAAGACGCGCGCGGCCATTGGTTTAGTAACACGTCAACGATAATAGGGTTTCATAGATCCATGTCAAAGTCAATGGATTAAAGCTTCAATAGCCTAGTGGTTAGCGGGGTCGCCTTAGTAGCTGAGAGGATCCGGGTTCGATCCCCATTCTGGCTATTAAACTATTGACATGAGCCCGCTCCTAACACAAGCATTAGCTTAGCTGGAGGGGCTAACGAGAATACTAGTACTGTGATAAACTTACATTGCTAGTAACCTTTTTTTTTAAAGAAAAGGAAGCGTATGACAGGTTTTTTTATCCTTAGAACACCCTTTATGGCTCCCCTTCCGCCTCGGGGAGGCGAGAGGGGTATATGGAAATCACTGCGCAGATATACCCACTAAAAACCGACATTTAGTATCGGTTCTTGTAATAACTCTAAATTGAAAATTTAAAAACCCCCGATGCGACGACTTTTTCATCAAATGTATACAATAATCAACAGAAACTCTGCGTAAAAGTAGTCATTATTTTGTTATGACATTATAATAATTGACATAAGAATAGACAACGAATCTAAATATTGATGCCACGGAGGTTTAATTCCTAGTAAAATATTATCAATTATGATTCAATTTCATGTAATAACTCTGGTTGAGGTGGATGGGAGCAGCCCAGGGGAAGAATTTTCAATAACGCTAAAATTATTTTAAATTAGGTTTGTTTTTTTATATTTTTTCTCAATGGCGGAGCAGCGCCCTCTAGAATTATTATAACGTAATATTCCATGACCATTAACAAAACAAACAAAGTTTAACGCATGCGCGTATCCATCATTTGACACGTGAATTATGGAACGTCTTCACACACAAACACACACAAATCTCATAAAAAATTGATAAAATATATTTTTTTTCCAGAATCAGGGAAACTTTTCATATTTATAGTATTGTAAAAAGCCAGTTCAGACTATTACGATCTTTTAAAAATATAATAAACCTAAATCCAATAATCTCAAATTTTGATTGGATTCGAGCCGTGGAAGTTGGTTTTGGCCGTGAATGTGGCTTTTTAACCTACAAAAGAGCTGATGACCTTCAAACGGCTGAACCGATTTTCATGAAACATAGCTAAGAACACTCTCGATCAGAATACCTATCTAACAAAATAAACACAATTGAAATCGGTTCATCAGCTTGGGCGCTACGTTGCCACAGACAGACACACAGATACACAGATACACAGATACACAGATACACAGATATACAGACACACAGATACACAGATACACATGTTAAACTTATAACACCCCTCTTTTTTCGTCGGGGGTTAAAAATAAAGTTACTTTTCGGCACGAAAAAAAAAAACAAAATAAAAGTTTCATGCTTTCGAAATATTGCGACACTTGGTGCAGAGGGCGCTCGGAGGTGGGGATCATTGGAAGGGTTAAGGAGGTCATTCACGAGGACTCCATTTGGAATTGGAAGTGGAAGTGGCTGGAAGATGATCAAATTCGTGCCACACTCACGATCACTGTTTGGGCCGGCGCCATGATCTTCATTTGGAATTGGTCCACATCGGTGGGCGAATTCCAAATTCTTGGTAGATTTTGGAATGTTTGGTAATCCGACTATCAGAGCGAAACCACTCAATCCACATGGTTTTCCACATTCACGATGCGGTTTTGGAGTTTTAGAGCGGATCAATTCCAATGGAGTCGCCATGCCTCCTTTAGGGTACCTCTAACTAGTGTCCTGCTGACCTGATGTAGAAATAGGCGTGACAATATCCTGTAACATCTATTTTTGTTCACAAAATGACATAATATTTCGATATGGTTTTGCATAATAGAGTCAACCCACACGTTTTGCTGCAAACGAAATCCAACCCTAACAGGACTGGTTGTAGGTTGCTTTCAGTTCGCAGAAAAATGTGTGCGAAACTGCGTCTATTTTGGCAATCGCAAATGGAAAAATTTTGTGTTTAATGTCAAACTTGACTATTTAAATACTCAGTCAAGGGCACCCACTTGGAAGAATATTAATTAGTTACAATTCTATTTACAGCCGTGTTCCGATTTAGTGAGCGGCCTCTCGAGGCGTGTCGTGTACTGCCTTGTCCGAGCGTTATCTGCCTCGCTCACTTAGGACCGTTATATATTGATTTGCAGGCGAATTTGTTAAAAAAGGCAATATTTAAAACTGGGAGGCGGGCACAGGTTATCGGGTTAAAATCTCGGCTTGCACCTCTTGGTTTATTGAAATCTATGTGCTTATAATAATTTTAATACGATGATCACTTGCTTATGGTGAAGGAAATCGTGAGGAAACCAGCCTGTCTTAGAAAATCGAAATAATTTTCGAAAGACATGTGAAATCCGCCAATCGCACTGGGCCACCGAGGTTGATGATGTCCCAAATCCCCTTGTAGTTAGGGGAGGCCCGTGAGTGTGACGTCAAAAAAGAAGTAAATTATTATCGTATAATTATATGCAACGAACTATAATCAAATTACTACATAATAATTGAAAAGTATAAATGCTATACTCAGATCCAAACATTTATGTTCATAATGTTGCTAAAATAATATCTAAATCACAGAGACAAGATCAGAGGTAACAAAAGTTACAAAGTCTCAGCTGAATATGGCCGAGGCAACCTTGCGAGGTCACTCACTCGGTCGGTACACAGCTATTCACCACATCTTACGCATGCAAAACCCGAGCGCGGAAACCTTGGCAAACAATTGGAATTGGTCCAATTAAATAGTAATAAAATTCAAAACCACATTTGCTGGCTGGACCGGACTAGTACCAGTTACCACTGAATATCAGCATAAAGTAAAGAAGCTATAATAGCTGCGTTTCGTACGATAATCGAGAGAGCAACGTGCAAACAATACATTTGGCATTAGAATAGAATAGAATGTCTTCATTTGTATTTGGCATTGCAAGCATCTACAACGTAGTAAACGTTCAAATTGATGTAAAGTGTGAGTAGGTATGCACACCCACTAAACTAGCTTTCTCATATTATTTAAATACCTAAATCTGAGTGAGATTTGATTATTATTTACTTACTAGCTGAGCCCGCGACTTCGTTCGCGTGGAATTTAACTTAACAAAAAAGCCCGCTCCCGCGTTCTGAGCCCGCACGACGCAACCCATTTTTTCATTTTTTCAAATTTTGTTTTATAAAATAAAAGTTACTGCTTATAACATCAGCTATCTACCAGTGAAAGTCCCGTCAAAATCGGTCCACCCGTTTCGGAGATACTCTTTGATTTCATGTGTTTTTATTTTTTTACGCGTAACCCTAATTGTTTTTCTAAAATTAAATTACCCTAAGTTACTCCCTATTACATCAGCTATCTGCCAGTGAAAGTCCCGTCAAAATCGGTCCAGCCGTTTCGGAGATTACCCGGAACAAACACACAGACAGACAGACAGACAAAAATTTTTTAAATCGCGTTTTTGCTATAGGTGTCGTATGTGCATTTAGTGAAAAGGTGTTATTTTGATATTAAAAACAGACACTCCAATTTTATTTATTTGTATAGATTTAGTGACATGGTGTTGCCTGCTCATATTCTGTTGCTGTTCCTGAGAATGTACACCATCTTTTGTTAATTGAAAAGAGTAACCATTGAGTTTCTTGCCGGGTCTTCTCAGTGGAAGCAGCATTCCGTACCGGTGGTAGATACTGAGTATTCATAAATGCTTTTGAGTAAAAACAATTTTGAGTTTGAGTTTACAAGCTACGGTAGCTGCTTAACATCAGGCGAGTTGTACGCTTTCTTGACGATTTTGTTACATAAAAAAATAGCTCTAGGTAGGTATATTTTTGGTAGATTTCCTCTGAGTCAACACAAAATAATAGTAAGGATACTGGCGTTGACGCTGGAATGACCACTTGATCGCTTTACCAATGAAATGGTTGAACATAATATACATAATATGTAGCATATAAACATAACATATAAACCGTTACAACACGATGAGAAAAGTCAAGGATTCTAGAATGGTGAAACGGAGAATCATCTTGAAATGTCACGATTTGCATTTAATATAGGAACTTCATATTGAATGGCGTGGTTTTGGTTGAAAATTTCCGTCATTAGCATTTAGAATGAATCTGTGAGCCTTCCTCTAGCAAGTTTTAGCTTAGTTGGTAACGCTAAAAGGATTTAGTTAAGTGGTTATCTCACATTTTCGGGTATGTTTAAAGAAAATATTGTAAAAATTGTATTTAAAATGCTCTTGATCATAGATGATGTAAGAACATAATTATGGATCACCATTGAAAATGTGGGGCGCCACAACACAATCGCCTAACTATGCCACATACCTTTTTTTTGGGACTGGTCCCGCCACACACTCCGACCACTTACTTACACTTACTCCTGTGAACCAGGATCGACAATGGTGACCAATAATGGCGTCGAGGTTTGACTCGATCGATTACTGAACGAACACTACAAAATTATCGTTCGTTCAGACGATAAACGACATCAAAAATGATGGAATTTAGAGCAGGATTCGACAATACGAATTTGTTTCGTATTTTGTTTTAGTTATCGGTTAATGAGACCAAAGGACCCTCTGCCTCAACCACTTCACTGGCCATATTCTTATCTTAACTTTATATGCACCTAAGTTTATGACACTAGCATCACGGACACTGGCAGAATTGTGGCAAATAGCTACAAACGCCACTAACAAAGAAGAAGAAGAAGAAGGCAATACGAATGTCACTATATATCGAATATCGTTGCTAAGAGTAGCCCCCCCCTTGTTACATTAATATCTCGACAAGATATCCTTGATGATGGATAAGTGCCTAACTTATTGGCATTTTCCTCAAAGGTGGGTTCTTGGAATTTTGTCTTTTTTATGTGTTTTTTTCTCAATACTCAAGTTGCAGTTAAGATGACCTCATAAGCACTTAAGCTAACTTAGACATATCTCAAAAAACTGTTGACCTTTATACAAGGTGACACATAATGGGTATACTTTTTTTTTCAAAACTTAACTTTGTAATTCTAAAACCATCAGCTTTGGAGGGAACTTGAAAAACAAAAGGTGTTATAGGAATACAGCTGTTGACCGATTTCACAAGTCTACAAAACCTTTAGTACTTCAACTGTCCCACAAAGCCGATAGTTTGAGATTTACAAAGTTAAGTTGCAAAAAAAATTGTATACCCATTTTGTATCACCTAGTATAAATTAATTTCATTAATAAGTCAAATTGATTTGACTTGATAATACAATACATTCTGCATGGCGCTTGAATAAATTCTAAAGATGATGTTATAGCATTATAAACAGGTCACATCCCCTCTCAATTGGAGGGGGATTCGGACTAGCCGACCATGCTAGCTCTGAATAGAAAACTTCACACATTTCTTAGAAATATATGCAGGATTCCGCACAATGTTTTCCTTCACCATTAAAATGCAGTTCAGGAAGCATATATTAGAAATTAGATTTGCTCATGAAATCCGAACAAATAAATAAATATCAGCAGACGAACACACCAACTGTATGGTCCCAAACTAAGCAACGCTTGTACTATGGGTACCGTACAAAAGACCGGGGACGATCCCAGTGACACCCAAACGTGGGCAAATTACGAAAAGGCCATTTCCGAAATTACCCCGGCGGGAATCGAATCCGCAACCACCATATGCAGTGAAACGAGCGGCATAAGCTCGAACCACTGCGCCAAGCGGCCGTCGCAGAGGTGCGAGAGGTGGAACCTGCACAACTTGGGTTACAAAGTGTGCATGGCTTAGCTATCAATGCCTAAAGAAGATGTTTCTTTGTGTTCCAGGTCTCGCGGTAGCACTCCTGGTGACGGAGCTACCGACCACATCAGCGGCGAAAGCCACATCTCTCTTCTTCACCAAGACATCCAGTACCACCACAGCCGCGCCCGAGGAGGTTTCGGAAGATGGACCGCAAGTTTGTATAATAATAATAATAATAATTTAGCCCTTTTGACGTCCCACTGCTGGGCACGGGCCTCCCCTCAACATGAGGGGGATTCAGGCCATAATCCACCACGCTGGCCCAGTGCGGGTTGGCGGATTTCACATGTCTTTCGAAAATTGGTTAGATCTTCTAAGACATGCAGGTTTCCTCACGATGTTTTCCTTCACCGTAAGCAAGTGATAATCATATAGAACTTATGATTCGCACATAGATTTCGAAAAATCCAGAGGTGCGAGCCGGGATTCGAACCCAAGACCTGGTGCCCGCAAGACGCGTGCTTTAACCAATCGGCTATCACTGCTTTGTATAATTAGAAATCATAATAAATAATTGACAAGGTTCTTTTGAAAAAAAAAATACAACATTTTATGAACCACTTATGTCACATATGGATTATTGCCTACTAAAAAAAAACAGATTATTAATCGGCAACAAGCGTACAACTCGCCTGATGTTAAGCAATTACCGTAGCCTATAGATACTTGCAATACCAAACACATTGCTCGCACGTCATTTGAAAGTTATGTATCTCTACGTTATGTGTAACCGCCCTGAATCCGGATACCGTATAAAGGTGCGCCTGTCAAGGTGATTTACTTTTCATTTCCTGCCACATATCTCAGATGTATTTAATATGAATGAAATAAGGCTGCGGACATGTTGTTTATAGTGAAAATTTTATAGAAAAAAAATGACTTAGTATATTAGTGTCTGATCCAAAACTTGTCAGTTTCCTCTGTATTGTTTCGGAATCTTCTTCATATTTATGTAAGTATATATAACTAGCTGACCGGCAGAGGTTGTAGATTGCAGACCCACCTACCAGGTCCAATTGGGAATCTAAACCATCTAGGGATCCTCTTAAACACACGCAAATAATGTTATAAAAATCGGTCCAGCCGTTTAGAAAGTTTTTAGTGAAAAACACACCGTACAGTACCTACAGATGAATTATTATAATCTTAGAAACTATTCGCGTAATTTCTTAAAAATAATACAATAATCAAAATAACTCAAATTTTATTCTAACAATGAGCTTTACTTGTACAATCTAACTGATAGCGTTCAAATTAACTTAATAAGGAAACATTCCTATCACAATAAATACGTCCGTCGTGTCCGAAAGTAAAGCGCAGAATGACTCGCTTGTTTTTTTTTTTTTTTGAATGGACTATATGTTGTTGGCCAGAGTGGCCATAACAACTTCACCCGGACAGAGGGCGAGCGCAAGTGCGCTCCAGCCAGAGGGGCAGGGGGGCAGCTAGCTCAAGGGCGCCACAGGGGACACGACCTCAGCTTGGGCCGCTGCCAGAAGAGGTGGCGAGGGTAAATCTACCACCGGATCGGAATGCGACCTCGACTGAGAAGATCGACTCGCTGGTTGTTTTACGCGATATTTTATACTCTTCCATTCGATCGATTCCAGAATTATCTAACAAAAAAGATTCCGGTGTGTTCTTTATCTTTCTCCTCCTTAACAGCTTGACTGATTCTGACATTTTTTTTACTTAAGTATGTGGTCACCTGATTGGTTCTAAGCAAGTTGTCGACATCCAAAAAAAATCCATGCTAGCGGATAAAATCTAGTAAAGATATGTGAATAACTGCAAGCTTAATATTTTGCAATATGCACGATACTCAAAACGTTAGTTATTGGATGATCTAGAGAAAGTTGTCATAAATATTAATTAAATATGTTTCGACAGACGACATCCTGAGTTATGCGCACGAATTAAATAAATTAAGTGACTATACAGGGTGTGAGGAGCATCGTAACGAAAACTGATACCATGGATTCAACTCATGGTTCTGGAACACCAAGAGTTGGAATTTTCCGTTAATATTTTTTCTAGAATTATGCTTAATTTTTTCAGCTTTTTCAAATTGATTTTAAGTAACATGAAATCATTATACAAATGTATTTAAAGTGATTTTACATAAATAAATCAATAATTACTATTTCAGACATAAAGTGAAATGTAAATTGAGACTCAATGCGCTCGAGCGGAATTTCATTCAGAAAACTTTGAACATTTCATGAATCATGTATTATGGTAATATGCCCCAGAATCATAAGTTAAATCCATGGTATCAGTTTTCGTTACAATGCCCTGTACACCCTGTATACCTTGTTAAAAGTCTTTGCTTGTAACTTATTTCGGTCATGTTGTCCTCTTCTATTATTTATCAACTTATTTGGTTTATAATCTAGGAAGACTAAAAAGCCGAGAATGAGTGGTGGGTTCAAAACATTTTTCTTTTACAATGGATTTCTGCAAAGTACTTCACACTTGAGTCATTCAATTTTCTTCACAAAATTATCCACGAACAGACCTATTTTGACGTAGTTTTGCAAATTGAAACCAACCTAGAACCGCCAACACAAGGTTGGTTTTGGTATACAGCAATGTATGCGGGTTAATTCCGTTCTGCATAACGCAAAACTATATCCAATTGACGTTATCTTTTTTCAATTTTCAGACTGAAACGACAGCGGAAGGCGCCGAGACTACCAACACAACGAGAAAATTGACGGGAATACCACAAATTGACTATGTACACGACCCAAATCTACCGCGGGAGTTGAACGGACATAATTTGTCTGATTATCCGTTTTACCAGACCGTGCCCCCGCTGGATAAGATAAACTTCAAATGTGAAGGGCTGCACGACGGGTTCTACGCTTCCGTGGAGCACAAGTGTCAGGTGAGGCTAAGCGACGGTAGCGGGGGTTTGGAAATTGATGGTGTACGTGAGATCTGTAAAGAACTGTCGTTACAGGTCTCTCAATTTCAACTTCAATCCATATTTAAGCAAATAAATTGATTGGCAACTAGTAAAACTACCCAGGGAATTTCTGACTTGTAAGAACTATTCAAGGTTCTCACAAAAAAAATGAAATTTACTAATAAAAAAAATATTAATAAATTGCTGTCGCATCGCATTCGCTTTGTCTTTGCGACACGGGCCTTATAAACACTAGTTTCAGACATTTTTATGACGAGAATTAGTGTTGCCTAGCTATTGATGGTTGATGTGTCGATTGTTGAGCTTGAAAACTAGCCACAAATATCGATAAGACTATCGATACTACTTATTGATAACGAGCAATAGTGTCGATAATATCCCTAATAAAGAGTGTAATTCAAATCAATATCGATATCTATAGTACCAATACAATCGCTACTATCGAAAGTATTTTACTCAATAGTGGTCCACTCACTTTCCTCTTAACAACATTGTCGTTAAATACTATTCATTTACTTAGCATGGAAGGCATCACACCAAAGCAATTATTTTATTATCCACCCCTGTTTTATTAATTATTATTTTGGTTCGTAAACGTAAGTATGAGTAAGTATGCACGCCACACTAAACTAGCTTTCTCATTTTATTTACATTCCTAAATCTGAGTGAGATTTGATTATTATTTACTATTAGTTATTTATTGGCAATGGTGTTGCCTGCTCATATTATTTTTTTATGCTGTTCCTGAGAATGTACACCATATTTAATTCATTGAAAAGAGTAACCATTGAGTTTCTTGCCGGATCTTCTCAGTGGAAGCAGCATTCCGAACCGGTGGTAGATTCTGACTATTCATAAATGCTTTGTTGGCTTACATGAATAAAAACAATTTTGAGTTGAGAGTTTGAGTTATCGAAACTATTGCTCGTCATCAATAGTAAGTATGGACACTGTAGATGCCCTATCGATATTGTGAATATCGGTTGTCTATCGGCAACATATCGATAGACAACCGATAGTTGGGCAACACTAGCGAGACTGTCTAGCCTTTAAACCACAGATATAGATTTACATAGATAACGCAAGTTTCATGATTTGTATTAAAACCAAGCGTGCCGAATTTTTAACACCTACTGTGACGTCATTAGTGACGGGAAATCCAAACCGATTCAAAGACACCGATGCCGCCGATGCCCCTCCGCCCGCTACGATTCTCTCGAGTGATTATCTCGCTCATACTCATATTGTTTATATCTGTAGTCACGCGGACTGTAAGTTAGCGGCGACCAACCTTGACGCTTGGTCGGGGTTTCGTACACGCGAAGTACATGCATTTGCGTTATCTATGTACATCTATATCTGTGCTTTAAACCTTATTATATCCTGACTCCAATGTCCTGTTCCAGGTGTACCACCACTGTCTCGGCGGCAGGCGGGACGACTTCCTGTGCGCCAACTATACCGCCTTCGATCAGAGAACGTTCATCTGTCACTTCGTCTCCGAAATAGACTGCAAGAACTCACAGAAATATTGGAGCAGGTAAGGATCAGGGCCCTTATTACGCTAGCTACTTCAATCGCAATAGAAAAGCAAACGCTTGTCAAACGCTCCGCGTTTGACGTTTTTCCGTATTCTACTAACCACCGGCTGACACGAGCTTCACTATTTCTACTGACATTGATTTAGTATTACAGGGCCCTAACCACGCTAGCTACTCAAATTGTAATAGAAAAGCAAACGCTCGCGATTACTTTTCAAACGCTCCACTTTTGACGTTTTGCTGACACGAGCTTCACGATTTCTACTGACATTGATATGGTATGGTGTCAGCAAAACGTCCAAAGCGGAGCGTTTGAAACGTAATCGCGAGCGTTTGCTTTTCTATTACGATTTCAGTAGCTAGCGTGGTTAGGGCCCAGATCCCGTGATGACTTCCAATCGGTCAAACCAGTGTTAAGATGATACTAGTTCGAATTACTTATGTAATTCTTGGTAATCTCAGAACGCAACATACATATTTAATTTTATATTAATTTCTACTACCTACTCTTTGTAATTAAGCAACTGGCAATTTAAACAAAAAAAACTACAAAATGTATAAAGACAAGCCCACTGAGTTTCTTGCCAGATCTTCTCAGTCGAGATCGCGTTCCGATCTGGTTGTCGATATAAGAAAAAAAATATGTAAATTTGTCAATTTGTAGGTGTCCTCGTAGGCCTAAACAAAATAAACGCTTTGAATTTGAATATCAACGGCCGAATTGATGTACTTATAGAATGTCTCAAAACCTTGTTCATAACTACCCTATACGTTTTAACTTTTTAGAAACGATGCGCTTTACAAAGCCACCACCACGACGCCGCCCCCGACGACCCCCACCACCACCACAACCACCACCACGACGCAGCGTCCCCCACGGCCCCCGCGGCGACGCCCCGCATACTCCTACGACGACTATGATGATGACTACTACAGCCCGAGAGATGACTATGACTACGAAGACAGGTGGGTAACTAGATGATAAATCATTTCTTCAACTTTTGTTACTGAAGAATCCCACATGTTTTAGAAGCGTCAATAGCCTAGTGGTTAGAGGGGCCGTCCTCGTAGCTGAGAGGTTCCGGGTTCGATCCCCATCCTGGCCATTAAACTATTGACGTGAGCCCACTCCTAGCACAAGCATTAGCTTAGTTGGAGGGGCTAAAGGGAATACTAGTAATGGATAAACACACATTGCTAGTAATCTTTTTTTTTTTAAAATGTGGGAACGTAATTTTGAAAGACAGTGAATCTCATTTTCAACAAAGATGATCACTTGCTAAACGTTGAAGAAAATCGTCTTCCGGACACCTACACGATATTCGAAGGAGGTGTGAAGTTCACGAAGCCGCACTGAGCGAGCATGGTGGACTATAGCCCGGATACCCCTCGTATACTACTATTACATTGGGACCGAAAAACTATTAGGAAAATTTAGTTGCATTAGTGCACCTCTGCTTTCTTCTTCAAGGAATTCAGTTGTGATTTTGTTGAAAAGTCCATCAACCCGTACTAAGCCATCTTGGTGGACTTTAAAGGCTTCCTCATACCCAGCAGTAAAACAATATAATTTG
This sequence comes from Notodonta dromedarius, assembly GCA_905147325.1. Classification (NCBI taxonomy): domain Eukaryota; kingdom Metazoa; phylum Arthropoda; class Insecta; order Lepidoptera; family Notodontidae; genus Notodonta; species Notodonta dromedarius. The sequence goes on along the minus strand of LR990186.1, from coordinate 553,462 downwards.
CTAGAAGATTGAACTTGAAGAATGGAAACCCTGATCAGATTTTCGTTCGTCTTCTTGATGGTTCTTTTCACCTACTGAAGGCTGGCAGTCGGCTTTCACGTGCAACCACCTGCCTACTACCACCTCCCATTGATGTTTCCAATCCTAAAAAGTGCCAAGACGTGGAATTATAATTAGAACTTGAAATATTTCCAGGAGAAGACCACGCCCTCGTCCGGGCAGACCTGGCAAGAAGAAGCGACCCGCAGTAGATGATTATGAAGATGATAGGTAAGATCCAGCATCCGTTAATCACATACAAGATACACTCGAAGATTTTAAGGGGCGATATCAACAAAACCTGGGACCGAAGATTTCCTACTGGAGGAGCTCTGCTTTTAATAATCCTATACTTAAATGTATTGCCCTAGGTCAATTTGGAGCAATATTCTTATTTGATATCACTTGAATTCTGTTCTCTGTGGGTGTAGTATTTAGACGCTTTGTCCAGCGATTGATGGTCAAGGAGTACTGTTATCCTAATACCGGTGACAAACACGAGCAAAATAAATACTCAAACATGTTTCCTGATTTGCGGTTATGTTTTTAATGATCATTGCCTCATGTCTGTGATCGCCATTATACTTCTAACATTGAACCAATGGAAATTAATGTCCCTTTCCAGATACGAGCGCCGCCCCCGCCCTAGAGATGGGGCTCCAGAAGACGACTTAGAAGACCGCCGCACTTACGAGAGAAGACCTGCCAAAAGACCATACGCCAGAAGACCCTATGATGAAGACGAGGACCGAAGGCCAGGATACAGAAACCGTAGACCCAGACCAAGAGACGAAGAAGAAGAAGAAGAACGCTACAGACCAGAGGATGAAGACAGACCTCGAGGTCTGCGAGACCAAAAAGAAAGGCCTAAGTATAGACCTCGAGATGAATTTAGACCCAGAGATGAAGTAAGGCTTAGACCTGATAGGAATAGAGATGAAGATATTAGTGCACCTCAGGATGAGATTAGGCTTAGGGATGATGATAGAGATGATGTAAGAGGTAGAGATGAAATTAGACCAATAGATGAAGTCAAACCTAGGGATGAAATAAGGCCTAGGGATGAAGTAAGACCTAGAGATGAAATAAGACCCCGCGATGAAGTCAGGCCCCGAGCTAAGATTAGACCCAGAGATGAAGTCAAACCTACAGATGAGGTTAGACTCAGAGATGAAATCAGGCCTCGCGATGAAGTCAGGCCCAGAGGTAAGATTAGACCCAGAGATGAAGTCAGACCTACAGATGAGGTCAGACTGAAAGATGAAATCAGACCTCGCGATCAGAGAAGACCTTCAAGAGAAGAAGTCGACAAATCGACAAGCAGTCCACGAGAAGACAGATACTCAGATAGCAGAAGATACAGGCCCAGAGAAGATAGACCTCAACCCGAAAAGAACTACGAAAGTGACGATACAATCCAAGAAGAGAAGAGAGAAGTACCATCAGCACCAGAAGGCGAAGTTCTCGTGAAACCAAAAGGTAATGCGTTGTACAGTCAACCGCGAAAACCGCCAAAGATCAAAAGACCAGTGCCAGCTAATGAGAGACAAAAGTATGACTATGTACCCGTAGCAACCACTAAAGCGCCGTTGAAAGCAGAAGACGACGACTACTACGATTACGAAGACGATGATACCAGTAGACCGTCGTCTTCTGGAAAGACCAGTACCGTACAAAGGCCGAAACTCGAGCCGGTTGAGAAAGAAAAATTCAAGCCGACGAGACCACACTACGGGACCAAGGGCCGAAAGACGAAAAGACCAGTAGAATATGACGAGTATTACGACGAACCGAAAATTGAGAAAAACAACAGAAACAAGGTTAGGAAAATTAAAACACAAGATGATTATTATGAATATGAAGATTTAACAAAGCCAGAACCTGTGAAAAGTAAAGATGAAGATATAACAAGCAAGATTAGGGATGTAAGACCCAATGTGAGGGTTGTTAAACGTCCTTTTTTACCCTCTAGGGGTGGAAGCCCATATCTCCCACGCGGCCTTCAGCCAGTCGCCGGGAGAGATGTCTCAGCACCTGTAAATACCACCCCTAAAACTACCACCACCACTACACTCTCAACTACTACTCCTACCCCTACCACTACTACAGAAAAAACTACTACCCTTGTAACTACTGAAAAAGCTTTAGAAGAATTTAAAGAAGAATACGATGAGGAATATTATGATGAAGAAGATATTGACTACGAAAAACCAGCAAAACACGCCACTACGACCGTCGTAGCTACTACTGAACGTACAACTACTACCACAGAGAAGTCTACTACGGAGAAACTTACTACGCCTGATGAAAGAGCAAAGAATTTAGCCAATAAAGTACTGAAGACTTATACTGACAGTTACGAAGCGATTAGGGGTAAACTAGAATCTACTTTATCACCAGGTGACTATATAAATCCATACCTGGCTACGTCCATACCGTTTCTAGACAGCAATTATAAAACTGACAATACAAAAACCGACAATTCATATAAAACTGACACTTACAAAACCACTGAAGCGCCGTTCAGAAAGGACTTAAAACCGAAACCAGAAATATCCAAACCCTATACAGCAACAGGAAAACCTTTGTTACCTGAGAATATTTCGATAAGACAAAATTTAGCCGACAGTTTAGAAAATGACTATGACGTCAGGTTGAATGAAGCGCTGACTCCCAATTTACCTGTCGGTCGCATCCCCAGTGGTTTTGTGGCCCAATCTGACAGGGATTACACTTTTTCTAGGTTTAGGAACAATTTACAGCCGGATCCACAATTTGCGGCGTCAGATGTAACCACGTACCATGTCAGACAACGGCCACAAGTCCAAGGTGTTAGTATAAGAACGCCGACATCTTATTACTTGCAGCCTAAAAGGCTGGTGTACCAAGATGACGCGATCCAGAGGTATCCAAGACAACTGTACAGACAATTTGTAGAGTTCTATTGATATATGTTTGTTGTGAACTTATGAAAACTTGTAGAGATATTTTTGTCCGACTGATTTCTGACAGTTAATAAAAAACCGACAGTTCAATCAATTTGTAAATCTAATTGAGGAGTTATCATATTTTTATAAAATTATTCTTGTATTTTTTTTAAATCAACATATTTGAATCAATTAATAATAATTAAATGACGCCTTCAGTCGGATATTTGTTTCTGAAGCCTATATTTAATAAAAAAAAATGCGTCGAGTCTATGGTGCATTTATAACCCACGCGAATATCGATATTTAAATGTACAGACACGAACAAAAAGTTGTTTGAACGAAAAAAATGCCTTTTGATCAACAAAACGTATTCATTATTAAAAGCCGCTTCAAAACATAAATACCTATTAATATCCTACAGGTTTTCGTATCTAAAGTACATTTTAATCTTAGTCAACTATATTTTAAATTATGTTTATAAATATATTTTTTTTCTATAAAAAACTTCCAACTTTCATCTTACCACTGCCAACTTATTTATAGATTAAAAACGTCTATTTTTAAAATACTCCTAGTTACCTAAATATTGTTTAAGAAATAAATACAAATTGTGGTTATAATCGAGAACAGAAATCAGTTGTCAAGTGACAGCACACAGCAAGTGGAATGGAACGGTGTGCTGTAATTTCAACTGTAACGCAGTGTAAATAAGAATTTAATTACACACAGTCGGTGAATGTCTGAAGACTAAACACGCACACTGTTAGGAGACGATTAGAAGTCATTTTCCGACGGAAAGCCGTATAATTTTGGCAACTGGAACAAATTATTTTCAAAACCATTTCATTCTCGATTGTACCTATTTGTACTGATGATCGAATTTGTAAATTGAACAACATATTTTGTACACGTAAAATTTAATTTTAAGGGAATATCCTTTAATAAAAAAAGTGTCAAATATTTTCTTAGCTGTTTTAGTCTTTTTTTACTAATTTAAAAAATAAAACTAAACAAGAAATATTATAAGTCATTTTAATTAAGTTAACTTAACCTAAATTCCATATCACATTTTCCGAATATACTTAACACATGGTTATAAAGTTAAATTACTTTTTCTATTTGGAACAGATAACACGAAGCAGAAATTTTCCTCTGTATTCTTCAGAAACTTTGTCAATCGACAATCACTATGACGATACAATATGGTGTACTTAGTAAGAAATGTTCATCGTTTATCGTGAAAACTTGGTGGTCGACATGTTGACGGTAATATATTAGTAGTCCTATTGCCGACAAAATGTCGTACGCCAAGAAATAATGATTTACGATGAAGAACTCATGAAGATAATGTTCAAGACCGAGGGTTATCAATTGGTTTTAAATTAGGAAACGACTCTGGATTAGTGCCCGCTTGTGGGATTACACTAAGCGCTTTTGGTCGTGCTTAGAAGGGCATGTTAAGGTGTCGGCCCCAGCTATCACACACTACAGTCGTTCAGTCATGTCGAAAGCCTTGAATATACAGGGTTGGCCACTAGCTCTTAAACTCTTCCTGTTTCGTTCATAAATATAAACAAAGTCTTTAAAATGCCTTTAAAGAATATTGACCGTGGGCGAGTGTACCTTCAAAATACATTAGTGTGGCTCTAAATGGCTACACTACAGTGTTTTATTCACCATACAAATGAAACTGGGTGATCAAAATAATAGTAGCACACCTCTCTACACCCCTGAGCCGCCCACAACCGTGTTGCCCCTAGCCTTCTTATGATGGTTATTTTAGGGGCCCACCTAGTGAGCCCCTAAAATACGGAACTTTACGAATCAGTATGGTGTTTACAAAATTATCGGTGTATAATAAGTGACAACACCATGAATCAGTGTATATGTTTCAGTACAGGTGAGGGGTAAAATGCTAAGCCCAACAAACCAGCCCCCTTCGGAACTACAATAAACCAACAATTCCAACAATATCAAAAACTAAAAAATGAAACCGTTTCACAGATCATAAACTAGAATTATCCACAACTCTGCTCATTCTAAATTTTAAATCTACATTCTTATCTTCGTCTATGCCATTTCCTTCTTCAATTCCATTTTTAATTTCTGAACTGCCAACCTTTTCTTCCATAACCGGTTCTCTATGGAACATTCTGTTGACCGGAAACTGGAGGAAGTAGAACATCAGCATGGATGACCAGATCAGCAGCTGGTAGAGGCAGACCTGCCACCAATTCATGATTCCGAAAACACCATACAGCCAGCGGTTCGCGAAGAAGTATATTGAATAGTATCTGGAAATATAAATGTTTTAAATGACCATTTGAAAATACGTCATCTTCAAGTCCGTCATCAAGTTGGATTACCCCCCCCCCCCCGTTCCCTTAAAACCGATTTTGAGCACAAAGATTTCACCAATTGTTTTCTTATAAATTAACAGAATAGGAGACTTTAAATATAAAGACTTTGGGACTTTAACTAATCTAAAATATACTCACACAATAGCATAGAAAACTCCAATGAAACTGTCCAAGAACAACTCAATCTTCATGTTAGTAGGGTGTCTCCGCTCCTGCAGGACAGTCTCCACCAGGACCACGATGGCGATGTTCGTGTGGACACAGTGGTTGAACCACCAGGGGACTACCTGGTCGTATACCTTCGGGAAGACTAGTTCCCTGTCGATCCAGTAGACAGTCCAGAACATGGTTGACACAAACTGGATAAACACAAGAAAACGTATCTGCACAATTTTATAGGTTTACTTCAAAATCTTTGGCACCCAGACTGTACTGTGCCTTTCCACGGGTATGCCACATGGAGGAAAAGTAAATAATAAATAAATAAAAATCGCCAGACGAACACACCAAATGTATGGTTCTAAACTAAGCAAATCTTGTACTATGGGTACCGTACAATGGACTGGGGGCGAACCCAGTGATACCCAGACCTGGGAAAATAACGAAAAGGCCATTTCCGAAATTTGCCCCGGCGGGAATTGAACCCGCAACCAACATGTGCTGTGAGCCGAGCGGCCTACGCTCGAACCAATGCGTCAAGCGGTCGTCAAGTACTTTTAATATTGTTGATATGACAGTATGTTTCATGGACACATGATTTAATTTTTAAAAGTGATTATAAATGCATTCAATGATTGTTAAAAAGTAGCCCGAAAGAGTTAATTATAATAGTAATTTGTTACACGAGTGGTGAAAGTGACTTATTTTAGGCCCGAGACGGGGTTTGGCGCCCGAGCGTAGCGAGGGCGCTAATAGTTCGAGGGACAAAATAAGTCTTTCACCCGAGGTAAACACTGTGCTTTTCATTACGAATACATGGAAAGTAAAAATAAAAACAGGAATTGGCTAAAGAAATTGGCGCCTATTTTGTTTTTTTTTCGTTGGCCGGCCAACTTCATTATTTAGCCATTATTTTTCATTTTCATCTTTAAATATTTTGCCCAAATCTATGTTATTTTAAAGAAATTGTAGAAACTAAATTATAATTAAGTCATTTAAAAATATAATATTTATTAACTTTATTTTATTTCAATTTTACATCGTGCTGTAATTGAATGGCAAATTTCGGAAATGGCCTTTTCGTAACTTGCCCTAGTCTGGGTATCACTGGGATCGCCCCCAGTCTATATAGTACAAGCTTTGCTTAGTTTGGGACTGAACAGTTGGTGTGTAAGTCTGGCGATTTTTTTTTAAGATTATTAGCAATGTGTGTTTATTACATCACTAGTATTCCCTTTAGCCCTAGCTTTAGTCCCTCCAGCTAAGCTAATGCTTGTGTTACGAGTGAGCTAACGTCAATAGTTTAATGGCAAGATGGGGATCGAACCCGGAAGCTCTCACCCACAAAAACGGCCCCTCTAACCACTAGGCTATTGACGCTGGTAACGCCCGAAAATGTATAACTTATGTTATGTTTTGTAAAATTCTCACGTAAGTGGATGTTTCCTTGTGAGAATTAATTTTTAATGCTCTTAAGCCGCCGTAATTTTTATCAGGGTTCCGTAGTCCCTACGAGTAACCATCCGTCGGTCCGTCTGTCCCGGCCTGTCACAGGGTCATAACTTCTACAGTTTCTGACGGAAGTTGATGTAATTTGGTACAAACATACTATAAGAGTAGATCTCACTTTCAAAAATATAAAATGTAGCAAAATTCCTTTTTTTGAGGTACCTCCCCGAACATCGAAGAGGGGATATTTTTATTATTATTGTTGATGAACTTACCATGGTTACTGGTACAACCGCTCCCTTAAATAATATATCGCGGTAGTACTTGAGCTTCTTGCCGATGTTCGTCTCGTGCTTGTCCAGCCATTCCATTATGTCATAGACAAGAGACATGGTGAGGAAGATCGTTTGGAAGGTCTGAAACAAGTGTTGATGAAGAAATATCAGTTGGTTGGAGACTCAGGAAAAATCGAGACTAAAGACTTGTGATTTTTAGTCTTGTGACTTGAAGTCTTGAGACTTGTATTTTTTAGACTTGTAGTCTCAAGAGTAAGCGCACAAAATGGGGGAATAAAAATATATTTATAAATAAAATTCCGGTGTGCGAGTGTTCGTAATTCTTTACGTCCTAAACAGCTTGACCGATATTGATGGTTTTTATGGGTTCATCTGGATGGTTCTTAACTATAGTAGGATCTGGTAGGTGGCGCTGTTTCCGAAATCCAGGAAATAAAATCTACAATATCAAAGCTAGGCTAAATGTAGTTTTTAATATAGGTACTTATACTTAAATAAATAATAATAGTTAGGTATAATTATGGGTAGTTTAAAATATATAAATTTAATTATTACTTATAATTAAGTAGGTATAAGTATAATTATACTCAAATAGATAATAACTTTTGTGACCAGTAGGTAATCTTAATACTTTAAGCTGGATTTTTTGCTATGTGGATGTTGATATATACAAGTTACGTCGTTCAAGTCTTTTAAGACTTTCATAATTAATCAAAGCCAAACTGCAAAAATAACTTTTATAACATGTATTCTCAACTGTATAAGTGTTTTTTTTTATAAATGGCGCGGATTTTTATATGAGTATGTAAATTAAATAGTGGTTAGGCAGGGAAATGTTATCAAAACTAGTTATTGCTATTAAAATATATAATATTGCCAAACCCAAAGCAAGCCAAACAGCAAAAATAACAAAATGAAGAACAAAATACGTCAAAATATATTTTTAAGTTGCTTAACTACAAACATATATCCCCGGATTAGCGGACGAATAGTTACACACCGAACTATCTCTTTCTGTCATCAGCAATTTGACATTCGTAAGAAGAAGACTCAGCTTGGTGTAACTAGACAACCGCTAGTCCACGTTTAGTAATAAGGAGGATAATATAGTTTGACTTGCATTCAAATACGGCTAAAATCTGCCAAGACCTTTGAAGTGAACATTTAAAATACCTGTTTCAAAGTTAAAACAAGGACAATTATTCGACAAAACATAGGTATAATATTCTGTCATAGAATTAAAATTACAATACAGGGTTGCATATATTAAGAATCGTAATAAAATTATTAAACTCAATGATAATCGTTTTGTATTTACATATTTATTAAAATTGCAAAAAACAACTGAGTAATTAACATTTTAACTTTTATTTTACCGTGGGCCTATCACACTAATTAGAAATAACCATGTATCCCCCATGGGAATCTAACCTGGTGGGAATTTAAGGCTAAAGCGCCCATTTAGCCCGCGAAATTCAAAATTTTCGAGTATTTTTATAGTTTATCCAAAATCTGAAAAAATTTAAGACAACAATTTGTAATTGGCGACAAAGACCGTATGCAATGCGTTTATTAATATATCCAACTTACTCTAAAACATTTCGAGAACGACAGATAACCAGAAAAACTAGCAATTTTTGTCTATTTTGTGATTTACTAGTATCATATCCACCGTGATAATATTTAGAGTAAAATAAATGTATTAATAAACGCACTGCATACTGTGTTTGTCGCAAATCACAAAATGTTGTCTTAAATGTTTTCAAATTTTAGATAGACTATAAAAATACTCGAAAATTTTGAATTTCTCTGGCTAGACAGGCGCCATCATCTTAAATACCTAAACCTGAGTGAGATTTAATTACTATTTACTTATTTATTGACAATGGTGTTGCCTGCTCACATTATTTTGCAATTCCTGAGATCATGTACACCATCTTTTATTCAATTAAAAGAGTAACCATTGAGTTTTTTGCCGGATCTTCTCAGTGGAAGTAGCATTCCGAACAGGTGGTAGGTTCTGACTATTCATAAATGCTTCGTTGACATGTATAAATACAAATTTGAGTCGAGTTTAGTTGAGTTGAACCTCCACGAACCTCAGATTAAAAGAATATATAACTATTTTATTATTTTGTCCGACGCTCAAACCTGTCGAGTCGTAGACAACCAAACGGAAGAACCTTGAATCTTGAATCTTTAAGTATTATTATCTCATCTCACACACGATAAATGTAACTTTTTGGCCTCAAGCCAGAACCAAATTACTTATAAATTGCAAATAAGGCTTCATTGTTAAGGTTAACACGACGGTAAATTTTCCAAATATTTTTATGAAACGACCCAGCGCGGGTTTTTGTAATCATATTCGAATCGATATCGGAAACGGACACACCTTTGTGTTTGCCTTGAAGTTATTTTGACAAATATTTCACTGTTAGAAGGTAAACGTGAAAAGTAAAAATATACAAAGAATTTTACAAACAAAAAATGGCAAGAATACGGGTTTAAAATGCCTCCCCTAAAGGGGAATCGAATAGAGGAAGGGGAAGAGCGTAGGATTGGACTTCCGGCACTCTATTTTACCGTACGAAAGTTCAAATTTTTTATACATATCAATACCGGCAAACAACATACGAGCCTGCTTATGTTAAGCAGTTACCGTATAAAGCTTATAGATTCTTGCAATACAAAAGGTGAGACAGTGGAGACAGAGACAGGGGAAGGGGGGGGGTGGTTTGGGATTCCCACTCTCTTACTAATCGTACGAAGCTCAAAAAAACCTTAGACCTCAAAAGCATTTATAAATAGTCAGAATCTACCGCCGGCTCGGAATGCCGCTTCCACTGAGAAGAGCCGGCGAGAAACTCAATGGTTACTCTTTTTCATTAATAAAATGTGGTTTACATACTCAGGAACAGCAACACTATGTGAGCAGGCAACACCATTGTCACTAAATAAGTAAATAGTAAACAAATCTCACTTTGCAGCTACAGAAGCTACTTTACGCCAAAATTCCGTGAGGTGGTGGTACTTATCCTTTCAAGCCACCCCGTATATAATCTGTAGTCAATCAGCTGCAGATTGATTCAGTAAACAACGCTTTTCAAAATTGTTTTTCCTTAAGGTGAAGGCGCCTGTCCAGCCCGCGAAATTCAAAATTTTCGAGTATTTTTATAGTTTATCCAAAATCTGAAAACATTTAAGACAACATTTTGTGATTTGCGAAAAACAGAGTATGCAGTGCGTTTATTAATACATTTATTTTACTCTACATATTATCACGCTGGATATGATAAAGGGTGTCTCAGAATGTTTTTCTTTTTTGAATTGACCAATATGCGCCAACCGCAGGTAGCAGGGGGAGCGGAGTGGTCTCAAACGCTTGGCCGGCTATTATTATTATTGAACATCTAAAAACGAAAAACATTCTGAGACACCCTTTATTAGTAAATCACTAAATATACAAAAATTGCCAGTTTTTCTGGTTATCTGTCGTTCTTGAAATGTTTTAGAGTAAGTTGGATATATTAATAAATGCACTGCACACGGTCTTTTTGGCGAATTACAAAATTTGTCTTTTATTATTGTCAGATTTTGAAAAATTTCTAAAAGAACTCAAAAAAATTGAACTTCGCGGGCTAGATGGGCGTTTTAGCCTTAAAAAACACTTACCATATTCCAATTGGTATAATAGCAATAAGAATACTTAGAAACATTCTCGAATAAATCAATGTTCATTTGTTCTTCCGTCAAACTGTCTCTAATTACTATCCCCTGTCCCACAACGAAGTAAAATATGTCACACCACAGCGCGTGGCACGCCATCCTTAATAAAAGCTTATCCCGATTTAGATTTTCCATTTTTGAGAGCGTCTTCATTTTCATGTGATTATCGCACAAATATAGTATGAAATGATCAATTTGCGTAATTACATTATAATATGTACGAGTGCCAAAATAATTAAGGCCTCCCGTAGACAGGTGCGGTTATGATGGCGACCGCTGTCCGATGATATGTCACCGCTCCCCTAATATTAAAAGCAGTTTTTGTCTTTATTTTGAACTGTCAAAAAACAGAAACGAATCGGTTTTGTTCAGCAGTGCAAGCGAGAGATTATATTGACGATGATTAAATATAAATGACTGGCAATAAAAAAATAATATAAAAAAAAAACTGGGACACTGAGTTTCGTTCAGAATGTTTTCAGTCGACGTCACGTTCTGATCCGGTTATATACCTCAGAATAAAATAATAATAGGTAATGTAATCCCGGCCCTCAATCATCGTAAGAAACGTAACAGCTTTTTTCCGATCTTCTGTCAGAGAGTGGTACTACCCCGATCGAGCTAGCCCGCATTTGAGCTTCACTCAATTAGCTAGAGCAGCTCTACCACCTTAGTAATTTAAAAAGTATTTCATAATCAATCGATTATTAAAAAAAAATGATCCTAAAATAATAATGAATCATGAAGTGTCATAGTTTAAAATGTTACCAACAATTTCCAAAGTCCCCCTGTACAACCGCTACTGTTTACAGAACGCTTAAGAATACATTGTTTGAGGTTTGAGAAAAATAAGATAATTAGTATAACTATTAATAATGTGTAGGTAAGCACTTTTTCGGCTCTTTTTTTTAATAACAAGGTCGACAATCACGCTTAAGACTCCTGTTGTTAAGCAGTTCCCCTCCCTCTGTTCCACTCAACATTACGCCGGCAACGTGCGAGCAATGTTATTGGTATTGCATCTACAGGCCAGGGTAACTGCTTAAGATCATGCAGGTGGTACGGTTGTTTGCCGACATTGTTACATAAAAAAAAATTCAAAACCCCGATGCGACGACTTTTTAAACTACAATAGAGCTAGTAATTTTCAAATGGCTGAACCGATTTTCATAAAACATAGCTAAGAAAACTCTCGATCGGAACACCTTTTTAACAAAAAAAACAACATTGAAATCGGTCATCCGCTTGGGCGCTACGATGCCACAGACAGACACACAGATACACATGTTAAACTTATAACACCCCTTTTCTTTCGTCGGGGGTTAAAAAATTCCACATTGCTAATAGTCCCGCTAGCCGCTACTACTAAGCTAAAATGCTTTTAAACTATGTATCTAAATCTGGAAGTTAACTTCAATACGAATTCACAAGGCTGATCAAATGACTTTGAACATAAATATTAATTATATAAGTAACCAATGACCTATGCTCTATGTTATGACAATGAGTCGAAGGTAGTCGGTTCGATTCCCGTTACTTCACTACATAGTATAATAAAACAAAGTCGCTTCCCGCTGTCTGTCTGTCCCTATGTATGTTCAGATCTTTAAAACTACGCAACGGATTTTGATGCGGTTTTTTTAATAGATAGTGATTCAAGAGGAAGGTTTGTATATATATAATACATGCATAATATAGTAGAGAAACACTTTAGTATCAGCATTGCACCCGCGCGAAGCTGGGGCGGATCGCTAATCTATACAAATAAATAAAATTGGAGTGTCTGTTTGTAATATCAAAATAACACCTTTTCACTTAATGCATTTGAAAGTACATACAACACCTACAACAAAAACGCGATTTAAAAATTTTTTGTCTGTCTGTCGGTCTGTCTGTCTGTCTGTCTGTGTGTTTGTTCCGGGTAATCTCCGAAACGGCTGGACCGATTTTGACGGGACTTTCACTGGCAGATATCTGATGTTTTAAGGAGTAACTTAGGCTACTTTAATTTTAGAAAAGCAATTAGGCTTCCGCGTAAAACAATAAAAACACTTGAAATCAAAGAGTATCTCCGAAACGGCTGGACCGATTTTGACGGGACTTTCACTGGTAGATAGCTGATGTTATAAACAGTAACTTAGGCTACTTTTATTTTAGAAAAAAAATAAAAAAAATGGGTCCTGTCACGCTGGCTCAGAACGCGGGAGCGGGCTTTTTTTGTTAAGTTCAATTCCACGCGGACGAAGTCGCGGGCTCAGCTAGTTTGTAATATAATGATGATTTCTTTCATCATCTATCTGTCTATAGCCTAGTGGTTCCATAGCCATTTTGGCTATTGAAGTAAAAAGTGAGGCCACTTTAAAAGCTTTCAACTTTGCTGCAAAAGCTATCAGGAACACTAGTAATAAGTTCTAAACAACTTATCGGTGTTTACCAACTGACACCAATTATTTGGTGCCAAGCAAAAATAGTTTCAATGGTTGTGGTGGATTATTTCCTTAATAGTTATTGGAGTGCTGTGTGTTCATCTATAATTTATTATATGGCGGGAAAGTACTTAAAGTATGGATTGCTTTGCTTTAATTTCCATTAATGTGTAGGTACTGTTGCTATCTCTTACGGGTGTACGAAATAAGACGTTTCTATGGCATCCTTGTTCCATGTACAAAACATATGGTTTTGTTTCTGTTTTATGACATCAAGAATAAAACACGTTTTATGTAGATACAAGTTTCAAAAACATGTTTTGTGTACAAGTTTCGTCTGGTCCAGACGTAGGCCCGTATTAATAAATCAATCTCACATCTGAGAGCGGTCTTGAGTAAGCGTTTGACATAAGAATGACATTTTCACGACCGCTCTTAGACTTGATATCGATATATTTACCGGCCGTAGGTTTAAGATTTTGTAGGTACTTAGAAGTTACTCACAAAGTTCCAGTTCGTAAGATACAAGGGCAAATACTTTCTGGCCATGTCCACCAGAGGTTCGGACAACAACCCTTCGGGTATACTGAAAAACACAAAGATCCCGAAACAAGACACGAACCAGAAGACGCACACAGACACCGCATGAAACAGAGTCACCACGCACAGAAGTATCGAACACTTTTTACTATATTCGTTATCCGAAATATGTATATTTACGTCGGCCATGTTTTAATAATGTATACTATAATATATATATAGGTAGACACGTGCTCACACTGTGAGGTTACCGAAGGATGTGTAGCATCATTATAATTTTAAGAATCCGCCTCATATAATTCCGGTGCAGAAATGTAAGGTCATCTAACAAAATATAATACAAGCAAAATCTGTCCAGTAGTGGTTATGCAGGTGACTGATAATGCGACGTATTCCTTGCTAATACAACAAATCTGATCCGCAATATTTCGCAATTTTCAAGATAATAAATTTTATAATCAACAATTTGAATTTATTATAAATTTCTGAAAAGAAATAAATGGGTACAATACTAACATTTGAAGGTCTCGATTTCCCACCCTCTACACCACTTTTCTTCATGTTGGTAAGGGCGAAAATGCAATGAATGGAATGTTATTATTCGTTCCCGTTGCGCTTTAACATTGTTTTGGAAGCCGGTTATATTGTTGTTTTCCTACCTGAGTATGAAGAATTAATCTATAAAATGTATGCCCCTTAGCGGCGCGCCGTATTGAGTCAAGCTAATTATTTGGGCAAAATATAGTATAGATAAATTGACGACCGCTTGGCGCAGTGGTTCGAACGTAGGCCGCTCGGCTCACTACACATGGTGGTTGCGGGTTCGACTCCCGCCGGAGTAAATTCCGGAAATGGACTATTCGTAATTTGCCCTGGTCGAGTGTCACTGGGACCGCTCCTAGTTCATTGTACGGTACCCATAGTACAAGCGTCGCTTAGTTTGGGACCATACAGTTGGTGTGTCAGTCTGGCGATATTTATTTATATATCAAAAACGTATAAGTACATTTCGAGCGTCAAAAAGTATCTATTCAATTAGACATTTATTGTGATCATTTGCATATTGATATTTTGTTACTAATAGGTAGGTACTTATGAATATTTAGATAACCACTGGCCTTGGACAAAGATATCGATAAGTAGGTATATCGAAATATCGAAATAACCTACGGATACGAGATTTATCGATGTTGTTTTTCACTTATCCATCCCTATTATAAGAAGGCTTTGTGTTAATGTAACGCCCTCTCTTATTATTTCATGACGTGTCTGTGATAATTGTACACCATGAATCTTCCTTACATTAACCCATTATTGATTGCTATTGAGGTTCCCAAGTGATATGCAGTTATTGTGGATAGAGGGCGTAAGTAGCGGGAAGGCACTGTTTTATCTACTGTGTGCCCAGCAGGAGCTCCTGACTAGTGTTGCCTAACTATCGATAGTTGAAGTATCGATTATAGACATCAAGATCGAATCATAATATCGATTTGACTATCGGTAGTATCGATTATATTACTATTACAGCGAGTTTAATTTAATTCACTGTCAATACTATCGTTAGTGTTGCTAGAGCAATAGTATTGATAGATAAATACTTTTATAAAATATCGATAGATCGATACTATCGATAGTTTGAACAATAATTGCATTAATGCAAGCTATAATGAAGACCGCTTGGCGCAGTGGTTCGAGCGCAGGCCGCTCAGCTCACTGCACATGGTGGTTGTGTGTGGGTTCGATTCCCACCGGGGCATATACGGAAATGGCCTTTTCGTAATTCACCCTGGTCTGGGTGTCACTGGGATCGCCCCCAGTCTATTGTACGGTACCCATAGTACAAGCGTTGCTGAGTTTGGAACCATACAGTTGTGTGTCAGCTTTGCGATATTTATTATTTATTATAATAGTGATACTGTCAATACTATCGATTATATCGACAATATGGCTCATCATCAATAGTCCTCTCCTGGCAGCGGCCCAAGCCGAGGTCGTGTCCCTTGTGGCGCCCTTGAGCGAGCTGCCCCCCTGCCCCTGTGGCTGGAGCGCACTTGCGCTCGCCCTCTGTCCGGGTGAAGTTGTTATGGGCACTCTGGCCAACAACATATAGTCAATTAAAAAAAAAAAAAATCATCGATAGTATTGATATCGATAGATGGTGCTGTAAAATTCTATAACCCTCGATATCCTTAGGGCTAGTCATAATATAATATTGTTAGCAATATTATGACTAGTTGTCGAAGTAGATGCTATTGGCAACTAGCAACCTATCGATAGACAACATCTACAACACTAACAGACTGTCATCATTGTATCATCATCAAGAAAGCATGCTGTCACTGTCACTCGTATTTATGATACATATTATGTGAGTGAGACGACAATCGCTTGCATTATTTCGTACTTGTGTTCTTTGGTACTTGTAGACAATTGTTTATCTTTATTATATTTAACTCCAGGCTTAGTATTATTTAGGTCTCCGATTATTTTGGTCAGTTTCATACTTGATTCAATTGAGTACTGTTGTGTTTATATTATTTCCAACTGTTAGGATATCACGGAATACACTGTGCTAGGTATGTACCTATTTTTAATTTGAGTATGTGAACAGTTCTGCTAAATTACACAAAATATTTCACCTTTAAGGTGAAGGCGCCTGTCCAGCCCGCGAAATTCAAAATTATCGAGTATTTTTATAGTTTATCCAAAATCTGAACACATTTATGACAACATTTTGTGATTTGCGACAATCACAGTATGCAGTGCGTTTATTAATACATTTATTTTACTCTAAATATTATCACGGTGGATATGATACTAGTAAATCACTAAATATACAAAAAATGGCAGATTATCTGGATAGCTGTCGTTCTTGAAATGTTTTAGAGTAAGTTTGATATATTAATAAATGCACTGCACACGGTCTTTGTCGCGAATTACAAAATGTGCCTTTTATTGTTGTCAGATTTTGAAAAATGTATAAAAAACCTTCTAAAATTTGAACTTCGCGGGCTAGATGGGCGCTTTAGCCTTAAGGCCATGAATCACACTTTGCAAACATTGTTTTCTTCTCACCCATCCCGGTTTTATACGTACAATTTAGTGCTTTACCCAATTTTATTTAAAATACTATATCATTTGACTGAAATACAGCAATAACAATCCATTTTGGTGTAATTATACAGTCATATAACTTAATTTAATGGAACAAAGAAATGATGCAATCATGCAACATGGTAACAACATGCGAATAGTCTAGAGCACGAGACGATTGGGGGAACCCCCGGCGACCGCTACAAACGCAATGACGCCTTACGTCAAACGTCTTTATTTTGATATGAATAGAGTCTGTTTTTGAATACGCGCCTATATACCTAGTCTCCTTCGTCATTTCTCTAGTAACCGAAACGTTTTCAGCACATTAATTTTTATTACATATCTATCTATGAAACTACATACGTAAAAACTCGCCTATTTTGCAATTTTTGGTCGCCCCGACACTCTTCGAGTTAAATTAACAATAAGGATAATTTTGTTAGATCTACGTTTAAAATAGCCTATATAGGTCACCTGACTTTCAATACGATTTGATGGTACTTTGCAGAAGAAATAATGAGACGATTTCTTCTAGAGAAATGCTTAATGAGATTACTGACATATTGCAAATCAATTTCGACTCGGAGATAATGCTCTTGGCGCAATAAATTTTAGTTTTCTTGTCATAAACTTGTCAATGCCAGAATAATCGGTAGTGGGGCTTATACACATTAATTCCACCTATCTCTATCGCGCTTTCTTGTCACCAATCGATAGACCGGTTCATAATAAACATTCTTAAAGTACATTGTGACATAAAAATGTATACACAAAATAGAAAAGAAAGATAAGTGTTGGGATTAGGATCCAAGGCCCGTAAGTATTAATAGATTGATCTCAAGTCTGAGAGCAATCTAGAGTACGTTTTTGGGATGTATTTATTTACTGGTATGACATAATAATGACAATGGAAGACCAGCGGTGGTTCTTGTCAACCAGCACATGCTGGGTCCGTTTGTGGCGAGCAGAATTTTTAACTTTATTCATTTATATTTTTGCAATCTTTTTATCCTGTGAGCCACAATAAAGATTTTTCTTTCTTTCTTTCTATTTTCAAGATCGCTCTCAGACTTGAGATCGATTTATTAATACGAGCCTATATTCCAATATTCCGATCAAAGGCGCTTTATTAGTGCTTTGACTTCGCTGTATTTTCAGCAAAACTTTGTAGTTTTCGAGATATTTTCAATTTTGAGACATTTTCAAATACTTAACGCTTCAAAAAAAAACTTTCTTTACTTACTGAAACGCAATTACCCATGAAATCAGTTTTAACACTGTCCAAATTTATTTTTCATACCATAACAAAGTCGTAATAGCCATAAAATATCCAAAAATACTTAGAACAGCTGGTTAAAAGTTTAAAAATATAAGAATTGCGAATGAAATCACATTTCAAAAAAAATAACGATGACTACTAAATTAAGCGGTCAGATTTGATGAGTTTATGCTGCTCAACAATAATCACAGTGAGAAGTGAGCTTGATTGTTTGAATTTTTCAAGGGTATTTTGTTTCCAACTTCCAGACCCAGTGATGACGGGCAAAGTAGACCGACTGATCCATCATCTGGTGAAACTGCAGACTACTAACTACACGGACAAACACGCCGCGCGTGCTCACAACGCCGATGCAGACGCGGCACTTCGCCTCGTGTTCCACATCGGCCGAGAAAATATCAAGTTCAACAAGGAACAACAAGACGCAATCGCTACCTATCTCGTCGCAGCGATCAAGCCCATCCAGGTCAACATCGAAGGCTACAGCTACGGCTTCAGCAGGAAGAGGCTCACCACTATCATCTTGAAAAAGAGATCCGCATTACAGTTCCTGGTGGACATCTACGGAGAGTTTCCCATCCAGGGCACCACACAGAAGCTGGCCGCCGTCTTCAGGCGGGTCAACCTTCAGGAAACTATTGGAATCCTCGACGAGATCATCGAGGAATACCGCGACGAGTCCGACTCGGACTTGGACTCGGACGACGCCCTCACCGACCGCGACTTCCCAGGGATTCCGTCCTCACACTTTTGGTGGGTTTAGAGATGTGGGACTTTCTGAATGGCATCCCCGGCGTGGGGCATGGTAAAGCTTTAATTCATTTGATGGCTCGTGATGAAGAAGGGGCAAAACGAGCCTTTCTCGAAGCGACTCGGTCGACGGTGGTGATGGGCGCCGGGGCGGTTGGGTTCGCGGCGGGGCCCGCGGGCTCTGCGGCTCTGGGCGTGTCCGCGGGAGCGCTCTGGGACTGTGTCGAGTCCGTAGCCACCGATACGCCGACAAGGCTTCTCGCAAACATCGATAACATCGTTCAGACTACGTCGAGAGGTGAAATACCTGTAAGTGGAATCATCGATACGGCATTGACGGTAGGTGGTGATGCGCTCGGTGGCATCGGCGGCGGAAGCTTAGCGACTAATGCGAAGGCTGTCGGACAATCCGCCGCGAAATCGGTCGGAAAATCGGCTAGCAAATCTGCTAGTAAATGGGCTGGAACATCAATGGTGGAGGAAGTTGCGGCAAAAACAGTAAGAGTTGCAAGTACCGCAAATTCTGTTGCAAAACACACACAAAAAGCTCTAGAAAGGGTACAATTATCGCGTAGGAACCCAGAGCCGTCACGTGAGTCAAATCAGGGATCCGGATCCACCAATCAGTCTCCTAGTGATGCCGGCTCCAACGACGCCGGCAACGGCGGCTCCACCGGCGCCGGCAACGGCGGCTCCACTGACACCGGTGTCGGCGGCAGCGGGGGTGGGCAGCCGCCGAAAAAGAATCCCACAGAAACATCTGCGCACACAAAGCAGCAACCAGAGACATTTTGGCAGGCATTCTACAAACTATTTGGCGACGACGTGACAAAATTGGAGCATATAAAAATTCGAGATCGACATATTTTTGCAAAGTTGCCGAATCACCAAAAGCAATATTTAAGAAAGTTGTTAACAAAATTTAAAAAACTAGGTATCCTGAGCAGTGCGGTAAAAACGATGAAGAACATATTAGAAACTGTGCACCTAGATGATGTTACATACTTAAATTTCATCAGCTTGGCTGAGTTTGTGCTGCAATATCTGGATGAGAAGTTGAAGCGGCGCAGCGAGCGCGCGCGGCAGCAAGCCGCCGCGCCCGGCTCGTTCCGCAGCCTGAGAGACGAAATCGTGGAGATCGTGTCCACGCAGTTTCATCAGTATCACTACACGATCAAAAACATTTTTCTAGCCATACGATCAGAGATCGAGCGTTCCCCGAACCCTGTAATCAACTTCCGGGATATATTCGCAGCCGTGTACCACTACTACAAACACAGAATCGTAGGTAATCATGAGCTCAGCGTGAGCCAATACTACGCCTTGATTGAGACCAATTTAAACATAATCATGAGGACAGAGATATATGAAGAATGTATCTCTGAAAATGAAGATATAATTTTTGAAAGATACTACGAAGTCTACGGGACACGGTTGTTCATAATGATCAAAGTGCGAGACGGCGAGCCAGTCCTGGCTACGACTTACTTCTGCAATGACGTAGAAGATGGTGATGAAGAGGGAGACATGTATATCAACGGCACACAGCTGTAGCTTGATGATTACACCACGGCCAATGAGAACCAATACTAAAATGTGTTGTTCTTAACTTCATTTATTTTATTTTATTTTAACACTTTTAGGAAAGCTTATAGCTAAATAATACGATAACAAAAAGTATAAAGTAAGGTAAGGCCAATTACGAGCTTTCACATGTAAGTAGACGAATAGTATCAGCAGTTACAGGTTCAGGTAGACAAAACTAATAAAAAAAATAGAATATAAGAGGAAAATTATGAACATGAATAGGAAAAAAAGTACAACACAATACAATACATACAACTTAACAATAAAAATGACAATACGTTATAGTTTACAAACGCTAGTGGTAAACAGATCCACATCAACCCTCCGAGATACTGTGTCAAATGTACGGCAAGCTCTGATCAGATACGAGTTTCTTCTATAAATGCTTCTGGTGAGAGGGACGTCTAGGAGATGAGATCTTCGGAGAAATGGAGGTGGTACGCGCAGCCCAATTTTGCTCACTAGTTCAGGGATGTCTATAGATCCATTCATTAAACGCAATAAAAATGATAAGTCTGCTATTTTTCTACGTTCATATAATGGGAGAATATGAGATTTTCTGCAACGGCTTACATAATTAGGCAGATAGATAGCTGAGCGAAACTGAATGTACCTAAGAAATGTCTTTTGAATGCCTTCCAAGCGGTCAATGTAAATATTATAATTTGGATTCCAGATTTGAGAGGCATATTCAAGGTGACTGCGAACAAAAGCACAATATAGAATTTGATATGATTATCAGTTGCTTAAGGTGAAGTGATAGATCGCGAGGAATACGGTATGTCTTAGAGATTCAAACCAATTTTCAACAGACATTAACAAACGGAGTGGCTAATCTTTATTCGTTTCTACACTGAGCACATACATCTAATAAAAACGGCAAGAATGCCCAAGCCCAAGCCCGAGCACTGTTGCGGAAATGTCGGGGTTTGTTTACCAGACGCATATTAGTTTAGGTATTTATTCATGCACGTATTGCGGCTACTAAACATGTTTCAAATATTTCGTTATTACTAACATTATAATAAGTGCAGAAGAGTCACTTTTGCAAGAACACAAAAACAATAAAAGCATTTATTTGTTGTTACGCAGTAACAAGGTGCAACATCGACTCATTTGAGGACACTGGCGCGGCCCTTGGGGGGGACGGGGTTGCGGTGGGGGGAGATGTCGTAGACGTTTAGAAAATAAGAAGAATATAGTAATCAGATATATTATTAACCTAATATTAATAGTAGTGAAAGTCGATTGGTTCAGCACGCGTCCTGCTTGCACCAGGTCCAGGTCGGGTTTTTCGATATCTATGTGCGTATAATAATTTCCATATGATTATCACTCGCTTACGGTGAAAGAAAACATCTCGAGGAAACCCGCACTGGACCAGCGTGGTGGATTACGGCCTGAATCCCCTCGTAGTGAGGGAGGCCCGTGCCCAGGAGAGGAACGTCAAAAAGGCAAAATTATATTAAAATCAATTCATATTTTTCAATAAAAAAAGATATATATGACTATTATTATAAATGTTTATTTGCAAGCCAGAGACATCATTTCGATCTACTCTTGGCTGTTTCTATTATTTATATTTTTCAATTAAACATTATAATCAAAATGGTTCTACGTATTCTACGTGCCAAAAAAACAATTCCATAGAACGTGAGAATATCATGATCGCAATTAGTGTGTCCTCGATAGAGACTTGCTTACGCATTGTTTTAAATTAAGTTAAATTTTATCAGACTTTACATTGACATTAATACTAATAACATCTTCATTTATTCATTTTTAGGGTTCCGGTAAACCGGTTCGCATATTTTGATACTTTTTGCAAATTAACTTATCAAAACAAAAGAATCAAAGCAAATCCTACTAATATTATAAATGCGAAAGTTTGTGAGTGTGGATGTATGTATGTTTGTTACTCCTTCACGCAAAAACTACTGAACGGATTTGGATGAAATTTGGAACACAGATAGATTATAACCGGGATTAACATATAGGATACTTTTTAACCCAATAATCCAATACTACGCGGATGAAGTCGCGGGACACAGCTAGTCATTTTATATATTAGATGTAACTGCATAACATGAGGCGAGGGCGGGTCGCTATACTTATAGAAAATGAGTCTCTTATGAAATATATTTATTAAATTGTATTCTCAGTTTGTGTTATTATTATACGAATTTTAATTTATTTTTATAAGCATATACTGGTGTTTAAATAAATTTGAAAAATATAAGCCTACGTTTAATTTTATGGGATGAAAGATAATATTATAAGAAAATTTGTATTTATTTAATTTATACTAATTTGGTTTCCAACGCGAATTAGATTACAAAGGCGAGCGTTCAAACGCGAACTAGCTTTCAAACGCAAACCCGAGCGTTTGAAAGCTAATTTGCCTTCAAACGCTCGCGTTTGCTTTTCTAATGCGTTTTAAGTAGCTAACGTGGTTAGGGCCCAGGTATTATAGCCAAGAAAAAGGTCCAGTGTTCAAACCCCGGTTCGCACCTCTGGGTTTTTCGAAATCTATGTGCGAATTTTAATTTCAATATGATTATCAGTTTCTTACGGTAAAGGAAAAACATCGTGAGGAACCCTGCATCTATCCAATTTTCGAAAGACATGTGAAATCCTCCAACCCGCACTGGGCCAGGAGGCCCATACCCAGTAATAGAACATTAAAGGGGCTAATCATTATTACCTATTACCTAATTACTATTTAGTAATTGTACTCACAAAATTCCAGTTCGTTATATAACAGGGCGCGAAACGCTTGACCACGTTTACTAGAGGTTTGGGCAACAAACTCTCGGATATACTGAAATATATAGTGGTCCCGAAACAAGACACGAACCAGAAGACGCACACAGACACCGCATGAAACAGAGTCACCACGCACAGAAGTATCGAACACTTTTTACTATATTCACTATCCGAAATATTTATATTCACGTCAGCCATGTTTTAATAATGGATACTATTATGTATACTAGGTGAAACAGAAAAAAGTACATATAGGTACCCTACCTATATCGATACCTCCCACGTAAGTTGTTGTATCCCCAAAACCGTAATTTTACAGGAGAGCATTTTAAAGATTCAAATTGCACTAAAAACTGCATTTATTAATGTATTTTTGTGAAATTTGGTATATAAGTTTAATTTATAGTATTCTTGACTATGTTGAAAGATAATTTAAGAAAATATGAATATTTAATGAGATATTGTTCATACAACATTTAACTGCGGAGTACAAGCTGCGCCAGTTGTTGTATGTCATACTTACAACATTTTACTGCGGAGTACAGGTTGCGCCAGTTGTTGTATGTCATAATTACAACATTTTACGGCGGAGTAAAGGCTGCGCCAGTTGTTGTATATCATACTTACAACAATATACCGCGAAGTTTATATTTCGTCAGTTGTTGTATGTGACAATAACAATATAAATCTGTCAAAAATTTGATTGTGTATTATTGCACGTGAACGAATTATAGGTAAAGAAAATAAATATAAATTATGATCTAGGATAAATGTCTTTATTTTTGTAATAGGGCATATTTAAAAAAATGTTTTTGAATTGAATTTATAATAAAAACAGTAATGTCTTCCATTACTCTGTAATAAAAATTATCCACATATAATCATAAAAATTAACATGATGAAACATAAAATAAAAATATGACTTACTTAATAATTTATATAAGATCAACTTAAAATGAAGATAACTATAAATCAGTTAACCATTTGTAGTGTAGCCTTAAATCAGTACTAAACGAAACAAATAAAAACGAAGACACATAATGAAAATAAATATAAATAAGGTAAAAAAGAAAATACTAATTTATCTCCTAATTAATTCTGAATCAGAAATAATCATCATTATGAGAGCCAGCAACACAAGATAGACTCCTGAAAAAGTCGTGATAAGTGGCTGACATAATTCCACTGTGGCAGAGACCCATTAAGTCATCATATTTTGCCTTATTTAAGCGAAGATGGTTGGAATAGAGAGGGCATAGCTCTGCCATACTATTTCTGAGACGTCTTCGGGAATTGGTATTAATGGTAATAGCATTATTGTTTGCGTAACAATATAATTATTTTTATTTTAAATATCGGCAGACTGACACCAACTGTATCATCAGAAACTAAGCAATTTTTGTACTATAGGTACAGTACAATGGACTGGGAGCTATCCCAGTGACACCCAGACCAGGGTAATTTATGAAAAGGCCATTTCCTATTTTTTTCCCGACGGGAGTCGAACCCGCAACCACCATGTGCAGTGAGACGAGCGGCCTGCGTTCGTACCACTGCAGTCGTAAATTTTAAAAGGATTTCCGGCATATACTCGTGGGTAAATTTAATTACGTGACCACTTATATTTTTCGACCAATTACGCCCTTATTGGGACTAGTCCCGCTACACACTCCCACCACTGTAACTCCTGTAAGCCAGGATCGACAATGGTGACCAATAATGACGTCGAGGTTTGACCCTCCACGAGTCCCGAGGAAAAGTTAAATTGTCTTGGAACCCGAACGAATTTAATCGAAATAAATAATGGGAGGAGTTGAAAGAAAAAAAATCCACTTCCCTCCGGTGCAAACCAGGAGACTAAAATAGCTGGTATGGGCTGATTGCCATAGAAACAAGTCTGTTACAGCTGATTGAAGACCAGTTGTAAGCCATCACAGATCGTAATATGACTAATTGGACCTAAACTCGTGAGCTGATTATACTTGATTCCAATAATATGTATGGCAAAAGCGCTTGAACGCACGGACATTGTCCCTGGTTTCCACAAGGTCTGTGTAATTAACTGCTGCAGATGTCACTTGCAGGCTATTTAGCATAGTAGTCCGTTTGCTGTGCCAGATACTGCACTCCCACAAGATGTGATGTGCAGAATGTTCACGATTGTTTTGCGGCGTCGAACATTGACAGAATTTGAGGTAGCCCTTAGTTATTGTATCCCATCTGGATTGCCATTCGGTCAGAAGATCTTCGTAAACGACAAATATCGGACTGAGTAATCTAGAGATTTAAGAGCGGTCTCGCGCTTTAAGGAACTCGGTGTTCATGCTCTCTCGAGTAGAAGATTACGTCCAATTACGCCCGTTCAAAAGTAATTTTTAGTTATAAAAATCACTATGCTTAATTTCTATGACATTATATGGTCTTCCATCCTGTTTAGCTCGTCTAACCAAGCTAAACCATTCCAAAGGTGTATAAATAAGTTTATTTTTAGATGAACGTTCTATGAAAGCGTGAAAGCTGTCACCCTCTGCTTGTACCTCTGTACCTTTTTCGAGAAAGGTATGTTTTATAGTTATGTTAAGTTTATGAGCAATATACACATAAAACGCAAACACAATGCGATTGCGGTTCTGACCGGCACAATTATCAGACCAGAATCTAAATTCGGTCGGTGACAATTCAAGTAAGTAGGAGTAGTAGGAAAGAAGTAGACGTATTAACGTTGTGTAAAGATAGTGGCACTGACTCCAAATGAAATAAATTACAAGTTCCCTGGTTATTTATAGCTTTTTAGTGCACCCAAGTTATTTGATGTCGGTTTATTTTTTTTATTTAAAATTTCATATGTTAAGCAAAGCTTTTTAAGACCCAATTTTAGAAATTAGTTTCGACATACAACATTGAATTGGAGTAAATAAAAAGTAGTAGCAACGTAAAATATAGTATGTCACCATACAACAAACTTTTGAATAACAACTCCCGAAGTAAAATGTAGTATTTTATACATACAACAATTATTTTTATTTAAATGTAAACGTATAATGGTACATGTATTACATACAACAATTTTCATGAACGCTTAACGACGTATACTGTTGTAAGTAATCTATACAACATTTCAGGTCGGTTGAAAGTCCGGCGTAGTCTGTTTTATGTGACCAATACGACAAGCGAGCGCGCGGTTCCCGCTCTCCCGCACCCCGCGTATACCATTGCAAAGGTATATACAACGTTGTTGCCCGTTCTCGTTCAAAAGTTACAACAATATACGTCTAGAAAATCCTTGAAAAAGTCGTGTTTTCATTATTTTTTCACTTGGAATGCATTCAATAATGCAAATTAGGATAGTTTTCAGTAAAAACGCAAAACGGCATTTTTGTGGCATACAACAACTTACGTGGGAGGTATCGATATGTACTTTTTTTTTGCAACTTAACTTTGTAAATCTAAAACTGTCGGCTTTGTGGGACAGTTGAAGTACTAAAGGTTTTGTAGACTTATGAAATCTGTCAACAGCTATATCCGTGTAACAACTTTTGTTTTTCAAGTTTCCTCCAAAGCTGATAGTTTTAGAATTACAACGTTAAGTTTTGAAAAAAAGGTATACCCTTTCTGTTTCAACCTGTTTAGGTAGACACGAGCGCGCATTGCGAGGTTACTGTAGGATGTGTAGAATAATTATGTTAACTTAGGATTCCGCTTTATATTATAATTGGCTATATGACACTAATTACAAATTCAATTATTTTTTATGATGTGTGAGTTCAATCTTCGCTGGAATCATTGTTATAATTCTGTAAAACCAACATATCTATAGGTATCTCTTATTATTTAAATTAAATGACAGAAATATAATTAAAGTCAGTTCATGTTAGTTTTTTATCTCCAACCAAGAAAAAATCTAATAATAAATTTGTTTACTTGTTTTTGTAATTTTGGTTATATTTTACGTAAAGATTGTACCTATATGCATAGGTTTGATCATTTTGAAAACCTGCTGTCCAATCAAATCTTCTTAAAAAAATAATATTTAATGCGCAGGAATACCTGACTTATCATATACAGTTATCTTCTTGTTTAGCTCTGGTTGTTTTGAACTACTAGTTTTACTGTGCTTATTATGAGGTATAATCAGCTGCTTTATCAATTTTTTACATCTTTTTGCTGTTCATGAGGTGGATCTGAATGTTTAACAATAATTTCCCAATAATAACTAGCTTGCTACCATTGCTTATTAGGTATAATAATGTAGCCCTTTTAACGTCCCACTCCTGGGCACGGGCCTCCCCTCAACACGAGGGGGATTCAGGCCATAATCCATCACGCTGGCCCAGTGCGGTTTGGCGGATTTCACATGTCTTTCGAAAATTGGTTAGATCTTCTAAGACATGCAGGTTTCCTAACGATGTTTTCCTTCACCGTAAGCAAGTGATAATCATAAACAGAAATTATGATTCGCACATAGATTTTGAAAAATCCAGATGTGCGAGTCGGTGTTTGAACCCAAGACATGGTGCCCGCAAGACGCGTGCTTTAACCAATCGGCTATCACAGCTTTTTAGGTACATTACTTTTTATTTTGCTAGGTAGATAGTAGGTTGGTACATTCCTAAGTACTTTCAAGTCTAAATAAACATCTTTGATACACAAGATGAGATACAATAGACATAATACACATGATCATAAACAAGTGGATAAACTAGACCAGTGTTTTTCAACCTTTTTCATGACACGGCCCCTTAAGTATGAAGAAATATTTCGCGACCCAACCCTTTGTTTTTTTTCATGTATTTTTTTGTGACAAATATTAAATCCAACATGTTTATTCATTTTCATAATTAGGGTTCGGATAAATACATAATCAAGTCATAGAAAAAAATAAAACAAAGTGCTTTTGTGTCCTTGCAGTTTGATGAATCTACGGATGACTATGTCCTTCAGTTAACATTTTTCTTAGTTAATAAATCTTAAAAAAAATGTATTGTTATATTTACTGCAGTAGCTTTCCCAACCTTTTGGAACTCCCCTATAGAAGCTTCGCGACCCCCTTAAGGAGGCTTCGCAACCCCCCAGGGGGTCGAACCCGCACGTTGGAAAACACTGAACTAGACATTGAGATATTAAAATTTATGTTATCACTACATAGTAT
This sequence comes from Notodonta dromedarius, assembly GCA_905147325.1. Classification (NCBI taxonomy): domain Eukaryota; kingdom Metazoa; phylum Arthropoda; class Insecta; order Lepidoptera; family Notodontidae; genus Notodonta; species Notodonta dromedarius. The sequence continues at coordinate 524,907 of LR990186.1, read as the reverse complement.
AAAACAAAGTCGCTTCCCGCTGTCTGTATGTCCCTATGTATGCTTAAATCTTTAAAACTACGCAACGGATTTTGATGCGGTTTGTTTTAATAGATAGAGTGATTCAAGAGGAAAGTTTATATGTATAATAAATGCATAATATATTAAAGAAACACTAATAATTTATGGCACCCGTGCGAAGCCGGGGCGGGCCGCTAGTATAATATAATATATCATTCGATACCTAATCACCTGCAACTGTGCTCGGATTATGTATACCTAGGTGCTTAAGCTTTCATATTGTTGAGATACAACTGCTCTATTTTTTACCATGTCTTCACAGTATTTTATCAATGCTAGTATTTGCCTTTTTACAGCAGGTGGTCGACAAAAATCAGTAGTGGAAGTACTAGCTCTTAGTTGATAAGCAAACTTTGTAGGTAAACAACCAGTTTTCATCTTTAATATTTGTCCTTAGGTACCTACTATAGCCATTGTAGTATGCTCCACATAACTTCCATCTCATTTTGAAGCTGAAATTAGATTTGAAATTAGCATTAGGTTAAATAGTGATGTAAATATGTAATACTTATAATTGTCAACATAACCAAGAAAAGTAAATTATCTTCACCTGATTGAAATACTATAAGATGGTACAGATATTGTAATTTACTTATCCTACTAATATTATAAATGCGAAAGTTTGTGAGTGTGGATGTATGTATGTTGGTTACTCCTTCACGCAAAAACTACTAAACGGATTTGGATGAAATTTGGAACACAGATAGTTTATAACCGGGATTAAAATATAGGATACTTTTTAACCCGATAATCCCGAATTTTTTGCTAAGTTAAAATACTACGCGGATGAAGTCGCGGGGCACAGCTTATAGTTATCACAATAATAACTCGTACTTGTTGACTTTAATGCTGCTGTTTCTCTATTGGCAAGTGTTACTCGTAACCACTTTTCCTTTATTCGTCTATATTTTGAAGCGATGAAAGCGACGATTGATACACAATTTCACATGAGCATTTAGCCCTTTTGACGCCCACTCCTGGGCACGGGCCTCCCTCACTGCGAGGGGGATTCGGGCCGTAATCCACCACGCTGGCCAGCGATGGTTGGCGGATTTCACATATCTTTCGAAATTTTGTTAGATCTTCTAAGACATGCACGTTTCCACACGATGTTTTCCTTCACCGTAAGCAAGTGATAATCATATTGAAATTATTATTGGCACAAATAATTCGAAAAACCCAGTGGGGCGAGCCGGGGTTTGAACCCAAGACCTGGCGCTCGCAAGACGCGTGTTTATCCAGTCGGCTATCACTGCTGTAAAACGATATGCCTGGAAATTTCTTGTAATTTGAACTGTCACACTTGTAGGCACTACATTTAACTATAATTGTATAAAGTATTTCACCCTATTTTTACAAAATCAGATAATATTTGACTTGAAACAAATAGTTTTTGACACTTCGTACGGATTTTGAAGATGGTGTATATTGCCACTCATCTGCTACTGTCAATGTGTGAGGAAAGTGTTGCTACAGGTTGCAAAACGAGATGGTTTGATATAAAATAATGTAAGAGTAAAAAGGATATCACTATACTAGGTGAAACAAAAAGGGTATACTATTTTTTTGCAATTTAACTTTGTAAATCTCATACTATTGGCTTTGTGGAACAGTTGAAGTACTAAAGGTTTTGTAGACTTGTGAAATATGTCAACAGCTGTATTCCTATAACACCTTTTGTTTTTCAAGTTTCCTCCAAAGCTGATAGTTTTAGAATTACAAAGTTATGTTTTGAAAATAAAAGTATACCCTTTATGTTTCAACCTGTATATTTATAAGATAAAGATAATATTATATGTTTACTCTGAGAGAATTACGAACACACACACACACACCGGTATTTTATACACATTAAAGATAGGCGCTCGCACTGCGCCTTTACCCATTTATTATTATTTTAAATTATGTACTCACAAAATTCCAATTCGTCAGATACAAGGGCATGAAACGCTTGATCATGTCCACCAGAGGATCAGACAACAACCTTTCGGGTATACTGAAAAACACAGAGATCCCGAAACCCGACACGAACCAGAAGACGCACACAGACACCGCATGAAACAGAGTCACCACGCACAGAAGTATCGAACACTTGTTACTATATTCGTTATCCGAAATATTTATATTTACGTCGGCCATGTTTTAATATTGGATACTATAATATATATAGGTGCATACGTGCTCACATTGCGAGGTTATAGAAGGATGTGTGGAATCATTACGTTAAGTTAGGATTCCGCTTGATATAATCGACGGTGCAAAGCGGTTGTGAGGTCGTTCTGCAAAAAAAAATGTTCAAAAGTCCAGCCAATAAGTATTCAAGGTTGCTAGCTATTCGACGTTTACCTTGCTGGGTGTAAATGGAGTAGTTAAAAAGCGACAATTCAGATTTATTTATGACTTCAATTTTCATTTAAAAGGTTTTTCAAAAATTATCAATTACAGAGGCCGTCACGGGACGCCTGACAGTGAGTCGAGTGCGATTCTATCGAGATGCCAGTGGTCTACAGAGATGTGCTTGCTTTTTCATACCTACTAAATATGCAACTGGTGAATTAAAATAAATATTGCCAAACAAACACACCAACTGTATGGTCCCAAACTAAGGAACGCTTGTACTATGGGCACCGTACGAGGGACTGGGGGCGATCCCAGGGACACCCAGACTAGGGCAAATAATGAAAAGGACAGTTCTGAATTATACCCTGACGGGAATCGAACCCGCAACGCTCGAACCGCTGCGCCAAGCGGTCGTCAAAAGTAATTAAATAATGTAAAAATCAAGCCCATAAAGTTTCTTCCCGGATCTTCTCAGTCGAGGTCGCATTCCGATGCCGTTAAGGAGAAAATGAAAAAATGACAATTATTAACTTTGTCCGTAGGTAGAATAAACAAAATAAACCTTACGAATTTGAGTTTGAGAGGATTCAGGCTGTAATAATACTCGTAATATAAGCCCTTAAATAAACATTGTAACTAATAATGAGGTGTACAGAGCCAATTTTAAAATCAACTCGTGATCAACCACAATAATGATGTCTGCTATAATTTTATTTCACGGCCAATGTTACTCAGGTAGGTAGTATAACAGGTTGAACAACAATTATTTGCAACACAAAGAATTCATAATAATATGATTAATGATCAGGTAATAAACACTCAACAGATAATAGTTGATAGGATGATCAGAAACTTAAAATCCGTGAAAATCGGTCCAGTAGTTCTTGTGAGTTGCTCAAATAAACTGCTATTACATGCTGTCGTCAAGAACCGCCTGACGTTAAGCCGTTCCCGTAGCCGCAGCATCTATACATAGATGCTTGCAATGGCTACGTTCTTCGTTCACGAGGGGGACAGAGGGGCCTGGGGGGGGGGTTGGGGGTGCTCTCACTCATCGTACGAAACACAGCTATAATAGCTGCTTAACGACGACCTACAGTAAGATGGTAGTAAATATAAAATATACTCATATATTGATACCACATTAAACTGGTTTGAAATGTCATCAGCGGAAAAATACGTTTTATATACATAGATGTTGCGTCGCAAGTACATTTTCAATTAACAGATAGACAAGTGTTAGAATTTCCGTATCAGCCACTGTTTAGCACGGGCAGTTTATAGAAGAACGTCTCGGCTCCATGAAAGGTTCGTTACTGACTTAAGACGTGTGGCGCAATCCAAGGACAAAGTTATTTATCTAAATAAATCACATGTTTTGATTTGTTAGTTTGTGGCGTGGAATTATTATGTATGGGCTCAAACCTTTTGCGATAGTAGGTACTTATATAAAACACGAAACATCGACTCGCAAATGTTAAATTAAATTTTTGTTAAGTTATTTTCCACGCGGACGAAGTCGCGGGCTCAGCTAGTAAATAAATAAATATCGCCAGACTGACACACCAACTGAACAGTCCCAAACTAAGCAAAGCTTGTACTATGGGTACCAAACAATAGACTGGGAGCCATCCCAGCTACATCCAGACCTGGGCAAATTACGAGAAAGCTATTCCCGTTTTGCCCCGGCGGGAATCGAACCCGCAACCACTGCGCCAAGCGGTCGTCTGGCGTACATTATCTTTAACATAGGCATTATATTGTGTAGACGTAGTATTTATAGTATATGTATTGTGTATTATTAATATAAGGCCTTATATATAATTTAAGTAGATAATAATTATTCCAAAATAATTTCTCAACAGTATTATACATACTCGAAGAACTCGGTATCAAGCAGCGTTTATCCACGTTAGTACAGGCTCGCATTCTAAAGTTCTTTGGACACGTCTCACGGCAAGAAAACGACTCCATAGAACGGTTAGTTGTACAGGGCCGAGTGGAGGGTACCAGACCACGTGGACGGGCACCCATGCGATGGACCGATCAGATTAAATCTGCCATTGGCGATCCCTTGCACGAGTGCACCAGGATGACGTCCAATAGGGAGAGATGGCGAGACATCGTGAGGCGAACAACATCTGCCCCGGAAAACAATACATGACGACCACGACCGCTCTGTCAAGAGCGTAACGACTTAGAAGAAGATTACATCTTACTATTACATTAATAAAATGTATGTCAACGACGTAAAAGTACAAAAATATCATCAAAACCTGTCCAGCCGTGTAGAAGGAGAAGGATTACGAACACACAGACACACACACCGGTATTGTATACATAAAGATAGGCGCTCGCACTGCGCCCACTCGCCGGTTATATTTCCAAGCAATACGGGTGATATTTGCTTGTCGATATACACGGGAATGCGTGTAATAAGCCTTTAAATGTCAACAAAAGGAGCAAGTAGTTACAAATGCAATATTACATTAAAGTGTCCAGGTTTCCACTCCGAGCCTCGCTGAGTGGTTGTTCTTACATTGTCATCTCACACGAGGTTTCAGAACGACTAACTATTTTTATTAAATTATATTATGTCTAAAAAGCAGTGATCGCCGATTGGTTAAAGCACGCGTCTTGCGGGCACCAGGTCTTGGGTTCAGATCCCGGCTCGCACCTCTGGATTTTTCGAAATCTATGTGCGGATCATAATTTCTATATGATTATCACTTGCTTACGGTGAAGGAAAACATCGTGAGGAAACCTGCATGTCTTAGAAGATATAACCAATTTTCGAAAGACATGTGAAATCCGCCAACCCGCACTGGGCCAGCGTGGTGGATTATGGCCTGAATCCCCCTCATGTTGAGGGGAGGCCTGTGCTCAGCAGTGGGACGTCAAAAGGGCTAAATTATTATATTGTGTCAAAAAATCGGCAAACAAGCGAACGACCGCCCTGATGTTAAGCAGTTACCGTGGCCTTTGGATGCTTGCAATACCAATGGCATTGCTCGCACGTTGCCGACCTGGAGGGAAGTGGGCCAGATAAGACTTCCGGCTCGCATAGTCATGGCACGCAACGCAGCTATAATAGCTACTTTTCACTGGCCTTTTGTGAGAGGGTGGTACTACCCTGGTTGAGCCAGCCCGTATATGAGCTGTAGTCAGTTGGCTGGCTCTACAATGGCTTTCGTTCACCGTTCAGCAAGAGATAATCTTTGTTAAAATGATATCCGCACACGAAATAAAAATAATCACAGAGGAGCAGGGTTTGAACCTGTATACCTATTGTTCGAACCATACGTTAGTTTACATGTTTATATTTAATAAATAATCGCCAGACTAACACACGAACTGTATGGCCCCAAACTAAGCAACGCTTGTACTATAGGTACAGTACAATGGATTGGGGGCGATCCTAGTGACACCCACCCTGGGCAAATAACGATAGGGCCATTTCTGAAATTTTCCCCGACGGGTATCGAACCCGCAACCATCCGGCGCAGTGAGCCGAGCGGTCTGCGCTCAAACCACTGCAAAGAACGGTCGTCGAATTGTACTTAGTACTTACAAAGTTCCAATTGGTCAGAAACATGGGCATGAACCATCTGGACATCCCCACCAGAGGACCTGAGAGCATATCTTCAGTTAAAGTGACGAAGATGTGTAATCCAAAGCCCACCACGACCCAATACACGCACACAGACACCACATGGAATAGAGTCACCGCGCACAGAAGTATCGAACACTCTTTACTAGTGTCAGTATCTGAAATGTTTATATTTGTATCAGCCATATTTAAATGTCAATACGTGCTCGCACTGCGCGGTTGGTGAAGGATCTGAGGGGGGAGGAGTAGGGATTCATTAGGATTCCGCACGTGCGTAATTATCCTTAAGGGTTCTCTTCCAAAAACCGGTAAAGTGTGTGTCGGGCCGCGTACAATGTACGGTTTCATGTTAGTTCTTCGGTGGTAGAGCCACATTGTAGCTAACAGCTTACATACGGGCTTTTATATTACATTGTTGTTATTATAACTGCGTTTCGTACGATTTGTGAGAGAGCCGGAAGTCTCAACCCCCCTTCTCCTCCCCCTGTTCCACTGCCATTCAGTTCGGTAACGTGCGAGCGATGTCTTTGGTATTTCAAGCGTCCATAGGCTACGGTAACTGCGTCACATTACCTACACAGGTACCTACATAAACCGCAAAAGGTGTAATTTAATACGATTGTTATAAAGTATACTTAAAATAAATATAGATTGCTTAAAATAAAGGAATTATAAGAATATATTAAGGCTTGGAATTTGAACTCAGTTATTTTCAATAACCAAGAAAAACAATTGCTGTCAGTAACCATTCTACTTCAAGGCCAGCCGCATGGACTCGACGACACGGACGGGTTAATTTTATCATATAGCTGCATACTCATAGGTAGAAGGTAAATAAAATAAATTAATAAAATATCATCAGACGACACACCAACTGTATGGTCCCAAACTAAGCAACGCTTGTACTATGGGTACCGTACAATGGACTGGGGGCGATCCCAGGTGACACCCAGACCGGGGCAAATTACGAAAAGGCCATTGCCGAAATTTGCCCCTGCGGGAATCGCACCCGCAACACACCGGGGCAGTAAGTCGAGCGGCCTGCGCTCGAACCACTGCGCCAAGCGCTCATCAAAGAAGTTAGTTATAAAGGGTGTTTCAAAAGAAAACCGTAGCTGATATGTGAAGGCTGTGAAGACAGACTGCAGATAACTATAATATTTTCTGAGTAGCGGACCTTTGAAAAAATTTGTCAACTTTCGTGACGCGGTCTTAGAACATATCCAATGGCACTGTCGGACTGTCCTCCTTTTTTAGTCCTACTGTAGCCTTTGCCCCCCCCCCCCCCCCTCAGGCAAAAGTGGTAGACTTAGGCAATATTGGTAGAAGGTGGCTGTCTCGACTGGGGTTTCACCCTACCACAATAGATTGGCGTAAAGTAACTATATTTTCAACCGACTTCAAAAAGGAGGAGGTTATCAATTCGTGTGTATGTTGTTTTTTTTTTTTTTTTTTTTTTTAATGTTTGTTACCTCATAACTCCGTCATTTATAAACGGATTCGAAATTTTTTTTTGCATTTGATAGGATGTCCGTGCAGATTGGTCCCATAAAAAAAATATCAAAATCGGTTCAGTAGTTTGGCATTAAAATCAAAATAACTGAAAAAATTCATCATCATCCAAGTAAACGAAATTACGTGATTTGCTTTCCTGTGACTTTTCAGTGGGAGTTGCGGTCACTGAAATAGTCTCAGTAAACTACCTACCTTCCGGTTTCATCATCAGATGATGAAGAAACTGGAAGGTAGGGGCCGGAACTCCGTAATACCACAATATAACCCAGTCGTGTTTGGGCTTAGTGGAATTGTCATGAGATGCATACTGGCTATAAGTCCCATATATATACCGACTCCATATGAAAGAAATTATAAGGTCCCTAGTTATTTCTAGCTTTTTAGTGCACCCAGGTTTTTTGAAGTCGGTTTTTTTTTTATATATTTTTTTTTTTACGAAGATTGAGTTATTAGGATAACCAACCCCACTCCCGCTCTCTCTATTCCTCTCCCCTTAAGGTGGGCAATGTGCAAACAATTGTTAATGCACGCCTACACAGGCCACCTGCTTAACATATTCAAGAGGGTCGTACAATTTTTTGCCGACTTTAATAAAATAAATATATATCTAATATCTATAAATATAAAAATGAATCTCTATTTCCTTGGTCATCGCATCACGCGTGAACGGATGGAACGATTTCGCTAATTATTTTTCTGTTGTGTTCATTATTGTCAGGAGAAGGTTCTTATGGAAGAAAAACATAAGAAAGTTGAGCGGAACAATTCGAATTCAATATTCAAAGTTAAGACAGGACAACGTCTGTCGGGTCAGCTAGTTAACAATAAAAACCTGGATACGTCCATCTATCGTGCTATTGTGTTATTGATGGCGATACAAAGGATATATTCTCATAGTATAAAACCTCTCAATGAGTTAATAAAAGTCGTCTGTTTCGATATAAAAAAAAACCGAACGAGTAATTAAATCTATTTATACTAGTATCGGCAGTTATTTTATACAAAAATATATCAAAACGGTAGGTATAGTGAACACTATGATGATGCATCATCACGCCTGCGCTAACCGAAGGGGTAGGCAGAGGTATTTATGTACACACTTTTTGCAAATTTGGTATTTTAGTCCCTATGCAGTAGGGGCGAGCTCATTGTCAAGAGACCAGCCACACTCCCCCTCAAAGCGAGGGGGATTCGGGCCAGTCCGCCACACTGGTTCAGAGTGGTATGCGACCATCACACGTCTTTCGAAAGAAATGCAGGTATCTTCATGTTTATTCACCATTCAACAAGTGATACTTTAAAATTACTTCAAAATTCCTGGGCACTTTTGGCATTGACGGCGATGTAGAAGTACTTTTGTATATTATGATTTAATTTCTATTTTACTTCTATATAGTTTATTTTAATTAAAACAAAATAAATAAATATATCGCCAGACGTAAACACCAACTGTATGGTCCCAAACAAAGCAACGCTTGTACTATGGGTACCGTGCAATGGAATGGCGGCTTTGAAAAAGAAGACTGGGCGACGCCAGTGACACCCAGGCCAGGAAAATTACGAAAAGACATTTCTGAAATTTACCCTGACGGGAATCTAACCCGCGAGCATCCGGTGCAGTGAGCCGAGCGGCCTACGCTCGAACCAATGCGCCATGCGGTCATTGTTTTAGTTAATAAGTAGTAATAATAAAGTTATTTTTTCATAGTTTGTCAAATAAATAATGTTTGTGATAGTGTTCAAATTTATAATTGCACATGAAATCTGTATATCAAGTTTTATAATGAAAAGGAGACACAATATTCTTTGGTATACACACAGGTGTATACACAACGTCTCAATATTTACAAATAGTACTTACCAAATTCCAATTGGTACCAAACCCGGCGGTATACCACTTCAGACTTTGAACCGGCGGATCATTCAACAAGTCGCCTTTTATGGTGGCAACTTGAAAAATACCGTAACACGCCACAAAATGGAACAAAGTAGTACACAACACATGGTATATAGTTCTTATGTAGAAAAGTATATAATATTTTTTATAATTTTCTCGAACAAACATCATTTCACGTACGTAGTTTCACAAGTTTCTCAAAACGTATGACAATTGTTCTCTAACCTCAGTGAATATTTAAAATATTTATTTAAAATAAACGTTAATAAGCCTATTAAATTAATAGTTAAAGCCATTAACATTATCATATAGGCCTATTCTGATTGAGGCGCAATCCGCTTAATGGCGTCGCGCGTTTTTTTATGGCGGTACCATACGGTTTTCGAGCGTATTTCAGAGACGCGACAAATAGACGCCTAGGATGATTAAATACTAGGTGAAACAGAAAGGGTATACTATTATCTTGCAACTTTATTTTGTAAATATAAAACTATCGGCTTTGTGGGGCAGTTGAAGTACTAAAGGTTTTGTAGACTTATGAAATCTGTCAACAACTGTATCCGTATAACACCTTTTGTATTTCCACTTTCCTCCAAAGCTGATAGTTTTAGATTTACAAAGTAAACTTGCAACAAAAAATATACCCTTTCTGTTTCACCATCTAATTATATATCTATCCGCTCGAAATGTATGCGCAATTGGTCGTCTCACTCGCACGCGTGCGATAGCTAAGGGTACACACTTTGCGTAAAAAAGCTGTCACAGTAGCACGCATAAATTCGCTCTAAAGCCGCCGAGGTCTGGACGTCTCATCGTTTGACGTTGCCTTGTGATTATAACTAACAGCATTTTTCCATCTATCGAGAATCTTAAATACTTAAAGGCCGTAAAAAAGTAATACCGGGGTTGTACCACCCTCTCACGGTAGATCGGAGTAAAGTTGCTATTATTTATTTATTTATTTAATAAATACATAAATAAAATAAATAAATTATAGCTGCTGTGTCATACGATGGGTGACAGAGTTGGAAACCGAACCTCTCCGCTCACTCCAGTTCCTTTGTCCCACTACCCTTCAGGTACCACACGTGCCAGCAATGCCTTTGGTATTTTAAGCATCTATAGACTACAATAACTGCTTAACATCAGGCATTTCGTACGCTTGGTTATCGACTTTATTATAGGTATATAAAAAGACATAATATGAAATGTGAAAATTGTAATTGTATGAACTATTCCTGCCCTAGCCAATCAGTTTTGAGAAAGTTCGTCAATCGTAATTGCAAACAATTACAAAAAAATAGTCGATTTTAAGCTCCGTATCGATTCTAATCGTTAATCGGAACAAATCGATAAGAACTTGTTAGTCGAGTTTATCAAAACTTGGTAAGTAATTACAAGGTTTGTTTTTTAAAAGGCCTATTTCAATTTATTTTGTTTTCTGATGACTGATTACATCAGTGCTAGCCGATTAGTTAAGCACGCGTCTTGCGGGCACCGGGTCCTGGGTTCAAACCCCGGCTCGCACCTCTGGGTTTTACGAAATCTATGTGCGAATCCGAATCATAATTTAGATAATGATTATTACTCACTTACGGTGAAGGAAAACATCGTGAGGAAACCTACATGTCTTAGGAAATCTCACAAATTTTCTAAAGACATGTGAAATCAGCCAACCCGCACTGGGCTAGCGCAGTGGATTACGGCGTGATTCCCCCTCGTAGTGAGGGGAGACCCGTGGCCGGGATTCGGACGTCAAAAGGGCTAAATTATTATTATATTTTATACATCAAGTGGTCACTGATTCAATTCCCGTGTTAGGTACTAGGATCGTCCCCAGTCTGTTATATGGTAGGTGCCCTCAAGATAGCTTTTTGTCTATATAATATATATAAAAAACAATCTGATAGTAGGTATAAATCTTAATATTTTCTGTTGGTTGGTACAATTGGTTGATAGCGAGTGATTTAATCAAAGGTCATCTGTTAGAAAGACACCCATGAGATTATTTATTGATGTGGTTGGTATTTCATCTTCATAACAAATATGGTGCGTTATTTAAATAAGATCTTGTTTAATTACCCCGATTGGTCAGAAACATTTCAAACAGTCTAACAGATTAATTCATAAATACACAAATTTCCAACAAACATTAGATTCAAGTGATCCGCGTGCGAGTTGGCGAGCCCAGCGCGGACATGCAACCCATATTAAACTATACATGGTGTTATCTGATAGCACGTAGAGAAGAAACATACTGTTTGTCGCGGGAAAAGTGCTGGGTCCTGATTAGATAGGTACAGCAATGCTGGTCTAATCCAATAAGGCAAAAAGAAGGGGGAGGCACAACTGTAAAGGTCAGGTCAATGTCATGCGTGTACATTACCGGCACGACGAAGGCGGGCGCATTCCTCGGGTGGTATGGCTGGATACTCAGGTCCTTCAGCACGGGCACAACACTGGAGCGCTCCCACAGGGTATAGAGTTCACACAACACAAATACACAACACTGATGATTAGGTAGATTTCACCGGATTAGGAATTTTAGGCACAGGAGCACGCGCGAGGACGTCTATGCCACACGGAAGTCGGTCAGTACTGTCATGAAGGGGGGAAAAGGACGACAACACAAAATATCACATTAATCGGGGGTAGGCAGATGACGGTAGACGGGACACATTTTGACTAGCTACCTACATTATAAAATCTAAAGTAAACACAATTAATATATCTATTTACAGTGGGATTACAAAGCAGTACGTTCTGAAAATTTAATCGTATTCGTAAAGCAATTATTATATATATAAATGAATCTCTATTTCCATGGTCATCGCATCACGCGTGAACGGATGGAAAGATTTCGCTAATTCCTTTTTTGTTGTGTTATTATTGGCAGGAGGTTCTTATGAAAAAAATATTAAGAAAGTTGAGCAGAACAATTCAAATTCAATATTCAGAGTTAAGACAGGACAACGTCTGTCGGGGCAGCTAGTCACTACATCACTACATAGTATAAAACATAGTCGCTTCCCGCTGTCTGTCCCTATGTATGCTTAGATCTTTAAAACCACGCAACGGATTTTGATGCGGTTTTTTTTATAGATAGAGTGATTCAAGAGGAAGGTTGAATGTATAATACATGCATAATATAGTAGAGAAACACTGGGATAATTTTAGAGCCGTGCGAGGCTGGGGCGGGTCGCTAGTTATTTATAAACTTTCGTCGCGCGGGAGTTCTTAACACTTCTCCGAAACGGTTTGACTGATTTTGATGTGCTTATGCGATCTCCAGGGTGGTTCTTAGCATAGTTGGACGCGGTAGATGGCACTGCCGTCGACATCCTGAAAATACACTAGCAAAGCTATGGACCAAAGCTTGTTTTTATTCATTTCGGAGGAACTCAGCATCACACCTGTAATCCCCATAGGTGTAGACAGGGGTGCCCTTTAGTTCACCCACATTTCGTCTGCGGTATTTGGTTCTCCGGGCCCCACCCATCAAAAGAAAGTAGGTGCGCTTATAAAACCGGTCAACACACTCACTGCTTGCTCAGTCCGACATCACGCCTTGGAGAAAGCATGTCTCCCAAAACGTATATCGTCGTCTCACTCTTACTCGTGAATGGAGTGCATAGTGCGAGTATATTCGAACGATCTTACGAGTATTTGGTTAGTTTTGGCAGAAATGTAGCGCCGAGTTTGATGTCGATATTGGAGTGTGTGGGGGAGGACGAAGTGTGGAGTTGTGCGAAGGATCGAGCGGGGAAGCTGCTGGACGGATGGGAGGGGGAGGTTGAGAAGGAAAGGAGCAGTTGGGAAGGTAAGAGAGCTGAGGAGGATACATATTTTAGTACTCAGATAAAAAGCAGTGATAGCCGATTGGTTAAGCACACGTCTTGCGAGCTTAAAGTCCTGGGTTCACACTCCGGCTCGCACCTCTGTGTTTATCGAATACTAAGTGCAAAACATAGTTTTAATATGATTACCACTTGCTTACGGTGAAGGATAACTTAGTAAGGAAACCTGAATGTCGTAGAAAGTCTAACCAATTTCGAAATCCGGCAACCCGCTCTGGGCCAGCGTGGTGGATTATCACTTGTATCCCCCTCGCATTGAGGGGAGACCTGTTATTCTAGAACTCTTAGGTATTATTTTTTTTTGTAGATTTAAGATAAATTAACTTGCCGTTAATATCTAAAATATTATTTTTAACAGATAAACTTTGCAATTTAAGAGATGTGACAAAAATATCTGACGGGATTAACAAAAAACTGATAATTGTATCAAATTTCATCCCAATCCGTTCAGAAGAAAATCCTACTGATAAGCTTAACAAATTGAAGTTCGTTTTTATGATCTCATTTTCATTAATTATAATGTACTTACCTACCTAATTAATGATTACAATGTAGAATATCCTACTAATATTATAAATGCGAAAGTTTGTGAGTGTGGATGTATGTTTGTTACTCTTTCACGCAAAAACTACTGAACGGATTTGGATGAAATTTGGAACACTGATAGTTTATACCTAGTCTCGTGAATTACTATCATAAAGTATTGATACATAATCCCCACTGCCACTTTAATAATAATAACAACCTAGCCTGAAACATTTTGACTAGATAAAAAAACTTATTTTTTTCAATTCCATTTTATATATTTTACTTACGACAAAGTTATCAAAACTCAAAATTTAGGAAATATTTACCTGAATGGAGAAAATCGATGGGTGAAAAAATCGCTTAAGACTTTTCAACATTGGGGTTTGAATGCCTAGATAGACATACGTTCTTGTTGCGTCCAATTTGATCAAGTAGTTTTTAAGTTACACGCGTTAAAACAACGGCCAATTATTTAACAAAAAAAAACAATTTTCGTAGTGTTCCTGTTCACACACTTTGTCACTAACTAGGTACACAATTTTCTAGTTGTTGGATTAGCAATTTACATGAGTTTTAGCTAAAACTTCTCGATGAATGTACGGGAGCTTGTACTGTCGATATCGCCTAACCTGGTGTAGGTATTTATATCGTCACAGTACACAACTGGCATCGACGAGTTAAAATTTATATCATCATCATCATCATCATCATCATCAGCCTATACTAGTCCACTGCTGGACATAGGCCTCCCCTAATGACCGCCATAGCGCCCTGTCTTTAGCTTGCCGGCCAAATTTTATATAGGTATCTCGAAATAATTTAAACACAGTACTTGTTTATCTTTCATTTTCAAAGAAGTATACGGTGACTTGATAATCAAAAATCATATAATTATTCCCTATTACCTACATACAGCGAAAGCACTTTCAAATTAACTTTACTACTGTTAATTACAATTTACAATTTCATATCGGAAGTTTGTAATTACAAAATAAACCTACTTAGGTACATTAAATTGTGGTTGTTTGATAAGCAACGCAGAAAGCTAAACAATTTCTTTTCTATTCGTGTCGTTTATCGTTTTAATCGTAAACAAAAGCAATTTTCTCTAAACCGCGTAATTTAACAATCGTATAGCATCCGTCTGTCTGTTTAATCATAACTCGATACCGACTGTATTAATATTAATGAGATCTTTATATTAGTTATTGTAGTAGACATATTAATTAGATTATATTTTGCTTGGACATACTTTTTAAATTTTTCCTGTCACTGTTTTAAAATACGCAGCTTTTCAGCTTCAGGAACGCATCTCTTCACCATTTTAATTTCCCGCTGTCTAAGTAGGTATCAACGGAGACTGTTTATCGTAATTTCATCCTTTCTAGTCTTAACCTTGATGTGTAGGCGTGAGAAATTACTGTCACCGCCGCCATCATACCACCGCATATTTTACACCTTGTTGAAGACACATTTCCGGCTAGGGTTGAACCAAACGAAAAATAAATAAAATAGGAACAAATATCGCCAATCTCAAAGTAAGCGACGATTGTACCGACTGGGTGTACTATAGGTACAATAAGCTGGGTGTTGTCCCAGTGACACCCAGATTTAAATAAATAATAATAATAAATAAATATCGCCAGACTGACACACCAACTATATAATTATATATATATGGTCCCAAACTTAGCAACGATTTTACAATGTACTGGAGGAGATTCCAGTGACATCCAGACCGAGGCACATTACGAAACGGCAATTTCCGAAATTTATCCTGATAGGAATCGAACCCGGTGTAGTGAGCTGAGCGGCCTACGCTCGATCCACGGCGCCAAGCGGTCGTCTACATTTACGCAATAATACTTACAGTGGGATGCTTGCTACCAACCATTTTCAAATTTGAGAGGTCAAAGGTGCAAAGCCAAGATGTATCAAATTAATTGACTAAAGGTCATAGATTCAACAGGGGTAGTACACCCTCTCACAGAAAATCGGCGTAGAGTAACTATTATAGCTGGCTTTCGTACGATAATTGAGAGAGGCGGAAGCCCAACCCGATCAGAGGATCGGACAGTGGGATAGAGATCCCACTGTCCTTTCTGTCACCAACGTGCGAACAATGCCATTGGTATTGCTCTCTATAATCCACGGTAATTTCTTTGCCGAATTGTTGTATAAAAATAAACGAAGAAAAGATATACAAAGTCAGTTATCTTTATTTTACAAACCTCAATCTCTTTCTGGTCGTCAGATAAGGTTTTAAGGAGCGGGTATAATTCGATTTGTGGTGGTTGCGGGTTCGATTCCCGCTGGGGTAAATTTCGGAAATGGCCTATTCGTAATTTGCCCTGGTCTGGGTGTCACTGAGATCGCCCCCAGTCCATTGTACGGTACCCATAGTACAAGCGTTGCTTAGTTTGGGATCATACAGTTGGTGTGTCAGTCTGTAGATATTTATTTATATCTTTAGTGGCAACCTTACAAAGTTTATTGTATATAGTAAATAGGTATCTCGAACGTTGAACGGTGCGAGACCTCTGTTACAACCGCACGCGACACACTATAGAGTTCCGTATTCATAATATTTAACCTATCAGAGTAATCGGTGGTAGAGACAAGCTGGCTGTAGCCATTTGACTACAGCTCATACACGGACTGGCTCTACCGCGGTAGTACCACCCTGTCACAGAAAATCAGCATAAAGTAGCGGCTATTATAGCTGCATTTCGTACGATAAGTGAGGCAGCCAAAAGCCTACCCTTTCCGGGAATACAACATATCAATCAAAACGATTTTGTATCGAACTGAAAAATCTAGCAGTGCGTTGAACTCTGAAGAACCAGTAAATAAAAAATATTGATATTCAATCACGTAAACCATGTCGGCGGGTCGTGGGTTCGAGCCTGACCCGGTTGTAACTGTACGAGAATTCACTCTCGCTTGCTTGATGCTATTGACCTTACAAACTAGTTAAATAATCAGGTTTTTCTCGGTTTTTACGAAAGTGAGTAATTATTATGCATTTATGGTTTTTTTTTAAGACTTACAGAGAAACCAACAAAATAATAATAAATGAGATGAATATTGTGAATAACTAACAATAAGCTTCCTGTTGCACCAATATATTTGCAGTTTTACAAATTTAACTTATAATAAAGTTATGAATATTTATGCCATGAAAGCTCCATGTAAACAAGAGGTAAAAAGGAAAGAAGAATAATTTAGTCTAAAACCCCAGTTACCTACATGACATCTCGTGACAAATCGTCAAAAGTAATATAAATTCATAAAGTGAATATATATTCGTTCAGGTTCCAAGACAATTTTGTATTAACCCCGGGAGTGGTTGAGAGTCTTCATTAGTCACCATTGTCGATCCTGGCTTACAGGAGTAACAGTGCTGGGTGTGTCATGTCAATGTCCGGTAAAAAAAAGAGTTGAAATCTCAAAAAATCGATTTCGCAAACAAGTAAAAGCGGGCTACCGAAACGAGACATCGATGAATGAATCGGAATCCAGTCGCGATCTGAATGTGAAAGCTTACCATCTTCGTGTGTGATTGCGCATTCATTACAGCAAAAGGTCACTTAAAATCTCTCTGAATAAAAAATACAGCACACCGCCGGTTTTCTCCCAGAAGGGGTACCCAGAACTGCATACAGCCTACTCACATTTGGGTGGTGGTATTTTCGTCCTAATATTATAGGGGGGCGAACCTGTTGCCATAACACCAGGCACTTTTTTATGAAAAAAAAACAATATAGCAAAATACTCAATCACTCACTGCACCGGAAGGGTTGGGGGTCGATGCCCCTCGGGGTAAATTTCCGAAACAAACTTATCATAGCTGACCCTGGGTCTGTGTGTCTATGAGACCTTCCCCAGACCATTGTACGGTACCTATAGTACAAGCGTTACTTTGTTTGGGACCATGCAGTTAGAATGGTCTGACGATTCGTTTGCCAAAGACTACAGAGTAATTATAGTGCCTATATTTTATTGTATCGCATGATAATAAACAATAAATATCTACAGGAAAGTGAAATCAGTTTTCGATCTATGTTCATAGACAAACAGTTCCCACGAAAGACATAGACAATTCACTCACTTTCATTTAAAATATGGCTGATAAATTTTCTACAGTTTCCATAGCGAATAATTGTTTTAACCACTCCCGCTCCAACGTCATAATACGCTCAATCTGTCAAGCCTCGCTGTCACTTTGCCTGCCCGCGGTGGTAAATGTCATGACTCGTAAAATACCCTCTCATTCAAATTCTATTGCCACTATCGTCTTTCTGATGACTGTTTTAGTTTCTTGAACAAATAGGCTTTATGTTACAGAATAACCAATCATTTTATTACATCTCATGAATTATAAATCATCTGTTGAAGTCAGTGTACGGGATAAAATTGCATTTTTGTTGTATTATGTAGGTTTCTGAAATAATCACTGTACTAATTGACACGAAATTTTGGATTTATTATAATGAATATACATACAAGTAATCAAACAACAGCATTTTTTTACATATCTTATCGAAGAGATTTATAATAATCGAACTCAAAGTACACAGTGCGCGCGGCCGCGCATATGCAATTGCGTAGTTCAACGCATGAATGTTTATATCGTAATCAGAGTCTTGACGTGTTGTGTATAAGAGAAAATATTATGAGAATTCTCTGCAAACATTTATTATCTAATTTCCATGCATGATTTGTAAAAATATACCACTTTTATTCACAAACTTCCGCGATTTCTGGCACATGAGAACAAATCAAATCATATTTTTGCCAGCTGTTATTTTCCATTATCACACGTTATTGGAACTTGCAAAATGTAAAACATAAATCAAAACAATATAGCTCTTCTAATGTAATACACTCTTGCTGACGTTTTATAGAAATAAACAATGATATGGCCCTTCTAAGGTGACCCTATTTTTGTTATGGTTTTGATGTTTTGATGTCGATCACGCACACACTCATACACTCCGTAGTGATGGGGGGCGCGCCGCTACGATACTTGTCGATAAGCTGACTGTACGAAAGAGCGTTTCTGAACCTACTAATGAATAAATTATTTTGTACATTTATAAAAGTATTTGTTTTGCGTACTAGGGCTTGCATTTTCAGTATTCCAATAATAAAAGGGAGGCTTTATTCGAATATTCGACTATTGGATTTATAATATTATACATTTTTGATGATCATATTTTAGCTAATATTTATTGACAAATATAATAGTTTATCATTGATGGTACAATTTCATTAGTTATTCCTGCATCTACTACTAATATATCGACCAGTGAGTAGTTTAAAATGTCAATCTAAATGCTAAAGGCGATTGAAGACGCTATGTAGTTAAGAATTAGACGATTTTCTGTGTATTTTTTCGTGATAATATTATATTTTTTGTTAATTTGTATAATATGAACAAAAATATAAGGTTTTCATTCAGGTTACCTATTTTCTCCAACGAACGGCTTAGGTGTAAATGACGATTAAACTTTTTTTTTAATTCTTATATGAAACTTCGGTGTGCGTGAGTTCGTAATTGTTCTCCTCCGAAACGGCTTGACCTACCTTTCTAAATGACGTGCATGAGTAGACCAGTTCATAAACTGTAATATGTTTGTTGATATAATATCTTAGATCCTATTGCTCACAGTTTGATTTGAGATGGAATCGAAGTTGAAATCTGCTAAAAAATTTCAGTCCGCGACTGTATTTACTAATATATAAGCCCTCTTCATATTGAATTATCCTGATTGACTGACTCATCGAACACAAAATTTGGACTATAGGTATATTTTATAACTTAGGTACCTAGGCAATAAGTAACGATTTTTGCACTTAAGGGCAATATGGCAGTTTATTTAAAAATCTAATGTATTTCGAATTTTGAACCGCTAAAAATGTTTGTAAGTGTGTAAAAGTTTATATGCTCACATATTTGCACAAATGTACCTATACATTTTACACATTCAGTATTCGAATAAAGCCTCCCTTATTATTCGAATACTGAAAATGGCCGAATATTCGGGGTATTCGGTCGCGGGCAGAAGCTAGTGCCTAACAAAGTTGTCTGTGACTTGAAACTTTTACTTAAATTCAATAAAATAAACATATTTTCATTTATTTCCTGATTTTTTCGTATAGAGTTAAAAAATATACAAGGTATTATTCACTTATCATGTTAAAGTTATTATTATAATAAATAAACAACAATATTCACAAAAAATTACATATATATTCATATTTGCTACTATTTGAATAATTCGAATACCACCTTAAAAATGTCTAATATTCGAATATCTAAAATCATCGATTATTTGCAAGCCCTAGTGTTGACTCGCGGGGGGCAGAGCTGGAAGGACCTGGCGAACCTCGCGCCAAGGAGGTGGAGGCGGATCTGTAAAATAAAAAAGTAAATGTAGGGCGATCTGAAATAATAAACACAATTAACAATTAGTTTACACAATAATTCAAAAGTAATAAATAAAAGCACAAAAATACTAAACTATTTAAATATACTTACATTTTGACCTGGTGGAGCCAACTCGTACTCCTCCGCCTCCTCCAGGTATTCAAAATATACCGCCTCGACGTCTAGGTACTAGGGTTCCTCGACGTCACTGCCCTCCGAGTCGCGAGTCCGCTAGAAGGCTCAGAATGTGCGACGGCACCACGCGTTCTCCCACATTCCATTTGGCCATTTCCTAAAATACATAAAAGACAATAATGAAAATATAAATAGTAGTAGGTGTCATTGTTTTTTTTTCCACATATTATTGAATCACTAGCTGAGCCCGCGACTTCGTCCGCGTGGAATTTAACTTAACAAAAAAGCCCACTCGCGCGTTATGAGCCCGCGCAACAGGACCCATTTTTAAAAATTTTGTTTTTCTAACATAAAAGTAGCCTCAGTTACTGCTTATAACGTCAGCTATCTGCCAGTGAAAGTCCCGTCAAAATCGGTCCAGCCGTTTCGGAGATTACCCGGTACAAACACCAGACAATTTTTTTAAAAATTGCGTTTTTGCTATAGTTGTCGTATGTACATATACATTTAGTGAAAAGGTCTTATTTTGATATTACAAACACTCCAATTTTATTTATTTGTATAGATTACGTTACTATTCAAATAAATCCGAAAATCAAAATAATCGTTTATCGATAATTTTATCGACATGACCACGCACTACTGGGTTAGCTCAATACAATGGCTGACATACGCGGAAATGTCACTATTGACTTTAGGAACTGTCAAATAGATAACAAAAAGTCCATTACTTACTTTTTATAACCTTATAAACTTTAAATTGGAATTGGATATTTGTACACAAAACTGTTGAAATCTACCAAATATTATTGGAAATATGAATAATAACTAGTTATTACGCTATTATGTACATCATAAAGCCACTAATTTGTAGCAACACAATAAAAAAACATTCAGTGTGGCAGAATTTCTGCCGAACTTCTACAACATTAGAATTGTTATCTCAAAAAACACGTTTTCTGGCATTGTTTTATCAAAACTAATATCTGAGTACTTGAAATAAACACTTATAATGAAAATAAAGCCACTTACCGGTACAAAAAACACAAATTCACACTAAAAGAGAGTCACTAGCTGGAGGCCGTGACAATGTTACGCGCGCGAAATGACTGAAAAATTAAACTTGATTTCTGGCCGATCACAAGCCACGATATTTATTTTATAGCTAATTACGGTCGTGGAAAATCATGCCACATCAGAACCAATTTGTTGCAAGCCAAAATACATCATAATATCTAACTAGAAAATTTAATATTGAATGCTTGTCCAGCCGACACCAATTGGTGTCGGCGAGGCTCAACGGTACGGGCGTTAAGACACCAATTGGTGTCGCTGAGGCTCACCACGTTAAAGTTTAAATAGAAAAGGATTATAATAGCTGTGTAAAAGAGATAACAGGCGGATACAGACATCTTTGCATGAGAGTGAATGAGATGCATAGAGTATATGTCATGTTCAGCATATCTACCTACATAATAACTCAATGGTAGAGGTTAGATAAGCAGAGAGACTCATGAATCATTGATTCATACCTCTGACTCCCTGATGATTTTTTTACTAAACTCTTTGTAATTGTAATAATTATTAACGTAATTCATTAATTCCTAAATTATTTGCTGTAATACATAAAGTTTACTTTAAAAAATCTATAAGAGATTCTAGGATCTACAAAATCATTTGATGTATTTGAAAAGGCCATTTTCGAAATGTTCCCCGATGGGAATCGAACCCGCAACCACCTGGCGCAGTGAGCCGAGCTGCCTAAGCTAATCAGTCGTCGCTATTGATTGCCTACTATAACCACAGTTTATTTTTTCAGAGGAAGCTGATGCAGAAGTCAGAAATTCCGGGAGATCTCTGGATGAACCGCCCTCCAAGATTGGAAGGGAGATCACAGACTCGCTGGCTTCGTTGCGTGACGTCATAGAAATCGGAATGGCCAGGTATATAATACAAATATTGATTAAAATAATTATTAGTCCATTCTCAATGTTCCACTCCTGGGTACGTGGGCACGTGCCTCCCCTCAATACGAGGGGGATTCATAATCCCGCACGCCGGCCCAGTACGGATCCGCAGATTTCACATGTCCTTGGAAAATTGGGAAGATTTTCTGAAAAATGCAGGTTTCCTCACGAAGTTTTCCTTAACCGTAAGCAAGTGATTTGAACCCAGGACTATTGCACCCACGAGAAGCATGCTTAACCAATCGGCTAAATGCTTTTTACCTCTTACCTTATATGAATCTGAGATACTTATTCAGATTTCTGATACATCCTGTGTAATTAGAATTAAGTACATACAAGTGGTAGCTAATAAAAGAATACACTTTCACTTTAAGTAATAAAAATGGCTTACGGCATTGAAATAAGCACCTAGTGCCTATAGTTTTAAGGTTAATAATAACAAGGAATTACTGCGCTAATCTGTTGGTTATATGCCGATATAAATAACAGATTAGCGGCATATATTTGTGTGGCGTTGTTATCGACACACAGAAGACAATATCTACAATAGCGGAGCTACGTACAAAAGCCAGTATAGCCATAAATTTGACGCTTTAAGTCTCAGGCTGTAACTATTTATACAAAAAAAGAACGGATACAATCTAATTAAAAATAGATTTACTGTGTATTCACTCAAAATAAGCATATATTTTTAATTTTTTTTTAGTTAGTTAATTACTTTATTATTATCTAACTACACAGTACTAATTCACATGTTTATTAAACCAGGGTACATTAGCAAAGCACGTGCGTTAGTTCAGGGTACAGAAGCCTAGTGCAAAGTAGCCTAGTGTACAGTAGCCTGGTGTACAGTAGCCTAACATCCATTAGTCTAGTGTACATTAGCCTAGTGTACAGTAGCCTAACATCCATTAGTCTAGTGTACATTAGCCTAGTGTACAGTAGCCTGGTGTACAGTAGCCTAACATCCATTAGCGTAGTGTAAAGTAGCGTCTTGTACAGTAGCCCAGCGTAAAGTAGTGTAGTGTAAAGAAGCGTAGTGTACAGTAGCTTAGCGTACAGTAGCCTATTGTCAATTAGCATAACGCATACGTTAGTCTAGCGTACAGAAGCCCAGTGCAAAGTAGCCTTTTTTTTTTTTTTTTTTCTCTCACGTGGGGAAATCCTCATGGATACCCGCACGCCTCGGGGAAGGCGTGCGGGTTATGCCGGACTCTTACCGGCTAAAACCCCACGGTACGACCTCTCCGTCGCCTGGTCAGGGTACGCGGGTTCGCAACTGCACTTCCGTATGCCCCGAGTGCAAAGTAGCCTAGTGTACAGTAGTATAATGTAAAGTAAACACAGCGTACATTACCAAGCGTAAAGAAGCCCACCGTATAGTAACCGTATAGTAATAGTGTATAGTAAAACAGTTTGTATGTCTTCAGCGTACATTAGCTTACAGAGACAAGACTCTGTTTAAGTCATGAAAATTTGCTTACGAGCGGTTGTGGAACTGTTCCCTGGAAAAAAAATGTTTCTTTCTGTATCGATCTCACTTCGCAACTTTATTTAAATTTCGGGTCGACATTTTTATCTATATTATGATATTTTTGAAGATTTTTTTACTTTTCCTGACTTTAGACTTTAAGACTCTAAAAAAAGAGACACCAAACATGGTAATCTATGCTTAAAATAAATGTATGCTAATTAAGTTTACCGCGTAATTATAGTAGGTAATATAATTAAATAATTAACTAATTAAAGTTTTTATTTCTGCTTTGATAATTACGATAGAATTATATGGATAGACGGTAGCTCTACCATTAGTTTTACTCTCGCTAGTCGATAGAGTCTGCGTAAAGTATTTGCATCGTAGCCCATGTAAACCGTATCATTACATTAAAAAAAATATTTCACAAGTAGGTATTCCAATTTGACTTATTTCGAGTTTTTTTTTATAACTCCAACAAGCTTTTGATTGCAGGTTCGCTCTGACCGCAAAAAAACAAAACAGAAAACTTTGATTTAGTTATTTTATTATCTGCAGCTCGATCCCGAATGGTTCTAGCGTGACTATATGCAGTTACTCTAACTTTGAAATCGAACCTTAGGCTATCTAATACTGAAAACCACATTGAAATCGGTTCAGCCGTTATATACAATGAACTAGTGCATTTTACCGTGAAGCTTAAACATACAAGCATACATACATTTCTAAAACACTTAAAATAGCATAATGCAATAATTTATTTCAAAATATTTAGTTTAGATAATATATAGTAGCAGTGAGCAGTGATAGCCGATTGGTTAAAGCACGCGTCTTGCGGGCCTTGGGTTCAAATCCCGGCTCGCACCTCTGGATTTTTCGAAATCTATGTGCGATTCATTTTTTTTTTATATCTGTACATAGTGTATATATTTTTGTTAGTTCTTACTTCTTTAAATAAATAAAAACACTAATTTCTATATGATTATCACTTGCTTACGGTGAAGGAAAACATCGTGAGGAAACCTGCATGTCTTAGAAGGTCTAACCAATTTTCGAAAGACATGTGAAATCCGCCAACCCGCACTGGGCCAGCGTGGTGGATTATGGCCTGAATCCCCCTCATGTTGAGGGGAGGCCCGTGCCCAGCAGTGGGACGTCAAAAGGGCTAAATTATATTATTTTATTATTATATTATAATATATAGTAGAAATACATTAACGACAAACTTGACTAAAGCTACTGTATTGCCTTTCTTATGTCGTATTAATTATATAAGCAAGGCAGCAATATTATTCTCAACAACTTTTTCTTGCAATTTTATAAATTAGCTCATTACAATAATGAATCATAGGTGAGTAACTTTCAAATCGTTTTTGCGAGACTTTTTAAACTTTGATTTACAGAAGATAATTTTTAGTAACGGTTTTAATTTTAAAAAAAGTATTCTAATATATAATAGTTTTGTCCGTCATTCCGTACAAATTAATCTTAATGCCATTAATTTCAACATTCAAATAATCATTGGGCGCATATAACAGTTTTTTGTATTACAATTTTAAGGGGTCACCTTTTCAAAATCTCTTTTTACAATGATCAATCATGATTGGACAGTATTTCAAAATGTTAACTTTCTATTTTATAAAACTGTAAGTTTTTTTTACAAAAAAAAAACTAAATATACTGATTGCCAACTTATTGAAATTATAGTACGTTCGGATTTCTTTCTTTAATTGAGCATCACGCAAAAACTACTAATCCGATTTCAATGGGGTTTGCATTATTAAATAGCTTATAGTTTGACTTAAAATATGAGGTACATATCATAACGCTATGACTTTGAGGTGCTGAGGAATATCGATGATGTTGCAACATAAAAAGCTACTAAATAATTCAATACCCATTATTCGACCTACTCAAAATGCTGTGCCAATATACGTGAAACACGAAACTTTCTCGCTTTATTACGTAATCATTTTCACTCGATTACTATATTAGCATAATATATGTTGATTCAAATCATTCACAACTAAGTGTGAAATTGTATCAACTTTTTAACACAGTCATCACACCTTTATTTCGCGAAGTGATTGGCAGAGGTGTACCACAGTACACTAACATTTACTCGATGGTATTTCGGTTCTAATGTTAGCCAGTGTAAGCCGATGTTAGCCAGTGCAAACCAATGTTAGCCAGTGTTAGCCGGTGTTAGCCAGTGTTAGTCAGTGTTAGTCGATGTTATCCAATGTTATCCAATGTTAGCCAGTGTTACCCAATGCCAGGCAATGTTATAAAAATGCCTATTACAACGTATACACTTCACCTCGATTACCAATACAGGCTCCAGTACTAACCATTGTATTTCCGTTCGTATCGTGTCAGACATACCAAGGTGCGAGCAGAAGCTTGTACCCGCACACATCGTTTCAAAAACGTGCATTCTACCACTTAACTATCACATATTTTCATAAAATAAAATTATAGACGGTTATTGGTAAAACACTAACAACCTCTCAGGACTAAATTACGAATATCATAAACAACAACTTTTGGTACCTAATTTTCGCCCACATTACGTAACATGTGTCCTTGTAGCGATATTCGGCAGTGCGGATGTAAATAATTAATATAAGTTAAATAGACAAAAAATCTTCGAAGATTGTTTTTAGTATTATTATTTTTGTAAAAAGTCGTAGAACAAACGGTGCATTTTAAGATGTTAGTAATACAGTCTTGTAAGGTTGTCAGTGTTTCACCAATAACCCTGTTTAAGGTCATATTTTTTTCATTCTTAGTAAATGCTAAAGGTGATGCGCCTACCAAAAAAAAAATTACCGATTTCACTTGTGAAAAAGCCAAGCCCGGCATCGAATTCGTTCCCCGACCGGTCGCGTCGCTTTCTTTCACATATGACCCACATTGTATGTGACTACGCTACACATTGCTTTAAACAATCTGAATGAATTTGCTTAATAAGTCTTTCACTTCGTTAGCGGTCAGCGCGTGGTGGTCACACAGTCTGGCCTATCGGCATGTCAGGCACGCTAGCTCGGTCCTGGATGTGCATGTGACTGACGTCAAACATTGATTGGATAACATTTATGGACGTGGCCAGACCAAGAAGATGATAATATCCTACTATAATATCCTACTTAATTCTACTAATATTAATAATACGAAAGTTTGTGAGTGTGGATGTATGTTTGT
This sequence comes from Notodonta dromedarius, assembly GCA_905147325.1. NCBI lineage: Eukaryota > Metazoa > Arthropoda > Insecta > Lepidoptera > Notodontidae > Notodonta > Notodonta dromedarius. The sequence goes on along the minus strand of LR990186.1, from coordinate 497,887 downwards.
TACTCTTTCACGCAAAAACTACTGAACGGATTTGGATGAAATTTTGAACACAAATAGTTTATAACCGGGATTAACATATAGGATACGTTTTATCGCGATAATCCCGAAATTTTTGCTAAGTTAAATACTACGCGGACGACGTCAGTGGGCACAGCTAGTAACACATATAGTCTTATTGAATCAGACGAAGCGATTTTTTAAAGGTCTTTGGATCAGACGACTCTTACGTAGTATTGTATTATCTTTGCAGACATTTCCGTTTGACGCCTCGCGCGGCTATTTAGTGTCTTGGTGTGTTCTGCAATCTGTAATTGCTTTGTTTTTATTCATTATATAATAAATATGGCCAGACCTTTTATAGGCCCGCATTTATAAATTAAACCCAAGTCTGAGAGTGATCTTGGAAATGTCATGCTTACGTCATCCTAGTTTAGCGGAAAATGGAAGATCTTCCAGCCAGGCGGGTGTTATGCCTGGCGGGGCGGCCGCTATGCCCCGCTGGTTATTCTCGGGGTCTTGTATATATAGTCACGATGCTTGCGATTCTTAATGATTCAGTTTTTCTATGAAGAATCCGTACATTGTATTGAGGCGCTGCATTTAGCGCCATCTGTCCATTTCTGTCGGCGACGTAAATGTGAGGTCGCCACACTAGTACCAAATGACATATCAAACGCGTACCCAAGATCGCTTTCCGACTTGAAATATATTTATTCACTCACAACACTGTATGGTCCATACCAAACAATGCATTAGATGCGATCCTGATGCCACCCAAACGGGGAAAATTACGAAGAGGCTACCTATTTCCCAAATTTACCTTGAAGGGAATCGAACCTGCAACTCAGCGCAGGGAGGCCTCTGCTCAAACTACTACTTCAAGCGGTTGTCTATTATTACTGTATCGTAAACACACCGGGGTCGGCGGCCCGACGACACTAAGCCTGTGCGATTATACTTAAAACTTACTCACCTTCGAGTGTGGCGTAGGTCTTTAGGTTACAGGGTCAGTTTAGTCTAGATGGGGGGCCCCTAAAGAGGTGTTCAAATACGCTTAGTAAAAGGGAAATTTACGAGAGTTCAAGATTTACTGCATCCTGGTCCAGTGAACCCAACGTCCACCATCCACCGAGTGGCGGCCTCCAATAGATAGTACCACCGCGTGTGCGGTGTCACCACACCACCTTAACTAAGTGTTATTCGAGCCAATAACGAATGTCCGCAATGCACTCGCGAGCTACGCGCATCAAGACCCATGAAACGTTCAATATTGTTGCGACCTAGAAACTATTTGGTCAAATACCTCGAAGGATCCTTATTTTATCAGCTTGATACAAAAACGCATTGTTATGAACCCCATCGAATTACGAAGGATCTCTAAAAGTTGAATGTTCGAGACTGTAGGTATGTAGGTATAAAGTGAACGCGTGATCGGCGCGACGGCGGCGGGCAAATACCTACTCGCGAACGAATACAAAGGGAAGCCGACAATGGGTCTCGAGATCATTCGATTGGGATTATTATTACCTACATACCTACCGAGAATGTTCAGGAAAATACCAGCTCGCATTTTTATTCCGTATATAAGGTGTTGACGACGGGCAGCGAGTTAGTTACTTCTTGGAAGCGACAGTGTACGGAACTTAAGTAAGCGAACGAAGAGTGTTATACCAGTGACCTAGGCGATTATATTGGAATACCGTGTGACTGCTAAGTGATTCGGAACAGTGTTTGTTGTATGTAACTAGTGATAGTGAACTAGTGTAGTACTGTGTATTTGTCAAGTTTGTGGAGAGCGAATTAAACCTTTATACACGTAGTCGGCATTATTTGTACCTACCCCTAGTACGTAACAATTGGTGTCAGAAGTGGGATGCCGTTACTACCGCGAGACGAAGAAGGGCGTACTCCACGAACCAGACGTCAAGTCGAGATGGATGCCGCACGTCAACGTAGCCGTGAAGAAGAAGAGCGTCAAGTTGATGCCGGTGTTTCGGCGGGAGCTGAGGCAGCATCAACAGGTAGTTCTTCGGAACTGAACTTGGCAGCGTTGATGGCCTCTATGCAGCAAATACTCAAGGCCAATCAAGAGGCCAGCGAGCGAATGATCCAGGCCAATCAAGAGGCCAGCGAGCGAATGATCCAGGCCAATCAAGAGGCCAGCGAGCGAATGATCCAGGCCAACCAAGAGGCTACCCGTCAGGAATTTAAGGAACTGATGCATGCAATGGAGGGCAATCAGGAGACGGTCCTTGGGAAAATCGACGCAGGCATCACGGTCCTGGGTGAAAAAGTGAAGACCCTAGAAGACCGCGTGGAAGTGTTAAATAAAGACAATAATTCAGTCAAGGACCACTTAGAGGCGCTAGATAAGGAGGTTTTGAAGCTGAAAATACATGGACCTGTGACAGTAGCCTCGCCATCGTCCACAAAGCTCGACCTCCCGCGCTTCGACGGAACTTCTTCGTGGATGGCCTTTAAGTACCAGTTTGAAATACTTTCGTTGGGAAATTCCTGGAGCAGCGAGCAGTCCTTTGCGGCTCTGGCGCTGGCCTTACGGGGAGATGCTTTAATGGTTTTGGAAAATCTGCCGCTGGAAGGAAGGACCCTGGAAACTCTCATGGAGGCACTGGATACACGCTACGGTGAGAAACACCTGGAACATGTTTATCGAGCGCAGCTCCACGAGAGGAAACAAAAGCCTGGTGAAAGTCTACAACAATGGGCATTGGAAGTGGAGAGGCTGGTGCGACGTGCATACTCATCCAAACCAGTGATGATTGAAGAGAACCTGCTGGAGTTATTTATAAATAGCATTCGAGAAACGGAAGTCAGGACCTTTGTACGGCTGGGACACCACCAAACCATGAAGAACGCACTGGCTCATGCTCTCGAGGTGGAAGCTGTTCGGCAGGACAGGAAACTAAATAAGGTCAGGGAGGTTAAGGAGGTTGTTAAAGAAGAAAGGAAGCCTCGGTTTGTCCCAACTTGTTATGGCTGTGGTGGTAAGGGACATATTCGCTTGGAATGCCCGTCAAAGAAGAAAAAGGTCGCGGACGAGTCCGAGACACAAGCGGAACCAAGTGTCCCGTTAAACTAGACGTCGCCAGGGCCGCGGGGCGGGCGCTGGCTGGTAAAGTTGAGGCCCCAACAGTAACTATAACTCAAGTTTGCAATGGGAATAGTTTGATCATCGAGGCCACCTTAGACAACCAAACTTGCAGTTTAACTGTTGATACTGGAGCATCGCGAACAATTGTGAGGCCGGAACTACTGAAACGCACCATAATGTGGGAAAAGCGATCACCGTCATGCCGTCTGCAAACAGCCACTGGCCAGCCAGTTTCCGTCCTCGGTGAAACAGATATTAAGTTAAGAATCGGCGACCGAGTCTATCTCCAGTCAGTGTTGATTGCAAATATTACTGATGATTGCATTTTGGGACTAGATTTCTTGAAGAAGCAACAGTGTGTTTTGGATGTAGCCAAAGGAGTGCTAAGGTTTCCTGATCAAGAAGTCTGTTTACAAGGATCGCGCCCGTGTACACTTTATTGTTTGAGGGATACCACATTGGCTCCGAAATCAGAAACCTTAGTGAGAGTTAAATTGCCTGCGAAGACTGAGCAAGGAAGATGTCTCATTGTAGAAGATGCTGGCAATCACTCGAGTTTAATTACAGCAAGGACGCTACTGATGTCGAACGGAATTACTAGGGTAAGAATCCTTAACCTTAGTAATGAAGAAGTACAGCTGAAGAAGAATAGTGTGGTCGGAAAATGCGAGGAAGTACAGTACCTGAGAAAATTAAGCGCTCCAGATAAACAGGAAGGTACGCAGATCGCAGAGGATCACATCTGGGAACTTCTGGAAGCTTCTAAGGAAAATTTATCGGCATCGGAACTACAGCATGCCAAGAAGCTGTTGCTAGAATTTAGAGACATTTTCGCTACCGGAAATAATTGTGGAAAGACAGGACTCGTCAAACATCGGATCGATACAGGCGACGCCAGGCCTATTAAACAAAGACCCCGAAGACTGCCATGGGCAAGAGAAAAGGAGGTGACAGATATGATTAATGACATGGCTGATAACGGAATAATTGAACCTTCTACAAGTCCATGGTCTTCACCCGTGGTGCTGGTTAAGAAGAAGGATGGCAGTACAAGGTTCTGCGTGGATTACCGAATGCTGAATAATGTCACGAAGAAAGACAGTTACCCCTTGCCGCGAATTGACGACACGCTGGATATGCTCAGTGGTATGAAGTGGTTCTCAACCATCGATCTAAAAAGTGGCTATTGGCAGGTCGAGCTCAGCCCAGAGGACAAGGAGAAGACTGCTTTTAGTACAGGAATCGGGAACGGATTGTGGCAGTTCAACGTTATGCCATTCGGCTTATGTAATGCTCCGGCTACATTTGAGCGCCTAATGGAGAGAGTAATGGTGGGTTTACTCGGGGACGTTTGCCTGGTTTACCTTGACGATGTAATTGTTATGGGTCGCAGCTTCGAGGAAAATCTGAAGAACTTGGAAAAAGTTTTCACTCGAATCCGTGAGGCTAATCTTAAACTGAGTCCTAAGAAGTGTGCTCTGTTTAAAAAGGAGGTCAGTTATCTTGGACATGTTATCTCAACAGACGGAGTGAAGACCGACCCCGAAAAGATAAAAGCTGTTCAAGAATGGCCTTCTCCAAAGAACAAAACAGAAGTACGAGCATTTCTTGGACTATGTGCATACTACAGACGCTTTATCAAGAGTTTTTCAGATATTGCGAAGCCTTTACATCGTCTAACGGAAGATAAACGGGATTTCGTTTGGGGCCTGGAATGCAAGAAAGCTTTCATTGAGCTGAAACAACGATTGTGTGAGGCCCCAATATTAGGTTACCCAACGAGAGAAGGAAGATTCATCGTGGATACTGACGCCAGTAACACCGGAATAGGTGGTGTTTTGTCACAAATACAGGGAGATCACAACGTTGTCATAGCGTACTTCAGTAAATCCCTTTCCAAGCCAGAGAGAAATTACTGCGTTACTCGACGTGAATTGTTAGCTGTGGTGAAGACCTTACAACATTTTAACAAATATTTAATAGGAAGAGAGTTTACACTAAGGACAGATCATGCTGCATTACAATGGCTATTACAATTTAGAAACCCAGAGGGCCAAGTAGCACGATGGATCGAGCAACTACAGGAATTTTCCTTCGTAATAGAACACCGCAGTGGAAAAGGGCATGGTAATGCTGACGCTTTGTCACGGAGACCGTGTGCCGAAGACTGCAAACATTGCCTAAGGAATGAAGTTCGGGAAGAGGTCAAGCTCATAGGGACTCACGGAATCGACGACGAATGGACCGGAGCCAGTATGAAGAAAGCGCAGGAGGAGGATAATGACCTACAACCTATACTGCAATGGAAACGGAGCGGAAACAGGCCTCAATGGAGCGACGTGTCCGTCTACAGTTCGACAACGAAGAGTTATTGGGCTCAGTGGGACAGTTTGGCTCTGGTAGATGAAGTGCTGTATAGGAGATGGGAATCAAACGACGGTAAGGAAATCACCATGCAAGTGATAGTGCCGCGGAGTAAGGTGGCTTCTCTTCTACGGCACATTCATGATGGTGTTTCTGGTGGGCACCTAGGAGTCAAGAAAACCCTTGTTAAGGTGCGGCAGCGGTTTTATTGGTTGCGCTGTCGAGAAGACGTCGAGGATTGGTGTCGCAGATGCACTGCGTGTGCGTCAGTGAAAGGCCCGCAGACAAGAAGTAGGGGAAAGTTGAAGTTGTACAACGTTGGAGCCCCATGGGAGCGCATCGCCATTGATGTTGCTGGACCGTTTCCGATGACTGAGGATGGGAACAAATACATCATAGTAGTGCAAGATTACTTCACTAAGTGGCCAGAAGTATTTGCAACACCCAACCAGGAAGCAGTCACCGTAGCGAAGAAATTGGTCCAAGAAGTAGTCTGTCGGTATGGTGTACCTATGGAGATCCATTCCGATCAAGGACGGAATTTTGAGTCTGCGCTGTTCCAAGAGATGTGCAAATTACTCGGAATGAACAAGACTCGTACAACTCCAGCACACCCGCAGTCAGACGGAATGGTCGAGAGGTTTAACCAGACCCTGGAAAACCACCTGGCCAAGGTCGTAGACGATCATCAGCGGGACTGGGACCAATACATTCCGCTGTTTCTGATGTCCTATCGGTCTGCAGTACATGACAGTACGGGTCACACTCCAGCCAAAGTAAATTTTGGTCGAGAAATGAGGCTCCCAGTGGATGCGATAACAGGCACGTCACCCGACAGTCCCAAGCCCGTTACAGACTATGTGAGTGACCTTCAAAACCAACTGGACGAAGTGCATCGAATGGTACGGGAATACAACTGGAAGTCGAGTATAAAGATGAAGACCCGGTACGACCGAAATGCAAACACCAATGGTTTTGAAGAAGGAACACTGGTGTGGCTCCACAATCCTCTTCGCAGAAAAGGGAAGTCCCCGAAACTTCAGGCTCGCTGGGAAGGACCTTATACAGTTATTACGAGGATCAACGATGTGACCTATCGCATTAAGAAGGGACTTCGAGGAAAGCCAAAGGTAGTCCATGTGGACAGATTGGCTCGGTATCATGGAACAAATGATGCTCGGGACGAGCATGACTAAGAGGGGGGTAATGTTGCGACCTAGAAACTATTTGGTCAAATACCTCGAAGGATCCTTATTTTATCAGCTTGATACAAAAACGCATTGTTATGAACCCCATCGAATTACGAAGGATCTCTAAAAGTTGAATGTTCGAGACTGTAGGTATGTAGGTATAAAGTGAACGCGTGATCGGCGCGACGGCGGCGGGCAAATACCTACTCGCGAACGAATACAAAGGGAAGCCGACAATGGGTCTCGAGATCATTCGATTGGGATTATTATTACCTACATACCTACCGAGAATGTTCAGGAAAATACCAGCTCGCATTTTTATTCCGTATATAAGGTGTTGACGACGGGCAGCGAGTTAGTTACTTCTTGGAAGCGACAGTGTACGGAACTTAAGTAAGCGAACGAAGAGTGTTATACCAGTGACCTAGGCGATTATATTGGAATACCGTGTGACTGCTAAGTGATTCGGAACAGTGTTTGTTGTATGTAACTAGTGATAGTGAACTAGTGTAGTACTGTGTATTTGTCAAGTTTGTGGAGAGCGAATTAAACCTTTATACACGTAGTCGGCATTATTTGTACCTACCCCTAGTACGTAACAATATATTAACACTTAAGCGCGGGCGCAGTAGCTAAATTACTCGAGAACAATGCCCGATGTACTGAGGTACGATACCGGCTACCGGTCAACTTGCACTGGAATGCGGCGGCGAACAGGTCGGCCGTTCAAAATAATTACAAAACGTAGGGTAGTTAATTAAATCTACCACCAATATAAATAAAATTGTTACCTAGCCGTATGTTTCCAATAATAGGTATGACAAAAGCGCTTGAACGCACGGAAATTATTATTGGAATCAAGTATAATCAGCTCACGAGTTTAGGTCCAATTAGTCAAATTACGATCCGTGGTGCCTTACAACTGGTCTTCAATCAGCTGTAACAGTCTTGTTTCTATGGTAACTAGCCCATACCAGCTATTTTTGTCTCCCGCTATGCACTCCAGGGAAGTGGTAATTTTTTCTTCCAACTCCTCCTATTCTTCCTTTCGGTTAAATTCGTGCGGGTTCCAAGACAAATTAACTTTTCCCCGGGATTCGTCGAGGGTCAAACCTCGACGTCATTATTGGTCACAGGAGTTTCAATGGTGGGAGAGTGTGGCGGGACTAGTCCCATTAAAAGAAAGAAAGCTGTATGTTTCCATTCCGAACAATTATTAATATTACCTACATCAAATATTAATATTATCTGTTCCTTTCCAGGGCGCTATCAAGGAAACACGACTCCGGAGGCATCGACAGCATCACCATCTCAACCAGCGAGCACATGAAGAAGAAGAAGAAAGCTAAGCCTTCCAAGATCCATCTCATCCATCCCCTAATGATGCCACTACGAAAGATACAGAAACATCAAGAGAAAGGTCGCAACTTTGGCAGTGGGGTGCAGTCCTGGGTTGTAGGGGAACGGGCGCTGCCTGAGGTGCAGAATAGCACGCGGGGGTACCGCACGGGGAGGGGGGTCGTGTCGGACATGTGGGGGGTGGGCCAGCAGGCCCTGGATGCCTTGGCGGAACACGTGGTGGAGTCTGAGAATGTAGAGAATGGGATCGAGGATAGGAGTTCTTTGGAAGGTATGGTGGTGGTACTTGCATCTTTTATTTAGTTACTTTTATATGTTACCTACTAGTATTAAATACGTATTTAATACTAGTCGCGTTCTGTCGCAGTGTCTAGTCTAGTTCTAAGGGTATTAACGTAAATACCCTTAGAAAAAGAATACGACAGAAGTTCAGTGAAACATACACCTGTAAAGGACAGAGAGAGTATACAGGAATAAGGTTCATAATAAGCCGATGGATGACGTATTCTTGGGCCATATCACGTGACTTAACTGTAACGGAAAGATACTACATAAGTACCTGGGTTTATAGTAACATGTTATTTCCTGACAGTTTTTACAATGACTTGTTTTATTGACTCAAGTATCATAGATGGTAGAACGATAGCCGGGGCTACCAGCTTAACTGAGGGCTAAACCATTAATAACTTTGATACCATTTTACAGGATAGGCTGAATAAGTTCACTGAATTAATGGTAACACTTTTCATAGACGTAAGCATTTTTGAACGCATGGAATGCCGGGTTATGTTTTATTTTGTGCTCGGTTGTTTGCACGAGCATGGCGGATGCGAGCATTTTGTTAGCATGAGCATAAAATATATATCTACCAAAGCGAGAGAGTGAGAAAAAATCGACCAATAAAATCTTTTTAAAACCAAAAACATACTTTACATACTTTTAGGGTTCCCTACCTTAAAAGGAAAAAAAGGGAACCCTTATAGGATCACTTTGTTGTCTGTCTGTCTGTCAAGACCCTTTTTTAATTATTATAACAAAGTCAGCAAACAAACGTACGAAACGCCTGATGTTAAGTAGTTTTTGTACCCTATAGATGCTTGCAATACCAAAGACATTGCTCGTATGTTATAGTAGCTTCTGTGAGAGGCTGGTGCTACCCCTGTTGAGGCAGCCCGTATATGAGTATTTCACGGCCCCTAACAAAGCTCTATTGGTCGATTTTTTTTATACTGTCTGCTTGGATCATCATATTTATTTGAAACACTACATAAGCATAATTCTTTTTTTTTTTGCCAATTTTGTTTTTTTTAATGTTTTTTATGTTTATAGAGCAAAGAGGTAAGAAGAAGAAGAAGAAGAAGGCTATCCTCAAGCTGCTGATCCTGGGCGCGGTGCTGAAAGCCAAGATTGGGACTCTATTGCAGATTTTGACGTTCAAACTGCAGGTATACATTTGTTATAGGCAATATGTATAGAGGGTGATTTAATATTTTTATATTTTTTTTAAAATATGACTCTACATACTCTACATAGAAACTTCAATCAATGTATCGTTTAAAACAAAAAAAAACCTGAAAATTACAGCAATCAATTTTGTTACTGAGTAAATTAATGATCGATTTTTTTTTGTCTCTTATTAAAATAAAGCTTCTAGGATTAAATAATCTTATATAGAGTCATATTATAGTCTGAATTCAAGAATCACCTTGTATATGTGAGATTAATATACCTTAGTTTAGAACACGATTTGCGATTCATGTATTACACCAATGTTTTCAGGTCAAATTCTTCATAGTCGCTGTACTGGGATTGGCTATCAACTTAGCGAGACTCTGGATTGATCTCAAGAACAAACATAGCCAGCAGCCGCAAAAGGTGAGCTGAAAATACATTTCATTTTAACGCCAAATTTCATTAAAATCAGCGCAGGGGTTTTGGCTGTTCGTAAAATACAATATTGCATGATTTTACAAATAAATGATTACAAGAGAGAGCCAATTGATAGAGCCGAGCTGTAGGCAGTTGACTACAGTTCACATAAGGGCAGGCTCGATTAGAGTAGTACCACCCTCTCACAGAAGATCGGCTTAAAGTAGCTATTTTAGCTGCTTTTCGTACGATAAGTTGGAGAGCCGGAAAACCACCCCTTCCTCTCTCCTACTCCCATTCACGTCGGCTACGTGCGAGTATAGCCTTTGGTATTACAAGCATCTATATGCTACGGTAACTGCTTAACATCTGGCTTTGACTTTGTTATAATATAAAAAAGACAAAGAGAAATATTACAATTGAAAGTGAAATTAATGAAATGAAAAGCGTACCTACGGCCGAATAATGAAAGCAAGCGGGATAAGCACATTGTGATAAATGACAAATCCTTACTTATAAAAGTGAAACTTTATTTCACACGGCTCTCAAGTTTCACTCTTCGGTTTTGCACTTAAGTTGTAAAGAAACATTTTATTGGTTTTAGTAGATAGTTTGAGTTGTAAACGGCAAAAATACAGGCAGTATAAAATTAATTGATGAAAGTTAACATAAGCCGATCACCATTTTAAATTTACATATTATACAAATAATAAAATAAAATTGAAGTGTCTATTTGTAATATCAAAATAATAGCTTTTCAGTTAATGCATATATGAAAGTATAAACATTATTTAATTCAAAAAATCTAGATATTTTGAAAATGTATTACCGTGTGTCTGTTTGTTCCCGCTCATCTCCGAAACGGCTGGACTGATTTTGACGGGACTTTAACTGGCAGATAGGAATGCAGTGCACATATATTTCACCGATAGCAGTTTGATCTCAATGTAATAGGGGCGACCTTATTTCCGTTACACTGGAGACATTCGGGCCACATTTTTTTTTTTTTTACTGGAACTAGTCCTTCCACACACTCCCACCACTGTTTCTCTTGCAAGGATCGACAATGGTGTCCAATAATGACAACGAGGTTTGACCCTCGACGAGTCCCGGTAAGAAGATAAATTGTCTTGGCACCCGCATGACTTCAATCTAAACAAATAATAGAAGGAGTTGGAAGAAAATAGTGGACATTTTTTTCTTGCTTCAATTGCAACGCGGGAGAGAAAAAAAATAACTGTTCATTCCGGGTTTCCACAACGCTGGCCCAGTGCGGGTTGGTGAAGTTTACATATATTTCCTCCCTGTAGGATTCCCACCACACACAAAATAAAATTACTAAATTTGGCTACACAGGCTGTCACTATTTCGTTCTCACTCGGGCGCTCGTTCCAGAACCTCGATAATAGATACTTGTACCTGTGTACTGTGTTCATTTTATAATAAAAACATTAATCTATATATATATAACTCAAAGGTGACTGACTGACTGACATAGTGATCTATCAACGCACAGCCCAAAGCACTGGACGGATCGGGCTGAAATTTGGCATGCAGGTAGACGTTATGACGTGCCTACGTTATAACATCAACCTGATCATATTGAGAATTAATCAAAATCCTTTCTTAGCGGATGCCTATCCGCTAAGAAAGGATTTTTATTAATTCTACCCCCAAGGGGATAAAATAGGGGATGAAAGTTTGTATGAAACTTTGTCAATTAAATTCCACGCGGACGAAGTCGCGGGCACAGCTATTACGTATAATCGTCGCATCATTGACTCGAGCAGCTAAATAAATAACAACAGTCCCCTGCGGTCATAGTCCTTCGAGCCGGATTCCAACCAGCTACCTTATGGATTGCTGGATGAACGTATTCCTGCACCGTTCGGCGAGAGATAGGTAAGCTTATTTGGAAACTAGCTGAGCCCGCGACTTCGTCCGCGTGGAATTTATCTTAACAAAAAAGCCCGTTCCCGCGCTCTGAGCCCGCGCGACAGGACCCATTTTTTTTAATTATGTTTTTATAAAATAAATGTAGCCTAAGTTACTGCTTATAACAACAGCTATCTACCAGTGAAAGTCCCGTCAAAATCGGTCCAGCCGTTTCGAAGATTACCCGGAAGAAACACACAGACAGACAGACAGACAAACATTTTTTAAATCGCGTTTTTGTTATAGGTGTCGTATGTACTTTCATATGCATTTAGTGAAAAGCTGTTATTTTGATATTACAAACAGACACTCCAATTTTATTTATTTGTATAGATATAGATTAGATCAATACACACGACGAAACTAAATTTAAACTATCAACATTTACATAATTTACTTTCGATGTTGACGGTACATTTTTGAGGTTCGTTTTCTATGTATTTAACAAACGGATGAGACGATTAACCGACTTTAAATAGAGGTATTTGAGTTTCACATTTCCATGTTGGTATAACTGATCGTGAGTCAGTCCACACTAGCTTGTGAGAAAGTGTGTTTGTCGCATCATAGCTGCAGTAAGATGTCTAAGACAATAAATTAAAGACAAAATTTGTTAATGCGTTTGTGCGACTTTGGCACCGAAAGACTGCCGCAGAAAAAGCGCGCGTATAATCCGCAATAGTTTCTTTATGCAAGGTGTAAGGGGTAAATTGGTAACGAAAACTGATACCATGGATTCAAAATAACGACTTCACAATCGACGGAAAGTTTCCGTGTCGGAAACGCTTTCATCCTTCGTCTAATAAAGTCTAATAAAGAAGGATGGAAGCTGTTTTATCCCCATCCTACCCCTAGGTGTTCAATATTATTTGAGTCATCATGACCATTGGTGAACATGTCGAAAGAAATTAAAGCCCGTGGTGTTGTTGACAATGCACTTGGTTAAACAGTAAGGTGCTGGCTGCCACTTTCACTGGCGACCCGCCAGGCGGATGCCAGCGACCTTAATCGGGGCCTTACATACCCATTCCGACGGGTATCCATTACGGTTGGCTCTACAAGTTACGTAGGGTTGACGCAACTTTGAAACAACAAAAATAAATAAATGTAATAATTGCATTTAGTTTCGCATTATGGAAACAATTCCACACCAGCTGCTGCGGACCAAATCCAATCCTACTACGAGTGCTTTGAAGGTTGGTTTCAGTTCGCAGAAGTATGTGTGGGTTGAATCATTCTGCAAAACTACATGAAATTAAATATGAGACACTGAAAAAAAACAATTAAGTCAAAAGATATCCGCCATTCCACCTTTCGACCCTGGGAGAGATTTAATCCACACCATTGGATGCTTTCGTCTCCCACTAGGGTACGTGCATTGCGAGCCTTACTTCCGCGCACGCGCAAGTTGTGGAATTATCTCCCTGTCTTTCCATTGCACTATTACATAGGGTTCTTCAAGAGGCAACTCTACAGGTCCCTAAAAGGCCCTCACAGGTCCTTTCGAGTCTGCCAGTGTGATCCGCGAATACTAGATCTCAAGAAAGCTCCTGAATTATGACAAGCCACACAACAATTTAAAGATAGGGTTTATAGACAAGCACGATACAACAAAAAATCTAAATATTAATACGTGACGGAAAAACTTAGTACCGCTTTTTACGAAAATTGCGCGGACGGAGGAGTATGTCATTTGGCACACTTATAGTTTATATAGAGAAGGAGTGCGGAATGCTAATATTTTTATATTATAACTAGCTGTGCCCCGCGACTTCATCCGCGTAGTATTGGATTATTGGGTTAAAAAGTATCCTATATGTTAATCCCGGTTATAATCTATCTGTGTTCCAAATTTCATCCAAATCCGTTCAGTAGTTTTTGCGTGAAGGAGTAACAAACATACATACATACATACGTACATCCACACTCAAAAACTTTCGCATTTATAATATTAGTAGGCTACTTAGAAATAAATTAAAATCAATCAATAAAACATTACACACACTACCATGAATTGACGCACACATTTGTAACCTCCACACCGACTGACTGTCTGACTGACAAACGGTGACAGTTTTTTTTTCGGACTTCCACAGTGCATTCTGCGTGCCAGTATCAAATACCTACCTAGTCTTTGGCAATAAAACCTTAATGACGTTTAAAATTAATTTTTAATGAATTATGGCCGAATTTCGTCCATTATAACGGAAATACTAGTAATAATAATTTAGCGGCAAAAGAGTTGTTTTCGCTGTACCAACCCTACCAATTATGACAGATAACTTCTGTAGAAAGCGCATAAAAGATTAACAGGTGTTATTATAGTTATCTGACGCGACGTTTACACGATGTTATGTTACTTATACAATACTAGCTGTGCCCGTGACTTCGTCCGCGTGGAATAGTGTCTGGGTAGCATTTTTAAGTATTTAGCCTAATTATTTTGTACCCTTGAGGGTAAAACATTTACAAAATTTTAATTTCGATACTACCATTCAACTGTTCATCCCCCCTTTCAACCCTTACGACCCAGTTTTCGCATTAAAAAGTAGTCTATGTTCTTTTCCTCAGGGTCTAGCTAGACTATCTGTGTACCAAATTGCATTTAAATCGGTTCAGTCGTTTTGGCGTAAAAGCGCGACAGACAGACAGAGTTACTTTCGCATTTATAATATTCATCTTCTTCTCAAAGTGCCTATCCAACTAGTGAACGTTGGCAGTCAGCTCCGCATAGGTATATCTCTCAGTCTTTGGCGAGGTTGAAAAGCTCCGTTGCACTTACTCCCGTCCATTCTCGTAATATAAGTAAGGATCTTTATAATATTAGTAAGGATTATTTATTTATACAGGGTGTTTCTAAAGTCCAAAAATCTGCTTGGGGTGTGCTCGATTAGCGGGTTTAGAATTACCTATTTTAAATCATTCGAATCGATATATGAAACTTTAACCGTCTGTATTTTAGCCATTTTTAAATTTATTTTGAAAAATATTGCACTGTTGGCTGTTACTAATCGTAAGACATAGGTTTTTGATTAATAACATTAAAATATGTTTCTCGAATAAATTTAAAAATGACAAAATTACAAACGTTAATAGTACAAGCGTACTTAGTTTGGGACCATACAGTTGGTGTGATAGTCTGGCAATATTTATTTCTTACACCCATCCGAAGTCCAACCAAACGATATTGTTTTCTTATATTTACGCGAATACTACACATTGAAATAGAACTATTTTTCGGATTTTATCGCGTCTAACACCTCAGTCCCCCCGTGACCATGGCTGCTGTAAAGCAACCGAAACGTCGGGAACATAAAGTTAATAAACGCGATAAAATCCGAAAAATAGTTTTATTTCAATCCAACCAAACGAGTTGATTTATCAGGCGTTCAACAACAGCTGAGTAGGTAATTCATCAATTTTATATTTGTCAACAGATTGTTTACTACGAACATGCCCAACACCAGCATCATTACGACCATGAAGAGGAGGAGCACGGAGGCGGCTGGGGTCCCTGGTCCAGGAGCATATTTCCTTCCGACGTGAGTTCGGCGTCAGACACCTGACAGAAGGAGATAGAGCTACACAAAGAAATGACGGACTATGGGTCTCACTACCTGTTTGATCTTTTTCCAGGAACCGGAAGCAGAGTCCAGTGAAAACACGCCTTACAGTGCGCAAGAAAGGAACACATTGGTGTACAACCGCCCAATCACAAGAGTATAGCGGCGTCTCTCTCTAACAACCCAGTCATAGTGTAATTATAAGAGTAAGAGTACAGATTGCGTTTGCGAGACTTCATTCGAATCGATTTGGTGTTTTGAATATTTCAGTAATGCTAATTTATTTTCTGGTGTAAAAAGTATCTCAAGTTTTGAAGCTATCACTGTCCCGAGTTTCATCAAAATCCTACCAGTAGTTTTCACGTGATGTGCTTTCAAACATACTGTACAAATGTTTGCCAGTGTTAAATATATAACTTTTTTAGTGTTACAATAGTATAAAATCTAAGAGAAAGTATGGCATTATTTATTATTATTTGCGGCCATAGCGTGTTTGTATTTATTTGTATGAGTGTGTAAATGGCTTTATTTATACATAATTAAATATAATTTACATTTTATTACTACCTTGTTTTAGTCACATAGCATAGCACCACGCCTGAATTCCCCGAAGGGATAGATAGAGATGCCACGCAGGGCTCCCACATTTGCCTGATGGTATTTTAGTCATGTAAGGCTACTGTCGTCACACCGGACACACTCCCTTTAATGCGAGGGGGATTCAGGGCATAGTCCACCACGGTAGCACAATGCAGGTTGACATATGTAAAATATTAGGTTACAAAGATGAGAAATTAACACAAAGGAAATGTGCCAGAGAGGTACAAGTTTCCTCACGATGTTGTCCTTCACCATTCAGCCATTGATAATCTTTGTTGGAAAGCAGTGCAAGTCGCGGTTAGAATCTGCACACCTTGTGTTCCCTAGGGCGGTTAACCACTGAGCTACTACTGCAAATCTATATGTATATATCTATACAAATAAATACAATTGGAGTGTCTGTTTGTAATATCAAAATAACACCTTTTCACTAAATGCATATGAAAGTACATACGACACCTATAGCAAAAACGCGATTTAAAAAAAAATTGTCTGTCTGTCTGTGTGTTTGTTCCGGGTAATCTCCGAAACGGCTGGACCGATTTTGACGGGACTTTCACTGGCGGATAGCTGATGTTATAGGGAGTAACTTAGGCTACTTTAATTTTAGAAAAACAATTAGGGTTCCGCGTAAAAAAATAAAAAACACATGAAATCAAAGAGTATCTCCGAAACGGGTGGACCGATTTTGACGGGACTTTCACTGGTAGATAGCTGATGTTATAAGCAGTAATTTAGGATACTTTTATTTTAGAAAAACAAAGTTTAAAAAAATGGGTCCTGTCGTGCGGGCTCAGACCGCGGGATCGGGCTTTTTTGTTAAGTTAAATTCCACGCGGACGAAGTCGCGGGCTCAGCTAGTTTTTAAATAAATTTCAATGCGTTAGTCTCGCAAAACTCGTAAATGGCGGGACCGATTTTGATGATTTATTTTGGGTGTGTTTGAATGGTTCCCTGGATGGTTAAGGTTCACAATTGAACCCGGTAGCTAGCGCTGCAATTGTGTTCAAAATAGCACAGGACAACGTCTGCCGGGACCGCTAGTTTGAAATAAAATGACCACCAAATTATAAAACCAAAAATATATTTTTCTCATTAATACATACGCGATAACACAAACATTACAGACAGGCACTAAAAACAAAAACCCGACCAAATGCGACCAACCACGACGCCGGCGAACCCGCAACCAGCGACCAAACTTGCGACCAGACCCTATAGGTGTCACCACCCTAATCGATCAACGAACAATCGAACGTTTCTGTATGTAGAAACCACAGAACAATAAGAAAAGACACCGCTTTTATCCACTATTGTATTAGAACGCAACCGTAAATAATTGGCGTGGTATCTGGGAAAACGGCGAATTTTATTAGGTCTGTTCAGGGTCGAGATTTGAATGGACCAATGAAAATATCAGGTGCGTTCATACTATGCAATGACAGCGGATTTGTAATGCGAGGTATGCGCGGCTATGCGGCGTCTATAGCTTATTGGTTGGTGGTAGAAACTCTCGATCGCCGTCAACTTAGAATAATAAGACGCGTCGCTTCAACTGTGCGTCGGTGTGCTTCGAGCCTAAGGGTGTAGACTTACTGTAGAACATTGCAACCGCTTCAAAATTGCGACCAACATAACCTTGGCTTATAGAGGCGAGTTTGCGATCAATGTTGCCAGTCCGCGACCAGACGACCCCGCGAGACGAAATTGCAAACAGTGTTGCCAAATTATTGTTAAAAATTACACTATTTAAATCTACAATTAGTAGGTAATGTATATTCAATAAACTAAACACTAGGTATATAGCTAATTAATTACATCACCAGGCTTCCTAGCTCGTTTCCTAGCCTAGCCTAGCCTTCCTCGAGGGCTAGTTGGGATTGCGAATGCGATTTCACTTCTTCATATCTACTGAATTCCGTGACAGATAAACTTGAATTCAAGATCGTGTAATCAGCTGCTACAATCTTAAATAATGGTCCAAACTCTCTATCATGAGATCAGCTCGATGTTACAGTCCTATGATTAAAAGTTGGCGGATGCGATGTATAACAGCAATTGCCAACACAACATTTTATGTCAGTGATAAATTTTATCTCATTGAGATTTTAATTGGGGATAATTGATATTCGTTTTTTGTATGTTCATATAAATGCTTTGTTAACCTAATCTTATTCTTGACACAAACAGTAAGGCCAAACTGTGGAGTTTTTAAACTGTTCTATCTAGCTTCGGTTTAAAGAAATTTAAGAATAGCTTGATTCTTGATATATCGGTAAGTTTGCTTAAAATCTTTCTGATGATGTTTGTTACATGTTTTATAATTGTTGATATCTTGGCCGTAATTAAACATGTTTATAGCCACAGACAGAAAGAAACAGAAACCTTTATTCAGCTAGATATCAGAGTACCACTGTGTATATTTCAGTAGTTTAATCATGTGTCTCATGGCTAAAGTAAACAGGTGTCCAGACTAGCATGAACCAGGCGTATTTTAACTCCACTAACATGACCATTGAAATTATATACTATGATTTGTAATATCACCACTGCCAACATATAATTGCAGCACTGTACCGTATCATTGTCATTAGAATTGCATATTACATTTGCAAGAAACACGACAATTATACGAAATTATGTGGAAAACGTCTTTTAAGAAATAGGTATAGGTGAACGTAATAAAACCGTTTTATTATAACTTAACGTGTGTCTTCACATTGCGAGCATTCGACAGCGAGCTTCCACTTAGTTCTGAACAGGCGAGCCTAGCATTCGTTTCAGCGGAATATTGCTTTATGGTACCCACGCTCAGTCAGACAGAATGCGCCAACGCACCTTATTTAATAAGTACCTAGGTATGAACAAGTCTTCCTTTATCTGCTAAGTGCAAAGGTGGTCGCGGCGCGACGCACAAGCGGCAGACGGAGTGCGTCTAGCGCGTGCGTCAGTCGCCCGGGCTGATGCAAAAAGGAAATGAATGCTTTATGTGTATATATAAAAATCTCGTGTTACGGTGTTTGTTGTCGCACTCCTCCGAAACAGCTCGACCGATTTTTATGACATTTTTATGTTTATTTGGTAGGTATGAGAATAGTCAAATATATTTTTGTAAAGTTTTGTTGCAACGCATACTGTATTTGGTACTCTGCTTAACGAATGCTTGAATAAAATCATCTTGATATCTCAATCTACAAGCTACCTAAACAAAACACTTTGTACACTGAAACTGAGAATCGAACCTAGAACCCTGAAATGTGTGAATTAACAACACTGCTTGCAACCAACGAACTATCGCGGCGAATACTTAGGATTGTCGGGAGCGTACGTGAAACTCCTCAGTTCGTAAGCAACGCCATTTTGATTTTCATAATCGATTTCTCTCTCGGAGTCAGAGCACCCGCCGAACACCCTGTTCGGCTTGCGGTCGGGCGTCTCCGGGTCGCGGTCGGGCGCGGTCGGTTCGCCATCTTGCTCGGACGTGGACGGAGCGTCGTGATTGGTCGGCAGCGGTCGGAACAAGGCGGAATGGGCTGTCGCCGTATCGAGATCAGCTTTCCTAGATACGATGATACGTATATCCGTGTGGAGGTACAGTTTACCGGACTTGGAGGTCATGAATCTGGAATAGAAGAAAAATAACATTTGATACAATTTACTTATAAATTAATAGTGAAACACGAACTTTATAACTGAACTGTATTTAAGAATCCTTAGAATGGTTTGATCTTTTTTTCAAATTTTGTTTTCAATGCTGCTTCGGAAACCCATCGTTAGTGCGGGCAGCTACACTGGGCAGTAGTACCTGAGGTGGATGAGGTAGCGGAGCCACTTGCGCGCGTGGTGGGGGGGCGGGGGGCGGGGCCCCGCGCCGGCGGGCAGGTGCAGCGTGCGCTGGGCAGTAGTACCTGAGGTGGATGAGGTAGCGGAGCCACTTGCGCGCGTGGTGGGGGGGCGGGGGGCGGGGCCCCGCGCCGGCGGGCAGGTGCAGCGTGCGCTGGGCAGTAGTACCTGAGGTGGATGAGGTAGCGGAGCCACTTGCGCGCGTGGTGGGGGGGCGGGGGGCGGGGCCCCGCGCCGGCGGGCAGGTGCAGCGTGCGCTGGGCAGTAGTACCTGAGGTGGATGAGGTAGCGGAGCCACTTGCGCGCGTGGTGGGGGGGCGGGGGGCGGGGCCCCGCGCCGGCGGGCAGGTGCAGCGTGCGCTGGGCAGTAGTACCTGAGGTGGATGAGGTAGCGGAGCCACTTGCGCGCGTGGTGGGGGGGCGGGGGGCGGGGCCCCGCGCCGGCGGGCAGGTGCAGCGTGCGCTGGGCAGTAGTACCTGAGGTGGATGAGGTAGCGGAGCCACTTGCGCGCGTGGTGGGGGGGCGGGGGGCGGGGCCCCGCGCCGGCGGGCAGGTGCAGCGTGCGCTGGGCAGTAGTACCATAGGTGGATGAGGTAGCGGAGCCACTTGCGCGCGTGGTGGGGGGGCGGGGGGCGGGGCCCCGCGCCGGCGGGCAGGTGCAGCGTGCGCTGGGCAGTAGTACCTGAGGTGGATGAGGTAGCGGAGCCACTTGCGCGCGTGGTGGGGGGGCGGGGGGCGGGGCCCCGCGCCGGCGGGCAGGTGCAGCGTGCGCTGGGCAGTAGTACCTGAGGTGGATGAGGTAGCGGAGCCACTTGCGCGCGTGGTGGGGGGGCGGGGGGCGGGGCCCCGCGCCGGCGGGCAGGTGCAGCGTGCGCTGGGCAGTAGTACCTGAGGTGGATGAGGTAGCGGAGCCACTTGCGCGCGTGGTGGGGGGGCGGGGGGCGGGGCCCCGCGCCGGCGGGCAGGTGCAGCGTGCGCTGGGCAGTAGTACCTGAGGTGGATGAGGTAGCGGAGCCACTTGCGCGCGTGGTGGGGGGGCGGGGGGCGGGGCCCCGCGCCGGCGGGCAGGTGCAGCGTGCGCTGGGCAGTAGTACCTGAGGTGGATGAGGTAGCGGAGCCACTTGCGCGCGTGGTGGGGGGGCGGGGGGCGGGGCCCCGCGCCGGCGGGCAGGTGCAGCGTGCGCTGGGCAGTAGTACCTGAGGTGGATGAGGTAGCGGAGCCACTTGCGCGCGTGGTGGGGGGGCGGGGGGCGGGGCCCCGCGCCGGCGGGCAGGTGCAGCGTGCGCTGGGCAGTAGTACCTGAGGTGGATGAGGTAGCGGAGCCACTTGCGCGCGTGGTGGGGGGGCGGGGGGCGGGGCCCCGCGCCGGCGGGCAGGTGCAGCGTGCGCTGGGCAGTAGTACCTGAGGTGGATGAGGTAGCGGAGCCACTTGCGCGCGTGGTGGGGGGGCGGGGGGCGGGGCCCCGCGCCGGCGGGCAGGTGCAGCGTGCGCTGGGCAGTAGTACCTGAGGTGGATGAGGTAGCGGAGCCACTTGCGCGCGTGGTGGGGGGGCGGGGGGCGGGGCCCCGCGCCGGCGGGCAGGTGCAGCGTGCGCTGGGCAGTAGTACCTGAGGTGGATGAGGTAGCGGAGCCACTTGCGCGCGTGGTGGGGGGGCGGGGGGCGGGGCCCCGCGCCGGCGGGCAGGTGCAGCGTGCGCTGGGCAGTAGTACCTGAGGTGGATGAGGTAGCGGAGCCACTTGCGCGCGTGGTGGGGGGGCGGGGGGCGGGGCCCCGCGCCGGCGGGCAGGTGCAGCGTGCGCTGGGCAGTAGTACCTGAGGTGGATGAGGTAGCGGAGCCACTTGCGCGCGTGGTGGGGGGGCGGGGGGCGGGGCCCCGCGCCGGCGGGCAGGTGCAGCGTGCGCTGGGCAGTAGTACCTGAGGTGGATGAGGTAGCGGAGCCACTTGCGCGCGTGGTGGGGGGGCGGGGGGCGGGGCCCCGCGCCGGCGGGCAGGTGCAGCGTGCGCTGGGCAGTAGTACCTGAGGTGGATGAGGTAGCGGAGCCACTTGCGCGCGTGGTGGGGGGGCGGGGGGCGGGGCCCCGCGCCGGCGGGCAGGTGCAGCGTGCGCTGGGCAGTAGTACCTGAGGTGGATGAGGTAGCGGAGCCACTTGCGCGCGTGGTGGGGGGGCGGGGGGCGGGGCCCCGCGCCGGCGGGCAGGTGCAGCGTGCGCTGGCGCAGGAAGGTGCGGGCGCGCGGCGGCATGCGCGTCAGGTCGTACAGCACCACGAACATCTTGACGAGCGTGCCGTGCGGGTTGAACAGGGACAGCTGCACCGTGCCGGCGCGCGCCACGCGGTACCCGCCCGCGCCCAGCGCGATGTGACCCTGCCACACGCAGTACACGCTCTTAGACACGCATTCATAAATCGGTCACATGTTTGATAGCAGTCTTGAGTACTCTTTTGACATGTAATTTTGCACTGCTAAGAAATAAGAATGACGATGTTTTTGTAATACAAAAATGTAAGAAGTGTCGGAATTACTGACGTAAATTTTGATGAAATCTTTAAAAGTTGAAAATCTCGCAATCGGAATTTTTGCTGATAAAATGTTGTATGGAAACACCATTTCATTTGAAAAGACCTTTTCAACGATAACCCACATGATAGGGTAAATAAAAAAATCCCCCCTCCCGATGTTCGGGGAGGTACCTCAAAAAATGTAATTTTGCTACATTTTATATTTTTGAAAGTGAGATCTACTCTTAAAATATTTTTGTACCACATTACATTAACTTCCGTCAAAAACTGTAGAAGTTACCCTGTGACGGATCGGGACAGACAGACAGACGGACGGACGAACGGACTGGATGATCTTATAAGGGTTCCTCGTAGGGACTACGGAACCCCAAAAACGGATTTTTATTCATTATCAGGGAATGATGAGCTAAAATAAAAAAAAATGTAAACACATTCCCTAAATTTTTGACGGGGTCGCATTCCGATCCGGTTTTGTAAACTAAAGAAAAGTAATGTAAAAATGACAATTATTTCTTAGTAGGCCCTCGGTGGTTTAAAATATTTAGGCATCTCAAGCCCATCGATAAGGGTGCCTAGCTATGCGTCGTCTAGGACGTATTTGTCCGCGGCGCGTGCTCACCATGTAGGGCGCGTTGGTCCCGCCGGGCGCGTAGAAGAACACGGTGACGGGCAGGCGGCGGTGCGGCGGGCAGAACGCGCCGTACGCGCCCAGCTCGGCCGAGAACCCCGCCACCGTCGCCACCGGCTCCAGCCGCCCCTGCAGCGCGGACTCCTCGAAGCTACCTGCCAGATTATCCCAAATTCAACCTTCCGCACTCAGCATCTATGACCTTTATTCATAAATCGATGTCAATAGTGACGGATTTACCAGCAGGCTGAGTAGGCTTGAGCCTAGAGCGGCAAATTTTTGGCGCGGCAAATTTTCGGACCGAATTTTTATAATTTTTTTGCTACCTCATAGAAATCAAAAATATTTCTGCATGACGGTTTTCTGATGTTTTACAGATATAACTCCCCTGGATTTCTCCCAACTCCTCCTATTATTTATTTAGATTAAATTCGTGCGGGTTCCAAGACAATTTAACTTTTCCCCGGGAGTCGTCGAGGGTCAAACCTAGACATCATTATTGGTCACCATTGTCGATCCTGGCTTACAGGAGTTACAGGGGTGGAAGTGTGTGGCGGGACTCAGCATCTATGACCCTAATTCATAAATCGAAGTCAAATCTGAGAGCGGTCTTGAAAATGTCATTAAAAACAAATAAAATAAAGTAAAGATCACCAGACTGTCACACCAACTGTATGGTCCCAAACTAAGCAACGCTTGTACTATGAGGGCCGTACATTGGACTGGGAGCGGTCCCGGTGACACCCAGACCTGGGAAAATTACGAAGAGGCCATTTCCAAAATTCCTGCATTCTTATGTTATAACGGTATTTAATGACATATCAAGATCGCTCTCAGACTTAAGATCGATTTAACAATTAGGGCCTAAATGAACCCTCCCCCCCCCCCCTGTCCCATTCCCCGTCAGGTCGGCAACGTGCGAGCAATGCCTTTTGTATTACAAGCATCTATAGGTAACATGCTTAACATCAGGCGGGTCGTTCATTTGTTTGCTGACTTTCTAAAATACTATAAAGAAAATCTTGGTTCAAAACTGAAAGATGAAACCCTGCCATCTGCAATTCTCAGGGAACAGCTCCAGCATAGGCTGATCTCTTTTTATCACGGGTGTGAATGACAAAGAGAGTTCAGCTCAAGATGGTAAGGTATTCCGAGATGTGATGCTGCCAGTACACAAGCTCACCGAGCAGTCCAGTGCTGGGGCCGAGGCGGAGCTTCGGGGCGGGCTGCTCCTTGCGCGGGGGCGGCGTGGCGGCGCGGGGGGCGGCCGCGGGGGGCGCGGGGGACGCGGGGGACGCGGGGGACGCCGGCGCGGGGGGCGCGGGGGAGATGGGGTGGAACAGTGCACTGGAATACACGAACATCTGTTAGACACTGCTATTAAAACCGTTAAGTGTGTTAAAAACACAGGTTCAAACCACCACCAATCTCGTTTCCAACGTTTTTTTATTAACATTAAACTACAACACAGTGGGAAAATGTATCACACCTCACTAAACTAGCTTTTTTAATTCAATTACCAAAATCTGAGTGGGACTTAATTAGCTTGGTACTTTCTAGTGACAATGGTGTCGCCTGCTCACATTATGTTGCTCTTCCTGAGAATGTACACCATCTTTTATTCATTGAAAAGAGTAACCATTGAGTTTCTCGCCGGCTCTTCCCAGTGGAAGCGGCATTCCGAGCCGGCGGTAGATTCTGACTATTCATTAGTGCTTTGTTGGCATGAATAACATAGCTTTTGAATTTTGTCTATAATCATATTTGTCATAATTAAGCCATGTCGAAGGCTTTCGAAAACTCCAACACTAATCAGCTCATACGTTAAGAAAGAACGGAGATTACCACTCGCTGAACGGTAAAGGAAAACATCGTGAGGAAACACGCACGTCTTTCGAAAGTCTATAACACAAATCCCCCTCGCATTGAGGGGGAATAAGCCCGGTGTAATGGTAATAGACTCGCCCCCAATGTAGTCCAAAATACTATATGAGGTAAAATGTGGGTGTACGCAGTGCACCCGCCTCCACCTGTGGAACACTTACTAACCTTTTGATACCAGATATCCCGTTTATCGAATCGTCAAAGTCGAAGCAGTTATTTCCTCTTCTCAACGGCGCGGGGCTGGATGTCAGAGGCAGCCCTGTCTTCGTATGGAACACCATAGACGCCGCGGAATCGAACCGCCACCTGAACCTGTCCATCTCCGTAGGAGACGGCACCTGAGCATTGACCTTCCGAGGTTCGTCCGGCACCTTCTCAGAATCTTCTGTAACCCTCTGAGGTTCCGAAAACTTGAAATCCACTTCTTCTTTTAGAGATTCCACCATTTCTGGAGTTTCAGCTTTGTCAAAAGACCCATAATCACATTTCTCATAGCAAATATAATCGTCGTCGTTGATTGAGAAGGTCTTCTGACGTTTAGACTCTCGGGGTCTCGAGAAGACCGTGTCCTCGTCTTTCAATTGCAGCTCTTCCATATCCTTCTCCTTCTGAGCGAACCTATCGTTGACAATCTTCTCAATTTTATCGACGATAGGGAAGTAACGCCTCAGTTTGGGTCTTCTGATGAATTCATTATTACTAACACTATAATTATTATCACACAATGTATCACATTTAATTTTAAGCTTCTTATTCTTCTTGCAGTCGTCCTCGCACTTCCGGCGGGC
Organism: Notodonta dromedarius; assembly: GCA_905147325.1. Lineage (NCBI taxonomy): Eukaryota > Metazoa > Arthropoda > Insecta > Lepidoptera > Notodontidae > Notodonta > Notodonta dromedarius. The sequence goes on along the minus strand of LR990186.1, from coordinate 472,227 downwards.
GCCCAGCGACGCCAAATCATAGTTCCCTTCTGATCTTGTCATGCTTCTGTCACACGTGTCACATCTCATCTGTAACGTGTTCCCGCAATCGCACAACTCTTCTGTCTGCGTCGCTACCGTATTGGTGCGTTTGAACTCAGCTGGTGGTGAAATATCAGTATCTACGAATGGTGATCTGGTTTCTATTCTGCTTGCAGGCAATGTCAAATACGTTTGGTTTCTATAACACCCTATGGCTCTGAATCTGTCGAATCTCGCCGCCTGCAGTATCGGTATGGAGGTGTGGCTCTCTTTGCTTTTGGTCTCCCCTTCCGATGAAGTGCTGTCATTCATCTTCTTCATCTTGCATTCTTTTCTTAGTTTCCTCTTGTATTTAGCTATCTCCTTCAAACGCCTGTCGTCGAGTTTCTTGGGTCTGTTGTTGTCTGATTCGTCGTCACAATTGCACTTGTGCTTCCCGTTTTCACTGCACGGCGTGAGCATTCTATCGTCAACCACTTTATGACAATCATCTAATCCATTTTCTATAGTGAGATCATTTAGTTTACCGACTAATTCCTCGTGAATGTTCGTTGGTACCTAGAAATACAAAACAACCGAGTCATTTGGACGTAGTTTTGCAAACTGAAACCAACCTAGAACCACTAACACAAGGTTGGTTTTGGTCTACAGCAGTGCATGTGGGTTGATTCCGTTATGCAAAACGATATCCATTTTTAGGTTTGGTTTCCTAAAGGGGTCACGTATTTGTGTTGTATCGTTATTAAATGTGTTTGTTAATGCTATTTGTTACTTTACACTGTCGAAATATCTATTAAACTGTGTGGGCCATATTTTTGAAGGAAGAAGAAGAATAATATCAAATTTCGTATATTTGTTATAATATCATAAGCTTTAACAGTGTTGAGAGAACATCAGAAATATGAACTGAGTACAAAGATATTCGTCTGCTCGTACCAATAGTAGGGTCAGGCTCTACTTCTGTGGCACCCGCACAGACTAATGACATTAAAACTATGCAAAAGCTAGTTATGTGTTTTTTCTTTAGCCTATTTCGTGCCCCACTGCTTTTCCTCTTTCCCCTTTTTATCACCACATGTCCTTATCTTGGGCTTGTGACCACGTTTTACCCGCAAAGGTGTTCAAATCTTCGCCTTGGCCTGCCACGACGTTAGTGATCATCTTTGGGCGTCCAGGTAGTGTCACGACATGCTAGTTACATTACGTAACAAAAAAAACCCTATTCAAAGATCTATATTCGACCTAGTATCTAATAATCAAGTTTCTACTATGTTGCTATACTAGGTGAAACAGAAAGGGTATACAATTTTATTTTGCAACTTTACTTTGTAAATCTAAAACTATCGACTTCGTGGGACAGTTAAAGTACTAAAGGTTTTGTAGACTTATGAAATCTGTCAACAGCTGTGTCCCTATAACACCTTTTGTTTTTCAAGTTTCCTCCAAAGCTGATCGTTTTAGAATTACAAAGATAAGTTTTGAAAAAAAAGTATACACTTTCTGTTTCAACCTGTATACGTCCTGTGACATACTTATTGAGTACTAGCTGCGCCCGCCGACTTCGTCCACGTAGTATTTAACTTAACAAAAATTTCGGAATTATCGGGATAAAAAGTATCCTATGTGTTAATTCCGGTTATAAACTATATATGTTCAAAATTTCATCCAAATCCGTTCAGTAGTCTTTGCCTGAAAGAGTAACAAACATCCACACTCACAAACGTTCGCATTTATAATATTAGTAGGATACTGATTGGAGAAGTGAAATAAGCGGTACCTCTTTGCTGGTCCTCCGCTTGGGGCAGGAGCACCGGACGGCGGGCACGTGGTGGCGGTGCGAGCGCGGCAAGGAGTCCAGGCGCACGGCCAGCGCGCGGCCGCCGCCCAGGTCCGTGTCGGGGAAGCGGTGGCTGGCGGGCGCGCTGCTGAAGGCGGCGCCGCAGCCGTCGCCCGGGATCCGGATGGAGTACACGAGGTTCAGTTTGCGGGGGTCCGGAGCCGGCTCGGGGTCGTCGCAGTTCGCTTCCAGTTTCTTGTAGTTGCAGGTCTCGCGGCTTAGCTTGCGCCTGAAGGGGGAGGTTAACGTCACCTATTACCATCCGAGACTCTTCAATTTTAGGGACCACTTGTGGCTATTAAAGAATCCCTCACATTCAAGGAAGCCCTGCGAAGCGCGTTTGTAATGCGGTAACCATTGAGTTTCTCGCCGGATCTTCTCAGTGGAAGCGGCATTCCGAACCGGTGGTAGATTCAGCTCACGAGTTTAGGTCCAATTAGTCTAATTACTATCCGTGATGCCTTACAATTGGTCTTCAATCAGCTGTAACAGTCTTCCTTCTTTGGCATTCGGCCGAAACCAGCTATTTTTGTCCCCGCTTTACACCGGAGGGAAGTGGATTTTATTTCCAACTCCTATTATTTCTTTCGATTAAATTCGTGCGGGTTCCAAGACAATTTAACTTTTTCCCGGGACTCGTCGAGGGTCAAACCTCGACATAATTATTGGTCACCATTGTCGATCCTGGCTTTCAGGAGTACCAGTGGTGGGAGAATGTGGTGGGACCAGTCCCATACAACAAAAAAAAAAGATTCTGACTATTCGTAAATGCTTAGTTGGCTTACATGAATTAAAAGAATGTTGAGTTAGGGTGTGGGGCATGCCTATATGGGGCGGAGTGTACCTGCGCTCTGCGGGCGCGGGCTCGGCGGCGGCGAGCCGCGCCAGCCACGCCGACAGCTGGGAGAAGTGAAGCTGCGAGCGCACCGCGTTCAGCAGCCACTGGGACGTGCTGAACGCAGGGCGGTCGTGCCCTCTGCAACAACACAATACCATCACAGACATCATATAATTACTTGACGACCGCTTGGCGCAGTGGTTCGAGCGTGGGCCGCTCGGCTCACTGCACATGGTGGTTGCCGGTCCGATTCCTGCCGGGGAAAATTTCGGAAATGGCCTTTTCGTAATTTGCCCGGGTCTGGTTGTCGCTGGGATCTCCCCCAGCCCATTGTACGGTACCCATAGTAAAAGCTTTGCTTAGTTTGGGACCATACAGTTAGTGGTCTCAGTCTGGCATTAAATGTGTTTGTTATTGCTATTTGTTACGAAATACCTATTAAACTGGGTGGGCCATATTTTTAAAGAAAGAAGAATAAGAAAGATATGCAGAATGTTTCCTTCACCGTAAGCAATTGATACCTCCTCAGAGGCAGTTCCTTGTAGGGACTACGGAACCATATAACTTAGTGGGTTAATGAGACTAACTTGTTGAGATGCGCGGTCATGGTCCACCTCTCGAGCAGCAGGGTACGCCGTGGCAGCGCTTCGAACGCGCCGCCCTCCGCCAGCCGCAGCGCTGAGTAGCATTCCTGGCACTCGGGGGCTAGGAGCACCTGGGTACCGGACACCACGTGTCACAACAACCTTTAAACAGCCTAGCGGTAGCCAACCTTCTACAGCTCATATACAGGTTGAAACAGAAAGGGTATAATTTTTTTCAAAACTTAACTTTGTAATTCTAAAACTGTCCGCTTTGGAGGAAACTTGAAAAACAAAAGGTGTTACAGGGATACAGCTGTTGACAGATTTCACAAGTCTACAAAACCTTTAGTACTTCAACTGTCCCACAAAGCCGATAGTTTTAGATTTGCAAAGTAAAGTTGCAAAAACAATAGTATACCCCTTCTGTTTCACCTAGTATGGGCTGTTTTGACTTTTGTAAACATAATCCTCTCACAGAATCTCGGCGGAAAGTAGCCATTAATAGCTGCATTTCGTGAAAGAGCCAGAAGACTAATACCGTCCTCTGTCCTAACTCCCTTCAGGGCGACAACGGTGCGAGCATTGTGTTAGGTATTGCAAGCATCTATAGGCTACGATAACTTAACATCCGGCGGGTCGTACGTTTGTTTTCCAACTTAGTTATGTGAAAAAAGTATGTGTAGTGTATGTATTGGACCAACCTCAATGCAGACGGGTATCTGATCGTTCCACAGGGCTTGCACGTGGCTGTTCAGCAGTGCTTCGACGCCAGGCTTCACCTCCTCGGACTCCGGCTTCGGTTGACTTAGGACCTGGAAATGGGAGCGAAATAACTATAGTTTAGTTCCCACTTGGAAACATTAAAAGATAGAGTACGCTGTAAATGTACTAGGCTTCTAGAAGTGACCAGTAGGTTTCACTACCTTAAAAACTTAGCTATTCCCCTCTACCCTAGTGTACCTTTATATTCCTGTAACACAGGGCATCTCTCTTACTCTTTTGTTAATTCCCTATCACTTTGCATTGGACTACATTTATTGTTTCTCCACCTATGGCAGGAAAATCAAAGTTATCCTTCCAGAAATATTTTTTAAAGTACCCTGGGTATCATAGCTTGGTGATAGATGATACGACTGTAGTCTTTGACGGTGGATACAGCCGATCAACAGATAGACGTAAAGCATTTAGAGAGAGACAAGACTCACCCTCCCGTAGCTCCGTCTCTTTCTGTTCGGCGGTTGACCTAACCGTGTAATAGAGTAATGAGGGCAAATAAAATTCAGATCGCCAGATGTCGCTTCTTTGGAATCAGCTCACGTTATCTGTGGTTATTTCTGTCAGTGTCACTACAAATATGTCAGAACTGTCAATGTTAATGACAGTCCACTCCAACGTGACTCACCCCTGGAGCCCCCCTTAATGCTGATGTCATGACAGGAGGAGCGCGAGCGGTCTGGTCCAGTATTTACAAAGATACTAGGAGAGCATGACATACCTGGTGGCTAGTGGAAGGCTTGGCAGCGGCCAGCTTGGCTTGCAGCAGGCGGTCGTGCTGTGTGGGCGGGCGGCCCGCAGGGCTGGCGCTGCGGGACCTCACGATGAGCCTTCCCAGCTGCAGCAGGAGGGCCGGCCCGCTCGCCGGCGCCGACGACGCCGCCGGCACTGGCTCGCTGCTGTGCATCTGTGAAGAATCAAATTCTTTTATGAATGTTTTAGTGAGTAAAGGACCCCCACACTTGTAACTGATATGCTTCTAGTCCAAGGTCCCGTCAATACTCAGGGCATTCAAGTATTAAAATATGAACTACAGCCCAATCTCAGTAAAAACATTTCCCTTACTTGGAGGTGCTCAAAGGACATCTCACATTACCAGTAATCTTTGAAATATAGTCTCGCTTACGCCTCCACACGCTCTTTGGTCTTTCATTTACAAATGAATAAGAGAAAGGATGGATGTCGTTTCCGACATCGTGAACTTTCCGTCAGCTGTGAATAACCCCCCCCCCCCCCCCCCCCGGATCCGATGAGGAATAGAGCTAACAAAGGAAATGAGATGCAGTCATCTATCGCTTTTGTATGTTTATTACACAAGGAATAAGGAAGGTGAGAATTACTTGCACCCAACCCTGACATGCATACAACCCTGTGCCAAAAGGCTATTGGCCAACGTTTCTTTCTTCTTAAAACTGTGTCACAACCACTGTCGGAGTCTGCGGGGCGGGGACCACCCTTGACCCAATTGCCGATGCACCCCCGCGCCCCCCGCACCCCGCCGACCGGGTCAGGGCTGATGAAATTTTTAAGCTACATTTTGCACCAAACGCTCTTTTATAGCTAATGTCTGGCCGTAGTCACCAAACTTTTGGTTACTTATTTGATTTTGGAAATGGAAAACATGAGCCTTTGTAAAACTAATTTATAAGGTAGGTATCTAGATTACTGAGCAGACATGTGACATAATCCTACTAATATTATAAATGCGAAAGTTTGTGAGTGTGGATGTTTGTTACTCTTTCACGCAAAATCTACTGAATGGATTTGGATGAAATTTGGAACATACATAGTTTATAACCTGGATTAACACAGAATACTTTCCTTAAGTCTACGCGGACGAAGTCGCGGGCAGCAACTAGTATCAACATACATACATACATACACGGTGTAACAGAAAGGCTATATCATGCCTTCGATCCTACGTTATTTGAGCTGCTTGCAATTATATTGTGACGTCATAATTTTAATATATCAATTAATAAAGAACTTGACATTGTACATAATTCTAACTATCTGAGCTGTAGTCAAATGGCTACAACTTGACTCTTCCACCTTTAATCTATATATATAAAAACTAGCTGTGCCCGCGACTTCGTCCGCGTGGAATTTAATTGACAAAGTTTCATACAAACTTTCATCCCCTATTTTATCCCCTTGGGGGTAGAATTAATCAAAACCCTTTCTCAGCGGATGCCTACGTCATAACATCTACCTGCATGCCAAATTTCCGCCCGATCCGTCCAGTGGTTTGGGCTGTGCGTTGATCGATCACTATGTCAGTCAGTCAGTCAACTTTGAGTTATATATATATAGATGAATGTTGCCATATAGGTATAAAGTTTCATCATAAAATCAACTATACTCCATTTATTATAACATTAGACATAAGAGGCTCGCAGAAGCAGGGATGCAAAACATTTTAAGTCCAAATCAAAACAACTTGTATTTAGAGTCATTACATTAAAATTGTTTTAACATAACTTTTGATAGGAAAACAGTAACAAGTAACAATTAAATCACGAAAATTCGACAGCAATAACAAACAAGGTATTCACAGGAACTTAGAGTGCAGGCGAATGACATAATGACAAACACTGACAGCACATTATTTGCGTAAATTTCATAGATAACATAGTCCGACATAATTAGAAATACCCTGCTGTCATAACCTCTGAAGGGATTAGGTAACATTTTAGATTCGGTAGGATTATAGTGAAACGAAAAACGTTCCCGGTATGTTCACCCCTGCTTCTTTTAGGTTTTTAGCATCGACACTAATTTTAAATTATTATGAAATAATAATTATTTAAATGAAAGGCAATATATTTAATAAGATAAATAATTAATATTAATACAGTTAGGTGTGACAAGCTGGTACATTAATAGATTATAATAAATTCGACGTCAATCGTAACTGTAACTCGTTAATTGGACTTTTATTACAAAGTGGACACTAAAAGTAACCTTTTTTAACTTCTGTCTAATGCTATAACAAATGGAGTATAGGTATACTAGAAACGTGACATTTTATGACATTGGTAAGTATTACTCAATAATTGCACCTGGCAACAGTGTAGCGTTATTGATCGGTTATCGTTCAACTGGGTGCCTAGGTCACTAGTTGACCAACTTCCATTGCGTACTTAAATTGTATAACGGTGACTTTCACATATCAACACGACCTTAACCCTAGCAGACTTAAACAGACACTTCAAACATATTCAGAACATCAAACTTTGGTTGATGAACTCTTCACCAAAACCTTTTTAGGGATAATTGATTGACTCAGGCGTTACTTTGCGGAAATCCATTGTAAAACAATTTAGGAGAAGGACCCACCACTCACCCTTGGCTTGTTAACCTCCAAAATTATAAATCAAATAGGTTGATCGATAATGGAAGAGGTTAACAAAAACTAACTGCGTCGGTCGTGTTTGTCAGTCATGAGTGTCAGGGACCCTAATAATGTGCAATTTTCCGCGGAACAAAGCGAATTAAAAGTAAAATTCGACACGTGTTTCGCCTCTGAACGAGACATCCTCAGGAAAGTTGGGCTACGAATGACTGACAAATTAGGGTCCCTGACACTCATGACTGACAAACTCGACCGACGGAGTTAGGTTTTGTTAACCTCTTCCATTATCAATCAACCTATTTGATTTATAATTTTGGTGGTTAACAAGCCAAGGGTGAGTCGTGGGTCCTTCTCCTAAATTGTTTTACCTTTTTAAGGGTTCGTCGTCCCTACGAGGAACCCTTATAAGATCTGTCCGTTCTTCCGTCCGTCCCAGTCTGTCACAGTAACATAACTTGTACGGTTTTTGTCGGAAGTTGACGAAATTTGTTACCATAATAGATGTCAAATCAAAAAAAAATCCCCAAATATTGCTTTTTTTTAAGCTACCCCATGAAGCGGAGTTTTGTTGAAAAGGTATTTTCAAATGAAACGGTGCTTCGATACAACATTTTACTATCAAACATTGTTTGCGAGATTTTTAGCTTATAAATATTGTTAGTCAAAATTTAAGACGTAATGAATTCCGACACTTTTTACATGTTTATGATAATCGACAAAACTACTTAGCCAAAAATATCATTTCGTTATTGAAATGGCTACGGAACCCTACATTGTGCGTGTTTTTTTTAAGATGATTACTATAAGTCGCAAGAAGTTTTTAGAAATGCTTGTGCAAAAGGCTTCAAATATCACGTCGACTACCCATCGAAAACCGGGCCTTACGGACGATCGCTTAACTCAGCTATATTTAGCCAGCCCCCCGCTAAGTGGACTATCACCGATATACCTACAAACGTGAGATAGTAAGTATAAAAACCGTAACATCGGAATTATTGGAATGAATCCAAAAACGTGGGGCCCGGCCGCGTGCGCAGTGTATACGCCGTTTATTTGTTTATTTATACACAGAATGATGGAAATGTAAGATGTAAACTATGGATACGTGAAAATCTGTAAAATTCATTCAGAACTTAGTGCATTTGCCAGTTTGATCTAAAGTGACGTCCGAGATCGCGGGAATTCTTTACGCCGGAAATCAATAACGAATCCTGATGCAAGTTTTACATGATAACCCAAAAAAGGGTGTGCAATGTATTCTGGGTTGAGTTTCTTTGTGCTACTTCTGAGCGCCCAGTGAGGAGCCGTAACAATCCTTACATTACGACCGCTTGGCGCAGTGGTTTGAACGTGGGTGCTGGCGGGTTCGATTCCCGTCGAAGTAAATTTCGGAAATGGCGTTTACGAAATTTGCCCAGGGCTGGCTGTCACTGGGATCGCCCCCATTGTACGGTACCTATAGTTCAAGCTTTGCTTAGTTTGGGACCATACAGTTGGTGTGTCAGTCTCGCGATATTTTTATTTTATATATTTACTTATTAGGAAAGTTCAGGGCAGAGACGTATTCTTTATTATTTCCCACAGGGTGTGATGTAGGAGCTATAATGCAAACAGCTCTTGGTTAACAGAGGCTTAATAGATGTTTTTTTTGCTAGTTAGGCACACAAGCAGACGTACCACCTTTGGGGGTGTTCAAACTTGCCTGAAAGATTCCGATGTAGGAAATGACGGCTTCCATCCTCCTTTTACAAATCAATTAGAAGGAGAAATGAATTAGAAGAGACCTGACTACTAGGCCTCATCTAAGTTCGAGGGGTTTCAGGCCCTAGTTCATAATTCTGGCCCAGTGCGGTTCGGTCAACCTAACAGTTGTGTGTTCCGTATATTGCAAAATAACCTAGTTAATATCGATAAGCTATCGGCAACTCTTATCGGAGATATTATCGCGCACGCAAGGTCGACGTCGGCTGATACGGATATTATCGTATTACACAATTATATTTTGATGATCATGTTGTTTTTGAAGCAAGGGACCGTAACAGGTTTGATTTCTGATGTCGGAATACTGCCCTACCTGGCCAAGGGCGATGGACCACAGAAAAGAAAATAGTATAGAATGAGATTCATTCTAAATGTGTGTCGAAACAGGATTCAATATTTTCATTTTATTACTTATGAATCTAATTCAAGTTTCTAAATGTAATTGATGGTTTTATCAAGTAATGCAATGATTGCAACACCTACATCCATATTTTAAAATGTCCAAAGTGTTTAGTTATTCGTTTATTGCATTTAAACATAACCACTACTATAGTTTATGAATAGTTAATCCACATATTCTAAAATTTGGCCTAATTACTGTTTACTTCTTTCTCATGGTCGTGATGGCACTTTAGGTATGATTTGACAACAGAATTCTGTTACATACGTAATTAAATAAATTTGCGACTTCAGTTTGTCGTAATAAATATTATTATTAAACCAGTGTCGCCTGTTTCAATACACTGCTAAATATTTATGAGCATTTGGCTTCTCATTTCGTTTTCCACGCGCAATACAATAATAGCGTAAGATGACATTTCAATGTATTTTTTACACAGATACGCACATTCACAAGACTCGTTTTATTTCAGTCATGTGACAGGTTTTTTTTTAAATATGGTTCCTTACTTTTAAATAATTTGTCATTCATAAATAATTTGATATTGCAAACTAACATTTTATATTTACAGTGAAAGTTTAAATTAGAACGTGATAATGGAGGTGGTTGACACATCATTGCTTATTTACGTTTAGATATCGTAAAGTCATTACAAATTTTACGACGCGAATAACATATGGGCGATATTTAAACATGAACAATGATAACACAAACTCACAAAAATAATTTATTTAATATAGCCTTTATTACTTTACAGTTACAATTGAGAATCACTAAACAATACCTATTTGTTTGACGGAATTTTGCAAAAATGTATGTCCATTGTTATGACGGAGCGCAAAAGAGACTGAATGTGGGTCTTGCGTAAGTACGAGTGAGACAAAGAAATATTTGTCAACATTTCCAGTGTATATTTAGAATCGCCATTTATCGTCGGTGGATTGTACGAGAAGTTTAACTCTCCTGATACCGGTAAAGATATAGCATAATGATTGACAATGTATGACATAATTTGGGTCAAATTTTAAGGACTTATAATGCACAACTATATTCTTAATTGACTTTAGCCTGAAATCAGGCCAAACTCAATCAACTATCCCTAAATATCGGGGATGATACATTTGTATGATCCCCGATATTTAGGGATATTCAGAGACATAACCAGTGGACCTACTATTAGCTTAAGGGTTAGACCAGTTACGAGGCATGCCTTTTAAGTTCTGTCGTTTCCATAATTCCCGGCAATTTTGAATTTGGAACTGTTCTATATTCGAATGTGTTTAAATTTCGAATCTCAAAACAGTTGAATGTATTAGGATTAATGTTATTGTTTAGTCACAGCGTCGATTAGAATCTGTCAGGTTACGTACGAAAATGAATCTTTCTAAGGAAAATGTTCGTGCAATAATTTTCTACAACTTTAGAAGAGGCCTGACACGGCTTCAGTGTTTTGAAGAGCTAATATCTGTGTTCAGGGATGAAGCCCCATGTCTGCGGACTGTCGAACGCTGGTATTTAGAATTCCAGCGTGGACATACTAGTGTTAGTGACAAATCTCGCGAAGGTCGCCCAAAATCTGCATTCACTGAAGATAACATCATTGGAGTGAGACAACTAATTCTCGAAGATCGTCATGTGACGTATCGAGAGATAGAGGCTCTATTAGGCATCTCAGGGACAACCATTCAGAAGATCTTGCATGAAGCGCTTGGTGTAAGAAAGCTAGTTTGCCGTTGGATACCGCATCTGCTTTCCGACGATCACAAGGCGGCCCGCGTCAGATGGTGTAAGAAAACTCTGCAAAGGTTCAACCGAGGAGAGTCAAATCACGTCTACGACATCATCAGTGGTGACGAATCTTGGATCTATGCCTACGATCCTGATTCCAAACAACAATCTACAATCTGGGTCTTTCAAGACGAGCCAAAGCCGACTAAAGTTGTTCGTTCTCGAAGCACTTCAAAGAAGATGGTGGCCACGTTCGTTAGAAAAACCGGCCATGTTGCGACTATTGCACTTGATGATCGTAGAACGGTTAACGCAGAGTGGTATACCACAGTTTGTTTACCACAAGTCATCGCCGAACTTCGAAAATCTAACTCAAAGCGACGCATCATCCTGCACCACGACAATGCAAGTTCACACAGCGCTCGTCAAACGATTGAGTATTTGAAGCAGGAAAAAGTAGAAATTCTTGACCATCCTCCATACAGTCCTGACCTAAGCCCTAACGATTTTTTTACATTTCCTAAAATTAAGAAAAGTCTTCGTGGTCAAAGGTTCCAGTCCAGTGAAGAAGCAGTCGACGCTTTCAAGTCAGCCATTTTGAACACCCCCACTTTAGAGTGGAATAAATGTTATAATAACTGGTTTGAGCGAATGGAAAAGTGTATTAAGCTACGTGGTGAATACTTTGAAAAACAATAAAAAGTACTATAAGGTTCTAGTTGTGTTTTTTTCTTCAAACGACAAAACTTAAAAGGCATCCCTCGTAATAGTATTTTTGCCCTCCAAAGCACGGTATGTTTTCATTCGACAACCAACCTAAAGCAGGACAAAGTAATATCTGTCAGGATGCTTGTTATCTGAGACCGCTGCTTATCCCCGTCACGGTAAACGGATGTTAAACACGTGTTTTTAATTGAAACAATGAAACAACTACGCAGTTACCAGGCAATCAGGAAACCAAGAAGTTCGCACACGCGCTAATTTGAATAGACCTTCGATAGCCGTAGCGACCTAATTACTACTTTATCACGTCTGTACTAAAGTTTAAACTTATACGTGTCTCTAAATCAGTAGCTGACTGTATTATGTATGAAACGGTTTAGGAATATATTATCTGATTTTTATTATTAAATACGGGGAGCCTAGTAAACAATTATTGTATTATGTTTTACATATAACCTTGAATAAATTAATTAATTCTTAAATTTTACTATACCACTAAATTGTTTAACCCCACACACCACATGATCCGATACCCGAAAGAAAGAGACACAACAGTACAGAAGTAGAAGCAGATATCAGCTGTTCTCTTTCATTGTATAGAAGTATCTCTCTCTGTCAGGCACCTGATCAAGTTGTATGTAAGGGTTTAAATTAGACCTACTTGCAACAACCCGGATAAGCGTTAAATTACTCTGTAAAAATGTAGTTTATTATTGCCGAAGAATGACTATTGAACTCGCAAGCAAGGTTGAGAAGATTTATTTTTATTTTACAACAAAATGGTTTTTTCTTTTGTTCAAAACAGGTTTACTTGTATTGAAAACACGTGTTTTAAAAACTTTATTTTATTTATGCCAATGCTGCTCACGAAAGTCCTGGTTGACGTAGCCGGGTCTTAGGGTAACCTGGGACTGGGGCCCACCTATCTCATTTCTCTGGTTATGTCCTAGTTTGTAAGACGTCATGGAAGCTTCCAGTCAGGGTTTTCGCCTTTCACAGATAAGATACAACACAATGTTATTGCGTTCAAAAATCATTATGTAACTAACATAATACCTACTGCCTTTGAACAACGCATCTGATACTACGTAATTCGCTAGGTATACAAGGTGACACATAATGGGTATACTTTTTTTTTCAAAACTTAACTTTGTAATTCTAAAACCATCAGCTTTGGAGGGAACTTGAAAAACAAAAGGTGTTATAGGAATACAGCTGTTGACCGATTTCACAAGTCTACAAAACCTTTAGTACTTCAACTGACCCACAAAGCCGATAGTTTGAGATTTACAAAGTTAAGTTGCAAAAAAATAGTATACCCTTTCTGTTTCACCTAGTATATATTGTCCTGTGAATCCTGTGATTCATTAGTCGATTTTGAGCATTTACCAGAAATACCCCTCTGTACAAAATATAATGAGTATGGTTTGACCCTACATGCCCTTTCCAAACATTCTTCATTCCGTGGGTTAACCTATGCCAAGCCAGGCTAGGTACTAATAACCCTAGGTGGGATTAAATTAAAGATCACGCTTCACTACCCATCGAGTCCCGTCCACCCAGCTACTAGGCGCCCATAACGCTATAAGAGCTTTTGTATGTTAATAAGACCTTCATAACATGCCAACATAACGCAACAGTCCCAACACAACACAATCAAATTCAATTCTAAATTCCATCGAGTTAAGAATCAAATTAAATAAATTACTTATACGACCTTTTGAAATTAGAATAGAAGCGAGGTAATCCGTAATTACATTTCCGTTATAACATTTCGAGCTATATTACTAGTGGGACATAGCTGAAAATTCAATGTACAAGTTTGGATGTACGTCGTTTTTCGAATATGGTCTGTTCGAATGCACTGTGACGTCACTACTCCCCGAGCCCTTCTGACCTAGATCAGCTGTCGTCAAGCGGAAAGTATCAGTGCACACAGCTAAAATCGCTTAGCATCATAAACGTTTAATACCCAATGAAATCTTCACGCTTTATTCAGCGTATTGGCAGTAAAGCGATTAAAGCAACGACCGTTTAATTATAGAACGCCAAACGAAATCTATGTTTGCGCTTGAATTTTCGAAACAGGGCGTCGTGTGGTCTGGGACTGGTTATAGTGATGTGATTATTTAATCGATTTTAATGATTATGTATAAGTTTTATTCGATTATTTATGTCGATAATCCGACGTTATTCTAGCTGTAGTGAATCCCTCCTTTGTTGCAAGTAACAGTAACTTTCACTTAGTTGATGTTCGCCTCCAACGCGAATAAAAACTAACTGCTTCTGTATTTTGCTTGTAAATGTCTTCATTCTAGAATAACAATGGCGATAGTAATTTGAGTAATGAATATCGTCAATAAACCTTGATATTATGCTGAATGTCAAAGATTATTCATGCAAATATTACTATTTGCATCCGGTTTTTCTTTGAATAACAGTAAGTATTTATGTTCTGTATTCCCGTATGTGTAGCTGCGTGGCAATTTCATTTCAAACCGTCTCCGGAACGGTACCGGAGAGAAAACGGCTAATAACACTTAATAATGATTATTATGCTTTGCGAAATGAAACGAACGGAATGGTTGCGCATTTTTAAAACATTTACGTTCACTGACAATTGTGTAATGCCTTGTTATTGAAGATGAGCCGTTGAGAATGTGCATTCATTAAATGACTAGTCTGGCAACAAATCGCTCGACATTTCAGACGATTTCTTGGATGGCTGAGGGCTGTCATATTCTACGTGTATAATATATCAAATCAATCTTCGACTCAACTGTACTAAATCGATAATCGATATTCGCACACCACTATCGCACACACGTTAGAGGAATTGACGCAACAACTAGAGGAAACCTTGGCACGAATAACGTTCAGCCGATCACGATTTTAATCGAATGTAGCCATTAATTTTTAGTTTTTACCGCGCTAATTCAAGCGAGTCGGCAATCGGAACAATTAGTCGATTTTTGTATATCTAATGTCTTTCCCAACCTTACTATTGCCTTTTTATAGCTACGTAGCTAACCCTATTTATGTATCTTCTATTAGAATATGCATTGAGTAAATTGAACTGACACTATTGCTTTGTGTTATTGTGTTACATCATAGATAAATATTGTTTAACTTCAGATAAAGACAAAATTGTAATTTTTCCAACTAAATTAAAAATGGTACAAGCATTAAACTTCTGCGTTAATAGGAACGGGATTCATTGAATGTCATTTGTCATGTCAATTTTGACAACGTATACTTACGATTTTTGGTCAAACGACACCCATTGCTCGATGGCAGACAGAATAATTATTTACGATGGTGATAATCTAAATAGACCAGCGTGAGATTTAATTAACCTCGATATTTGATTATGTCGGTACTATAAAAATCATTTTAAAAAACTTGAGAGGTATCAAGGGACACCCGGATGGAACGAAGTTGCAATATCCGGAACTTGTGCAGAAACACTGTCAGGATTCATTATTGTTATTATTTTGTATTATTTACAATGTACAAAACACCTGTATACACTCAACAAAAACAATCGTCGCGACACCACGCTGTTCAATGCGAAATTGAAAGACGAAACGAAAATAACTGGCTTGCTTTCTATAAGAGAGAGAGAGAGAGACAGACAGAGAAACACGCGCACGCCGCACGGCTTACAACTATAGCAAAAAGTGTCGTTACAACTTTTGGTCTTAATTTTTTCCGTCTAGCCCCCTTTCGCAACGCGCGATAAGGAACTTCGTTCCCAAAAGTGTTTATAAATGACTAGCGGCCCGCCCCGGCTTCGCACGGGTACATTGCGGTTACATTATTCGAGTTTTAGTAAGGATCTCTAATTTTTTTGAAAATATATTATAGCCTATGTCACCCGGGGATAGTGTAGCTTCCCAACAGTGAAAGAATTTTTCAAATCGGTTTAGTAGTTTCGGAGCCTATTCATTACAATCAAACAAACAAAGTTTTCCTCTTTATAATATTAGTATGAGTATTTATACTGGACTTTTCCTTTGCTGCCTATGACGGGTGAATGAAATGCAACGTTTCCATGGCATCCTTCTTCTAAGGCCTGTTGAATATTTTGTCCATTAGATATTTTTTTTACTCTAGATTGGGTCACATTTTCTTACTTCATTTAATCATTGCACTACGAAAAGATAAAGATAAATAAGTAGCTACCAGAAACATTTGTGTGCCCCGTAAAAATATAATATGACGTCATCTTTCTAGATATTATGCCATCCTGGTACCGCCCGAGTGATGACTCAAAACAAAGCGGTCACTTACTGTATTTTTCCATCACTCATAATTATTTTTTGGGCATTGCATTGCAACATATTTATCACAATTACAAATTAAGGAATTACACACGATTTGAACGGAAATTTTAGACATAAACTTCTTATAAAAATACCTAAATGTATATCAATATAGAAACAAATGTCATGTAACATCCGTCCATATGGTTTGTGGTTTTAAACAATTGTTACCTTTAGCTGATAATGTTACTACGTATTGTGTTCAATGTAACCGCTGTGCATTTATGATAGCCTGGTACTTTGAATTGTGAGCAAACGCCTCCACTAGCAAGAAGGATCAGATTTGCCCATTTGTAAATTTGATTGGCGACATGATCTGACGCCCGACAGAGGGGGACAGAACTATGCGAAGAAAAAGGACACACTGATTGTATTTCGTAAGAAAATAATCGTTTGGATAACTTCCCAAGCCTCCCACCATTGTGGAACACGCATCGGATCGAAATAAAAGGTGTACCAGGTTCAAACCACGGTTCGCAACTCTGGAATTGTCTGGTTTCCTATGCAAATCTCATTTCTAACAAAGATTAAGGACACTTGCTGAACGGTGAAGGGAAACATCATGAGGAAATCTACACATATTTCGAAGATGTGTGAAGTTCGCCAACGCGCACAGGGGCAGTGTCATGGACTATAGGCCCACACTAGCTGAGCCCGCGACTTCGTCCGCGTGGAATTTAACTTAACAAAAAAGCCCGCTCCCGCGTTCTGAGCCCGCGCGACAGGACCCATTTTTTTAACTTTGTTTTTCTAAAATAAAAGTAGCCTAAGTTACTGCTTATAACAACAGCTATCTACCAGTGAAAGTCCCGTCAAAATCGATCCAGCCGTTTCGGAGATTACCCGGAACAAACACACAGACAGAGAGACAGACAGACAGACAAAAAAATTTTAAATCGCGTTTTTGTTATAGGTGTCGTATGTACTTTAATATGCATTTAGTGAAAAGGTGTTATTTTGATATAACAAACAGACACTCCAATTTTATTTATTTGTATAGATTGAAGGGGGATATTCCCGGAATAATAGCAATAGGCCGGTCCAACCAGCACATGTATGAGCTGTAGTCAATTAGCAACAGATTGTCTTTGACACCGTTCAATGTGACGGTGTAATATTACATTGTTACCCTAGGGATGAAAGTAACTTACTTAGTCCCGAGACCTTATATGTATATAAGTCTTAAACCCGAGGTAAACACTGTGATATTATTTATCATTTTAATCATTGAAAAAATGGTATATATTTTGCCCAAATCTGTTATTTTAAAGAAATAGTTGAAACGAAATTATAATTAAGTCTTTTAATAAAAAAAACTTTAATGAATACTGCACATTATGTTATTTCAATTTAAATCGCGCTGTAATTGAGTGCCTGAGATCGTTGTCAAATACATGACTATTGTTGAATAAAAAAAATGAGAAAATAGCACAGACTTTAAATCTCTGTGGAAAATAGAACTAGTTTTTTTTTATAATTTGACAGCTATCCGTTGAAAACGATTATCCCTAGGGCTGAAAAGTACACACTCGCTCCTCAGACAACTTCAGACCTACTTTCCGAGTATGAGTAATGAAAAATTACAATTTCTCCAAGACCTCAAGTTATATGGCCCATAGATGCGAATAAACCACTACCAGATGTCGGTTCTGCTGCGTTCACATCAACTTTCACTAGTGAAGTGAGCGCACCTCAGCCGACCTTGTTTAGCCGACTGCGAGAAGCAAAAAGAGGTTGAGTGTTTTGCAATTCGCCATGCGAGCCGGCTTACAAACTCGTTCAGCAGCACCTCGAGAGCAGTCTTCTAAAACCAAGGAAGTTTTAAAAAACGCATCGTAATGATCGCTATAGGTCTACCAGAATCTCATGGCAAATGGGGAAATAAAAATTTGTTGTGTGCAATACTGGGGAAATTGGATTAAACGATCTTGATACTGTTTAAGTTTTATTTATATCTTTAGTCATTAATTAACATGAAGTATACTAGGTATGTGTATGAAGAATGTTGTTATACATCGGGTTCTTAACATAGGAAAATATGACAAAGAAAATAAATCCAATCATATATTACTTTATGTACTAATTTATTATAATGTTACGTACACGTACAGGGGTAGGTACAATTAATGCCGTTAAACGTGTAAAAAGGGTTTATTTCGCTCTCCACAAACTCGACAAATACACAGCACTACACTAGTTACACACAACAAGCACCGTTCCGAATCAATTAGCAGACTCGCAGTATTCCAATATTATCGCTCAGGTCACTGGTATATTGCTCTTCGTTCGCTTACTTTAGTTCCGTACACTGTCGCTTCCAAGAAGTAACTAACTCGCTGCCTGTCGTCGACTTCTTATATATCGAATAAAGATGCGAGCTGGTGTTTTCCTGAACATTCTCGGAGGTATGTAAGTAATAATAATCGCAATCGAACGATCCCGAGACTCATTGTTGGCTTTCCTTTGTATTCGTTCGCGAGTAGGTATTCGCCGCCGTCGCGCCGATAACGCAAAGGCGTTCACCTTATACCTACAATCTCGAACATTCAATTTTTGAGACCTTTCATAATTAATCGATGGAGTACATCTAGACTAACAATGCGTTTTTGTATAAAGCTGATAAAATAAGGATCCTTCGAGATATTTGACCAAATAGTTTCTAGGTCGCAACAATAATATCGGTTAAAAGTTAATAACTCATTCAGAACTAGAAAATGATTCCAAGAACTCCACTTGCATTTCTTGTTCTTCATCAGATGATGAAGATAAAGAGGTATTTATTATAAATCGCTCTTCCAGCATTTCAATTATTTTATCTTTCTCGAAGAAATCGTTTTCAGTTTTCTTTACATGTTCACAACATTTTCGCCAATCCTCTGCACCGATTTGTGAGAAAGCTTCTTCTGTTAATAATTTAATGTCACTTGCAGGCCTATTAACATTTTTATCAGCAACTTTTTGCTTCATTATACCCCAAATCATTTCTATAGGATTCAATGTGCAATGATAAGGTGGGAGCCTTAAAACTTCGTGACCGTGCGATTTTAATACTTCATCTATCTCATATAAGGGCGCAGACATGTTTTGTTTCACTACTTCAAGTAGTTGACATTTACGCCAAAGATCATCATAATGTACATCATTTGCACGAAGCCATTCTTTTATATCAGCGATACGATTGGCTTGTGTGGGCGGTTTGTTCAAACGTACGGAATGATAACTAGCATTGTCCATAACGATTAGTGAAGGTCTTGTCAAATTTGGAATTAGCTTCTCTGTCACCCATTTTGTAAAATTGTCCTTATTCATGTCGTGGTGATAGTCAGCAGATACACTTGTTGACCTGTACACCAGACAACAATTTGGTACAAAGCCATTTTCTCCACCAGCGTTTACAATAATCCACCTCGTTCCAAGTGATATGCTTTTAGATGGACCTGCAATATCTTTGCTTTGCCAGCACTTGTTCACAGAACATGAACCATGAATATAAGTTTCATCTAAATAAATTACATCCAATTTATTTTGCTCTTCAGCTTCGCGGTTTTCCTTTATACGCTTCAAAAACTTATATCTTTGAAGTTTTATGTCATCTCTCTCCATCAAAATGATCCTTTTTGATTGGCATTTAACATATTCAAAACCTATCTCCTTAAGTATAAGTCTGTAAAAAATAATAAAATTTATCATGTTACTGAAACGATAGCTTAGCCAATCATCAACATCAACATCAGTCTATATACGTCCCACTGCAGGACACAAGCCTCATCTTACGAGTGAGAAGGATTATTACTTAATATTTTTCTTACCTCAAAGATTCTCTCCCACCGTTGAAATCAATTTCTTGTCGAAGAATTTGTAACAGTTTCATTACTGTTGGAATTTCCTTCCGAACTGTATAGAATTCATTTACTTTATTCTTTATCAACTGTAAATCGAAACTGTCCAAGTTGATTTTCTTCTTCCCCCCTCTCCTCTTTTTACCAGGCGTGGAAAATACACCATCGTTCGATGTGCCCTCACCTATGATTCGCCGTATAGTAGTACTGGAAACCCCTATAAAGAAGCTATAATTAAGTAAGAAAAATATAAAATAAACTAAAAGTATCAAAACAACTCAGTCCAACTTACCGGTCAACTCTACGACGCGCTTTAAAATCAAAGATTGAGTTTGATTTACGCCTTCTTCTTCCCTTATTTTACGATACACATTGAAAACAATATTTCTCGCTTGAGATCGAAGTGGCTTTTTCGACATTTTCACAAAAACAATAAATTGCCAAGAAGATATCACAAAATCTCAACAGCGGTTGACAAACCTTGTACTTTGATTTGGCAGGTGACAATGGACATTGCCATATGAAAGTCACATTTTTTTTATATTTTTTAATGCCATGAGATTCTGGTAGACCTATATCGAGAAAGCTTGCTGTCAGTGTCATTATCTATCTATATATATAAAAATGATTTCTTTGTCTGTATGTCCTTTATAGAATCGTAAACTATGCATTTGATCATGTCACGATCTTCAGCAAAGTGTTGTGCATGAGCCCACAAAGGTTTCCGAGTTGGTACGACCAATCTTTGACAGCGTAGCAACGCGCGCAGGGTACAGCTAGTTATTTATAAAATCCATGGAACTAGGATGCCATGGAAACTTTATAAAGTCCGACTCCATTGTCACAATGCCACCCCTATTACGCCCTTCAGGTGACCCCCCTGCTTTCGATGACGACGAAAAGGCCGAGCTTCTAGCCTCCGCTCTCGAGAACCAGTGCTCCCCTAGCACCCAATCCTCTGATCCCGACCACCTGGAACTCGTTGATAGGGAAGTCGAGCGCAGGGTTTCCTTACCCCTCACTACCACTCTCACACCGGTAACCGAATCCGAGGTGAAGGACTTGATTAAAGGTCTCAATCCCAAAAAGGCCCCGGGCTCTGACGGCATTAGCAACAGAGTTCTCAAACTCTTACCCGCCCAACTTATCTGTCTCCTAGTAGCTATTTTCAATGCCGCTATGACGAACTGCATCTTTCCCAATGCGTGGAAGGAGGCAATAGTCATCGGCATTCATAAACCCGGTAAGCCCCGCAACGTCCCTGCGAGCTACCGTCCCATTAGCCTCCTCAAGGCCATTGCCAAACTCTATGAGCGCCTGCTATTAGCAAGACTCAAAGAGTATATCTTTTCAAATCATCTTCTCATAGACGAGCAGTTCGGCTTTCGGGCCGGCCACTCTTGTGTCCACCAAGTACACCGCATCACGGAGTACGTTCTCAAAGGTCTCAACTCCTCCCCCGGTCGCCCCCTATCCACGGGAGCTCTCTTCTTTGACGTCGCTAAGGCGTTTGACAAAGTCTGGCACAACGGCTTGATTTACAAGCTTTACCTCTTAGGCGTGCCGGACAGTCTCGTGCTTATCTTACGAGACTTCTTGTCAAACCGTACCTTTCGATATCGAGTCGAGGGCACGCTCTCCTCACCCCACCCCATCAGGGCAGGAGTCCCTCAGGGCTCCGTGCTCTCCCCCCTCTTGTACAGTCTGTACACCAATGACATTCCCCGCACGAACAATGTGCAACTCGCCCTTTACGCGGATGATACCGCGCTTTATTTCTCCCATCGTAACAAGGCTCAAATCACACGCGTTCTCCAACGCGCTGTCAATTCTCTCGGAGAGTGGTTTAGGAAATGGCGAATAGAGGTGAACCCGGACAAAAGCGCAGCCGTGCTTTTTGCCAGGACCACCTCTCGACGCCCCTCCAAACGCCACACTCGCTCCAACTTAGGTACTGTCTCTTTGTACAAGCAGCCTATCCCTTGGTCCAAATCAGTTAAATATCTCGGGGTCACTCTCGATGGCTCCATGACCTTCGGTCCTCACATTAGAAACGTCCGCAATCGAGCCGCCTTTGTGCTCGGTCGCCTTCATTATCTTTTATGCAAGCGGAGTAAAATGTCCCTTAGAAATAAGGTGACACTATACAAAGCTTGCATACGCCCTATCATGTCTTATGCGAGCGTTGTGTTCGCTCACGCGGCCAACTCGCACATTAATCGCCTCCAGGCCATTCAGTCCCGCTTCCTTCGCCAAGCCGTCGGAGCCCCGTGGTTCGTAAGGAACGTAGACCTTCATTCTGACTTACGCCTCGATTCTATCCAGAAGCACTTCAAAATAGCGTCCGAACGCTATTTCAAGAAGGCTTCTGAACACACCAATGCCTTAATCGTCGCCGCCGCCGATTATGCACCTACACACGCGCCAGTTGCATGCCGCCGCAGGCCGCGGCATGTGTTGCTGGACCCCCCCGACCCACTCACCGCTCTCCTAGACTCAGATGTCGAGGAGAACGACACACGCACACTCCCCACCAGACACCGACCTCGCCGGCGAGGTCGACGAACCCCCGCTTCCGCTAGAAGGTGCGTCTACTTACCTAGACGCACCTTGGCACCCGACAAGCCCGCTGAGTTTCTTGCCGGATCTTCTCAGTCGAGGTCGCGTTCCGATCCGGTGGTAGATTTACCCTCGCCACCTCTCCTGGCAGCGGCCCAAGCCGAGGTCGTGTCCCTTGTGGCGCCCTTGAGCTAGCTGCCCCCCTGCCCCTCTGGCTGGAGCGCACTTGCGCTCGCCCTCTGTCCGGGTGAAGTTGTTATGGCCACTCTGGCCAACAACATATAGTCAATTCAAAAAAAAAAAAAAAAAAAAAAAAAAAAAAAAAAAAAAAAAAAAGGAAACTTTATATTGCATATACCCGTAAGGGACAACAACAGTACACGGAAATACCAAATTCAAGCAAAGCTAACCATTTTTGAATGACTTTAACACAGCACAAAATCCGAAAATAATTCACCACAACCAATCAGAGTACCTAAATTTGTTTGGCTCCAGTGAAATTACCCTATTAGAACAAAAATCCGATTCGATTAGTGAGACAAAAGATTTTGTGTTCACTCTAACGCAAAGGTATAATAATATGATGTGTATATCTCATATCTAAGACCTAGGTATGGAGATAAAAAAATGTTGTACAAATTATGGTGGAATCTCAGATTAACGAATAGGCAGATGACGCGCCTAGAACACAAAAGTGTGTCCACCAAAGCAAATACAAATTACAAAGCGAATACAATCTCGCGTCAGTACTGAACTTCGCGTCACAGCGCTTACACGTTAAAAATGGTTAGTTGTTTAATTGTATAAATGCCGTCTTGCGTGATTTAAAATTGTAAAAATGTTCCCAAAAATAAAAAAAAGCAGATGGAATATCTTCCCACAGATAACTGTTGTTTATTTTATATTTTGTAATTTATTTACCCACAATTTTGTTTGGCTCACTCGGAACACAAAATGTTGACAGTAATTGGTTGGTGTTGCCAATTTACATCGAAATAAGTTTCCTTGAATTAGGGAAATGTGGATGGGGTGTAGAAAGATGATTAATTTATACATTTATATATCGAAATAATGTATGCATAATATATAATATTATTTCTTTATTTAAAACTCTAGTTATTTATTCAACAATGAACCATTCAGAGGTATGTTTTGCAATTTTGCGATTTTCAATAGCGGCTAAATCGTGAATCTTTATTGGTCGGGGCTACCGATGGCTCGTGTCTGGACGCAGTCATAATTAACTGCAAACCTAATCAAGTAATAATTATTGCCTCGTATAGGATTATGGCCTGAATCCTCCTCATGTGGAGGGGAGGCCCGTGCCCAGCGGTGGGACGTCAAAAGGGCTAAATTATTATTATTTATTATAGGTAACTACTTCTTCTAGTTTGAAAAAAAAAACTAATTGTATAGTAACGTTCCACACTACCGATTTCATCCATGCCGCGTAAATTTTGCTGTTGGGAAATCCACCCCAATATGTTATGTGTATAACTGTTAATTGTATTAAATATTTTAAATTAATAATATTTTTCAATTGTAATATACCTAAATATGCTAAAAAGACTTCCAAAAATCTTGAATGTTACTTATAATGGCCTTGAGTGATAATGCAGAGATCTGCACTGATCGATTTGTAAAAAAAATGTACTAAGTAACTTTTTTTATTTGATTACCATTATTCTGTCCAAACTACTTAAGTACCTAAATTGCGAAAGAACACTTCCAATTTGTAACATTAGTACTCTTGAGAACAATCGGAAAAATTATGGGAGTTCGTTCCCCAATATCTGGCAACTTTACACGCACACAGATGTACGAGTCCCTACAGTGCCCCTCCTAGTTGTCACGCACACATTTAATGCAATGCGGCTTCACATCGTTTGTTGCGTAAACTCCATCTGGTCAAATCTGTGGGTGGAATACTCACAGCATCAGTCTTATAGTTTTCACAGGCAATAAAGGCGTTCACACACTCACCTGAAAAAAGGAAACAAATAATTTAATATCGCCATACTAGCACAACGACTATACAGTCCCAAACTAAGCGATGCTTGTACTATGGTTACTCTTGTACGATCGAAAGTTGACAAAACTGATGTATTCAGATACGTGTTGCGTCGGTTTTGGCGTATTGCGAGTCAAGTCACTGTCAGGATAATAACATAAGTACTGAACCCTAATAATCCAAATTAATAGGTACTATAAATCCGAAAGTAACTCTGCCCTTCTGTTTGTTTGTTACAACGTCACGCCTTAACCGCTGAACCGACTTCGATGAATTTTGATATAGACACAGATTGCACCTTGCAGAAAGACATAGGCTACGCTATTGTCGCGAAAATGTCGGAGACCGACAAGGGCAAAGTCGTAGGTAAATGTCAATCCTAGTTCTGAATAAGTTTTGAAAATAACCCCATAAACATTTTGAATTCAGTTAAAATTTAAGAAACAAAACGTTGACCTACAAGTAATTGTAAACGTAACAAATTTACTACCGTGGAACCTCGGTAACGACCGAGATAAAATAAATAAATTAATATCGCCAGACGAACACACCAACGGTATGATCCCAAACTAAGCAACGCTTGTACTATGGGCACCGTACAATGGACTGGGGGCGATCCCAGACCAGGGCAAATTACGAAAAGGCCGAAATTACCCTGACGGAAATCGAACCCGAACCACCCGGTGTAGTGAGCCGAGCGGCCTACGCTCGAACTGCGCCAAGCGGTCGTCAGATGTTTCTAATCAAGGGCAGGCGTGGGTGTTTTAGCGGACGAACGTCAGTTGACGAGACACATCGCGACCTTTGAGTTAAATACGATTGAATTATAAATGTACTTTATCCGTAAGACGTCTCCCATTAGATATACTAGGTGAAACAGAGAGGGTATACTATTTTTTTTGCAACTTTACTTTGTAAATCTATAAATATCGACTTTGGGGGACAGTTGAAGTACTAAAGGTTATGTAGACTTATGAAATAATAAATATGTCAACAGCTGTATCCCTGTAACACCTTTTGTTTTTCAAGATTCCTCCAAAGCTGATAGTTTTAGAATTACAAAGCTAAGTTTTGAAAAATAAGTACACCCTTTCTGTTTCTGTAAAAACTGTAAAACTATGTCCAAATATCACCAAATGGGCGTTTCCACATTGAACGATAACGTATCGGCCCGATACCTACCACACCAACCATAGAACTTAGGACCGTGTTTACCACCACAGTAACGGACCGTTAGATGGGTAAACAATAGTTATCAGTTTATAAGCAATAGTGGTTATGTGTTGTGAAATCGAGCCAAAGGTTGGTATTAATAAAACGATTTCAAGTCTGAGAGCGATCTTTGATATGTCATTCTAATGTCATTGTCATAACAGAACAAAATTACATGTCAACAGCGTACTCAAGATCGATCTCAGACGTCATATTATATCCAAGATTATAAAGACACAAGTGTGAAAGCGTTAACTACAATATGTATCTGTCCAACCTAGCTTAAAAAAGATAAGTAATCTATATAAAATATTTGAAAGATATTTGTATGTATTGAGAAAATAAATAAATAAATAAATCGATATATATAAAACTCAAAGGTGACTGACTGACATAGTGATCTATCAACGCACAGCCCAAACCACTGGACGGATCGGGCTGAAATTTGGCATGCAGGTAGATGTTATGACGTAGGCATCCGCTAAGAAAGGATTTTGATTAATTCTACCCCCAAGGGGATAAAATAGGGGATGAAAGTTTGTATGAAACTTTGTCAATTAAATTCCACGCGGACGAAGTCGCGGGCACAGCTAGTCAAATATAAATATTGATTTTCGAAAATAAAAAAACTGCTCCGCGACCCCCGAGCGAGGGAGGGTCTGTCTAGACTGGGTCTAGACGCACCTAGACCTAGGTCAATGTGCAGACGACAAAGAACTCGGCACATCATGTACTGTTTACATTTTGGTATTAGAAATCTGTGTTTGGTGATTCCATATTCGATGCCCGCAAAGGCTGTTTATATCATACCTACCATCCTACTAATATTATAAATGCGAAAGTTTGTGAGTGTGGATGTATGTATGTATGTATGTATGTATGTATGTATGTTTGTTACTCCTTCACGCAAAAACTACTGAACGGATTTGGATGAAATTTGGAACACAGATAGATTATAACCGGGATTAACATATAGGATACTTTTTAACCCAATAATCCAATACTACGCGGATGAAGTCGCGGGGCACAGCTAGTCTAATATAAGTTCTAAAAGCGTACGATCTGCTTGATGTTAAGCAGTTGTAGCCTGTCGATGCTTGCAATACCAAAGGCATTGCTCGCACGTTACCAACGTGATGGGGAGTGGGATCGAGGGAGGGGAATGGACGGGGGAGGGCTTTAGGCTCTCTCACTCATCGTACGAAACGCAGCTAACGTAGCTACTTTACGCCGATAATATGTGAGAGTGTGGTACTACCCCGGTCGACACAGCCCGTATATGAGCTGTAGTCAGTTGGCTACCGCGTGGCTTACCACCGTATTCGCGACGTGGCCACGTCTCGTGGTTACCATCTGTCACATATTATGATTATACTAGGTGAAACAAACTGGGTATACTATTTTTTTTGTGCAACTTTACTTTGTAAATCTAAAACTATCGCATTTGTGTAACAGTTAAAGTACTAAAGGTTTTGTAGACTTGTGAAATCTGTCAACAGATGTATTTCTATAACACCTTTTGTTTGTCAAGTTTCCTCCAAAGCTGATAGTTTTAGAATTACAAAGTTAAGTTTCGAAAAAAAAAGTATACCCTTTCTGTTTCAACCTGTATAATATATTCAAATTTTGGAAAAGTGATGTTCTTCGTATGCATATCTTCTTTTTTTATAGATTCAGAAGAACCACTTTTATAAAAGCTACTTTAGGTAGGTACTGAACATATTCCAGCTATTCTCGAAGAAATACGAATGCGCGTGCACACGTGCGGACACCGTATTCCTATACGCGCATGCTAAGGAAACCCCAACCCTGTCACCACGTTTATGGGCAACGCCCAACCAAATGGCATTGGCAACCGGGTACGCTTATGGAGTCCATATCCAGGCGAATTTGTGCGAATTTAAAACTGACCTTCGATCACAAATTTTGACCCAATATTAACGATGTGACGAGTACAATTACACTGGCCGTCCACCATAGCTAAATAAATTTATATAATACATAATAACTCTACGTAATAAATTGTGTTCGTGTTTATTTTGGCAGGTGTTTTCTAAGGTCGCGTACGTTTGTTGTAAAACAGAATAATGAGAACATGCCCCTCTTTTGATGGTAACAGTTCAACCGTTAGTTTGACGTCATAGCCACCGGTCAACAAAACTTAACACAAGCCGAAATGTTCTAAGAAACGTTATGATAACAATGCAGATTGTTTTGTATCTATGACAAAAGTACTAAACTTTAATTTATGTTCGGAAGAAGTCAAATCAAACTTTGATTTACAAGATTATGAGGCCCGCTTCGACTAATGAGATCACTTAATTTCTTCAGCTTCACCCGGAGTAGCTCAAGTTGACAGGAAATGAAGCTATCCTATTGGTCGAAGCACAGCCAACTCTAAAAGGTTTTTCCTCTCACAGACATGAGCCAAACCACGAGTACATCAACGAATATTCAATTGTTTCCTGAAGTTCGGATTATTTTTGAATGAAAATGTACAGTGTTATTACTAAAAAGTTAAACACGTGATGAACCGGAGTCTAAAAGAAATCCTTTAGAAATGTCTAAGGTTTTTTATTATTGTTTAACTCGTAGTCACCGTCATGCAAGGTAATTTATGAAATATTTTGTAAACTTTAATATTTTTGAACATTATATTACAAAATAAAAAATTATACTTACTAGCACTACTTAACAAGCAAAACATTATCAAAAAAGTCTATCACAGATCAGTCGTATACACATAAAAAATATTAAAATCAAAAACCGCCCCCGGGACGTCCGCACCGCGCGGCGTTAGAATCAAAACTGAACAACTTGTTGGTCGTTTTATTATTATTTTTTACAACTACCTACAGGTAGTCTAGACGTCGGGGGTGAAGGGCGGGGGGGTATGAGTTCAAATTTAATAGATATCGGGTCCATGCACTTTTGAAAGATTCTCTCGACTGTAATTGGAATCGGTCAGACACCTTTTTGAATCAAAAGATTTTATGAGCAGACGAAAAGGACGATATGTAACAGAACAACAGAAATATTACATATTCATTGATTTTACACAGCAATGCTATTGTTGCCTGAGAATAACCAGATAAGGTGCGGCTATGGTTTTCATATTGTCAATAATTATTTTGTAAGCAACGCTGACAGCCTGACCCGCCCCATAGAGGAGCTATAGAAAAATCTAAGACACTTAGAAATTTCCAGTTCGCATGAAAAAATACACTTAGATGACAGTGCATTTTAGTGTGGCCAAATCCGTTTTAAAATCAGATATAAACTTAACGTGTGGAACCCTTGACACAATAAAAAAAGTAAGCAAGGAACCACTTTTAGCAAACTAGCTAAGAATGCTAAGATTTGATAATGCAACACCTAAAACTGTGGTTAGTCAAGAAATTTATAGCTTAGCCAATTTCTTCATTCGATAATCTACTGCAAGTATTTGTATCTCTCTGAACTCAATTTGGACACCGCTCGGTCACACACCCCAGGATGACTCAGTTATTAGCGAAACGTATAATTTTAGATAGCGGCGAAGATGTTTATATTTTTCGATAAGGTTAAGATGACTGAAATCCAACGAATTGACGAAGGTCATGGGTTGTTGTTTTTAATATATAATGTTGAAATTTATGATAAGTAAAATGGCTCACTGCAACAGGCTTGGTTGCAGACCCTGGTCTGGGGGTCACTGGGATCACCCCAGCCCATTGTACAGTACCCATAGTACATGTGTTGCTCAAGTTGAGGCCATGTGTTGATTATTTTCTAAATTTATATGTCGATGAAGTTTCTTCCAATTCCTCCATATTCCTTACTCATTCTTGGAACTCTACATTTAATTATTCCTTTATCTGATTGAAATTACTTCACGACGGGAGACCGAGACCCCTTCCTCGCTTCCCTTTTATGATAGCCTGAACCAGTGCGTCGAGTCGTATATGATCAATCTATCTTT
The DNA here is from genome assembly GCA_905147325.1 of Notodonta dromedarius. NCBI lineage: Eukaryota > Metazoa > Arthropoda > Insecta > Lepidoptera > Notodontidae > Notodonta > Notodonta dromedarius. The sequence continues at coordinate 442,299 of LR990186.1, read as the reverse complement.
CATCTTCTTCTCTTCAATTATGCTGATATCTTTTTATTAATTAAAAATAGATCTTAAACTCTATTTGCAATACCGTCCGGACATCGAATGGCCGTTCGCCCTGCAGTGAGTTCAAGGTCACCTTCTCATACCGTTTCTTGCGCCATTTTTTCCGCAAACTAATTACGGTTGCGGTTGCTATATCCGCCAGCTGCCCACGCGCAAATAGGTATATTTAATGAGAACACAGATTTTATCCCGGTATGATTTAATTCAGCAAATCAAAAAGCATGAAATCAAAAAAGCATGAAATCTCCAGAACGGTATACCTGGAGATTTCATGAAGGTTATAAAGGCTCAGTTTGTAAGGGCTTTTTAGACATTGCTTTCGTGGACGAAGACGCGGCCATTATCTAACAATTCACAAGGTTCAATGTATCAAACGGATCCATCCTGCTTCCGTCGCGTCAACCGCACGCCCAGTGCAAGAGTAAATCCGGCGACTCAGGAGCAATGCACCTCAGAGCAACGCACTTAAAAACATATAAACAAGAACTTTTTTATTCGCTTGGAGCTTCGGACGTATCCTGGTGATTGGTGGGGGGAATCAGCCAATCCCGCCTCATTCTCTCGTCTCGTCTGCTTCCTACCAAGTCGTTAAGGGTCGATTTTCAGTCAATCCTGATTTGGCTAATAACATATGTTTTCATGTAACTATTGCCCCCCCAAGACTGAGCTGGTGGAAATGTCGGTAATATAATGGTGGTAACAGAATAGAGCCGAACTACGAAGACAGCACAGATAATTCACTGAACATGAGGATAAGAAAGAGAGTCAGAAAAAAATACCCTTTATTCGGACAGATAAGATACTCCCTCTGAGTATCAGGACGGCAAAAAGTCGGTTGTCTTTTAAGGTGAAGGCACGAGAGCACATTCGCAAGAAGTTGGTAGAATCGTCACAGCGGTAATTCGTTGGACTTTTTTTTCTCTTAACAATTTTGTTTTATGTGTATGTATGTATCTATGTATTTATCAATAATATGTATATGGGTATAAATTACTCTCTATTTCTCTCGTTTAAGTTGCACCCGCCATGTTTTTTCTGCACCACCCTAAGGTCGACTGGTAGATAATGCCTAAGGCATTAAGTCCGCCTTTGTACATTGTGTTTTTACTTGTGCATAGAGTTTAAATAAATAAATAAGGAAAAAAAATATTCAAAATTCGTTGTTCTGTACGTTTTTCGGGCGAAGTCTCTCACCGCGATAAGGGATAAGACCATTTTCTTAAACTATCCTGATCAGTCTTCAACGTGGCTTAAAGAAGTAATAGCAACAGGACTATGTGGCGTAACGAGTCCAGAAAATAAGCTTTACATTTCCTAACCCAGTTTACCTTCTCCCTAGATTGACCAGCCACCTTCATTCAGCCCCCACCTGTCATCATAGACAAGCTTCGTTTGTTTCTTTGTCCAACGAAAAAATCGGAGAATCTAGACGTTTTAGATATTCAGACCAGATTTTTGTACATAAGACTGATTGAGATGTAAAGAAAAGAGTTTCAGGGTAACGTCACTAGGGAAATGATGATCATAACTTTGAGTGCCAAATATCCAGCGCAAAAACGCACCTGGCATCTGTCCAGGGACATACATTTGTTGGAAAAAAAAATACTGGTGCTTACAAATAAACAATATTTAGCCTACAGCTCTTTGCGCGCTTATACTTTTTTATGTGTCGGCAAACAAGCGTTCACTCCGCCAGGTGTTACGCTGTTAACGTAGTCTATAGCTGCTTGCAATACCTATACCATTGCTCGCTTGTTACCGACTTGAAGAGGAATGCTTTAAGTTGTACGCATGCTTTCCAATAGGAAGTTATAACATCTAGTTTCCAAGAAAATCATAGCAACGCTAAGAGAAATGTCGTGATTTATGTAACGCACAATATGTAACATGTTAGTTTATATAACATAGCAATGTGAAAACTAATTCAGGTATGTTATGGGTTGCCTAGTTGGAGGAAGGTCTTACAAAAATAATGCACGTTATTTCTGGTTCACTGACAGCATGTTTCCCATTGGAAAACTGTCAAAATAACGAGGGTCGCCAGACCTTTGTCGAAGCGCCGGACATTGCAAGTACAAAAACGTTAGATATTGATTTGAGAAGAATACTGTGCCTACAAGAACATCGACATTTATTTATTACTAGCTGACCAGACAAACGTTGTCCTGTCTTAACTTTGAATATTGAATTCGAATTGTTCCGCTCAACTTTATTAGTTTTTTCTTTCATAAGAAACTTCTCCTGACAATAATAAACACAACAAAAAAATAATTAGCGAAATTGTTCCATCCGTTCACGCGTGATGCGATGACCAAGGAAATAGAGATTCATTTTTATATTATATAGATAGATTCTAATTATTCATGATCGTTATGTCACCGCCACTTTAAAATAAGACACATCTCTCAAAAGTCATGGACAGTAAATTGGTAGTACAAAAAACCTGAGACTATATTTACAAACAATGAACATTGGACAGTCGCCTCAGCGTCTGGCGGGCAAAAAACGTGGACGAATGGCGTCACCACGTAGTTTTCGTTGCCAACGAGTTACGTCGCTACACGCCGTGAACTATCATTAGTTTTTCACCCTGAGTAGTACCTGAAAACGACTATCATGGTCGCCGGGATATTTTTCTTATATAACGCCCGACGAAGTTGCAGGCGCCTATAGATGCTTCCAATATCAAAGGCGTTGCTCGCACTTTCCCCACCTGAGGGGGAACGGGAAGGGAGGGGGGGTTGGTCTTCTGGTTCCTTCACTTATCGTACGAAACGCAGCTTTAATAGTCTAGGGCTATTCCAGTAACACAAATTCCTTGCCTTAACGATATCGTACGGTACCCATAGTACAAATGTTGCCAAGTTTCAAAGCATACAGATTACAGTAGAAGATTACAGTTTCCAGACACGGCGCTATTTGGTTGACGATCAGAAGAACCAACTTGCCTATAGAAGTGCAGATTGGTAGAATACCAATCGGGAGCCAAATCATGTCGTTTGATGTTTGGAGACTACTCTACTTTCGCTATTTGCTAGAGTATACGTTAAATATTTGTATGGAAGATTGAAATTATCAGCCACCAGAGTCTTTCAATTTGTTATTTAAATTACATAAACTCTATACCGATTGGCGACTCGTGAGCATATAAATGATAGAGGTAAGTCTCGGTGAGAGAGTCGTTTGTGTGTATGGCCGGTGAAATGACCTGGATGAACAAAGTGCTTCAATTCGTATACAGGGCTTTAAAATTGTTTATTTTCGATCTGAAAGCCGTTGGGTGAGTGACTCGAGAGGGTGAGTGACCCTTAGCGGCCGTGAGCCTGTGGTAACAGCTTTTTGTAGCGTTTGGTCCGTTTAATTTGCAATTTAAAATCGGACAATGGTGGTGTTGATACACAATTTTATATCTTTTGCTACGTCACGCCCGTAAGGGCCCCGTTGACGGGGTAAGCAGTGGTGAAAATCGCGAACTGATTTCATTCGAAGGGAGGCAATTTTTGTGTAATTTTATTTATCTTCTAGAATAATCTTACTATAAAATAAGTGCTACGGTTTAGCGTCAGGGAATTGCACCCAATTCCCGCCAGTAACCGCGCCTGCGAAGTTGAAATGTGTACTTTCATTTCGCCAATGGTATTTTGGTGCCAATGTAAATAGGAGGCAAGCCTGTTGTTATTATACCACGCCTCAGTGCGTATAAGTTTCGGACCATAGTAGAGGAGTCCGGAAGTTTCATGGGTGCGAGCCGAGGTTTGAAGCTTTGTGGTCGGCCATCTCGAAATACTCCGTGAACAAATATTTTAAGAGCTGGTGGATGTTAGTGACTAGATCACACAAGCCTATTCTTAGCTAGATATCAATCGTCAAGGTATTTCAATGCGTTTGTTTACGAATATATTCTCGTATTTATAAACAGTGATTGCTGTAATACTGATCGTATGTAGAGACAGAACAATTAACTTTTGCGGTAACGTAATGCAACTCTGGTGAAAATAAACCTACCTTGCTCTTGGGAGATTACACTCAATATTTGTATCAATTCTACATACCTTCAACGTTCGTATCTGTTACTAGAAAACTAACAATTCACCAAGCATATGTTTTACGGTGACGATAGCGACTACCGTCTGTCGTAAACTCGTGGTAGAGCCACAGCGGTATTTTATAGACGTGCGATGCGGTGAAAACGGTATTATCGTTCTCTCTTTCTCCATCAATTATTAGAAAGAGAGTACGGCTAGCGGTATCCAGGGAACAGACGTGTTACCCCGCCATGATAATGTCATAAATAATAATAAATACCGCCAGACACACACCTACAATTATAGGGTATCTAAATATATATAACTCAAAGGTGACTGACTAACTGACTTAGTGATCTATCAACGCACAGCCCAAACCACTGGACGGATCGGGTTGAAATTTGGCATGCAGGTAGATGTTATGACAAAGGCATCCGCTAAGAAAGGATTTTGATTAATTCTACCCCCAAGGGGATAAAATAGGGGATGAATGTTTGTATGAAACTTTGTCAATTAAATTCCACGCGGACGAAGTCGCGGGCACAGATAGTTATTTTAATAAAGCAACAAATTTTGTAGAGCGCCAATTTACTAAGGTAATTTACTAAAGTAACATCTCATCTCTCTCTCAGGGTCTGAAATCCAGACGAGGGTATATTAGGAAAACTCCATTTCCGGATTCGTCCAGGCCGGAATCGAACTCGGAAACATCCGGTCCAGTGAGCCAAACGAGACCTATTGTCAAACCACTAAACCGTCGTCTGTCTGTCTCACTTCTTCACACATATCTGTCCCTCTCAGTTGGAAATCAGATTGTGGAGATATCAAGGTGATACAGTTTTATAATAAGAAACCCACCTACCAAGTTGAAAGAACCCTTAGGTCAAACACCTGGGCTGCAGGGCTGTGACATTTAACATACCATTATTAATAGGGAGGCGCCGCGATCGACTGAAGTTTATCGATTGTATTCATGTTGGAGAGGTCATTGTTATCGAATTAGCTCGATAAGTCTCTGGACTGACCTCCCTGGATGACCGAGACGACATCTGACTTCTCGCGAAAATTACTTTCATGGCGGAGAGGCTGAAATGTTTTTCTACAAATTCTATACTGTACCATCGATAGGTTACCGAATGGCAAATTTCCTAGCTGTGTTGTGTCTCGCTTTAATCAGCCACATATCAAGGGGACTGGTAACCGACCATAATTAAACAATGAAATTGCGTCGGTAAGCGACATTAATAAACTGTTAATAATTCTAAGTGGACCTGTTTACTTTGAAGAAATGTCGGTCAAAAATACTTGTTTCTCCTTTCACCCCGTAACAACATAGCATCAGCTTAATACTTCTATATTCTTCTACTCTGTCTCACTATTCTGACGACATCCCCTGAAATTACCAGACCATCTCTCTGCCTGATTAGAGTATTAACATACATCAAGGTTTCCGCCCAGCAGTGAGAGTATCTAAGCCCTCTAATGGCTATTGTTCATTATATTTCGTAATCCTTACCGCACTTATCTGTCCTACACTATTTAACAGTCGAACAATGTAGGTATAACAGGAAATGACTCATCCCCTTGACTCATACGAACCACACAATAAAAGTCAAAGTACTGAATTACTTTAAAGAACAAACAACATTGCGTGGTTGCTGATGGCTTAGATTCTCCACTTCCATTGGGGCATAAAGGTGATGGCGACCACGAGCTGGAAGACTTTGTGGGGTAGGTCACACAAGGTGGACCTATGACGTCACATACACCTGTGGGCGGAAGTGGAAGATGATCTGATGACGTCATCGGAGGAGGCCAAAGTTCAAAAGAGGACTTTTTTCGGCTGATAGATTGATCAGCGGTTTCGACTCAGTGCTTTGTGTCAGGAGAGCTTCTGCAAATAATTTTTGTAGGTAAGGGCAATATGAGGTCCGCTGTTGCTCTTACTATTATTTAGTACTCGTATATTTATAGTGCAAAATCCACACGTGTCCTTTCTCCACTTTGGTGAAGTGTATAATTGTAACCAGGCAAAATAACTGTTTCACAGTCGATCATGTGATTAGAATAATAATATTAAACGAGCTCATGACATAGATGAACCGGGTGAATCATTTATTAACGTACCTAATTAACAATATATCCTCTGTGACCGAAATTAGCAGTAAGCTCTCCTCTATTGCACAGGACAAAATAATATTATTGTTGGAAATCAAATTCGCACATAAAATCAGAAAATTACAGAGGTACGTTTGAACCTGCACGTTTCCTGAAACCTTCCTGAAACCTTCCTGAAACCTTCCTGTGAGGAACTGTGTATCCAGCTTGTAACTCTAGATAATTATCTACAAACTGACAACACAGCCAAAGGCACGTGTTCTATCAAACGACATTGATAAGCTATCTAGAAACTGCAACATAATTAGTTATTTCCTTAATTATCGATTACTGCATAATTACCATCTTAAAACCTTGAAGTCATGGACTAGTTTAGTTAGAGATGTACAGAAGCTTAGGAGATTCAGGCCTTGTCTAACCACCCAGGCCTATAATAATTCATCAGGCCTCTCTTAATACCATTTGTATAAAGCCATAGTCTACGACTTAGACGTAGACTTAACACGACTTTGGACGACTTAAATCGGCAACTCTTACGGCCACATTAATAATTCGATCTAAAGTCTGAGAGCGATTTTGAGTACCCTTTTGACATGTTATTTTGTACCGGTATGACCAAAGACCTTTTGTAAATTTTTGCTACACTCCTTCATATATGGGTATGACAAAATAATGTCATGTCCAAGACCGTTCTCAGACTTAAGATCGATTCATTAATACGGATCTTAGTCGCGTATTAATAAATCGATCTCAAGTCTGAGAGCGATATGGGAAATGTCATTCTTATGTCATACCAGTACAAATTGTCAAAAGCGTACTCAAGACCGTTCTCAGGCTTAAGATCGTTTTTTTATCGATCGGTTTCCTCACCTCATGTTTACCTTCACCGCAATAATTAAGTTCGTGTCTAGAATTTTATTGCGAAATCGGTTCATAGCCCGAATTTAATTATGTCACTACCGTTGTTTTATTATTTGTTTTTATTCCATACCAAGGTTATTTCACCTTTTGCATTCATTTACGTCTAGTGTAACAAGCGAAATTATCGATATAACTTAATTCATGGAGATTTTATTGGAGTTTATTTAAAGACAGTTAAAATGTCAGTATAACCGGTTCCCCAAGCGATTAATGAAGCCAATATTCCTTTTTCCACGTTGGCTACTGTCGCTAAGGAATGGCAGGTCAACGGAAGAATTCATAAAAGTTTGTATGCAATAATAATTAGAATAATAGATCTTGTTAATCAGATAATTAGAGTAGTAACTCAAGAGTCGATAAATTTGTGAGTCGTTATAAATTATGTCACAAAGATATATGAAATTTTATACTTAACGATACGTAATCAATAGGTAGTCTAGTTTTTTAATATTTTTATTTTCCAGACTATCATGAACCGGTCTACTTTTAATCGATATAATGCAAAAAGTAGAAAGTACACACTCAAGTAGGTACGTATCGATCGATATGGCACGCGATATAGCAACACTGCAAGTGTGAAAGTTTATTTTTGCATGTGACAACACGCCACCTTGGTATTTCCATTACAATTTTGAAAATTAAACCTTCGCTTTACCATTACATATTGTTTGTGAAAATATGGCAGGTCGAAAAGTTTACTATATTTGGCCCTACTAGTTATATGGTGTTGTAGATTTAAATGAATCTCCTTATGGATATGGTTGCTTTGCCTTCATTGACTTAGGTTATACAATTAATGGCAACTTGACATTTTATGTCATAACGCATGGTTATAAAAAAAAATGGTTGAAACGAAAATACTTTAAATGGCTCAATCAATAGTAAAAGATCATTTGTAGACAGACTTGAAGACAGTAGTCTAATCTAGAGGGGGTGGACAGTGGTCAGGTCATTAGTGCCTGTTATCTATTGTGGCGTTTACATCTTGTGTGGAAGGTTGTTATCAGTCACTTGGAGCTCGCAAGAGGAGAACAAAGGGACTATTCTAACTTCCTACATTAGGGGCGAGATAATTATGGATTTCTGCCAGTCAACCGATGCTCAAACGTGAATAACTTAAAAGCTAGAGCAATTTAAACTTTGCATTAACGTTCAAATGACATTTCCATTCCTTAAGCGATAGAAAGCTACCATAGAGCAATATTTTTTTTATTTTCTTGCCGAGATTCGATGGCCACCAGTAGTTAACGTCAGTCCACCCTTTTGACGTTAGCTTACTCATCGATATTTTACTTAGTAAAACGGATTTCTAGTACCGTTAAAAAACTATGGAGACAGACAGAGAGAATGCTATGTGAGAAAAGAGGCCAATGCTACAGGTATCTTGTTTCTTTGTATGGACATCAGATCATGTTGACTATAGGGAATTTATGCGTGATTCTATTGTTTATAGTAAATAGACCACGTCATGCCCTTAGGGTGCGCCTGGAGGACACGATATGACGTCACACGACATCCCACCGACACAGCCACGGCCCCTAGACGTGAAAATAATGTTGCAGAAAGTATGTCACAAGAGGTCAATTAGGAGGTCCCTAATTAGGTATTATCTTTGTAATGTCAATAAAATGTGATAGGTAGCAACCTACTTTCACTAATACTTAAGTGTTAAAGTAGGTAAGTGACCACAATACCTAATTAAAAAATTTCCCTATTAAGAAAACCCATTTTAATTAGGTAACTATTCTAAATGATGTTTATAAGTTATCGTAGGTAAATTATTATTATTGGTATCAAAATTGCAGTAGTTGATGTTGCCTTCATTCATTAAAATCACATTAGGTAGGGACTTAAGTACTTACCAAATTAAATTTAGGTAGGTAAGTACCTACTTACGGGGCGAAAGCTCACTTAACAATTTAGTCGAACAAATATCTCATTATAATTACTTAGGTACCTACGCTAATTATGGCTAAAAATTTGTCGAACAAATACCTCATTATAATTACTTAGGTAGGTAACTAAGCTAATTATGGCTAATAAAGTTCGTCCAAAAAAAAACAATCTAAAACATCGATATGCAAGTATCGATACTGGCACGTCACTAGAAACTGGTTAGGCCCTAACTAAAGTTACCTACCTGCCTGACGGACCCGTTATTATGAAGCGACAAAAAAGGTCTTTGTTAGAGATGAACAGGAGCATCAGCTGATTTTTATTATTATTTTTCAGATACGACGCTTTGTACTCTCGGACTGAGAAAGAAATAACACATGATTCTACGCTTGTACTAAACTTGTATTGCTAAAGCTACCAATTTAAAAAACCTACCTCGATAAATGAAACGGTAACATATGACATACACCATAAATGTATAGGGTTAGACGCGAATCGACATGTCAAATGAACTTTCTAAAACACTGTAACACGGAAATTCGTTCACGAAACACGATGAAAAAGCGTCACAACGCAGCTAAACATATGTTAGCACATTATTAAAATAGTCTTACCTTTTTTAGCCGCAAACTATATCGCTGAACTCCACAACAAAACACCTGGGCTATAATATAACACTCCGGTAATCGTTTCTTTTTCTCTTAAAATACATTATTACACTGTTTAACAATGTCCGGACGCGAAAACGCAGTCCAAATTTGAGATTTTTTAATGCAAAATCCGCAGTCGCGAGAGCGAGCGTCCTCAAATCGCTCGCACCAAACGCACACTAAAATGTCAGCTGGGCGAAGTTCGTTCTCATTGGTAAATCGATTGAAAACTCTGTGACACACACACACGCATTTATGTTACATCTCGCTCATAAATCACCTTTCTCCCTCATAGTGTAACAACCTTGATAAGATTTTTAGGTGATCCCAACGATATTTTTGCAATGTTCCTCTATAAATAACCATATTTAGGTCGTATCTATCAAAACGTCGTGTTTATTTTATGATAAATACACGGATTTTTCCATTTCAAATCATATGGGAAACAAAGCTATGTGTCAACAGTTATTTGTATGTGTGTGTAAGTACAATGAAAACATAATGACATGAGAACCGTTTCTCCTGATTGGTCGATGGACAGCTGTTTTTGACACTAGATATGTACTTGAAGTTGTATAGCATCATCACTAGATGGCAGCATTTTCTCATTAGCATCAAGCTCCTAGGCATTGTAATCAATACATTGTAATTACTATAATAACTTTATCTTTACGATACCTATATTTATTTATTTAATTATATAAATTTTGTATAACTATGCGAATTATAAGAAAAGGGAAAATGCATTGACTGCATTCAGGAAATAGTTAGGACTTTGTTTGATCAAAGATGCACTTCGTAACCATAACAACCATGTTTACATAATGCGCCCAAAATCAAAAGGCATCCAACTCATGTATTTTGTATGTAAATAACTTAATTTCAAAATTAGTAAATTAAATCTAAACGTCAAGCATATTTTGGATTGGACTACTCAACATTTTTAATCATTTCTTGAATAATTTAATGGATTCATTGGACTTATTGGCACGCGAAGATGAGTTCAGGAAACTTAATAAGCAATTGGAGAAAAAAACGGAGAGTTTAATGAAGGAAATAGAACATACAATGGTTAGTAAAAACTAATCATAATTATGAATCATTGCTCACAGGCTTCGATTAAGTATTTATTCTCACAGCTAGCTGTTGCTCGAACATTGAATGTAGTTAGTAAGTCTGCGGTACCTAATCATATACTACAAAAATAAGTCAGTGTTGGGCACTGTATGCCTGCCGAACAAATTGAGTTCTTTACTTTTTTTAACAAGTTCGAGATAGGTAGTGCTTGTACCTAAATATATATTTTTTTACTGAATAGTCAGGGATACCTAAATGATTGTATTATATTTTTAATTAATTTCAGCAAAAACAGGACATATTCTCAGAATTCTCATCAAGTCTCACAATATCTCCGGCACACAGCACAAAAAAGCATTGTTGTGATGCACAGAAACCTATCACACAGCCGTCACCACAGCACAGAGGAAATATTCAAAAAAAGAAATCATCAAAATCAAATGCAGAACTCAATAACCGGTCAGAATGCACAGTATTTGAAAATAGAACTCCAAATCATGATAAAAATGTGCATGGAAGAACAGATTTCGAAAATAGAACACCAAATTGCAGCCCGAATGCACAGGGTAGCATCAAAATTGAAAATGTAGCACAGAACAATATGCATCACAACAGAAACTGTGATGGTCACAACAATTCTAGGATAATATGTGATTGCTGTACTGACAGCAACAGGATTACAGAAGATTTGGAGTTTTTGTATGCTTTTGTTTCTGTTAACGTTAAGGATAAAGTGTTGCCACAGTCTTTTTTAAAAAGTAAGTGTCTTTGTACTTTATTTTATACAAGGTGAAACAGAAAGGGTATAGAATTTTTTTTGCAACTTAACTTTGTAAATCTAAAACTAACAGCTTTGGAGGAAACTTGAAATACAAAAGGTGTTACAGGGATACAGCTGTTGACAGATTTCACAAGTCTACAAAACATTTAGTACTTCAACTGTCCCACAAAGCCGATAGTTTTAGATTTACACAGTTAAGTTTCAAAAAAAATTGTACATTTACTTTACTTTACTTTTCTTTAAATATAATTTGCAGATAGAGTGACAGTAGAGAATGTGTGCAAGTTTCTCTCGTCCAAAGTGAAGCTGATGCAAGAACAGATCGACAGACATCAAAATATTATAGATAAGAAGGTAAGTCATTTTTAAGTCTACAGCTCATATACTTACCGTACGGCTGTACCAGGGTAGTACCAACCTCTCACAGAAAATCTGCGTAAAGTAGCTTTTATATCAGCGTTTTGTACAATGAGTGTTGAAAGTAAGAGTTGGAAATCCAAAACCTCCTTGGTGCAGTGGTTCGAGCGGAGGCCGCTCGGCTCAATACATCGGGTTGTTACGGGTTCGATCCCCGTCGGGGCAAATTTCGGAAATGTCCTTTTCGTAATTTTCCCAGGTCTGGGTGTCACTGGGATCGCCCCCAGTCCATTGTACGGTACCCATAGTACAAGCGTTGATTTGTTTGGGACCGTACAGTTGGTGTGTCAGTCTGGCGATATTTATTATTTTATTACCAACAGACACTTTAATTTTATATATTTATACTAGTTGCTGCCCGCGACTTCGTCCGCGTAGACTTAAGTAAAGTATTCTATGTGTTAATCCAGGTTATAAACTATCTGTGTTCCAAATTTCATCCAAATCCGTTCTGTTGTTTTTGCGTGAAGGATTAAAAAAAACATACATCCACACTCACAAACTTTCGCATTTATAATATTAGTAGGATTTATTAGTGCTGCCGATGATAATTATAGCCCTAATATCTATCAAACAGTGGCCATTAAGTTATTCAATTTCTTAGAATTATTTTCTATGAACACTCACCCATCCTTTTCCAGGCCTCGCAATGTGAAGCACACCTCACCCAACTGGCCGAGCTGGAGGGTCAGAAGATGACGCTACTGACCAAGACAAACAACATGAGATCCAGCACTATGGAGATGAAAGCCAAGTGCTTGGCATTGCAGAACAAACTAGAGGTAGGTGATGGCCGTTGGGCTAGAACAGTGGTTCCCAACCTTTTTTCAACAAGGTTTACAATTGTTTCGGTTTAAGCAGGGACCATAAAGATATGTGACCCTGTTCTCACAGGAGATATACTTAGAATTTTATATTTTAACTAGCTGTGCCCGCGACTTTGTCCACGTGGAATTTAATTGACAAAGTTTCATACAAACTTTCATCCCCTATTTTATCCTCTTGGGGGTAGAATTAATCAAAATCCTTTCTTAGCGGATGCCTACGTCATAAACTCTACCTGCATGCCAAATTTCAGCCCGATCCGTCCAGTGGTTTGGGCTGTGCGTTGATAGATCACTATATCAGTCAGTCAGTCAGTCACCTTTGAGTTATATATATATATATAGATTGCCTGTTGTATAAAAAAATGTTGCAATTTTTTAGGATATTTTTGTTTCATCGCCACAGATGTTATTACTCCATATTGTTGAATGCGTACTGCTTTCAAAATCTGTATTTATAGGAAACTTTTATTATTAGGAAACTCCAGAGGCCAGAGGCTCTCACAGACCACCAGTTGAGAACCATTGGGCCAGAATATTTAAATTCTACCTAGCCCCGGCTAGACTGAATTGCGTTTAAATTTGATGTTGCCATACAATCATCCGATGTGTGACATTGGCTAGATTGCATTGCCCTTATTTTGGTCTAGCCACATTTTTCCAAATCTAATCTCCAATGGATTGTATTGCGAGCATATATCAGATCTAGCCATATACGTCCCTTATGTAGCCCCGACTAGATAATATTGCGTTTACATTTCATCTAGTCGCGTGCGTGCTATAGCTAGCCCGAGCATCAAATTGCGTTTATATCAGATATAGCCACATTTGCCCTATATATAATCTTGGCTAGATCGCATTGCATTTACATCTTATCTAGCCCTAAACGTCCAATAGCTAGTCTCAACTAAATTCGATACTAAGCGATGAACATCCATGTGTGTATAGCGATTATTTTAATGTTATTGTTGAAGGAGAAAGAACGACTATACAAAGAACAAAGAAGCGAGGCAGACAAACTATCGTCGGAGCTCAAACGGCTGAAATCTAGGAACACTACTATCGAAGCTAGGTGCGCTACTCAAGAGGAAACCATAGACAACTTGAAACAGCAAATAGAAATAGCGAAACGAACTGAAAAGGTATGTATGCTATTTGTTTTAGTACACACTTAGAGATTGCACAGTGGTTCGACGTACGCTTTGGACACGAGGTATGCAGGTTTAAACCACAGCTCGGACCTTTGGGATTTCAAAGTTCATGTGCGAATCTCATCAAAATGTCTAACTGAGATTACCACTTTCTGATTGCTGATAAACCTGCGCGCATTTCAAAAGATAGAGTAGTGGCTAACATAGCGGGTGCATTCCCCCTCAATATGGGGGATTCAGGCCCCAAGGTTGTCAATCATATATTTTCAGGAATTACGGGACTCGTCCCGAAACCTTTCTGCGTCGCACAGTACCGCCATCTCTCGCCTGGAAACGCAAATTAAAACTCTAACCGCCCGCACCGACAAACAGATGGCGCTGATTGACAATTTGCGGAGGCAAAACGTTTTGTTAAGTACAGAGGGCGCACTGAAAGCATTGGAGAAAGAGTATTCCGATTTCTTGAATCAGGATTTTTAATAAATGAATGATAAATAAAATATGTTTGTCTGTATGGTACTTAGTTAAATGTAGTAGATCTTAGAGTTATTTAAATAAGTGTTTCACTATTTTATAGTGGTACATATGAGGACAGTCTGTGGAGAGAGATATAAAATGTTGGAGGACGTAATTTTAATTTTGTCTGGCAATTTTAAAGTCGGATACTTATGGTTCAGATCAGTTTTGTAAAAAGGATGATTAAAAAAAAATTGAAGCGTCAATAGCCTAGTGGTTAGAGGGGCCGTCCTCGTAGCTGAGAGGTTCCGGGTTCGATCCCCATCCTGGCCATTAAACTAATGACGTGAGCCCACTCTTAGCACAAGCATTAGCTTAGTTGGAGGCGTTAAAGGGAATACTAGTACTGTGATAAACACACATTGCTAGTAATCTTTTAAAAAACAAAAAAATATAGGAACTTATTTAATATGTAATGTTATTTCAATAATATTGCGCGACATAGATTCCAATGTCGTAACCCAGAGCTCGTCCTCTTTCGCTCTTCATGCGGAGGTTCACGAACGGGTAGCCCACGCCCCCGGCTGTGATGTTGATCGACGCCTTGCTGTGCAGCGTGTCCAAGGCCTGGATGCCCTGGAATACAAGGAATCGCATCAGGTACTTAGGTCCCGTAAGACTTTTTTATATTCTAGCATAAGTCAGTGATAGCCGATTGGTTAAGCACGCTTGCGGGCATCAGGTCCTGGGTTCAAACCACGGCTCGCTCTTCTGAGTTTTTCTAAATCTATGTGCGAATAACAATTTCTATCCGATCATCACTCTCTTACGGTAAGGGAAAACATCGTGAGGAAACCTGCATGTCTTAGAAAATCTAAGCAATTTTCGAAAGACATGTGAAATCTGCCAATCCGCACTGGGGTAGCGTGGTGGACTACGGCCTGAATCCCCTTCGTAGTGAGGGGAGGCCCGTGCCCAGGGAATGGGACGCCAAAATGGGCAAAGTTACGAATTTGGAGGGTAGGTAGGTACCTACCAGGAGGTCCTGTAGGTACTTGGTAAGGGGGAGTGATAAAATAGGATGGCACACTGTTGCAGAAACACCGACCCGAGCGAGAGGCTCCTGGTGGGAGTTTCTCTCTTTCTACTAGACCGTATACTAACATCTTTACATCAACAATTCCGGTGTGCGTGGGTTCGTCATTGTTTTCCTAAATGGTTTGACCGATGTTGATGATTTTTATTTGGTTCTTATAGGGACACATCAGGGTTCCTATCTGTAGTTGGACCCGGTAAGCGACGCAATCGATTTCCGGTAAATAAAATCTACGGTAGCGGCAAAAGCCAGTGTTATGATACAGGGTGTAAGGGACATCGTAACGAAAACTGATACCACGAATTCAACTCATGATTCTGGATACCTCAACAGTTGGAATTTTCCGTCGATATTTTCATGTATTATGCTCCAATTTTTCAGTATTTTTAAATAGATTTCAGTATGAAATGCGCTTGAGCGTACTGAGTCTTAATTTACATTAGTAATTAATGATTTATTTATGTAAAATCACTTGAGATGGATTTGTATAATGATTCTATACTAAAATCAATTTAAAAATGGTGAAAATTTCAGCGTAATTAATGAAAATATCGACAGAAAATTCCAACTCTGGGGAGTCCAGAATCATGAATTGAATCCATGGTATCATGGTATCACCAGGGTGCTACTCTTAGCAACGATAATCGATATATCGTCTGAACGAACGATCTTTTTCTATTGCTCATTTAGTAATCGATACGACGGCAAAAAATATGGAATTTAGAGTAAAATTCGACAATACGAATGTCACGTAATCGATTATCGTTGCTAAAACTAGCACCCCAGTTTCCGTTACGATGCCCCATACACCCTGTATATTAAATGTAACTTACCGTTATCGGTCTGTTATCGATCTGCGTGTAAAAATAATACTTGACTCGCTTCACGAACGGGAATGCGTTATATTCGATGACGGTATGGTTCGCTAACACCACTCTGTTGGCGACATTCCCCACCACCAAGTGGTCGGCGCCCGCAGCACTCAGCGTTATAATACACACAGCTACTACGAGTAGGACTCTCATCGTGACACGTGTACACTGCTCCAGAGACTAACTGATAATGACGAGGGGGTCGAATGTTATCGGTAAATAATGATGTTGCGGTGATCATGTGAAATAGGGCAAATATAAAATTGTATGGAGTTTTTGATGTGAGACATCTATTGGCGCAGTTTGGCAGTAAACTCAACCAGTTTGCAGTCACGACATTGGTTTTTTTATGGGACTGGTCCCGCCACACTCGCCACTGTTACTCCTGTAAGCCAGGATCGACAATGGTGTTTATCGATGACGCTAATGTTTGACCCTTGACGTGATCAGCACGGGGCTAAGTAATCAAAGGAAAAAAATGATATTTTAAAGGTACAAGCAATGTGAGTTTATCACATTACTAGTATTCCCGTTAGCCCCTCCAGCTAAGCTGTGCTTGTGTTAGGAGTGGGCTCACGTCAATAGGTTAAAGGTCAGGATGGGGATCGAACCCGGAACCTGTCAGTTACGAAACCGGCCCCTCTAACCACTAGGCAATTGATGCCTAATTGGACCTGAATTAGAAGAAGATCATCCACTTTCCCAGTATGGAAAAGTTTACAAGTAGGTACCAAATAATTATTAAAATTTGGAATCTGCGGCAGTTGCAGTTTTTCCTCATAGCCACCAGTGGTGGGCAACAAGAAGGGTGGCCAAATCAAACGCCTGTATTCACAATTATTACTATGAGGTCTCACAGTGCGCGCGAACCACACAGCCCGTGGAGGAAAGTCATCTCTATGATGGTACCTTACTAAGACAAGTATTGTTTCTGAATACAGCCGAAAGTGTCACACAACATTCTCCCAATAAATTTTTAATACTTGTTAGGCACAGAGTACAGACCAAGCAACGCGGCAACCGAGTGAGTAGAAGTTTCGATAAAAGACTTATTTCAAATATTACTATATACAACACAGTTGACATGTTTAAATAATATTCAATTTTATTTCTCGCAGCGCAAGGTTGAATATTATATTACAGCACCGACATATTATTTTATCTTACATTTACTACGATAATAACAGATTTACAATGCTGTACCGTTTTAAGTTCAACATTTCCTTGTGAGTCATAATTATTATATTTCTCGCTAATTCATTAAGTAAGTACCGAAGTATATCATTACTTGGAAAACATACCTAACTCTATTTATTTTAAAGATGACATCAGAAACTGTAATTCCCTACAAACTGGGTTTATTATCTTGTTAACATACGAGTATAAGTACCTATCTATTTTATAGATACCTACTTGCCTAGTTATGACAAAGTTGTATTCGTTCTTCAAATTTAATTAAGTAGGTCTCGGATTATAACAACAGTACCTACATGATAATGAAAACCGCATCAAAATGCGTAGTTTAAAAGAACTAAACGGATAAACAGACGTGGAAACGATTTTGTTTTAAGTCGTGTTGGGGGTTTAAATCGTTTACAAAGTTACGAAAAAAGAAGGTATCAAACTAAAACATGGCTTATTTTTCTAATGGGCCGCGCGAGCCGCCGACCCTACCTACAGTACCTACATAGCCCATATAGATAATATATTAACCTTCCTACTTCGCTGTAAAGAAACATCTTGCGCACAAAGCCATAGTGTAAACACCTTTATTCCAACCTCCTTTCTCCGCCCATAAACTTAAAAAAACTATTAGAATTGAAAATGACCGTGACAGCTTTAAAAAACAATAGCAAGTCGATTGACAAAGATTTGCACAATTGTGGTAAACAGTTTTATTTGTAGTACATCGACATTTACATGGTATCATGCGAGGAGCGAATATTTTAATATATAGCCAATGTTATTTATCAATTTTCTATGGTGAGTCTGTAATTTTTTTCTATAGTAATGCCGCCGGTGTTGGTGACGGACGCGCGTTTTGAACGCACGCGATCGCCGTAGCTGCACTGGGGGCCAAGTCTGTTTACCGTTCCAATAACGCTCGACTGGCATTCGACTTGCAATAAGTCGGTTTGACATTTACAATCGAGCCAACAATTTCGAAGTCCACTAACGACTGCTTCTCAAGTCGAGTAGAGAATCGGTCGGCATGGGTAGGCGAGTGGTTAGTGGACTACGGAAAGCTGTCAAAACTGACGACTTGCAAGTCGTGTGCAAGTCGAGCGTTGTTGGATCGGGTAACAGACTTGCCCCAACACGCGTGCAAGCGTCGGCCGCGTGCGTCTACGCTTCAAACAGCCACTCCCACAAAGTTGTATTATATCCGGCGCGCGCGCGCCTGCCGCATACATTAGATAGCATAGACATAGACTTATGTGGGCAAGTCTTCAGTCAAAGATTGCTAATATTTCTAGTATTAATCAGAATTCAATTGCGTGGGTGATAGCCTTTGACCGGCACCTTATATATAGCCTGAGTGTCTCGAATATCGCAATATACCAAGAAAATTATGATAACTGAAGTCTCCCCCGTAAGAATTATATTATTTATGCTGAATTGTTCTACTAACATAGCCACAATAAACAATAATTTGTATTCGCCGTTCGCATCCGCGGCATCTTTCGTGTGCCACCTGTCCCCCTTATGGTGGGTAGGGGGAGGGGGTTTCTAGTACACCAATCACTGTACGGCACTACCTATTGATAATCACTAAACAATAAAAAGTTATCAGTGCGCACCAGCCTTGACTCTAGAAGTGTGGCGAGATAGAATCTAAGTATTGTTTACCTACGTACAAATGGAGTGATTGTGTGTCTGTGTGTGTGTGTGTGTGCAAAATCAGAACGCTTGTACTAAGACAACATGCCTACCTATGTATATTATATGACATTGACAGCTCGTGGCTCTACCGAGCCTATCTATATTCTAACTGTGTTTCGTACGATAAGTGGGAAAGCTGAAGGCCTATCCTCGTCTCCCCCTCCTTCTGTCCCAATCTCATTCGGTTTGGCAACATGCGAGCAACGCCTTTGGTATTGCATACATCTATAGGCTATGGCAACTACTTAGCATCGGGTTTATATAGAAGTTGGTATCCCTTGGGTCTCCAGATCCTCGACTGACCAGTCAGGTTCATTCAACACAACTAATTTTTAATCAAATTATTTCCAGTTTATTATATCTGATGGTGCTTATCGATAGCCGTACTATATCTAAAAGTATTAATAGTTACTACACAACCGACGATGTGTTCGATGCTATAACTGACCTATACTACACCACGGGGAACAAACTGAAAAACAACAGACATATACACAAACATAGAAGAGTAGACAATCATGGCGTCACTAAACCCATGCATCCAAGAACCCATGCTAACGTCAATAAATATCATGGCAATCTCATTTATGGTAGAGCCGCAAAAGTGGAGACTATAGAACCGCATAAGACTTATCCTATGCTTAACACGATAAGAGTGACTGAGAAGATCTCGCTTAAACATAAGTCGCCTAAGCCGAGAGCAGGCAGCTTTTGGAGAAAATTCCGAAATAAACTGAAGAAAAATAAACAAAATGACATAACTCGACAAAAAAGAATACTAAAGAATGAATATTTCAAACGAGACCTCTATAACTATAGAAAAAGAAGACACAACAATAAATATGTCGAAAGGCCAAGATTTGCATTCAAAAGAGAAGCCAGTAGGACCACCAATACAGGTTTTAAGAAATGGCTCTCCGATGAAAAAGCCACTAGTAAAATGAACACGGAATCAAGAACTCGCTTTGCCCGTGTCAAAGAAGGTAACACTACACCAGCTAATGTTAATTTAACAGTAGAACTAGATTCGATTACCACCGAAATACTACACCTGAAAGAGTTATACGCAGTTGATAAATATCTGACCACTACTATCGAACCACCAATATTTGAATATACTGAACCGAGAGGATCTGCAATATACGATACAGAATTCCCTGGGACAGCGCAAATTGAAGAACTACTTAACGATATTAAAGATAAAGCAATACGAATGATTGCCGAACAAAGTCCTTCCATCACCGAGATGATTTCAAACACAGTCACTGAAGCGACATTTGAAGCCGACCCATTACTTGCTCGCACAGAAGCAGGCCCTCCTGGTTATGCATTTAGTACATTCGTATCAATAAACGGAATTGACGACATGTTTAATAAAAGATATGCTGGCACGACAAGTCCCATCGAATATAATACCGAAAGTCCACTAATTAAAAACACTGAACCGCATGGTGTGTATCGAAGATCTATCAAAGAAGACGCGATGACGATAGCGCACAGCGTGGAGGACATGCTACAGAAGGAACTGAAGAAGGTTATTTGTAAAGCGAAGGACAAAATATCGCATGAGGTTCATAAAATAAAAAAGCCTTGCATTTGTAAGCCGAAGGCTATTAACAAGCAAACAAAGACACCAATGCCAATAACTAAAAAGATTTGTGAGAGTGCAGGATGCAAGAAGAATAAAGACCACAAAAACAAGAAGAATAAATCCGAAAAAACGCATGTTACTACACCTGGCTCGACATTAGATGATTATAACATGCTGACGTGGTATGAACAGATACTAGCCAAAAGTCGTGATGATAATCTGATAAAAACGGTCACTGTTAACGTGTCTCCTCTCAGAATTAGAAAGAGAAATCACCGTCTACTTTCTAAAAGAAACTTGGAGACATTATCGGACTTAAGGTTGAAAGATGATATTCAAAAAATCTATGATGACGGTGTGAATATGCCGGTATATGATTACAGCATCGACTCTACGAATCCAGATGACTCGGCTGCAAGAACCGAGATACCGAATCCTAAAGCTAAGACCACACATGATCAATTTTACGATGAACCGAAAACGAATGCTGATTTGGAGGAAACCAGCTATCAAACATTGGCAAATAAAATAGCTTACAACGATTTCGTTAATGGTTACAAACATTATTTGAAGTTTCAAAAAGATCAAGCCAATACCAATTTCTCTAATTTGGTCAAATACCAGGCGCACCGGCACCATAATGTCGACGACATTGGTAAATTTATACTTAATAAAATACCGCAATTGCCCAATAGAATAAATAAAAGATTCTTTGATGATTCTGATATTGAAGACCAAGAGGTGCCAACTAAAAGTGACGATTCATGGTTCAAAAAGCATTTTTACTTTTTCATAGACAACGGGCCACCAAAAAAGTACCATACCTCGCAGACTGTGCCACTCAAATACGCAAAAAAAACTAACGATAATCACGATGCTATTAATGATAACGGCGTAGGTGAAGATGGTATTTTTAAAATAGATCCAAACGAAGAAGACGGGACGCCACAAGTGGAGAGAAACTCCGACGTGAATTTGGAAGAGCTGACCAGGAATCTGAAGGGTAATAAGAGGCAACGATCCCATGTTTTGCCTCTTCTGAGTAAGTAAGCACAGATTTCAAAGCCTTACTAGTATATTAACATTACGAAAGTGCAAATGTTTTAGGCTGATTATATAGTCACGCTTGTAGCGGCGAGAAATGGATGTGGTGGCTACTTCTTTTTTATTGTAATTCGTTTGAAAGAACCGCGCTTACCTGACGCGTGGGCTGTAAGCAGGACTATTAAATCGGCCGCATGCATCACGCAAAATTATTGAATTTGTTTAAGTGGAATTTGGTACAGTAGTATGTCACGTTCTGGAATATAAAACTTACTTTTAGCTTTGAAGTTCACGCAGGCGTGGCCTGGGGCTGCAGCTATTAATACTTACTATAATTTATCATTTCTATCCTAGCCCCGAAATGGTCCTAATGCCCGATCACTCAAAAACCTTGTTTTTTTACTGTAAACAAGTGATTTGTATCCAATTTAAGCGTTCGAGCAACCATAGTTATAAATTTACGCAATATTTGCAGGACTTTCCACAAACCAACCCACCGCAGCCGACGACAATACAAACTGCAAAAGGTTTACACCGCGAAAATTAATAGGCAAAATATTTGGCGAAAAAAAACGGCAGACACTCAAACCCAAATACGATATAAACGGCAATAAAGAACAAATTAAACTACTAAACGAAACTAGAAGACTCAGAAGAGGTACGAACGAAAGTAGCATAGATAATATAAAAAAATATAGTGATTTGAAACTTGATGATGCAGCAGCTCTTCATAGGGAAGACTTTCAACAAAAACATGGCTGCGTAAACATTAATTTAGTTCCACAACCGACCGCTGTAGTCAAGCTACGAGACAGTAAGACAAAGAAAAGTAGGATAAAAAACTTGTTAAAAAAATTTCGTTTCCGTAAACCTAAAACAACAATAAAAGTCAAAAGACATATAAAAAGAAGACATAGATTTAATCCGTTTAAGAAAATAAAGAGTCTATTTAGCGTGAGAACTGATAACGGAACGATGGCTCCTCCAAATTACAATATAGAAGACTATGAAATGGTATCATCGCACGTCGACGGGTTCAAACCTATAAGATACGCCACACCCATGAGTATCGATGAAATGAAACAACAAATCCCTAATATAACTGATATATTAGATGATGTTTTACTAAAACATGCAACCACAGGCAGAGCAAATTCATTTCTCAAATGGGCTGAGGACTATCGCTCTCTAAACAACCAGTTGCCTAATTTTGATTTGAGGACTAGGTCTAGTGAAACTAAAAGCAATTTGTCGTCTAAAGGTTAGTTAATTGTTATTGTAAATTTCAGCTTAAAAAGCTCCCTCCTTGATCCCTATTAAAATGTTGGCTGACTAATTTCTTAGACTACATACAGTAGGGTTATTTTCAATAAATAATAGGAATAGGAATACATGGCGTGGATTATGAACATAGGCGTGGCATTATTCTAAACCCAACAGCCTTCCCCTAAATAAATTAAATACCTCGGTTTCAGTGATACACACTTTGCCACCTACAAAGAAACGCACAACCAAGAGGTTAACAGTTAAAACCACTCCGCTGACTACAGCTTTCCGAAAAAAAATGAAATCTAGCACTGAGCGATTCTCCAGAACTTCTACACATGCGGCATTGATGACTCTAGAAGATATGGGCAAAGAAATCGAAAATATTCAAAGCAGATTATTCCACTATCGTAAATTCCAACCAATAACAACGTTCCACGACGTTCTGATTGGTCACGCTTATAAAAAATCAACATCCCTCCCGACCAGTCGAGCTTATAATAGAAAATCATCTGTAAAACCAATTAGTCATGGCGTCCATAAAATGACAACTTTAAAATCAAGTTTTATTAAAAAAATAACTTTATTTCCAAATAAACATCCCTCTAATTACCCTAGCAAAAACCCGACGACAATTGCAAGTTTGACTGCGGATTCTGTTGACGGGGATATGACAATGATGGGAAAACTAACAAGAATAGCAAAATTTCCAATAACTAATCATAAAAATAGAGGTTTCTTTAAATTACCAAATGAATTTTCCGAAGACTATGACAGCATTAACGAGCCAGTAATTGATTACAAAAAACATGATATGGATAGTGATGCACCCCAAGCTACCCGTAAACCTTTCCCTGCAGTCACCGGCATGCAACTAGACGATCGGCTTAGACAAACCGAAGCTCAGGGCAAATACAAAACGGGTCCCGATTACTTCAGTGATCTACTGCTCTGGTATAACGATATTTTAAACGCTGACAGAGTCCCAAATCCGTTTTGGAGACGAATAATCGATGCGATTGATGAAAACAATTATACCACTCCAAATGCGGTAAGATTGGCCAGCGAGGTGCAAGACATTCATGAACATTTAAACTTTCCTGAAGAAACAAGAACTGGTGCTATAAACTGTGTCACTAAAAATGCTGATAACACCCGTGGTATCGGTGTTGTAAAAAGCTTGGCTATAAACGATAACGCCTTAGCCGAGAGCGACAAAGTGCTCATAGAGGGGGAAGCAAAATATTTAAAATTAAACAAACCGTTTAGAGCCACTGGGAGTAATGTGAAAATTACAGCTTATGATGATTTAGGACAAAACGTAGATTCTCGGAACGGACTTAATGTTATAGGTAAGAGGTTCATAGGTACCAATTATTAATTTTAAATACAGCGCTATTCATGAGAACTCTGTAGTAAGGCTATGTCATTTTATCCCCCCCCGTCTGCCTAAGGCTCGCGGGCTAGTCTTGTAGATCGTATCTAGCCCAATGCAGCTGTAAAGTCTACCTATTAATAGTAGCATTGATCCATCCGTCAGTTAGATAAAGTCCATTGCTGGACACATCCTACTTCCTACTAATATTATAAATGCGAAAGTTTGTGAGTGTGGATGTATGTTTGTTACTCTTTCACGCAAAAACTACTGAACGGATTTGGATGAAATTTGGAACACAGATAGTTTATAACCGGGATTAACACATAGGATACTTTTTATCCCGATAATCCCGAAATTTTTGTTAAGTTAAATACTACGCGGACGAAATCGCGGGCAGACAATAGTCTCCAATAATTTCCACACGCGACGGTACTCTTACGACCACCGGCTAAGTTAAACGCGTGTGATGTCTTTCCACGTAGCTTTTCTCAATTGGAAGAAGTGTTAGGGCTAGGAGCAGATTTTTATATTATAAATAAATTTTCAGATGACAGAAGGAGGACTAGTCAATCAGTAGACCCAAACATCTTGGTAGATAATACACTGCTGGCGTACGACGATGATGTTGACTACTTGAACAGCTTTGAACGTAAGAAGTTGTGTAAGTACTTTAGCAACACATTGTTTATAAAGATAGGAAAAGATAGTTCAACATAGCTGTTATAACGGAAGCCCTGATGTTACAGATAACATTTGTTTATAATAAGTTTGTTAATACCTTTTTGGCATTGATCATCAAATTAGTTTAAATCTATTTGATTACTTAATCAATTTTGGTAGCGTTGTAATACCCTGCATTTGCAGTAAACAGACCATTCACAAAACATGATGTTGCCTCTATTTTTGTTATCATAAAAAAGGTACAACAATACGGTCTGAGCAAAAGTTTTCTTGTGCAAACGAGAGTGTAAAATTAATACCGTGTGATTTAATCAATTTCCGTTTACAGCTAAAAATTCTCTGAAATCTACCACTGACCTCATGAAAAGTAATCCAGTAAGTAATTTGAATAAGTTTTTATATCTTGAAGTAGTTACATACAGTTCCGATTACCACTGGGTTTTGTGTTTGGGTAGGCCACTTGATGAGCCTAGGCTGGAGCCTAGGCCCTGCTCTGGGTGATTGCGGGATCGATTCTCGTCAACGTAAATTTCTGAAAATGTTCCCACTTTTATATCTGTCTGTGTCTATATCTCGACATTATATAATTACTAACTAATAACATTATATATATTATAACTGGAATCGCCCCTGGTCCATTGTACGGTACTCCCAGTACAAATGTTGCTTAGTTTCGGACCATACAATTGGTGTGGTAGCAACCTTCTCACAATTTCATAATCATCGATATTTGCACCTCATGAATTCAAAATTTAAAATTGAATAGATATATTTTCCCATGTGACAGGCCTCAGAATGTGTTAGTCTGGCGAAATTTCTTTAAACTTCGTATGTTATTATTTCAGCAAAATCCAGTAATAGGGAAAACGAACAAACAACCAAAACAGTACTACACAACGCCACTGCCGATGACATCGAACGATTTCGAGATATTCTTGAAACAGAACTCCTTAGATGTAGAGTCCGTCACGTCTCCCCTCTACACAACACCCTCTTACGTCGACACCTGGAGTCACAAGAGCCATACACCTGAAATAACAAGCAGCTTCAAAACAAAAGGAGAAGCTATAAAAGATTCTAAAAAGATTGATAATGTAACTCCAAAATTGTTTGCCCAAGAACCAGTCACCAAAATCAAAGTTACTACACCGGATGACATTGTATTTGATGCGAAAAATAAACCTCACTTGTATTTAGATAGCAAGTTGTATAATACAAGGCTTAAACGCCACAGCGAGGATAATGCCGGCTTCAATATGCCTTATAAAATGAAAATTATGGGGCAAAAGAAATATTACGATGGACTTGAAAAGAGAACGACACTATTCGATAAAAAATATACTCGCGAAGTGACCGAACCGTTCAATGATTTCGATCTACACACGGATAAAGAAGTTAAAATAACTATGATCAATTTCGACAACATGAACGAACCATTCCTCAACTATAACACCGAGTCAGATGTTACGTGGAACAAACTTAAAAGTACCAGGAATGCACCTATACTCCCCGAATCTATGCTCGTTGATGACACTAAATCTAAATCGAAAAAATCATCAGCTCATAATCGTTTACTCTACAATAGTAAACATGACGCGCCTCCTATTGTCGTTTATTCCTCAGATTCTAATCAACCCGAATACATTTCAGTTGATTACAATTTGGATCCAACACGAAAAAGTAATTCAATTTTCCATGGTAGTGAGTTTTTTAAGCATTTGCCTCATTTCAAGCGTGTGCAAGCTCCCAACAGGGTGCATATAAGCGGTCACAACTATGAATATGACATATTTTATGATCACGACAAAGATGGGAGTAGCACTGCTAGCGATTATTATAGCGTTGGGAAGATGGAACGGAATGTCGGTAAGTTATAAAATTAATATTTAGTTACATATCTAGTCCCCCCACACACTCCCACCACTGTTACTCGTGGAAGCCAGGATCGACAGTGGTGACTAATGATGACGCCGAGTTTCGACCCTCGACGAATCCCGAAGGAAAGTTAAATTATCTTGAAACTCACATGAATTCAATCGAACGAAAGAATAGGAAGAATTAGGAGCAAAACTATACACTTCCCTCCGTTGTAAAGACGGTAGTTACATATCTATTCATAATATTTATACGATTATCACTTGCCTAATTACCTCTTGCGCATTACCGTTTGATTTTGATCAGCTTATTCCTTTCAAGTGCGTACCAGCTCAACGGAAGCTGTAACTCATGAGCCACAAATAATATTCCTGCCGGGGCTCTCTGACCACAGTGAGTAAGTTATTCCCTTTGTTATTTATTATACTTACGTATCTCTTTAATAATAATAATAAATATCGCCAGACTGATACACCAACTGTATGGTCCCAAACTAAGCAACGCTTGTACTATGGGTACCGTACAATGGATTGGGGGCGATCCCAGTGACAACCAGACCTTTAAGTATATCTTCTTTCTCTCTCCATTACCTGTGTGTTTCTTGTAGTAACTATTGATAAGACAGTTGTGACTCTAGCGTCTTATAATGTGACAGCGATTACTTCAACAATTTAATTACAAAATAGTCAATTCACTAGCATCTGATGAAAACAGCAACCGTCACTAAACTGGCGTTTTGTTATAGTGATATGCTAAGTATACTGATGTGACAATATAATTACTTGTATATTTAGCTAATCTAACGGTAAAACAATGTATCTACATTTTTAGGCTCGAAGATTTCAGAAAATATAAAGAGGATTCCATGTTCGAAAAGAAAAAGAGGCAAGCAAGAGCAGGTAAAAGCACTTTTCTTTAAACCTGTAGAAGTTATGGCGCTGTGACGGACGGACGGTCAGACTGGATGATCCTATAAGGGTCTTTCGTAGGGACTATGGAACTCTAAAAACAATAGTTTCTGTTTCTTGCATGTGTCAGTAGGTCACAGTCATGGTATGGGCCGGTCAATTGTAAGTAGGCATTGTAATGATTGTTACTTTCAATTCATTTTCATTACGTGAAATTATATTTTTCTTTCAATGTTATTTCATCAGTGAATTTTCATAGTCAATGATTTTATCCAGAGTGGATTTTCACTATGAGACGTAACCCTATGAAGTCACTGGTCGATGATTTATCTTAAAAACCGCGACAGTACCGAACGCTTTGCGATATCATTGTAATGATTGCAATGATTTTTCACAGTTTCTACATATGTCAGTAGTACGTGCTACTTATGAAAACCTATACATGGTTGAAACAGAAAGGGTATACTTTTTTTTCAAAACTTAACTTTGTAATTCTAAAACTATCAGCTTTGGAGGAAACTTGAAAAACAAAAGGTGTTATAGGAATACAGTTGTGGACATATTTCAAGTCTGCAAAACCTTTAGTACTTCAACTGTCCCACAAAGCCGATAGTTTGAGATTTACAATGTTAAGTTGCAAAAAAAATAGTATACCCTTTTTGTTTCACCTAGTACCCTTTTTGTTTACCTAATATGCTTTTTCACACGCTACCTGTGAAAAGTTCCATCACTAATTGTAAGTGCTTGATATTTTACTTTTCAGCTGAAGGAAGTCCCAATGAGCTTCCGTTATTCGGCTCGGTAGTGTACGATCTGAAAGGTTTTGATTCGTCCACGCCAAGCCAGCCGGCTTTGGAACGAGAGAAACGATTATTCAAATTGCTGCCATGTAAGTATTTGTTTTCATGTCTTTACGGCATATATTTCTGTGTAGACTTACCCCCAATTATCTACCTTATCTACAAATACCTGCAAGAAATAGGTCTATCTCGGCAGTGTAGCGATTCCTTTATTGGTTGGGTCTGAAATGTCATTCAAAATCCTGTGGGACCCTTTGTAAGAATTATAATGTCCCTCAGCCATATTCACATTCAAATACTGAGTGAATAATTTAATTAAAAACTTATTTCCTCGACGAATAAATACAGGAGAATGTGGCTCTTGATAACAAATTTCATTGTTTCTTGTAGTGATACAGGATAAACTGAAATCTTTGAGACCACATACCAGTGCAACCCCTAAAGCAGTCACGAAAACCAATGTTGGGAGACCAACCACTGCTGCGAAGACCACTCCAGGTAGACAATGATCCAGAACAATTATCATACTTTTTGGATGTCAGGTTTTAGAGTTTACACGGTGATAGCCAGGCTGTAGCCATTTGACTACAGGTCATATACGGGCTGGCTCGACTGGGGTAGTACCACCCTCTCACAGAAGATCGGCGTCATGTAGCTAATATAGCTGCTTTTCGTATGAGTGAGTGCCCCAAGACCACCCCCCTCCTTTTATTTATTTATTTATTTAAACTTTATGCACAAGTAAAAAACACTATGTACACAGGCGGACTTAATGCCTTAGGCATTATCTACCAGTCGACCTTAGGGTGGTGCAGAAACAACATGGCAGGTGCAACTAAAACGAGATAAATAGAGGAATTTATAGCAATATACATATTATATTCATAAATACATAGATACATACATACATATAAAACAAAATTGTTAAGAAGAAAAAAAAAAGTCCAACGAATTTTACCGCTGTGACGATTCTACCAACTTCTTGCGAATATGCTCTCGTGCCTTCACCTTAAAAGACAACCGACTTTTTGCCTTTTCTCTTACTATGACCTACTCCCCTTCAGGGCGGCAACGTGCGACCAATTCCTTTGGTATTGGTAATGCTTAACACCGGCGGGTGTTTACCGACTTAAGAAATCTATCCAATTTTCGAAAGACATGTAAAATCCGCCAACCTGCACTGGGCCAGCGCGGTGGATTATGGCCTGAATCCCTCTCGTAATGAGGTGGGTCCGTGACCAGGAGTGGGAGGTCAAAAGGGCTAAATTATTATTATATCTATGTAGTTGTATTTCCTGGAAATGTAACCCAAGAGTTTTACATGCAAATTAAACTTTCAGCAACAATGACAACAAAGAAGCCTGTGAAAAATGCAAAAGGCACAGGTTCACATCCAAAGAAAAAACCGAGAGAAAAGAGAATACACACGAGGAAAAAGAAAGGCAAAACATTGAATTATGACGGACAATGGAAACAGGTAAGTAGGTGCTACAGATGGACTCATTTATCATTAGGAATTACCTACTATATCACTCATTTACTGTGTTTTGAACAATAGGTGATGGAAAGTAATATTTTCTTAGAATGTACCTACTAGGCTTGATCGTTGCTATATGACCAGGCTGCAGGCACACTAACTGTAGGAATCTCTATATGGTGTGCCTACTTACTTTCAAATACGATGTCCTGTCCTGTCCCTGACACTCGGGACAGATAGACGTTCAACTAAACCCAGAGACAATTAGTTATTTTTGGCCTTTTCTATCATCAGTCAACTTATTTGTAATTGGGGAGCTCCGAAGTCGAGCACTTCGGTAGTCATAGTTGTACAATTGAAACTGGTCCTCTTAACGCGTTAACAGCCTAGTGGTTAGAGGGCCCCCTCTCGTAACTGAGAGGTTCCGGGTTCGAACTTCTATCCCCATCCTAGCCATTATAAAAATTTGTGAACCCACTTCTAACATTGAACTAAACTAGTAAACTCACAATGCTAGTAAACTCTTTGTTTTGTATAAATAAACGGATTTTATTTTTCTTCAGCAGACGTTTAACACATTTCAAGAGCCTAAAAATGTCACAGAGGAAATTGAGAGTATAACACCGAAATTAGATAAACGGGACATTCGGAATCAAAACTCTTATACAGCTAAGGACGTGGCCGCATTAGAAATAATTGTGGATCTTGTTAAAAACACATTGAATTACGCAGAGAAAGATAATATACAACCTATGCTTAACACAAATAACATTCAGCAGTATACAACCAAATCTTTGACACTAAGCAGCAATCCAATGAACTCTATCGAAATACACATAGCTGTGCCGTATGATTTACAGAATCCTAATAAAAGATCATTAGAATTCGAACCTGTAAGGGTAAGAAAAGTGTTCTCAGCTAGAATGTCGAGCCCTGTCGACTTGGAGTATCAAGTGCATTCTTACGAAGCTATTGGTGATCCAACATCGGCGGCAACGACTCTATCTAACATTACCGCTGAGGAGCTATCCCCTGGAATGTATCTACTTGTTGAAAAGTCTCTACCAAATAATGGTTATGCAATAAAACGAGTCACACCCTGTATTAAATTTGTGAACAACAGAGAAATTGCTGCTGACAGTACAATTGGTCATGGAGTTGAAACGACAACAGTTGAAAACGGAAAAGTCACGCTAAGCAAAGAATTCATTGCAGCAGTTAATAAACAAATAGTGGAACTGTTTGAAAATGTATCTAATGTGCCTATAAGGCATGCAAGAGAGACAAATACTAATGAAGCAAGAAAACCAATAGTAGCACACAAAAGTAATAGTCTTTGGGGGGCCATCAAAAAGTTTTTCGGACACGATAGAGTGTGTAGTTGCAAGTGCAAGCCGTACAAAGCTATGTGCAAGGCTTGCGTGGCCAGCGATGCTGTCATATCGGAATTAATATTCGAATTCGACAACATGGCAAAGTATATGAAAGATCATTGTACAGAAATACAGACATACTTCTGGATGAATCCAAGTGGAGGGAAGAAGCTAAGGGATGCTGTACATAAGATCGACACCAGCATGCGAGACTACTATAAAAGGGTGAAGGGCAAATGCCAGGGAACCACGTGCAAAACATTCTCATCGTTTATCGATAAAAGGGATTCCAAACGTAACCCAGTAGTCAAAAATGCTGGTGCCGCTTTCATTGATGATGTGGAAACACTAGCCGAGGACGTAGATAAAATAACGAAAGTAGTCACGTGCTTCAATGAAAAACTAAAAGAAAAAAGCGACCGAATGATCCACAACATCAGCAACTGCCTAGACGTCAAATTATTCAGTAAAAGATCGGATAATTCTACACTCAGTAATAATTCCACAAAAGATAAATCAATCCAACAAGTGTATTCACTCGACAATATTAATGTGAACATTATTTGCAGTCCTAAAATGATGAGCATGACAAAAAAAATTGACGTTTTCGGCACGTCAGAAACTCTTGCGCCGCATCGCATTATTGACGATATAGAAATGAGCTTAAACAAAATTAAAAAACAAAACAAAAAACGGAAAGGTTTCGCAAAGCTTTTTTCAAGACAACATAAACTATTCACATATTACGTGACAAACGAGATGCCAACATTGAAGGAGAAACGAGACGTGACTCAAATAGAAGTGCCTCTGTTAGCCGACAGTGGAGGCACGTTTTGGTACGATTATACTAAAGGTAAAACAAGCGAACCAAGAGCAGCGAGAGAAACAAAAAATACATTAGAGCCAGAAGTGGGAATCACCGTAATACAGAAGAGACATTATATAACTACAGACAGACCGGCAGCAACCAATGAAATGAACAATATTGTCTTATCTGTACGCCCATCTTTTAAAACACAAGTAGCAAAAGATGTGACTACTCCAGGCGGACTATCCAACAGCGTTAACCAACTGTTAAAATTATTCGGAAATGTGGCCATTGACGAAACTATGAATTTGAACAACGTTCCTAACATAACTAAAAAACCTCATGGTACTAAAACAGTTACTCATAAAACAAATAAGCCTAAAAAGACTAAACGTACTAAAGCTAAGAAAATTAAAGAGAAACATATTAAAAATACCAGTGCGTCTACCGCGACCACTAGTAAAGGAACAACAACTGCAAATTCAATACCTATTGCAGTATCCGTTAAAATAGGACATACAATAGCTATGCAAGCAGAACCTTCTACATCGACCACTTCAAGCGTACCTACACCCAAGCAAACGGTCAAAGGGATGATCCATAAAATAATTAATAAATTTAGTAAAGGAAATTTTCTGTCAGACGAAGAGCAACCCACAACTGTGAGAGATAAAAAGGGATTGACTGCTGCAGACTCGGATGGTTATGAATTTATAAATACTGAGACGACAGACGAGAATCCCACTATAATACTAATCAATGAACTGGCTTCTCCCGAGGATGATAGCAATCGTTATGAAGATAATAAAAATCTGTTGCTATCTATAATACAGCATGAAACTGACAAATTGAATTCTGAATGGTTAAAGTTTGCTTACAAAATTAGAAGAGATGATAACACGAAGAAAAAGGAAAAAAACACTATTTTAGAGAGGTAAGTACCGTTACGTTACTCAAAAAGACCGGTAGTATTCGCTCCCTGTTACATTGGGAACAAAATACCAGCGGCGAAATGGACATTATTAAATATGTTTGCACTGCAGTACATATCTGCCTATACCCCTTCGAGTAATACAGGCCTGATGATGGTGTAGTAAGTTCGCTGTGGAGCGTAGACCATCTGGCTCGCTGCACTGGGTGGTTGCGTGCTCGATTCTCATTGGGACCCATTTCAAAATAAACCTCTTTGCAATCGTAAACCCTGTGTCTCACTGCAATGGTCCACAGTACATTGTACGGCACCCATAGTACAAGCTCTGCTTAGTTTGAGACCATGTCTTAGTCTAGCGTTTATAAAGAAATTTGTGTTAGGTCGACCAACCCGGAATCTCCTCATGTCAAGCCTGAAGTGGACTACGACATACTCAATAGCTTAGAGAGCGTGCAGCTTCCGGAGCCGACACAGAAGACCAAGCCGAAGAAACTGTTCGCCAAGATAGCCAACAAAATGGGGTTCAGGGTGCCATCTGGAGGGAAAGACAAGGTATAGTGCGAGTTCACTTATGAGAGAGCTAATATATATATACATATATATACAAATAAATAAAATTGGAGTGTCTGTTTGTAATATCAGAATCTAGTAGAGTACGAAATTTTTGGCTCAAGCGATCGGTAACAAACGCTCGCGTTTGCGTTTCCATTGCGTTTACAGTAGCTAATAGAGTTGGGGTCCTGGTTCTGACTCAATCGGGGTGCGTCTTCTGATCGGTGCGCTATAAAAGCTACTACACCAGAGTCTGTAACCAGTTGCATGCATACACTCCAATCAATATTATAAATGTTTGCTGTTCAAAGGCAGGTAAGAAGAGACATTTCAACATCATGACGCGGTCCGCAGCCAGCACGAGCCCAGCAACCGGAGCTGATGATGACCTACCGTCTGGAGAAGGTAAGTCAAACAAGATATCATGTTAATGTGGGATTGGAACGTAAAGAGACAGTGTGAAAGGGAACGGTGTATTTGAACAGTGTGGGTTGGTGGATAGTGAGGAACGAGGAATTAATGAAGGAATGAACGGAAAGAGGAAATGAACGGGAGAACGAAGGATAATAAGACAGACGAGAGAATGCACAAAAAATAAAAGATAATAAATAATAAGTAAAAAGACGATTTGAAGAAAATAAGTTGGTGAGTCTTCACTAATTAGATGATACACCATCACGCTTGAATTCCCTGCAAGGGGGGTAGGGGGAGGACTACTTGCCTTGGACCTTTAACTACCGAAATTCTTGATTTACCTCGACAAGTACATACATTAATCCTATAGTTTCCCAAAATTAACACCCACCCTTTGCTTCAAGAGACCGGTGAGTCTGCAAACAAAATCTGTAACATCAAAGCCACATATGATCACATAAAAGACCTCTACCGCAACCTACCCGCAAATGAATTCGAGGAATACGTCAGAAACATCACATGTTATAAGTACAAACGAGGAAAACGATTCTTCTTCATCGAATACCCGAATAGCGAAGACAGAAGATGGGATTGGATAAGAACGAAAAGATCTTTGAAACACTCTGGCAGATACTACGATAATAACGATGTCAATGTAGTAATCAGTCTTAACGATGACGAGTTTGAGAAGTTTGTACGAGATGATGATGGTATATATAGGATTAGAAACAGGGAGAAGAGGACAACAGACGATTTGAAAGATTTGGACGTTGAATTGAAGAACTTGCCACCATTGACGCCTGCTCTGGTGAGTAGTAATCTTGATTGTTTTTGAAGTTTTTTTTTGTACTTATGGGCTGACCAGGATAGTTCCCAGTTATAGTTGGAACTGATAAGTGGCGCTGAGGTCGAAATCCAAAAAATACGCCATTAAACTTGGGTTAAAAGCTCGTACGTGTACATAGCTAATATAAAAGACGACCGCTTGGCGCAGTGGTTCGAGCGTAGGCCGCTCGGCTCACTGCACCGGGTGGACGCGAGTTCGACTCCCACTGGGGCTAATTTCGAAAATGTCCTTTTGGTGATTTGCTGTTTTCTGAGTTAGTGTTGCCTAACTATCGACAGTCTATCGATAGGTTGCCACCACTATCATGACCACGAAACCTAGACACAATATCGATAGGGCAACGACAATATTAATAATATTTATGACAAGCAATAGTATCGATAGTATCGATATTATTGAGTACTGATGCTATGGGTTGGTGAGTTTGGGACCATGCAGTTGAAGTATAAATCTGGCGATATTGAAGCGAAGCTTCTATACGGACGTTCGTGGCGCTCGCCGCGGGGCCATTCTATCCGTGCTAAGCGTCAGTAGCGTTACACGATATATATAGGTATACAGAGTGGCAGCTGCGGCGCCCTACGCTTTATACTATAAAGCTTCGGTTCTTTCGGGTGTCCCTAGACGGCTGTTTTTTTTTATTTTTTGTTGTCTTTCAGAACGAAATCTACGCAATGTTGGGCGATACTATAACAATTGATTGTGCGACCTTCAAACCTGTTATCAACACAGCGCGCGCTGAGTACACGTGGCAGAGCGAAAGGAAAGACATGTTAAGTCACGACAACATTATGATAGAGGGCTCTCAGATCACTATTCGCAATATCGGAGCACAAAATGATGGCTGCTACTCTTGTAGCCAGGTATAGTAATTTTATAGTTATGTTTTTCATTGTTTTTAATCTGGTCATAGATATTTTTTACTGAGTTACTAGGAAAAAGGTTTGTTATTAAATAATCCATAATCCATATTGAGTTTGGCTAGTATTGGTAGAGCTACTGACGGGCACTTAATAAATAATGCCAGACGAACACACCAACTGTATGGTCCCAAACTAAGCAACGCTTCTACTATGGGTACCGTGCAATGGACTGGCGGCGATCCCAGTGACATCCAGACTAGGGTTACGAAAAGGTCATTTCTAAAATTAACCCTGACGGGAATTGAACCCGCAACCGCCATGTGCAGCGAGCCGAGCGGCCTACGCTCGAACCACTGCACCAAGCGGTCTTCAAGCAATTGAAGCCAGCGCTAACCATGGTTCCAGGGTGGAACAAAACTGCCTGATATCAGAGTGTCCGTGGTGACTCCCCCGGGGTATACTGTTGTTTTCACACCGAGCTACTCCGTCCCCAGCTGTGACAATCAAGTGAGAAGTTTTTTTTTAATATAAATTCTGTAAACAACTGTACGCACTTACCTATGTTGCTTCTGATGTTAAAGCTACCGTAGCCTTTAAATGCTTGCAAAAAGGCATTTATCGCACGTCGCCGGCCTGAAGGGAAGTGGGACAGAGGGGGGGAGGGGGGAGTTGAGGTTCCAGCTCCCACTTATCGTACGAAATGCAGCTATAATAGGTACTTTACGGTGATCTCTCAGAGGGTGTTATATACTTAGGTACTTACTATACCCCGGTATTAGGATGGAGTCAATTGGATGCTCAAATACAATGTTGAAGAATGTGAAGTGGGCATGAAGACTTGTATTGAATTTAGTAATGTAGTGCTAGTCCAATTAGTCTGTCATGTAAATAAGTAATTATTTTCAGGACCTTAAAGCGATCCAGCTGCTGGGTCCCGAGATGAGCCGAAGTCTGACTTGTGGTGACAGCTGCAGTGTCAGGATCGATGAGCCAGTCTGTCTGAAGAACTTGGTGAGGACTGCTTTTATAGAAGAGACTGAAGGGAGGTTTTCATGGACGTGCAGATCCCCTGGAATTTATTTATCCAAATTACAGGAAAATCCTGATTTAGGGCCATAAGGTTTTGACTTTCCTCTTCCCCCCTAGTGGAATCCCTGGATGAGATCGACTCTCGTGAACGCCGAAATATTTCGTTGACAAGGGGTTCAATGCAGGTCGTTTATAATATACCTACCTACCTACATTATTGTTGAGAATACGTATACCAACTTTTTTTGTATTGAAAAGCGTAACCATTGAGTTTCTAGCCGGCTCTTCTCAGTGGAAGCGTCAGTCCGAGCCGACGGTTGATTCTGACTATGCACAAGTGCTTGGTTGGGTTGCATAAATATAAATATGTTGGGTTTTGTATGCCTAATCCCAGGGTGGTAGTGGACACCATGTCCGTGCAACGGGCGTGGTGTCGGTGCGGGCGGTGGTGGGCCCCGCGGCGGGCCTCACGGCAGGCCCCGCGGCGGGCCTCACGGCAGGCCCCACGGCAGGCCCCGCGGCGGGCCCCACGGCGGCGTGCGGCGCGCGCTGCCGCCGCGACCTGCGCGCGTCGCTGGCTCTACTGGCCGCCACTAGCGTGCCACAACTCGCTAGAATACCCGGTAAGTGCCAAGCATTTAAACCTACTTTTCATTACTCATACTCTGAAAGTAGGTCTGAAGTTGCCTGAGGAGCGGGCTGAAAGTAATACTTTTCCGGCCCGGGAGAATCGCTTTGAACTGACAGCTGTCAAATTATAAAAAAAAAACTAGTTCCATTTTCACATTTCTATGGAACCATGTTCAAACTTTTTCTACAGTCACTCAATTACAGCACGATGTAAAATTGAAATAACAAAGTTAAGTATTAATTAAAGAATATATATTTTTAAATGACTTAATTATAATTTAGTTTCAACAATTTCTTTAAAATAACACAGATTTGGGCAAAATATTTAAAGATGAAAATGTAAAAGAATGGCTTATTAATGAAGTTGGCCGGCCAACGAAAAAAAAAACAAAGTAGGCGGCAATCCTATCCTTTTTTTTTCGAGTTGTAGAGTATTGTTCATACTCTACATGTAAAATTGACAATTTGTAAGTGCCCCCGTAGGCCTAAACAAAATAAACGCTTTGAATTTGAATTTGAATTTGAACTTACTTGTATTTTTTCTTTAGCCAATTCCTGTTTTTATTTTTACTTTCCTTGTATTCGTAATGAAAAGCACAGTGTTTACCTCGGGTGAAAGACTTATTTTGTCCCTCGAACTATTAGCGCCCTCGCTACGCTCGGGCGCCAAACCCCGTCTCGGGACTAAATGAGTCACTTTCACCACTCGTGTAACAATGTACTATTACCTACTTGTGAGTAACAGAAACGTATGGGATTTACGTACTTATGCCATTCAAAATGCCAACATTTAGCGTTGATTTTACAGTGATAATATCAAGCGATGGAAAGAACAAAACTTTTCTGCCATCCAGGAGTAACCAGAGATCTGTTGTGACGCACGTTCTCGATAAAAAAGGTAAAATTACATATTATATACTAGTATTCCCGTTGTAATGGTCAAAATTCGACCATTATTCATTTAAATTTTAAACGTCATTTTTTATTGTCAAAGACTAGTTGATACTGGCACGCAGAATGCACTATGGAAGTCCCGCCCTCCGAGAACTGTCACCATTTGTCAGTCAGACAGTCAGTCGGTGTGGAGGTTACAAATGTGTGTGTGTGTGACAATTCATGGTAGTGTGTGTAATGTTTAATTTATTGTAAAACAATTTAGGATAAGGACCCACCACTCACCCTTGGCTTGTTAACCTCCAAAATTATAAATCAAATAGGTTAATCAAATAATGACATTCGTAGCCCAACTTTCCTGAGGATGTCTCGTTCAGAGGCGAAACACGTGTCGAATTTTATTTTTAATTCGCTTTGTTCCGCGGAAAATTGCACATTATTAGGGTCCCTGACACTCATGACTGACAAACTCGACCGACGGAGTTAAGTTTTGTGGACCTCTTCCATTATCGATCAACCTATTTGATTTATAATTTTGGAGGTTAACAAGCCAAGGGTGAGTGGTGGGTCCTTATCCTAAATTGTTTTACAATGGATTTCCGCCAAGTAACGCCTGAGTCAATCAATTATTTAATTTATTGATTTTAATCTATTTCTAAGTATTATAATATAAAAATATTAGCATTTTGCACACCTTATCTATATGAACTATAAGTGTGCCAAATTTCATACTCCTCCGTCCGCGCAATTTTCGTATTAAGCGTTTGAAAGTTTTTCCTTCGCATATTAAAACATAGATTTTTTTACACTGAGGCCTTCGTTGTCGTAGCCGGCTTGCAAACTACTTGATTTTCTTCTGCAGATTCGAACGACCATCACGAATACCACGGGCTGGCATTGAACCTGTCTCCCGGAGATGTGGACGTCGTTTTAGCCTGCCCGGCCGGGTTCTACCTGATACGGAACCAGAAGATCTGCGGTAAGTATTTTACTACTTTGAATTAGGTATGTTTGAACGCTGGTGCAAGTGGTAATCTGGAGCTAATGATTGATGAAAAGAAATATTAAAATAAGTCTAGAAACACCATGAAGCTTACATTCAACGTGTGTTTTAATCCTGAAAGCGGTATTTTAATTGAGTGTCTTCGTGTTATGAAGGTAAATAGCCATGATTTATATTATGGCTAACGATTTCGCTGCCACCCTGTACTAGGTGAAACAAAAAGGGTATAACTATGTTTTTGCGACTTTGTAAATCTTAAACTATCGGCTTTGTGGGTCAGTTGAAGAACTAAAAGTTTTGTAGACTTGTGAAATCTGTCAACAGCTGTATCCCTGTAACACCTTTTGCTTTTCAAGTTCCCTCCAAATCTGATAGTTTTAGAACTACAAAGTTAAGTTTTGAAAAATAGTATACCCTTTCTGTTTCACTTAGTATATAGCGAGTAGGTTAATCTAGCCAACCCCCTCCCTCCCCTAGCGGCATGCCCCGCCAACACGAGCTCGTCTCCCGGCGACAACGTGTGCGCGCGCGCCGCCGGGAGTCCCCCCGACCGCCCCCCACCCCCCCTGCGCAGGTACGATGTACGTAAATGTATGCTATTAAATGTATGCTATTAGTTGATCATTTTAATTAGTTTTAGGTAGGCAACACCGTTATCTCGGTCCATAAACTCAAACTCAAAATTATTGTATTAATGTAAGCCAACAAATCATTTATGAATAGTCAAAATCTACAACCGACTCGGAATGCCGCTTTCACTGAGAAGATCCGGCGAGAAACACAATGGTTACTCTTTTCAATGAATAAGATATGGTGTACCTACAATGTGAGCAGGCGACACCATTGTCACTAAATAAGTAAATAGTACCTAAATCATTCAAATTTCACTCAGATTTAGATATTTAAAGTAGAAAGCTAGTTTAGTGGGCCGTGCTTCATATGTGAAGGGCGATATGTCGCATTCACACTTAAAATCAATTTCAATGATTACAACAACAAAAAAGTAATGCAAAGGTGGATGGGTAAGAAAATAATTGCTTTGGTGTGATGCCTTCCATGCTAAATAAATTAATAGGGTTTAACGACAATGTTGTCAAGAAGAAAGTGAGTGGACCAATCCCCGCAAGCAGCGCCCGCGCACGAGCATGACTTGAAAAGCGGCATCACTCTCCTCAACCATAATAGAGGGGTTAAAAGGTGACCCGTTCCACAAAGCCACCGCAAACAAGGACATTAAAGTGAGCATGACAATTGACCACCACCTCCGGACACCTCCAACAGTCACCGGAGTGTCAGGTCAGGAGTGATCAGGGTAGATGATGGTAGGCAGTTTCTGTATGATGGTTGTACACGACCGGTGCAGGTCCGAAGGTGTCCTACCTCTAGGCTTCACCCTAGGGTGCTGGATATGGGTGTATATTGCTCCGAGCATAAAACAAAAAGCTCAATGGCTATATGAAATGCCACGACCACCTTAACACCGCGCGCTATGTCGATATTAGCGACATCTATCGGCAGCCGTGGCAAAAGTAATTATACAATGGTGTTGCCACAGATATAGATTTACATAGATAACGCAAGTAACACGATTTGTATTGAATCCAAGCGTGCCGAATTTTTTACACCTACTTTGACGTCATTAGTGACGGGAAATCCAAACCGATTCAAAGACACCGATGCCGCCGCTAGCCCTCCGCCCGCTACGATTCTCTCGAGTGATTATCTCGCTCAAACTCATATTTTTTATATCTGTAGTCGCGCGGACTGTAAGTTAGCGGCGACCAACCTTGACACTT
This sequence comes from Notodonta dromedarius, assembly GCA_905147325.1. NCBI lineage: Eukaryota > Metazoa > Arthropoda > Insecta > Lepidoptera > Notodontidae > Notodonta > Notodonta dromedarius. The sequence continues at coordinate 400,924 of LR990186.1, read as the reverse complement.
GGTCGGGGTTTCGTACACGCGAAGTACAAGCATTTGCATTATCTATGTAAATCTATATCTGTGGGTGTTGGTGTGGTGCAGTGGTGGTGGCAGCCGCGCTGCGGGTACCTGGTGGCGGGCGGCGGCGTGGTGTGCGCTTGCGGCGCGTGCGCGGCGCTGGCGCTGCTGGGGCACGTGACGTCACGCGCCGCGCCCGCCCCCCGCGCAGACCAGGGGCAGGGGGGGGACGGTACGTTAACACTAGGGCACTGATTAACGTATATACTCGTGGTTCGTATAACCCCCTGTTGATTTAGCTCGACTTTTCTGATTCCACTGCTGTTGGAAGAAATGTAATATTACATTGTTACCCAAGGGGTAAAGGTAACTGACTTATTTTGTCCCTCGAACTATTGGCACCCTAGCTACGTTCGGGCGCCAAACCCCGTCTCGGGACAAAATAAGTCATTCACACGAGGTAAACACTGTGATTTACATTACGAATAGAAGGAAAGTAAAAAGTAAAACAGGAATTAGCTAAAGAAATAAAACAAGGAAGTATGAACAATACTCTACAACTCTAAAAACAAATGAAGATCGAATTGCTGCCTATTTTGATTTGTGATTTTTCCGTTGGCCGGCCTGGTTCAATAGAAATGTGAAAATATAACTAGTTTATTTTTAATAATTTGACAGCTGTGTGTTGAAATAGACTTTCCCTAGGGCTAAAAAGTATTACTTTCAACCCGCTCCTAAGCCAATTTCAGACCTACTCTCCGAGTATGAGTAATGAAAAATATCATTTCTGCTGATAGGTATTTCTTCCTTCAAGTTAGATGAATAACGTTGCCTACCGCACACTAGCCTGATTTGCCGTTTGAAGTCCTCTTAGGCCCGGCTTGTATTCGTAATGAAAAGCACAGTGTTTACCTCGGGTGAAAGACTTATTTAGTCCCGAGACGGGGAGCGAGGGCGCCAATAGTTCGAGGGTAACTTTCATCCCTAGGACAACAATGTACTATTCCTGTCATCTCAAGCCGGGGCCCGCGTTGTGTTCGGTAGACATGGTCAAGTAGTACTACCACCGCTGGCTCGCCATTACAGTGAGCAAGAAGCCCTCCGTAGTGAGTGCGTGCGCGCGGTCGCCGCGCGCGCACCCGCTGTCGCCGTCGCGCGTCATACTCGCGCGATTCTTCCGGCCATCGCTGACGTCATCTCGGGCCACAGGTGCGTGACCACCAACATAGATCACCACCCGACTCATTGCAAATTATAGATATTATCCTTTTGTCGACCGCTTTGCGCAGTGGTTAGAGCGTAGGCCGCTCGGCTCACTGCACATGGTAGTTGCGAGCTCGATTCCCGTCCGGGCAAATTTCGGAAATAGCCTTGTCGTTATTTGCCCTTGTGTTGTTGTCACTGGGATCGCCTCCAGTCCATTGTACGGTACCCGTAGTACAAGCGTTGCTTAGTTTATACCATACAGTTGGTGTGTCAGTCTGGCGATATTTATATTTACATATTTTGTAAATTGCTCCGGTTTGGGTATCACTAGGATCGCATTGTAACTACTGTGTCTATAGTACATACAAGCGTTATTTATTTTGGTATTGATGCCAGGGGCTCTTATACCACAGTCTGGCCTTAAAGCCAGGAGATCTAAAACAGCAATCTGGGCTTTAATGTCAATGAGGTCTAAAATAAGCAGTCTGACCTTGATGCCAGGGGGTCGAAAACAGCAATCTGGCTTTGATACCAGGGGGTCTTGAAAAACATTATTCTAACACAAACTTGTAATCAAGATTGCTATCAATGCCAGGTTATTACTACTGCCACTGAATACTGCGTTCAATAAGCTATGTCCACAGATTCTCAAGAAACAAAATTTGAGCTTTGGAAAGAGAAAAACATGCCGCCGCCGCTCCCGCCCATAGACTTCGACTTGTAAGACAAAGAAGGCATAAAACACGATTATGTGATTTATATGGCTTCTCGAGTGGATAAGCTAGGTACTTATCACAACACCCAATAATCTCTGAGCTAGTTTTTGTACTGTATGTTCTGCTAGCCCTCGAGGCAAACTATCATGTCTCTACCCACACGTGCAAAGGAAGCACCTGCATCCAATAACCACCCTTATAGCCCATGTCCATACAGCTTTTATTGGGGTACGTCTATGGAAACAGGTCCATGCGGTCTGAGAATTTGTATGTTGGCCCCATGAACCATATTTTGACAAATGAAACCAGGTTAGCAAGGAGTAAATAAATAACCCTCGATGTAAATTAACTCGGTAAGGTAAGGGAATGTTTTGACTCCGTTTATTTGATGTTTGCACGATTCAAATTAAACCGATCTCGCGAATATACCACCTATTACGCTTATGTTTCGCGGAGAGATAGGCAGAGGTGGACCGCAATCCTCAACTGGCATTTTACCAATAGATTAAAAGTTTACAAATTCCTTATTGTCCTTGCCCTTACAAAGTTTACAAATATTACATTGACAGACATACTGACGTAGCGATTATATACCTATATGTCAACAAATTGTGTGTGTGCTTCTATTTATTTTGTAAGTGATATATTAATACATTTAGATACGGTACTTATAAGAAGCGCAATAGTTAGTTAATTTGTTAAGATTTATTTTACTTATCGTTTATAATTAGTTTACGGGTTTTTGGTAAGTTGTAATAAACGTTCAGTGATTTTTAGTTTTAGTGAACTGCGTTTTATTTGTCGTTCTACAGTGAGATTCACGGTCGCTAGTTACTAGCGTATTCGTAAAGTATAGTTAAGGTTACAGCACAAGATACGAGTACAATACTCTTTTTTTTGTTAGGATACACAGGTAGCTAGTAACCACTGTGTAAGCGGGATACGAGCATACACTTTAGCGTTAGTGTGGGTGAGATAGGTACATAATAAGTTCACCCGGCACCAATATTTTGGTGCCACACAAACTTAAGTTTGTGGTTGTAGTGAATCCTACTAATATTATAAATGCGAAAGTTTGTGAGTGTGGATGTATGTATGTATGAATGTATGTATGTATGTATGTTTGTTTGTTACTCCTTTACGCAAAAACTACTGAACGGATTTGGATGAAATTTGGAACACAGATAGATTATAACCGAGATTAACATATAGGGTACTTTTTAACCCAATAATCCAATACTACGCGGATGAAGTCGCGTGGCACAGCTAGTTATATGCATAATAATAACCTGAATCAAGTGTGTGTAATATAGATATCTGATTCTGTGCTGTAAAGTCCTACAAAAACGGTTAGCTTTGTTTTAATTTAAATTTTTGTGTAGGTACTGTTGCCGTCTCTTACTGGTGCACCTAATAGTACATTTCTATCGCAGCGTAGTTCCATGGAACAACACATCGGTGTTTCGAGGTTATAAAATAACAACCACTCGTTAAGATATGTATATTTTTAATACAAAATCTACATACGTTCGGTACAAATTATTAAATGTTACAAAATCTAGCCTTACAATTAAAAAAAATAATTCGAGAACCATTTTGGAAAGGGCCTTTTTTAAAGCGCGACATTCAAACGTATCTTTTCCAGGGCAGTCAGAACTTTCATTGTAAATATAAAATATGTAAATGTAAAATGTGTATATTATGTTCGTAGAACATGTTGGCCGAGACGAGCCCTCGCTGCAATACTACTTACTCGCTCCAGCACAGCAAACGTAATACAATATGTATTTATAAAAATGCGTCGTTCGTCTTTGCTCGCGTCGGCTCGGCCAACATGTGCCTATAAGGGTGTTGCCACACCAATCAGTTGACAGAGCATCGATGCATCGACCACAGGCATTGATAGATGGCAGAACGAAGTAGGGCGACGGCGACAGTTTCTACTACACCAAATCGATGGTAGACTCTCACGTAAGGAATGTGTACAAAAGGCAACACACTGGAGCTATTATATTTATATTAATATCTACTACCCTTTGTGATTATTGATTATAAGCAAATGGCGATTAAAAAACAAAAAAAAGATATAACAAATGTAAAAAGACAATCCCGCTGAGTTACAATCCGGTTGTATATATAAGTAAAAAAAATATTAAAATTGACAATTTGTAAGTGCCCCCGTAGGCGCAAACAAAATAAACGAATTGAATTTAATTTGAATTTGCACAGTCTCCGCCGCCGTCCGGGTCATCGATCGACGATCGATCGACCATCGATTGATGATCGATCGTCCATCTATCAATTTTCAACGAGCGATATTCGTCGGTGAGCCAAAGCGTTCCACGTCGATTGATTGGTATGGCAATACCCTAAACAAGTTCCAATTCCCTCCCCGGAATAGATATGTTTGTAACAAGATAGTACATATTCGCTAGACGCTATCGTTTACGTCTACTTTACGTAGACGGTAGCGTACGCGTAAAACTTATGGTAAACCGACAAGCATTTTTTATTATTTCAAAATGAACAAGTTGCCATTACAATAACCATAATGTCGATCATAACAATTGTATAATTATTATTTAAATCGCGGAATGTTTAATTAATTTTGTAAAGTTAATTATTTTCGACACTATATTATTTACATTTCAATAAGTGTTTATGAAAATGTCGGATATTGTATGCACGAGTCTGACATTTTGCCTAATTCCCACTCGCACCGAGGGGAGGCAGATAAGGAGTACGACGATAGGCGATTAATTAAAATATAAAAAGACTCGGACGGTGTTATTACAAAAAGAAGTTAAACACGCGATGAACGCATGTCTTTTCAAATTCCACACGTAAATTTTGACAGGACAAGCGTTCATCGCGTGTTTAACATTCGTGTAATAACACCGAGAATGTCTAATTCAGTTCTCGAATAGCTCGACTTGCATATCAAATATTAAAATAAAATATAAATATGTCCTCTAAACATTGATATTATGGGATAGCAATATTTCTTCATAAAACATTGACGGGTATAATTACAAAAAAAATATAAACACTTTATAAACATGAATTTGATTTAACTCGTGTTTATCTCATGTTTAACTTTTTTGTTATAGTAACAACACAGCAAATAGGATAATTTGTGATGATCTTCAAATTACAAATAGTCGCATAAAGGCTCCCGCCGACACTCGCGTAAAATATTCACGTAGTATTTACCCGTTAGCAAAAAATATTCAGCAAAAAACTTAAGGTGAAAGCGCCTGTCTAGCCCGCGAAATTCAAAATTATCGAGTATTTTTATAGTTTGTCCAAAATCTGAAAACATTTAAGACAACATTTTGTGATTTGCGAAAAACACAGTATGCAGTGCGTTTATTAATACATTTATTTTACTCTAAATATTATCACGGTGGATATGATACTAGTAAATCACTTAATATACAAAAATTGCCAGATTATCTGGATAGTTCTTGAAATGTTTTAGAGTAAGTTGGATATATTAATAAATGCACTGCACACGGTCTTTTTCGCGAATTACAAAATTTGTCTTTTATTATTGTCAGATTTTGAAAAAATTCTAAAAGAACTCAAAAAATTTGAACTTCGCGGGCTAGATGGGCGCTTTAGCCTTAAGCACTCTTACGTATTTTAAACCCCCAACGAAGAAAGAGGGTTGTTATAAGTTTAACATGTGTATATGTGTGTCTGTCTGTGGCATCGAGCGCCCAAGCGGATGAACCGATTTTTTTTGTTGAAAGGTATTCTGATCGAGTGTCCTTAGCTATGTTTCATGAAAATAGGTTCAGCCGTTTGAAAATTATCAGCTCTTTTGTAGTTTAAAAAGCATCAGAGAATAAAAATGTTCAATTTAGAGTTATTATGAAATGTGCCCAGTCCGAAACTTTATAGTTTGCCTTTACTTTGGCGCAAGAGGCCCCCCGCGTATTATAGGCGATTATTTAACGCGCGTGTTGGTGGAAGCGTTAAATTCCACTGGAGGTGTCAAAAGGTTATATTAGAAGGTAATATAATCGCTTTGACCTTATTAGTTACGAAGCCATTATGAGTGGCTTGCTAGCATGACAGCCACCTTGAGTCACACTATGTTATAAAAAAAAAAAATACATTTCAAGGATATAGTATGTGAAGACAAGCTTCCTATTTCAATACTACAAAAAAGTTCAGAAAACTAAAATTTTACATCAACATTTTTACATTTAACAACGTTTTTAATTTGATGATATAAACAATACAGCAAAGCTTCATAACTAATAAGAAATCAATGTTATACTATAAAAATGTAATGTAGCTGTGCGTGAAATAAGTACTACAAATAGTCTCACACTCTCTCACACTGATCACTTCACATTTCGGGAGCCAACCATTCCCATGGGTTTCAGTAACACAACCAACATGTCTCCAAAACTAAACCAAGTATTCTCTTCCCGTGACAGCTATGACAGAAGACCGGCTTAAGGTAGCTATAATAGCTGCATTTCGTACGATGCGTGAATGAACCGGAAGCACACCCCCCCACCCTTCTCCCCCGTCTACCCCACAGCCCCCTTCAGGTAGGCAACGTGCGAGCAATGCCTCTGGTATCACAAGCATCCATAGGCTATCCATATGCTGCTTAACATCAGGCAGTTGGTACACTTATTTAAAGACCATGTCATCATTTGTGTGGTGCGGTTTTGAATTCCCATTTGTATTGAAGATGTCAAGCAACGACTACGTCTGACCGTGACGCAGTCATGGGCCATCGTGGGTAGCGCGAAATTTAGATGTTCACCAATTTTCAAGTTACTTTGAAGATTATTTCCCAAAAAAACTGGTCTTCATTCCCATTAGCCATGATTGTTTGTTTGACATTTGCCATGTCGTGCGTGACCTGGTCACACCCAGCAGAACATGGCCAGCAGGAGCCTGGCCACTCGCGGCGGCTCCCGGCGCCATCACTGCGCTTCCTCCTCCGGGGGCTCCGCTGGCAGCTCTGGGGCATCTTCCTCCCTCCCCCTGTTGGCCTCCATCTCTATCGCAGGGTCCGCAGTCGCCTCGGCCAGGTTCGTCACAGACTTGGACTTGAAGCACTGAAAGTCGACATGCCTGCTCTTGGCCTCCTCCTTCTCCCAGGACATGTGGATGAAGGGTCGCTGCACGTAGTTGTAGATGACCTCGGCGCGGCCCCCGGGCCGCTTGCGCACCTTCTCCTTGTACGTGGGGTAGCCCTCCACTCCCAGACGGATCTTCTTGAGGCCCCGCTCTTTCATTACTTGTTTCGCGACGTCTCTGAGGGGGAGGAAAGACCAGAATGAAGCTAAGTGTATACCGACAGGGGGTCACTTTAAGGGGGGCAGTGCAAGCTGTAGCTAACTGACTACATCTCATATACGGGCTAGCTCCATCAGGGCAGTACCACCATCTCACAGAAGATCGGCGTAGAGTAGCTATTATACCTGTATTACGTACAATGTACGATGAGAGAGTTTGAAGACCAACACCCCTGCCTTCACCTATTTCAATCCCACTCCACTTCATGCCATTGGTATTGCAAGCATCTATAGGCTATGGTAACTGCTTAACATCAGGCATACTCTAGTTTATTGACCATGTTATATGTTTTAGTTTAGTTTTCTTTACTGTCCAGTGTTCTTCAACCATAATGGTGTTTGACAATCCTCACCTATTTTCGATGTACTTGAAGAACCTGTACAGCGGTGTGGACAGCACGGTCTGACTGTACTCGTCCCCCATCTGGGGGGGGTATTCCTCGTCCCACTCCACGGAGTCGTCGTCCAGCAGGACCACCACGTGGCACTCGCGGTCCCCCCGCTCCGCCGACTCCACCATGAGGGGGAGGATCAGCCGCTCCAGGAACGACTCGAACTGCCGGCGGGCGCCCTCGTTGGACAGCTCGTGAAGGAGACCTCGGAGGTTCTGGAGTTACAAGCAAAATAAACCTATATTAAAGCCAAATTCAATATAGCATATACTATTTCTTACCGTGAGTTCGCACTGGACGAAACATAAACACCAAACATGTTGTTGTCTCTACTTCATGACAACAAAAATGTTGTTGACATATTTCTCTTAGTTATTGTTCTTTAGAAGTTCACAACCACTTGGCGCAGTGGTTCAATCGTAAGCCGATCTCCTCACGACAAATGGTGGTTTTGGGTTCGATTCACACCGGGGCAAATATTGGTAATGGCCTTTTCGTTATTTGCCCATGGCTGGGTGTCACTGGGATCACCCCGAGTCCATTGTATGGTACCCATAGCGTTGATTAGTTTGGAACCATATAGTTGGTGTTACAGTATGGCAATATTTTTAATTTAAAAAACAAAATCTAAATCACCACAAACCTGACACCGCACAGTGTTAGCATCGAAAGGCACCAGCAGGTAGTCGCACGCCTCCCGCAGCTCCTGCACGGACACGGTGGGCGGGCAGCGGATGGTTCCGAAACGGTAGTACTCCAGGATGGCACGGAACACTGTGGCCGAGATGCCCTCCGCCACCTCGTACTCACCCCGCTCATTGGGATGTGTGAACTCTAGCCCTGGAATAGTATAAATAATATGACCTACTAGCTGTGCCCCGCGACTTCATCCGCAGGATTATTGGGTTAAAAAGTATCTTATATGTAAATCACGGTTATAATCTATCTGTGTTCCAAATTTCATCCAAATCCGTTCAGTAGTTTTTGCGTGAAGGAGTAACAAACATACATACATACATACATACATCCACACTGACAAACTTTCGCATTTATAATATTAGTAGGAAGTAAAGTCTACGGCAGCCAGGAGGTTAATTGTGCAGACAGAATTGGCTTGATGCAAACACAAGTCACAGCATAGCTAAACAACATGAATACACCTTGCATCTTCCAACTATATAAATATCAGTGTCACGTTTCTTAAAATGCATGTCTCTTTCATATGCATTTAGTAAAACACAGTTATTTTGACATTACAAATAGATACTTATTATATTTCCACCGTAAGGCAGCTCAATAATAAAATGTTATAATGTACAGAAAGGCCAGGGTGTGAAGGTCCAAATTACAGTAAACAAGTGAGAATGACGTCTTAAATAATCTGTATTTGTTTGCAAAACCATTTTGATAACAAAAGCTGGTAACAAAATTTTATTCAATTAAAAGTAGGTCAAACTAAGACCTAGTTACCAATCATAGATCTTATCATACCTAATAACTATTAACTTTAATCCTTATTAGACCACAATATGCTTGAACAATGTCACCTTATTTCACTATGTAATAGTGAAGTAAACAATTTGAAAAACTAACCAGAACTGAACATTCTTCCAAGCATAGTGTTAGGGTGGGCTGTAAACTGTGCGGGGTCCACCACAAACCGCGTGTTATCCACCACCAGCGTCATCCTGTCCTCCCCGAGCTGGTTCTGCGTCTTCTGGCCGTTCCTGGGGGGCTCCTGGGCAGAGGACGTGGAAGGGATCGGGGTGTTTCCACTCAGGTTCTTGGGCGGCATATTAGGCCTTCTGATGATCGGTCCGTTGCGTTTGGACAGCCGCTTGCGGCGCTCCTCGTCCCTGATGTACTCCTCGGTGTCGCTGCTGCTGTCTGGGTAGAAAAACTGTCTTCGATCTGACATGGCCTCATGGCCTATTGTTTGCGAGTCGGACATAGGCGCGCGCTCGTCCCCGCGAGCCGTTACATCACGCTCGACGCTTCTTTGTCTCCGCGGCGGCGACGTGTTGATCGGAGCCGTTTTAATTTTGATTTATTCCAATATTCTACGAAACTGAATTTTCGCGAAAAATGACAACGTAATAAAGTACTCTGTGGTAACGAATTTGACAGTTTCTTTTCACTCGATGGAATGAGTGAATGACAGTTGGTTAAAAATATTGTTTTGCTCAACGAGTATTACAAGTATGGAGTTGAACATTTACTTTCCGATAGTGTCCTATTTACTTTGCAACATGGGAGACAGAGACAGAGGAGAAAGTAAATTCAATGAAGCTGAGTATACTATATATTTTATTGAACATGTATTGAAATTCTCATAGGACTTGGTCACCACGGTAGTTAAAATCCTGTTTCACAAAGAATATGTAACCACTACGTTTACTGTTTCACAGAGTGTTTATGATATCTAGTAGCTAGGTACTCTGTGATGATAGTCGTTGCATTGTATAGCTATTTGGGAAAATAAGCACAACCAACGTTCTTGCTAAGCGCTGTATAATGAAGTAACTCACAAAACATCTACCATCTGACAATTTCCAATTACAAAATTAATTCATCGAACGTATCACCTGCCAAATATATTGTTTAATAAAAAGGAGGTCGACGCCACACCACCCCCCTACGCAGAAAGAAAACCCCCCTTAACATAACACAAAATAATATAAATTATAATAAAATTTAACAATTAAAACCTAACAACTAAACTAAAACCTAGACCTTACAGTTGCTGGACCTGCTGCTAGAGCATTCACAAATCCAGAATATCTCTGAATCGAACCCTCCTACCAGATCTTGTGACAACAGGAGTAGGCGGGGCTATGGGAGGAAGTAATTCCTGAAACGTTGGGGTGCCCAACACTGTACCGCGCGAGACTGGAAAAGGAATGCGGCTAAACGGCAACCCTCCCTCTACATACGCAGGCTTGACGCGGTCGACGCTGACCGTAGACTCCCGACCTCTAATGTCTACGGTCAACGTCTTATCCTTTCGCCCTACCACTCGATGTGGTCCGGTGTATGGTGGTTGCAAAGGGCGTCGCACGGTATCGTCACGTACCCAAACGTGCGTTGCCGTCGCTAGATCCTTAAATACAAAAACCGACGGTTGCGCGTGGTGCGAGGGAGGAACGGGTCGTAACGCGTCTAAACGGCTTCTGAGGTCGGAAACGTAGTCCGCTATGTCGTTGGGGCTTCTTGGTACGTCCGGAGTTGCTATAAACTCACCAGGCAAACGAAGAGATTCTCCGTAAACAAGTTCAGCGGAAGAAGCTCGGATGTCCTCCTTGAACGCCGTCCTCATGCCGAGAAGCACCAGTGGTAGCGCTCTAGTCCACGTTGTCGAGTGGCACATCAAAGATGACTTAAGCTGTCGATGCATGCGCTCCACCATGCCATTGGCACACGGATGATAGCTGGTTGTTCGTATCCTTTTCGTGGCGCAAACGCACATCAGGCGCTGGAAAAGGGAGGACTCAAACTGTCTCCCCTGATCAGTTGTTAATAAACTGGGAACGCCAAAACGAGAAATCCAACCGTTTACAAGCGTGTCCGCCACCTCCTCAGCGGTGATCGAACTCATTGGCCACGCCTCCGGCCACCGCGTGAACCTATCAATAGCGGTGAGGCAGTAATTAAAACCGTTGGAATGCGGAAGAGGTCCGATAATGTCGAGGTGCACATGTCTAAATCTTCCAGACGGACTGTTGAAACTACCCAGAGGTGACGTGACATGTCTAGTAACCTTGCAGCGTTGGCACTCAGGACAAATACGCGCCCATCTATGGCAATCAGCATTAACTCCTGGCCACACATACCTTTCAGACACCATGCGTGCGGTAGCCCGCGCGCCAGGGTGGCTGAGTTTGTGACACTTATCAAAGGCCGCTCTGCGAAAAGGAGACGTCAGATATGGACGAGGTCGGCCCGTCGAAGTATCACACGTAACTGTCACGTTCGTTCCAGGGATTATGATGTCTTGCAACTTCAACGACGAGTTACTACGGGCTACTGCCATCTCCCCATCTGTACTCTGCGAAATAGCCAGTGCGGCAAAATCTTCTTCGAGAGAAATCGACTCGATGCGAGACAGAGCATCCGCAACCACGTTGTCAGTGCCTTTAACATGAACTATGTCCGTAGTAAACTGGCTGATAAATGACAACTGGTTCAACTGGACAGGTGGCAGCTTTTCTCTACGCTGCGCAAAAGCATAAACCAATGGCTTATGATCTGTGTAGATGGTCGCCTGCTGGGCTTCGAGAATATGCCTGAAATGTTGAACACTTTCGTAAACGCCGAGGAGTTCCCGATAGTAAGCTGGCCACTCCGTTTGCTTGGGACTCAGTTTCTTGCTGAAATACGCTATCGGCTGCCAATCGTCCTCATTACTCACACGCTGCTGCAGGCAGGAACCAACATGAGTACTCGATGCGTCGGTAAATAACCCGAGCGTGGCGCTGCAATCTGGATGGGCTAAAATTTTCGCAGATGTCAAGCTCCTCTTACACTCCTCGAAACATTCCTCTAAAACCGGCGTCCACACGAATGGCTTGGCGCCCTTGCCTTGTATAGCAGTAACGGCATCAATCAGCGGTGCCTGGTACTTAGCAGCATCTGGGATGAAACGGCGATAAAAATTTGCCATACCGAGGAAACGACGCATACCCTGAACAGTCTTGGGAGGAGGGAAATTTACCATGGCCTGGATTCTATCTTCCGGAGGGCGAGTTCCCGCTGCACTAATCCGATACCCTAGGAAAGTAACCTCGTCAGCCCCAAAAACACTTTTGGTGGTGTTTATGACTACCCCATACTCATGCAGCCTCTTGAAAAGCGCTTCCAGGTGGGCAGCATGACAGGTCGGGTTCTCAGAATGGACAAGGATGTCATCAACGTAGGCGAAGCAGAAATCAAGGCCACGCACGACTTCGTCGATGAAACGCTGAAAAGTTTGACCGGCGTTCCTCAAACCAAAACTCATATACGGAAATTCATATAGTCCAAAGGGTGTAATTATTGCAGTCTTGCACACGTCGTCAGGGTTTACAGGGATTTGTTGATAAGCTTTCACTAGATCAATGGTGCTGAACACCGTGGAGCCAGCCAAGTTCTGACCAAAGTCACCGATGTGTCGAACTGGATATCTATCCGGAATGGTGCGGGCGTTCAGTGCACGATAATCACCGCAAGGACGCCACGACAAATCCTTTTTCTCCACAAGATGCAGGGCAGAGGACCAAGGGCTACTTGAAGGACGAGCTGTTCCAACCTTCATCATGTCCTCAAACTCCTTCTTGGCGGCGCGAAGCTTCGCGGGTGCCAGACGGCGCGGCCTGGCTGTTACTGGTGGGCCGTTCGTAGTTGAGATGTAATGCATCGTTGTATGCTTTGGCTCCTGAAGTGCACCAGGTGGACGCGTGATACTAGGGAACATCCGAAGGACCGCGGAATATTGCGAGTCCGGGATTGCAATCGTCTTCACGCTAGGTTGGCTCGCCGGTTGGAGCTCCGCGAAAGATGACAGACCAGTCTTCCAATCTCGAAGCTTCCCTTCCGCGCAGTCCGGTAGTAGATTAAAATGAGACAGGAAATCGGAACCAATAATGCCGCTCTCCACCTCAGCGATAACAAAATTCCATAAAAACTCGCGCCTCAACCCTAAATCTAGTCTCAATGGAATTAATCCATAAGTTTTTATTACCGAGCCGTTCGCCGCAATTAAATCATAAGGCTGATGTTGCCTACCACAACCCTGGGTGCTACTAAAAGGTACACAACATAGATCCGAGCCGGTATCGACAAGAAACTTCCGTCCTGAATACCGATCGGTTACAAAAAGCCGACGACTTAAAACTGAGCGATCGGACGCCGCCGTTACCGTTCGCTCTACTAGTTTACCGAAGAATTAACACCGTTTTCGCCACTAGGAGGCGGTCCTGACCAGCTACACGGCGGTACACACTTCCGCGCCCTATCCGCGAAACGATCATGGTAAAAACATAATGACGGATTACGCGACCGTGAGCGTCTACGGCTACCGTTATTACCTCGCTCACGTGAGCGACCTCTTTGGTTACCATCACGGCTCACCAAAGAAGCCACCATACGAGTCAACTGCTCTAGGTTCTTATTCAGTTCCTTCATCTGAGGGTCCTCAACGGCAGACGCAGCGGAAGATGACGACACCGCACAAACCCTATGTTGAGTTGGCTGAGCATTAATTTCCATCAACTGGTCAGCCAACTCACTTAATTCTGACAAGCTTTGAAGTCTCTGGGCAGTAAGCACCGTCTGCATGTACCGTGGAAGACGGCTCATCCAAATAGTCTTTAAAACGTCATCGGGAAACGACCTCCCCGCCAACGATCGAAGGTGTCTACAGAAAGAAGATGGTTTCCTGTCTCCGATTTGCTCCTTCTCTAACAAACACCTAATATTTTCGTCATGCGAAACGGAAAAACGAGAAATTATAGCTTCCTTCAATTTGGTATACGGATCTACTTCCGGGGGTGACATAATTATGTCTTCAACTTCACGCGTACAATTGGTGTCTAACTGCGCTACAGCATAGTGGAACTTAGTTGGTTCTTTTGTCAAGTTATTGATGAAGAATTGAGCTTCCAGGCTCGCGAACCACAGCGCCGGGCGGTCCCTACAAAACGGAGGCGTACGAATTGTTACGCGGTTTACCATCGCACTACCTCCTGTCGCCTCACAAAACTCGGGTTCACTCTCACTCATTGTGTGGTGGGGTGTGTGACGTCGCGAACGGTGGTTTATAAAACAGTTCTAATTCACGTATCTAACACTTTAAACACATCCAATCAATAACCATAGAGAAAAATTGCACAAACCATCATAAAAATAAAACAAAAGTTGATAAAAAACGGAAAAACTAAAAACTATCAGTAAAAGGATAATAAAACACCAGGAAAAGCACCTCAAATTGTTTAACCTCTCAATTGGCCGATACCGTAGGTATGCCGTTATTGTCTAGGTATTATGTAAACCTCGTTGTCACCCTAAGAAAAACCTTGCGTAGTGCTGCTACGCTGCTCCGAATCCGGAAACCAGGCAAGCGGGCAGGCGGCCAGGCTGGCCGGCAGGCAGGCAGTAGGCAGGCAGGGTGAACAGGCGAAGCAGGCAGGAAAGGCAGGCCGGCAGGCAGGGTAGATAGGCAAGGCAGGCAAGAAAAGCAGGCGAGGGCTTGCACTGCTGGTCGACTCGTTCAAAACGCATGAAACAAAGAGAAAAAAATTGTTCAATTTCTGTCGGGGTCACCAATTTGGGAAAATAAGCACAACCAACGTTCTTGCTAAGCGCTGTATAATGAAGTAACTCACAAAACATCTACCATCTGACAATTTCCAATTACAAAATTAATTCATCGAACGTATCACCTGCCAAATATATTGTTTAATAAAAAGGAGGTCGACGCCACAGCTATCTCTTTTTTTCAAGATGTTTTCTGACGAGTTTGAGTAGTAAATATACCTTTGACACTTATACAAAACGCGTTCTCCATGCTTGTCATACAGCTTTGGTTGTCCCAAGAATTTTATAACGGTGTGCCCACAGAATCACAAAAAAATGATTCGCTCCTGCTGCTGAGCATAAACCTGCAGAGCTGTTTTTTGAGATGTTGCCTCCTTGGTTACCTCACAGAGTAACTTTAAAAACAGTGAAATGTTTGCTTGCTCATTTTCTACAATTGATTATACATAATATAAAAAATGTTACTATGATCTAATCAAATTTGTTCAATGACCAGTTTGATAGGAGCTTCGCATTAATGAATCCTACTAATATTATAAATGCGAAAGTTTGTGAGTGTGGATGTATGTATGTTTGTTACTCCTTCACGCAAAAACTACAAGGAACTAACCGTAGATCCAGAATTACAACAAAAGAGGTTCAATTATTACAAATATCGGAACGCATAAAACATCGAAAATCTTGAATGAATCGGCTGTTGACCTTTCCACTGTCAAACGCGGAAATTGGTTATTGTCGGAATTACAGGTCGGAATTGTATTTTTTATAAACTAGCGCTAAATAAACACCCCACCTGCCTGAGCTGTGGCTAAATGTGATAAATAACCAAAAACACAAGTGCCGTGATAAGAAAATAAGTGTAACAAAGTGAAATACAGTGAGACGCTTCTAGGGCGGTACTGGTTTTTAGCTACAGAAATAGTCACAAATGGATGTTAAAGAGGAATACCACGATCCGGACTATCCGGAGGGGCCGGTGCGCGTCAAGGAGGAGCCCCCGAGTCTGACGGAAGAAGAGAAAGTTGAGAAAATTAGAGAAATAATAAGGCGCGAATTTTTGAACGAGTTGGAAACGAGGGAGAACGAAGTAATGCTTATTGATCAGCGGTGAGTCAGTTTTTATGCGTGGTTTAGCTGTTTATCATAACACCTGGGCCCCTCAGGGATGAGTACAGATGAGCAATGCTGTGCAGGTAAACAAATTTCAATGTGTTTACTCACGGCGTATGAGAGCAGGTGGTTAGGTAGCATGGTTTATTACAATAAGTACCTACCATTTTTCCATCACATAAACAACAATAAATGATATAGGTATCTCAAACAGTATTATTGCAGTGTGCAAGTTCACTTCATTAGATAAAGTCAATTGTTTTGAACAGCTATATAAACAATCATAATTTGATGTATACATATAGCCACATACATAACATGGTGGTTGTCACATCTGTAGGGTTGGTTACAGGCATTTTTAATAATTTAAAATTCCAAAACATTATGATTTTTTCTTAAAAACATACTCCCGCTTGGGACAGGTTATTATTCTTAAAAATGCTGACTAAAAATGTCTAAACTGATTTCCAAAAATATTGGTAACAGTATCCCTTAAATCAGCTAGCACTGAAAATGTATTAAAAATAAATCTACACAAGTGTTAATGCCAAAACTAACTTATATGTGTTTGCATTGTATTAAGAGTACAGATTATCACCTTAATATCAACATCAAACACACCAACATTATACTCCTAAGCGAAATATAATTTTAATACAACCACTTGGCGCAGTGGTTCAAGCTCACTGCACATGGTGGTTGCGGGTACAATTGCGAATTGGTTGTTGCCGGGGCGAATTTCGGAAATGGCTGTTTCGTAATTTTCCCAGGTGTGGGTGTCACTGAGATCACCCTCAGTATATTGTATGGCACCCATAGTAAAAGTCTTGTTTAGTTTGGGACCATACAGTTGGTGTGTCAGTCTGGCAATATTTATTTTAATATGTATCATACAGAACTGGGGGAGAGCCTGGGCCACTTTATCCACTAAAATAAAATTTTCAAAGCCCTAACGGTATTAGAAGCTGTCAAACCTCAAAGCACACCCAGCAAAACAGCCCATTTTCAACCCAATAGACCAGATGTCATTGTTAACCAAGGTATATGTAGTATGTACGTAAGGTAATATAATATTTTCGTCAGGCTGACCACCTCCCGCCGTCTTCTCCACCGTCTCCGGTACGCCCTGGTCACCAGCTACTACAATGACCAGAAGCTGCAGGTCACCAACGGACAGATCCAAGATGAAATTGCCGCACAACATGAGCCCAGGGCTAGGGCTGAGGTCAGTTTACACAACCAAGACTTTAAAAAGATGACTATTTACTTGTTTATTTGAACAATGATAGTGGCATGCTGTGGCCAACTGACTACAGCTCATATACAGGCCGGCTCCACAGGGTAGTACCACCCTCTCACAGAAGATCGGCGTAAAGTAGCTATTATAGCTGTATTACGTACGATGTACGATGACAGAGCTAGAAGACCAACCCTCCACCCTTCCCATCCTGCGTTCCGATCCGGTGGTAGATTTACCCTCGCCACCTCTCCTGGCAGCGGCCCAAGCCGAGGTCGTGTCCCTTGTGGCGCCCTTGAGCTAGCTGCCCCCCTGCCCCTCTGGCTGGAGCGCACTTGCGCTCGCCCTCTGTCCGGGTGAAGTTGTTATGGCCACTCTGGCCAACAACGTATTGTCATATCAAAAAAAAAAAAAAAAACTTCCCATCCTATATATATAAGGCTCCTGGTGTAGTAACGGTCCGTGTCCCGCAGGTGTCGAGCACGCTCCGCGAGGGCCAGCGGCGGCTGCACCCGTCCGTCCGCAAGCTGCTGGGCAAGCAGGCGGTCGACATAGCCGACATATTCAAGTCGCGAGCGCCCAGGAACAAGACCAGGAAGGACTACTCTGTGTGTATTAAATACTTATCACTACATAGTATAAAACAAAGTCGCTTCCCGCTGTCTGTCTGTCCCTATGTATGCTTCGATCTTTAAAACTACGCAACGGATTTATTTAATAGTCAGAGTGATTCAAGAGGAAGGTTTATATGTATAATACATGCATAATTTTTTTTTTTTTTTTTTTTTTTTTTTTTTTTTTTTGATTTGACTATATGTTGTTGGCCAGAGTGGCCATAACAACTTCACCCGGACAGAGGGCGAGCGCAAGTGCGCTCCAGCCAGAGGGGCAGGGGGGCAGCTAGCTCAAGGGCGCCACAAGGGACACGACCTCGGCTTGGGCCGCTGCCAGGAGAGGTGGCGAGGGTAAATCTACCACCGGATCGGAACGCGACCTCGACTGAGAAGATCCGGCAAGAAACTCAGCGGGCTTGTCAGGTGCCAAGGTGCGTCTAGGTAAGTAGACGCACCTTCTAGCGGAAGCGGGGGTTCGTCGACCTCGCCGGCGAGGTCGGTGTCTGGTGGGGAGTGTGCGTGTGTCGTTCTCCTCGACATCTGAGTCTAGGAGAGCGGTGAGTGGGTCGGGGGGACATGCATAATATAGTAGAGAAACACTGATAAAAAATACCCGTGCGAAGCCGGGGCGGGTCGCTAGTAATGTTATAAATCAATATTAAATATCGACAGACAAACACACCAACTGTATGGTCCCAAACTAAGCAACGCTTGTACTATGGGTACCGTGTAATGGACGGTAGCGATCCCAGTGACACCCAGACCACGGAAAATTATGAAAAGGCTATTTCCCAAATTTACCTCGACGGGAATAAAACCCGCGACCAGCCGGTGCCGTGAGCCGAGCGGCTTACGTTCGAACCGCTGCGCCAAGCGGTCGTTATGAAATAGCCTTTATCCGCGGCCTTAAAAACATAGTCTATATGAAATGACCTTTAGTTTAGACGGGTTACCCTTCATACGTCCGCATTAATACAAGAAAAAAACACTTATTATAAACCTAAGCTATGCCAAAAAAATAAAAAACTATGCAAGTAAGTATTTTTTAAAGTTATTTCAAAACAATTCCGCTCTTAGTAAGTTTATCTAAAACATGGTCCTGGGTTCAAACCCCGGCTCGCACCTCGTAAGTTTTTCGAAATCTATGTGCGAATCATAATTTCTATAATATGATTATCACTTGCTTACGGTGAAGGAAAACATCGCGAGGAAACCTGCTTGTCTTAGAAAATCTAACCAAATTTCGAAAGACAAAGTGAAATCCGCCAACCCGCACTGGGCCAGCGTGGTGGATTACGGCCTGAATCACCCTCGTAGTGAGAAGAGGGGTGCCCAGGAGCGGGATATCAAAAGGGCTAAATTATCTATTAATCCTAATAATAATATAAATGCCTAATAATAATATAATATAAATCCCTAATATTATAAATGCGAAAGTTTGTGAGTGTGGATGTTTGTTACTCTTTCAGGCCAAAACTACTGAACGGATTTGGAACACAGATAGTTTATAATCGGGATTAACACATAGGATACTTTTTATCCCAGAAAATCCCGAATTTTTGTTAAGTTAAATACTACGGACGAAGTCGCGGGCACAGCTAGTAAAACAGTAAAATATACAACTTGATATTTTAAACCTCCCAGGCGATGCTGCAAAAACGAAACTACACAATATCGGCGGACACTACAAAATCGCTCCGTCCGGACAAAAAGCCGGACATAGACGAGCCGGACATGCCGGACGAGCCGGACGAGCCGTGCACCAGCCGGCCCAAGAAGGTCCCGCGCCATCTGGACCCCAAGATTACGAATGTGGTGACCCTTGACGAAGCCACCAGGAACAAGATGAAACACCGGTACAGAATTGTCATAGGTGAGTGATTTTAACAAGCACTGATAGCTCAGTGGTCGTACACGCGCTTGGGACTGTGCCGACTGTGTCGGTGGCTGTGCCGACATGTCGGTACTCAAATACATAATTATTTTTAAATGCTTTGTAATGTAAGCCAACAAAGCATTTGTGAATAGTCAGAATCTACCACCGGTTCGGAATGCCGCTTCCACTGAGAAGAGCCGGCAAGAAACTCAATGGTTTTCAACCCATCTTTTCAATGAATAAAAGATGGTGTACATTCTCAGGAACAGCAACAGAATGTGAGCAGACAACACCATTGTCACTAAATAAGTTAATAGTAATCAAATCTCACTCGGATTTAGGTATTTAAATTAGAAAGCTAGTTTAGTGTGCAATTATCAGAAGAAATTTAAGTTAGTAAGGTGTCGGATCGGTGTCGTTATCGGACAGTGAGTAAACGCACAAACGCTTTTACTAAGAGTTTGTACAGTCTCATAGACAGGGTGAGGTCTATGAAGCTGCAAAGGCCTCGTATTGTCTATGTACATCAGGTAACACGTCCAAGTACGCGCCGCCCGCGTCGCGCGCGGACCGCTCCACGCACAAGTGGCTGCTGTACGTGCGCGGGCCGCCGCGCGCGCCGGACGTGTCGGCCGTGCTGACCGCCGTCACCGTGCGGCTGCACCACTCGTACGCGCCGCACCACACCGTGCGCATCGAGTGAGTCGACACACCCGCACGTCCGCCGACACATCCACACATCCGCACATCCGCCGACTCATCTGCACATGAGCCGACACATTCAGACATCCGCCGACTCATCCGCACATCCACACATCCGCCGACACATCCGCACATCTGCACATGCGCCGTGCTGACCGCCTATTAAGGCCCGTATTAACAAATTGGTCTCAAGTCTGAGAGTGAGTTTGGAAAGGCGTTAATACCTTAGTGGTTAGAGGGGCCGCCCTCGTAGCTGAGAGGTTTCGAGTTTGATCCCCAAGGTACTCAAGGTGTGCAGGTTCAAATCACGGCTCGCACTTATAATATTATCAGATTCCATGTGCCAATCTCATTTCGAACTACGATTATCACTGACCGTTACAGCGCTAAACGATTGTTAGCGGTATATCAAGCGATCGGTTTGCTCGCCCCCTATTACACTGTCTTCACCCCACCCTTCCCACCCCCCCCCCTCCACCGGGGGATAAAGGCGTGATGGTGATAGTGTCTCTCGTGTGGACGGCCACTCCCCCCCCCCAACCCCCGGGGGGTGGGATAAAGGCGTGATGGTAATAGTGTCTCTCGTGTGGACGGCCACTCCCCCCCCCCCAACCCCCGGGGGGTGGGATAAAGGCGTGATGGTAATAGTGTCTCTCGTGTGGCCGGCCACTCCCCCCCCCCCCAACCCCCGGGGGGTGGGATAAAGGCGTGATGGTGATAGTGTCTCTCGTGTGGCCGGCCACTCCCCCCCCCCCCCCCCAACCCCCGGGGGGTGGGATAAAGGCGTGATGGTGATAGTGTCTCTCGTGTGGCCGGCCACTCCCCCCCCCCCCTAACCCCCGGGGGGTGGGATAAAGGCGTGATGGTGATAGTGTCTCTCGTGTGGCCGGCCACTCCCCCCCCCCCCCCTAACCCCCGGGGGGTGGGATAAAGGCGTGATGGTGATAGTGTCTCTCGTGTGGCCGGCCACTCCCCCCCCCCCAACCCCCGGGGGGTGGGATAAAAGCGTGATGGTGATAGTGTATCTGGTGCCCCCGGCAGCAAGCCGCCGTACCACATATCCCGGCGCGGCTGGGGCGAGTTCCCCGCCAAGATCGAGCTCCACTTCGCGCTGCCCGAGCGGAACCGCCCCGCCACCGTGGAACACACCATCAAGCTGGACAGGAACTACACGGGCATGCAGATACTAGGTAAATAACTATTATATTATGCATGTATTATACATATACCTAAACCTTCCTCTTGAATCACTCTATCTATTAAAAAAACCCGCATCAAAATCCGTTGCGTAGTTTTAAAGATCTAAGCATACATAGGGACAGACAGACAGCGGGAAGCGACTTTGTTTTATACTATGTAGTGATACAGGGTGTAAGTCGGACATCGTAACGAAAACTGGTACCATGGATTCAACTCCCCGTGAGTCTGGAGCCCACAGATTTAGAATTTTCCGTCAAGATTTCATGAAATATTTTAAAATTGAAATGCGCGCTCGAGCGTTTTGAGTCTTAACTTACATTACACAGTTTATGACTAAAATAGTAATTATGGGTTTACTTATGTACAACCACTTGTGATAGATTTGTATGATGATCATCATCATCATCATCATCACCTTGCCCTTATCTCACACTAGGTGGGGTCGATGCAGCACGTTCTCTTCTTCCATTCAAGCCTATCATCCGTCATCTCTGCACTCGCTCCCTTTTCGGTCATACCCTCTTCCACGCAGTTCATCCACGTCTTTTTAGGACGTCCCCTACCCCGACTACCGCTCACTCTCATACCCATCGTCCTTTTGACCGCATGATCATATGATGATATCATGGTAAAATCAATTTAAAAATGCTGAAAAATCTGAGCATAATTCATGAAAATATAGCCGGAAAATTCCACCTCGGGAGGGTCCAGAATCTTGAGGTCCAAAAAACTAACGTTACCTAATGCGGTATTAAGCGTAAATATAAAGAAATCAGATCGGTTTAAGGTTTTGACTAAATTTAGATTTCTTTTGGTGATGACAAACTTTGAAAATATTTGACAAAGTAGGTACTGTATTTCTTATGGCAAAGTGGTGGGGTAAAGTTCGCATCGAATAACCACTAGGTATACCCAGTAACCCTGTATATTTTTGCTTTTAACTGTCCACTCTTTTTACTAAACATAAGCGGTTTTATTACAAACTAGCTGTGCCCCGCGACTTCATCCGCGTAGTATTGGATTATGGGTTAAAAAGTATCCTATATGTTAATCCCGGTTATAATCTATCTGTGTTCCAAATTTCATCCAAATCCGTTCAGTAGTTTTTGCGTGAAGGAGTAACAAACATACATACATACATACATACATACATACATACATACATACATACATACATCCACACTCACAAACTTTCGCATTTATAATATTAGTAGGACAAGATAAACACGTGATGAACACAAATTGTATGAAATTTTATTTGTAGATCGATAGAGTAGATTCATCTTAAATGCCCACGATGGTGAACGAAACCCGGAACCTCACGTTTAGAGGGCCGCTCCTCTAACCACAACGACATTGGAAGTAATTTGTAAAAATATTCCCTCCACAGGCGCCGAAACACTTGTCGACGTATGGCTCTACAGCACACAGGAAATGTTGCAACACGAATACAAAGAGGAAGAGCTGCCTTGCACACAGGACGAGACCCCCCCGCCAGCCCCCGCCCCCGCAACCACCCCCCCGCCAGCGCACACACAACCCGACGAACAAACGAACACGGAAACAGACAACTGGCTGGACTTCTTCGCGAAAGGACCCACGGAAGTGGACGTCGACGAAATGTTCATAAAACCGATTAAGAAGGAAAGAGTCGACGATAAAATGGATCTAGACAACGTCATAGAGAGCAATGTCATAGACAAAGCCGCCAGTGTTCAGGAACACTTTGAGAACCACGATATTAAGGTCGAGAAGGAATGGGCCATAGACAAAATCGATCCCGAAATTCCGAATGAGATACTGAGTCAACCGACCTCGCCCAAGAAAAGGATAGTGAAGTATATTGATCCGACAACAGGGAAGATTTACTATCTAGAAATGGACAGGACGCTGGATTTGAGTAAAGTCCAGGAAATAGTCATAAATAACACAAAAACAGCCAAGGTCAGCCCAATCAAATCGAACGGACTGAAGAATGTGAGGAAAAAAAAAGGCGGCGTGTCCCTACTGAAACCGGAAGTGAAGAATATGCTGAAAAACACCGAAGTCACAAATAAAAGTAAAGTAAACTACGCCCACATAGAGAACGATCATTGTTACCTGGCAACCCCGAGGAAAAGTGACCTTAGCATTGTGAACATTGAAATTAAAAAAGAGAAGTCTCTGTACGAGTGTCTATGCTCGTCCGTGCGTCGGTTGACCAGTGTCCGGGCGGCGGTTAACTATTTAGTTAAAAAAATACCGTTAATCAGTGACGAAGCTAGGGATGCGGACTTTTTGAAGCATTTCCCGTTCGTCGTGGAGTCGGAGGAGAAATATTGGAAACTTGATTTCGCTAAACGAAGAAATATTGAAGTAAGTGCATCAATAGTAGCCGTAGGCGTCAATAGCCTTGTGGTTAGAGGGGCTGCCCTCGTAGCTGAAAGGTTCCGGGTTCGATTCCCATCCTGGCCATACGTGGGTGGCCCCATACTATTGACGTGACGCATTAGTTTAGCTGGAGGGGCTAACGGGAATACTAGTAATGTATTCCCGTTAGCCACATTTGATAAACCCACATTGCTAGTATACTATTTCTTTAAATAAAAAAAAAAGTAGCCTCCATCCTTCTGTCCCACTTCTCTTTGGTCTTTTTGGTCGGTAACGTGCGAGCAAATTCTCTGGTATTGCAAGTATCTATAGGCTACAGTAATAGCTTAACATCAGGCGGGTCGTAAACTATTTATTAAGCTGTAGCGAATAACAGCTCGTATACGGGCTCGCTCGACTGAGGTAGTAACATCCGCTCACAGAAGTTCGACGTAATGTAGCTATTGTAGCTGCGTTTCGTACAATGAGTGAGAGAACGGAGCCCTTTAAGTTAGCAACGTGCATAAAATGCCTTTTGGTATTGCAAGCATATATAGGCTATGGTATCTGCTTAACGTCGGGCAGGTCGCAAGCTTGTTTTCAGTTAATAAAAATATAAATTTAATTTTGACACCTGATGCGACGACTTTTAAAACTACAAAAGAGCTGATAACTTTCATGAGACATAGCTAAGAGCACTCTCGATAAGAATACATTTTTATCTTAAAAAACCTAAATTAAAATCGGTTCATCCACTTGGGCCCCACATACGACACACAGATACACATTTTAAACTTATAACACCCCTGTTTTTTCGTCGGGGGTTAAAAATACATCCAGGTTTAAAACGACATTGTTTTTTTTTCCAGTGGTCGCGAGCGAAACTAATAAACAGAATATTGACGGACAAATTCACACCCCACGAAACAATATGGCGGACTAAACAGATCTTACTGTACTCGCGGCTGCACGGCTATTACCCAATCAGGAGCGAGGCGGTGGACATCAAAGCGACAACCGACGAATGGTCGTCCTGGGATGACATGGAGAATTTGAGGAAACTGGAATCCAACATTAAAGAGTTATACCCCAAACCCACCGATATCAACACTCTCTCGGTCTTCACTGCGGAAACCGACTTCGATAATTCAGTTGAAGTGTGTCCGTCGGACGAGGACATCGATGTGGTCTCTTGCAGGGGGGTTGTTAAGGTGAAAAAAGAGAGTGTGAATGACAGTGGGGGGCTGGCGGTGCTGCCGGTGGAGGGGGAGGACCGGCTGAGGTATCTGTTCATAGAGAAGACTTGCAACGATATCGGCATTGAGTTGAGAAATGAAGATGTTGGGAATGGATATTCTTGCAGGTACGTTTGTGTATATTAAAGTCAAAGCGTTTATTTTGTTTATGCCTACGGGGGCACTTACAAATTGTCAATTTTAATTATTTTTTCTTATGTCTACAACCGGATCGCAACGCGACCTCGACTGAGAAGATCCGGCAAGAAACTCAGCGGGCTTGTCTTTTTACATTTTGTTATATTTTTTTGTAGTTAATAATTACAGAGGGTATTAGATATTAAATATCACCCCGGGTGTATATCGAACAGTAGCTCATCTATTCACTGCTTTCTTGTGGTCGCACGCATCTCTGGGATTATCTGATATAATGTGCGAATATTCTTTTCAACAATGACTATCATTTGCTGAATGGTGAGAAACCTGCATGTTTATAAGACATGCAACAAGGCATTGAAAGCATGGAACCCACGTATTTAACAGAACATTAACAATAATGTCGGATAGTGATTTTTCTTGGTTAATTTTCAACACGAGAGACAGTAACATTGATATTTTACATGCAAAAAAATAAACATCAATTTTGGAAACAGCATGACAACAAAACGCATTTTCCACTAAGCCCAAACACGACTAGGTTACATTGTTTTATTACGGGGTTCTGGCGCCTACCTTACGGTTTCATCATCATCTGATGATGAAGCTGGAAGGCAGGCGGTTTATTGAGACTATTCTAGTGACCGCAATCACCACTGAAAAGCCACAGGAAAGCAAATTACGCAATTTCGTTAAGGTGAAGGCGCCTGTCTAGCCCGCGAAATTCAAAATTTTCGAGTATTTTTATAGTTTATCCAAAATCTGAAAACATTTAAGACAACATTTTGTAATTTGCGACAAACACAGTATGCAGTGCGTTTATTAATACATTTATTTTACTCTAAATATTATCACGGTGGATATGATACTAGTTAATCACTAAATATACAAAAATTGCCAGATTATCTGGATAGCTGTCGTTCTTGAAATGTTTTAGAGTAAGTTGGATATATTAATAAATGCACTGCACACGGTCTTTTTCGTGAATTACAAAATGAGCCTTTTATTATTGTCAGATTTTGAATAATTTCTAAAAAACCTCAAAAAATTTGAACTTCGCGGGCTAGATGGGCGCTTTAGCCTTAAATTGAATTATGTATATTTTCCAGTTATTTTGATTTAAATACGAATTACCAAACTACTGAACCGATTTTGATGAAATTTTGATGGGAACAATTTGAGAAAAACTTCTTAAATCGGTTTGTAAATAATGGACATCTGATATAATAAACATAAATAAACATTCAAAATAATACACGAACTGAGAATTTCCCCCTTTTTTGTAATCAGTTAAAAATATACAATTGAACGTTCGTATTGAGTATTCAAAGTTGGACGTTTATATGAAATGCGTCGAGCACCTTAACACCGCGCGCTATCTCGCCGCGAGCGCCATCTATCGCTGCGGTCGGCAACAGTGTGTGTGTGTGTGTTGCAGCGCGGTGCACGCAGTGTTGCTCTCAGCGCTGAAGAGCTTCGCGGAGGAGCTGGTGCGCGCCGCCCTCGCCTCGCTCGCCGCCCGCCGCCAGCCGCCGCCCTCCGTGTGGGCGGGGTAACTACTTCCACTGACTATCCTTTTAATCTTATCATCGCTTAGCGCAGTGTTTCGAGCGTAGGCCGCTCGGCTTGCGGGTTCAATTCCCGCCGGGGCTAATTTCCGAAATGGCATTTCATAATTTGCCCCAGTGTTATTGTCACTGGGACCGCCCCCACCCAGTACGAGCGTTACTTAATTTGGGACCATACAGTTGGTGTGTCAGTCTGGCGATATTATTATTGGCTAGTTAGTGCCCAGCTCTGGTGTGGAATATTTCAGGTCGTCTGAAGGCCTTGGACGTGATTTTATAATCATTAACAGCTGGGACTGCCAGCTTAACTTGCCCTCCGAAGCGCAGAAGCTGGCACCCGTACCCATTCTACATGACCCAATTAAAAAAAAAATTACTCCCCTCCCCCCCTTGGTGAACACCCGTAGTATATGCCAAGAACTTCTAGTTTTCACGTAGTAATTCATAAATACGGTTTTCAATCAACGCTGCGCGTTTTAAATATAGCTGGAATATGCGCGAGATTTTCTTAGAGAATATCAATATCCTACGTGACAAAAACCTAAGCAAACCCCCCGGCCCTGTAACCAAGCGTGGTATTTTGAAGACCTTCCTCCCCACCTGAACGGGTCACGTACTATGGGTATGGGTATGTTCCCTGATGTGTGTGAGTGTATGTTGAGTGGTCGCGCGTGTGCAGGTCGGGCCCCCCGCGGCGGGCGCTGGGCGCCGGCGCGCTGGCGGCGGCCGCGCGCGCCGCGCCGCGCCTGCACGTGCTGACGCGCGCCCACCTCGCCACCACGCGCAAGGACACCACCGCGTTATAATCATAATACACTACACTTTTATATACATAACACTCTTTTATTTACTGATACATCATCACTCATAGAGAAACTATGAGGACATAATATACCGCAAGGTGGCGCCATGTCAGTGCGGGTGTGTATCGCAGGACGGCGATATTTTGGTGGGGAAGATGTAGCGATATCTGTGGAGCTGGAGATTTTTAGACCTCATCTCGTCTGATGTTCTCAATTCGTGTGAGTGAATACAGTAAATTTCAGAGTTCTCACACCTTGTGCATTGGCGGTATTGTTAAGAAAAGCAAAAGGAAAGAAAAAAGGAAATTTACTACTTAAAATTAGTCTGCGTGTCGGTAAGGCTATTGAGGACAAAATTCTCACTGGAGAATATTGTATGAATATTGGTGAGTATAACCACTGGGTTATACTGGTGAGACTACTGGGAAGGGAATTATCAGTAGACCTACTGGTAACACTATCTATACTATACTGGTCGGTGTACTATCGGTATGATTGCTTGGTAAGTTTTTTTTTTTCAAACAATAATTACTTAGAAATATTTCTACAGTACACAGTTAGCAAGATAAAGATACTATGTGATTAGTGAACTCGTTCTGCGTAGATCGGAATACAAATATTATTACGACGAGGGTAGTACATATATTTTATTGAGGGTACTCTGTGATAACTCTGTAATACAAGGATACTAGTCTCAGTCGTCCCGTGACCGCGGCCGCGGCTGCTGCTGAGCGCGTAAAATGTCGTTTAAACAATAAAACTGTGATCAATTAATTAATATTCATATTTTAATTCAGTGAATAGTATTTGTGTTAATAAGAAAATAATTGTGAAAGATACAATACAAAAAAGGATTAAAATTGTGTGATTGTGCATAAAGAAGTCTGAAGATATGGGTGAGGATGAGGGTAAGTAAATAAAACTATTTACGGCAGGTATATTACAATATATTTACTCTAGAAACCATAGTTTAATATACATTAACCTATCTATAACTACATTTTGTCTGTTTGTAACGCACAGCTCGTGAATTTATGATTGATTTAGTTTTTCTAGTTATGTGAGTCAAGCATGATGTTTTGCCTGACTACCCAAATCGTATAGATATTTGACTTGTTCCAGGTTCGATTCCCACTGTGGTCATTAAACTATTGACGTGAGTCCACTCCTTGCACAAACATTTAGCTTAGTATGATAAACTCACAATAGACTTTAAAAAAATAGTGGCTTGACACTTTATTTTAACCAATGAAAAGGTAACCACTCCCATTGTCTAAAAACAGAAATTAGATAAACCTGGATTAGCGAATCCTAAGTCTTTTTCTTTCGTATGTCAAATTACTGATGACAGAGAGAGATAGTTCGGTGTGTATTTATTCGCTCGCTAATCCGAGTTTATTAATATGGAGGGGGTGTAAGTAAGGTTTATTGTAACTAACTTTAAACCTAAAAGAGTCAATTACCTGTTGTTATTTATTTAACCCGGAGGGGTTTAAATCGTACCCCCTAAACGGATCGGCCGATTTCAACGCGGTTTTTTCTGATCGATAGCTAGTATACCTGAGATAGTTCTTAGCTATGCTTTTTTTTTCATTTTTATAACTTTTTATATGAATTCTGCTATTATCCTCTCCGACTGTCAGACCGACCAGCCGATTATTTACGTTGAATTGTAACTACTTAACGACAAGTTCAACTATCTATCTATAGTAAAATAAATTCATTTATATTCTCGTTAACTCTCACAGGCGTTAGAGTCACTCGTCGATAGCGTCAACGTAAAGTGTGTCTTTGTAAGGCAAAGTATTAGATTCGCGGGTGAACCAGAGGTTATCAACCTTTCCCTGATCTTCGGCGTAATAACAATGCCTCTCCCATAATAATTATGCCCAAATATTAAAAATATTGTAGCACATTATCTATAGGTAGGGTTAAATTTACGTAGACGCCCAGCGAGCGTAAATAGTAGAACTATATTCAGATTTTTTTCAAACTATCGACATTACTACACCATAAAAGTGATTAATTCGATAACTACAATAGGTTAAGGTGTTAGAATATTTCCTAAATCAAATTATTTTTGAAGCAATAGTTGGCAGTATCGTCTATACACCTAAATGAACAAATAATTTAAAGTACCAAGCAAAAGCATTGGAACTTATTTTTACGTTAATTAACCGACTTTACACAAGGAGGTTCTGAATTCAACCTGTATGTATTTATTTCATTAAAATTTTTATTAACAATTAGTTAAGTTCATTATTACATCGCTAAACACCCGTTTAAGCTTAGTCTTTAAATGTTCGAGACATTTTTTACATCCTATAAGACATCTTCGAGATTTCTCAAAAGGCGTTTGGAGCATCAGAGCTATGATTACTATTATAATGACAAAACTATAAGAAAAATCAACAAACCGATAAGAATTACAAAAAATACTATTTAACCAGCTCATTGCACCTATTTTGCTAAAATATCCAGAATATACCAACAGCTGTTTTCTGATTGATATAGCGGCCAAACATCAACAAACCCACTAAGCCTTCACTCCACTAACTACAAATCAAAACGCACTCCGAGCCGTATTTTCCTTATTTTTATTTGCAATTTATTTGGTTACAAGTCGGGGGCGCCTGCAAAATTTTCAAAGACACTATGTGCACGAGACAGGTGTGGTGGGGGGGGAGGTTACGCGGGCGCGGGGTGGTGGGGGTGCGTGTGCGGCGCGTGCGGCGCCAGCAGCGGCGGGGGCGCGGGCGCGGCGGCCTGCCCCCCCGCCGTGGGGTCCTTGGCCGCGCGCCCGCTGCGCTCCAGCCGCGTCTTGTCGCCGCTCATTATCGCTTTGATGTCTTCCGCGTCCAGGGTTTCATACCTGCCCGGAGATTATACGGGTGATGTTGAATACAATGGGCAACAGCAGCGCCAGTCAAGTGGGGGTCAGTCGCCTCGAGGGAAGCCAGCTCCGCCAAGCTGGTCTGAGTTGGTGGTCATTCAGATGTACCCATTGTGGTAAACAAAGGTCGAATTGAAACAAGTAATGAGTAAAACGGGCAACTGCAGCGACATGATAATAATAACATTTTAATAAATTTTATATTGACTGTCGTATGGCGCAGTAGTTCGAGCGTAGGCCGCTCGGCTCACTGCACATAGTGGTTGCGGGTTCATTTCTCGCCGGGGCAAATTTCGGAAATGGTCATTTCGTCATTTGCTCTGGTCTGGGTGTCACTGGGACCCATAGTACAAGCGATGCTTAGTTTGGGACCATGCAGTTGGTGTGTCAGACTGGCAATATAAAAATTTTAAGTACTTAAAATTTCTACTGATATTATTGTTCGAAACCGTGCTATAAGTACTTGTTATTTTTCTTCATCTTCATTATCATAATATACACACCACTGCAAAAGTGTATTATTGATATAACCTTATGTTTGTGTTCGCAACCGCTCCCTAAAAGGCTTCAGCGCCTATATAGGGGGGATGCAAGTCGTTTAACTCCCTACTTGATGGTACATGTCGTCACTCACTTGAGCAGCGCCTCCGCCAGCGCCTTGTGCTCCTTGGAGTGCGCGCGCAGGATGGCCTTGGCGCGCTCGTAGCTCTCCGACAGGATCTTCTTGATCTCGCCGTCCACCTGCGGATCACACCGTACCACTTAGACCACTGGACCTCCCCCCACTGCGAGGAGGATTCAGATAGTTTTTTTTTTAAATTTACTGTCAATGTGAGTTTATCACATTACTAGCATTCCCGTTAGCCTCTCCACCTAAGCTAATGCTTGTGTAAGGTGTGGGCTCACGTCAATGGTTTAATAGCCAAGGTGGGGATCGAACCCGGAACCTCTCGGCTACGAGGACGGCTCCTCTAACCACTAGGCCATTTTTTTATTGGGACTGGTCCCACCACACACTCCTTTCCTACCACTGTTACTCCTGTAAAGCAGGATCGACAATGATGAGCAATAATGACGTCGAGGTTTGACCATCGACGTGTCCCAGGGAAAAGTTAAATTTTTAATTGATAGGAGTTGGAAGAAAAAAAACCATTTCCCTCCGGTGCAAAGCGGGAGACAAAAATAGCTGGTATGTGCTGATTGCCATAGAAGCAAGACTGTTACAGCTGATTGAAGACCAGTTGTAAGGCTCCACGGATCGTAATTCGACTAATTGGACCTAAACTCGTGAGCTGATTATACTTGATTCCAATAATAGGTATGGCAAAAGCGCTTGAACGCACGGAAAAAACCACTAGGCTATTGACGCCTTAATACTATCAATTCAGTCTGTTCCCCAGTTTCTCAGCCTTCAGGGTACCATCATCAGGTGCTCCATTATCGTATTCCTCCCCTCGCTTGTGCCCTGGCGGAGTCCACTCACCAGCTCGTTGGTGTAGGGCCCCAGCTGTTCCTGCGTGGCCAGCGAGTTCCTGGCGGTCTCCATGGTGCGGAGCCCCACCTTCTCGCTCATGCCCCACTCCCGCACCATGTGGCACGCGATGGAAGTCGCCTGCTTCAGGTCCGACGACGCGCCTGGTGGGAGACAACCTCACTTATCACTGGTATTCCGTTTATTCACAATGAATCCAACTTGCGGTCAAAGTCAATGCGTTTATTTCGTTAAAGTCTACGGGAGCACTTACAAATTGTAAATGTTTTTGAAACGTTTGATAGGGAAATTATGACTATTCATTGATCTATTTATCTAGCATGGAAGGCATCACACCAAAGCAATTATCTTTTTATACACCTCTATTTTATTTATTATTATTTTGTAAACATTTAAATGTATGTAAAGTGTGAGTAGGTATGCACACCTCACTAAAATAGCTTTCTAATTTAAATACCTCAATTTGAGTGAGATTTGATTACTATTTACTTATTTAGTGACAATGGTGTGGCCTGCTCACATTCTGTTGCTGTTCCTGAGAATGTACACCATCTTTTATTCATTGAAAAGAGTAACCATTGAGTTTCTTGCCGGATCTTCTCAGTGGAAGCGGCATTCCGAACCGGTGGTATATTCTGACTATTCATAAATGCTTTGTTGGCTTACGTGAATTCAAACAATTTTGAGTTTGAGTTTCGAGATTACGATAGTTTTGCAATAATATCGATTTTTAAGTAACCAGCACTATTAGAAAGTGTAAAGGGGGATCTACACTAGGCAAATGGAACATGGGAGCCTCGAACGAGTACGTCTCACTTCACGAGTTCGCGGTCCGCCCGCCTAGTGTGGACGCGGCTGTGCGTGGGGCGGGACTGACCGGAAGTGATCTTGTCGGGCCCGAACACCAGCTCCTCGGCGGCGCGCCCGCCCATCATCGTGTCCATCATGGCGAGCAGCTGCTGCTTCGTCACGTGGTACCTGCACACACACACACACACACACGGCGCATATTATATACAGATCGTTTACACCATAAAACAATTTAACAGACTTTAAAAACAACACTGGGTGCACTAAAAAGCTGGAAATAACTTCCTCTAAGTCGTAGCACTCTTGTCAGAGCGGTCGTGGTCATGTTTCGGTCGGTTCTTGTGCCACCGCTGCTCGTACGATATGTCGCCATGTGGGTCTATGTTTGCTAAGTGAGAGCAGTCGTTCACGGTTGAGTGTGTCACGGATTTTATGAGGTCTGTCCACCGTGTTGGATAGCGCCCACGTGGTCTCTTGCCTTCAACTTTCCTTTGAAATAACTAGGGACCTTGTAATTTATTTCACTTGGAGTCTGTGTCCATTCAAATAAATAGTCCTAATCTAGTATAGAGATAATGACACCGACTCCAAATGAAAGAAATTATAAGGTCCCTAGTTCTTTCCAGCTTTTTAGTGCACCCAGGTTTGTTCGAAGTAGTTGAATTTATTTTTATCCATGATTTTATTTAGTAAACTATGCAATTAAATACTGGTAACAGTCCATATCTCTCAAACTACTGAACCGATTTTGATGAAATTTCTATGGGACCTGCTGGAAAGTGTACCCTTTCAATATCGGTCCACAATTGGCGGAGAAATCGGTTAACATACATAGAGTTGAAAATAGAACCTCCTCCTCTTTTGAAGTTATTAGCAACTAGCGACCCGCCCCGGCTTCGCACGGCTCTAACACTATCAGTGTTTCTCTACTATATCATGACTGTATTACACATATAAACCTTCCTCTTGAATCACTCTATTAGAAAAAAACCGCATCAAAATCAGTTGCGTAGTTTTGAAGATCTGAGCATACATAGGGACAGACAGACAGCGGGAAGCGAGTTTGCGATAATAAATGTAATGTATTATAGTGTGTATTGTGTTAGATCCCCGGCGCTCACCTCTCCTTGGCAGGTATGTAAGCGGTGTGACCGAGCGAGGGTCCGCGCGGGATGATGGTCACCTTATGCAGTGGATGCGAGTCCTGCGCCGATACAACAACACAATGTTACATCATTCATCTCATAACAACGCTTGGCGCAATGGTTTAGGCGTGGGCTGCTCGTCTCATTACACCGGGTGGCTGCGGGCTCGATTCCCGTCGGGGGACATTTCAGAAACGGCCTTTTCGTAATTTGCCCTGGTCTGGATGTCAGTGGGATCGCCCCCAGTCCATTGTACGGTACCCACAGTACAAGCTTTGCTTAGTTTGGGACCATACACTTCCACTGAGAAGATCCGGTAAGATACTCAAGGGTTACTCTTTTCAATGAATAAAAGATGGTGTACATTCTCAGGAACAGCAACACCATGGTCACTAAATAAGTAGATAGTAATCAAATCTCACTCAGATTTAGGTATTTCAATTAGAATGCTAGTTTAGTGAGGTGTGCATACCTATTCGTACTTTACATCAATTTCAATGTTTGAGCATACTATACCCCCCTAAGTAGTAAATCTAATAGACGGTATGAGAAGGGTGTTGACCAGGGTATTGACCAAGGGTGTTGACCAAGGGTGTTGACCAGGGTGTTGACCCAGGGTGTTGACCAAGGGTGTTGACCCAGGGTATTGACCAAGGGTGTCCCCAGGGCGGCTGACCTTGGTGTAGTATGCGACGATGGCGTGTCCGCCCTCGTGGTAGGCGGTGATGGTGTTGGCCTCCTCGTCGGGCAGCCGCGAGCGCCGCTCCGGCCCCATCAGCACCTTGTCCCGCGCGTCCTCCAGGTACTTCATGGACACGTTCTTGGCGCCGTCGATGGCCGCCCTGCGTTTTATAACTTTTTCATTACTCAAACTCGGAAAGTAGATCTGAAGTTGCCTGAGGAGCGGGTTGAAAGTAATACTTTTCAGCCCTAGGGAGAATCGCTTTCAACTGACAGATGACAAATTTGTTATGTGTGTAAAATAAAATTCACAAATTTTTTCTTTAGCTAATTCCAGTTTTTATTTTTACTTTCTTGTATTCGTCGGGTTGGATCCCCGTCGGGACAATTTTCGGAGAAGACCATTTCTTAATTTGCCTATGTCTGGGTGTCTCTGGGATCGCCCCCAGTCCATTGTACGGTACCCATAGTACAGGTGTTGCTTAGTTTGTGACCATACAGTTGGGGTGTCAGTCTGGCGATATTTAGTGAGAAATAGTCATCCTGCTCAAAGTACGTAAGCGTGAGTGACTGGGTGTGTGGGCGAGTAAGTGTGTGAGTGAGTGAGTGAGGTAGTTCTCGAGGTCGGCGCCGGTGAAGCCGGTGGTGCCGCGCGCGAGCTGTGCGAGTGTGGTCGAGCTGTGCTGTGCTGTGCTGTGCTGTGCGGTGCGTGTGTACTGACTTGAGCGCGGCCTGGTTGATCATGTTCTCGAGGTCGGCGCCGGTGAAGCCGGTGGTGCCGCGCGCGAGCTGTGCGAGTGTGGTCGAGCTGTGCTGTGCTGTGCTGTGCTGTGCTGTGCGGTGCGTGTGTACTGACTTGAGCGCGGCCTGGTTGATCATGTTCTCGAGGTCGGCGCCGGTGAAGCCGGTGGTGCCGCGCGCGAGCTGTGCGAGTGTGGTCGAGCTGTGCTGTGCTGTGCTGTGCTGTGCTGTGCGGTGCGTGTGTACTGACTTGAGCGCGGCCTGGTTGATCATGTTCTCGAGGTCGGCGCCGGTGAAGCCGGTGGTTCCGCGCGCGAGCTGTGCGAGTGTGGTCGAGCTGTGCTGTGCTGTGCTGTGCTGTGCGGTGCGTGTGTACTGACTTGAGCGCGGCCTGGTTGATCATGTTCTC
This sequence comes from Notodonta dromedarius, assembly GCA_905147325.1. Classification (NCBI taxonomy): domain Eukaryota; kingdom Metazoa; phylum Arthropoda; class Insecta; order Lepidoptera; family Notodontidae; genus Notodonta; species Notodonta dromedarius. The sequence goes on along the minus strand of LR990186.1, from coordinate 364,975 downwards.
GAGGTCGGCGCCGGTGAAGCCGGTGGTGCCGCGCGCGAGCTGTGCGAGTGTGGTCGAGCTGTGCTGTGCTGTTCTGTGCGGTGCGTGTGTACTGACTTGAGCGCGGCCTGGTTGATCATGTTCTCGAGGTCGGCGCCGGTGAAGCCGGTGGTGCCGCGCGCGAGCTGTGCGAGTGTGGTCGAGCTGTACTATGCTGTGCTGTGCGGTGCGTGTGTACTGACTTGAGCGCGGCCTGGTTGATCATGTTCTCGAGGTCGGCGCCGGTGAAGCCGGTGGTGCCGCGCGCGAGCTGTGCGAGTGTGGTCGAGCTGTGCTGTGCTGTGCGGTGCGTGTGTACTGACTTGAGCGCGGCCTGGTTGATCATGTTCTCGAGGTCGGCGCCGGTGAAGCCGGTGGTGCCGCGCGCGAGCTGTGCGAGTGTGGTCGAGCTGTGCTGTGCTGTGCTGTGCGGTGCGTGTGTACTGACTTGAGCGCGGCCTGGTTGATCATGTTCTCGAGGTCGGCGCCGGTGAAGCCGGTGGTGCCGCGCGCGAGCTGTGCGAGTGTGGTCGAGCTGTGCTGTGCTGTGCTGTGCGGTGCGTGTGTACTGACTTGAGCGCGGCCTGGTTGATCATGTTCTCGAGGTCGGCGCCGGTGAAGCCGGTGGTGCCGCGCGCGAGCTGTGCGAGTGTGGTCGAGCTGTGCTGTGCTGTGCTGTGCGGTGCGTGTGTACTGACTTGAGCGCGGCCTGGTTGATCATGTTCTCGAGGTCGGCGCCGGTGAAGCCGGTGGTGCCGCGCGCGAGCTGTGCGAGTGTGGTCGAGCTGTGCTGTGCGGTGCGTGTGTACTGACTTGAGCGCGGCCTGGTTGATCATGTTCTCGAGGTCGGCGCCGGTGAAGCCGGTGGTGCCGCGCGCGAGCTGTGCGAGTGTGGTCGAGCTGTGCTGTGCTGTGCTGTGCGGTGCGTGTGTACTGACTTGAGCGCGGCCTGGTTGATCATGTTCTCGAGGTCGGCGCCGGTGAAGCCGGTGGTGCCGCGCGCGAGCTGTGCGATTGTGGTCGAGCTGTGCTGTGCTGTGCGGTGCGTGTGTACTGACTTGAGCGCGGCCTGGTTGATCATGTTCTCGAGGTCGGCGCCGGTGAAGCCGGTGGTGCCGCGCGCGAGCTGTGCGAGTGTGGTCGAGCTGTGCTGTGCTGTGCTGTGCTGTGCGGTGCGTGTGTACTGACTTGAGCGCGGCCTGGTTGATCATGTTCTCGAGGTCGGCGCCGGTGAAGCCGGTGGTGCCGCGCGCGAGCTGTGCGAGTGTGGTCGAGCTGTGCTGTGCTGTGCTGTGCGGTGCGTGTGTACTGACTTGAGCGCGGCCTGGTTGATCATGTTCTCGAGGTCGGCGCCGGTGAAGCCGGTGGTGCCGCGCGCGAGCTGTGCGAGTGTGGTCGAGCTGTGCTGTGCTGTGCTGTGCTGTGCGGTGCGTGTGTACTGACTTGAGCGCGGCCTGGTTGATCATGTTCTCGAGGTCGGCGCCGGTGAAGCCGGCGGTGCCGCGCGCGAGCTGTGCGAGTGTGGTCGAGCTGTGCTGTGCTGTGCTGTGCGGTGCGTGTGTACTGACTTGAGCGCGGCCTGGTTGATCATGTTCTCGAGGTCGGCGCCGGTGAAGCCGGTGGTGCCGCGCGCGAGCTGTGCGATTGTGGTCGAGCTGTGCTGTGCTGTGCGGTGCGTGTGTACTGACTTGAGCGCGGCCTGGTTGATCATGTTCTCGAGGTCGGCGCCGGTGAAGCCGGTGGTGCCGCGCGCGAGCTGTGCGAGTGTGGTCGAGCTGTGCTGTGCTGTGCTGTGCTGTGCGGTGCGTGTGTACTGACTTGAGCGCGGCCTGGTTGATCATGTTCTCGAGGTCGGCGCCGGTGAAGCCGGTGGTGCCGCGCGCGAGCTGTGCGATTGTGGTCGAGCTGTGCTGTGCTGTGCGGTGCTGTGCGGTGCGTGTGTACTGACTTGAGCGCGGCCTGGTTGATCATGTTCTCGAGGTCGGCGCCGGTGAAGCCGGCGGTGCCGCGCGCGAGCTGTGCGAGTGTGGTCGAGCTGTGCTGTGCTGTGCTGTGCGGTGCGTGTGTACTGACTTGAGCGCGGCCTGGTTGATCATGTTCTCGAGGTCGGCGCCGGTGAAGCCGGTGGTGCCGCGCGCGAGCTGTGCGATTGTGGTCGAGCTGTGCTGTGCTGTGCGGTGCGTGTGTACTGACTTGAGCGCGGCCTGGTTGATCATGTTCTCGAGGTCGGCGCCGGTGAAGCCGGTGGTGCCGCGCGCGAGCTGTGCGAGTGTGGTCGAGCTGTGCTGTGCTGTGCTGTGCTGTGCGGTGCGTGTGTACTGACTTGAGCGCGGCCTGGTTGATCATGTTCTCGAGGTCGGCGCCGGTGAAGCCGGTGGTGCCGCGCGCGAGCTGTGCGATTGTGGTCGAGCTGTGCTGTGCTGTGCTGTGCTGTGCTGTGCTGTGCGGTGCGTGTGTACTGACTTGAGCGCGGCCTGGTTGATCATGTTCTCGAGGTCGGCGCCGGTGAAGCCGGTGGTGCCGCGCGCGAGCTGTGCGAGTGCGGTCGAGCTGTGCTGTGCTGTGCTGTGCTGTGCGGTGCGTGTGTACTGACTTGAGCGCGGCCTGGTTGATCATGTTCTCGAGGTCGGCGCCGGTGAAGCCGGTGGTGCCGCGCGCGAGCTGTGCGAGTGCGGTCGAGCTGTGCTGTGCTGTGCTGTGCTGTGCGGTGCGTGTGTACTGACTTGAGCGCGGCCTGGTTGATCATGTTCTCGAGGTCGGCGCCGGTGAAGCCGGTGGTGCCGCGCGCGAGCTGTGCGAGTGCGGTCGAGCTGTGCTGTGCTGTGCTGTGCTGTGCGGTGCGTGTGTACTGACTTGAGCGCGGCCTGGTTGATCATGTTCTCGAGGTCGGCGCCGGTGAAGCCGGTGGTGCCGCGCGCGAGCTGTGCGAGTGTGGTCGAGCTGTGCTGTGCTGTGCTGTGCTGTGCGGTGCGTGTGTACTGACTTGAGCGCGGCCTGGTTGATCATGTTCTCGAGGTCGGCGCCGGTGAAGCCGGTGGTGCCGCGCGCGAGCTGTGCGAGTGTGGTCGAGCTGTGCTGTGCTGTGCTGTGCGGTGCGTGTGTACTGACTTGAGCGCGGCCTGGTTGATCATGTTCTCGAGGTCGGCGCCGGTGAAGCCGGTGGTGCCGCGCGCGAGCTGTGCGAGTGTGGTCGAGCTGTGCTGTGCTGTGCTGTGCGGTGCGTGTGTACTAACTTGAGCGCGGCCTGGTTGATCATGTTCTCGAGGTCGGCGCCGGTGAAGCCGGTGGTGCCGCGCGCGAGCTGTGCGAGTGTGGTCGAGCTGTGCTGTGCTGTGCTGTGCGGTGCGTGTGTACTGACTTGAGCGCGGCCTGGTTGATCATGTTCTCGAGGTCGGCGCCGGTGAAGCCGGTGGTGCCGCGCGCGAGCTGTGCGAGTGTGGTCGAGCTGTGCTGTGCTGTGCTGTGCGGTGCGTGTGTACTGACTTGAGCGCGGCCTGGTTGATCATGTTCTCGAGGTCGGCGCCGGTGAAGCCGGTGGTGCCGCGCGCGAGCTGTGCGAGTGCGGTCGAGCTGTGCTGTGCTGTGCTGTGCTGTGCGGTGCGTGTGTACTGACTTGAGCGCGGCCTGGTTGATCATGTTCTCGAGGTCGGCGCCGGTGAAGCCGGTGGTGCCGCGCGCGAGCTGTGCGAGTGCGGTCGAGCTGTGCTGTGCTGTGCTGTGCTGTGCGGTGCGTGTGTACTGACTTGAGCGCGGCCTGGTTGATCATGTTCTCGAGGTCGGCGCCGGTGAAGCCGGTGGTGCCGCGCGCGAGCTGTGCGAGTGTGGTCGAGCTGTGCTGTGCTGTGCTGTGCGGTGCGGGGGTACTGACTTGAGCGCGGCCTGGTTGATCATGTTCTCGAGGTCGGCGCCGGTGAAGCCGGTGGTGCCGCGCGCGAGCTGTGCGAGTGTGGTCGAGCTGTGCTGTGCTGTGCTGTGCGGTGCGTGTGTACTAACTTGAGCGCGGCCTGGTTGATCATGTTCTCGAGGTCGGCGCCGGTGAAGCCGGTGGTGCCGCGCGCGAGCTGTGCGAGTGTGGTCGAGCTGTGCTGTGCTGTGCTGTGCGGTGCGTGTGTACTGACTTGAGCGCGGCCTGGTTGATCATGTTCTCGAGGTCGGCGCCGGTGAAGCCGGTGGTGCCGCGCGCGAGCTGTGCGAGTGTGGTCGAGCTGTGCTGTGCTGTGCTGTGCTGTGCGGTGCGTGTGTACTGACTTGAGCGCGGCCTGGTTGATCATGTTCTCGAGGTCGGCGCCGGTGAAGCCGGTGGTGCCGCGCGCGAGCTGTGCGAGTGCGGTCGAGCTGTGCTGTGCTGTGCTGTGCTGTGCGGTGCGTGTGTACTGACTTGAGCGCGGCCTGGTTGATCATGTTCTCGAGGTCGGCGCCGGTGAAGCCGGTGGTGCCGCGCGCGAGCTGTGCGAGTGCGGTCGAGCTGTGCTGTGCTGTGCTGTGCTGTGCGGTGCGTGTGTACTGACTTGAGCGCGGCCTGGTTGATCATGTTCTCGAGGTCGGCGCCGGTGAAGCCGGTGGTGCCGCGCGCGAGCTGTGCGAGTGCGGTCGAGCTGTGCTGTGCTGTGCTGTGCTGTGCGGTGCGTGTGTACTGACTTGAGCGCGGCCTGGTTGATCATGTTCTCGAGGTCGGCGCCGGTGAAGCCGGTGGTGCCGCGCGCCAGCACGTCGCAGTCCACGTCGGTGTTGGCTCGCACGCGCGCCAGGTACAGCTCCAGGATCTCGCGCCGCCCGCCGTAGTCCGGCGTCGGCACGTTCACCTGTCCACGGGGGAACGTCACTAGCGGCCTACCTCTCACCCCTACCACCACCACCCCCTCCTCCTCTCTACCTATTAAAACTAACTAAAAAAACTCCTATTATTTATTTCGACTAGCTGAGCCCGCGACTTCGTCCGCGTTGAATTTAACTTAACAAAAAAGCCCGCTCCCGCGTTCCGCACGACAGAACCCATTTTTCATTTTTTTTAGTTTTGTTTTGTACATCAGCTATCTGCCAGTGAAAGTCAAAATCGGTCCAGCCGTTTCGGAGATTACCCGGAACAAACACACAGACAGACAGACAGACAGACAAAATTTTTATAAATCGCGTTTTTGCTATAGGTGTCGTATGTACTTTCATATGCATTTAGTGAAAAGGTGTTATTTTGATATTACAAACAGACACTCCAATTTTATTTATTTGTATAGATTAAATTCGTGCGGGTTCCAAGACATTTTAACTTTTCCCCGGGACTCGTAGAGGGTTAAACCGCGACGTCATTATTGGTCACCATTGTCGATCCTGGTTTACAGGAGCAACAGTGGTGGGAGTATGGCGGGACCAGTGGCATGAGGCCAGCAGCAGCAGCGCGGGCGGTACCTCGACGTCGAACCGGCCCGGCCGCAGCAGCGCCTGGTCCAGGTCGTCGCGCCGGTTGGTGGCGCCCAGCACGATCACGCCCTCGTTCTGGTGGAACCCGTCCATCTCCGACAGCAGCTGGTTGATGGTCTGCAACACACGACACCGCTCGTGTTGACCACCAATTCGCAAAACACGTAGAGATACATAGTCGATCCACAAGCGCGAAATAGTTATTTTGATCAATGAGACGGCGTCATAGAGTTGTCTTGTAATGTGATTATTATGTCATACTAGTACAAAATGACTCAAGATCTATACTCAAGATCGCTCTCGGACTTGAGATCGATTTATTAATATGGGCCATACCAGCCAAATGGTGCTGGTAAAGTGCGAAATTTTATTCTAATCGAGGTGCGAAATAGCAAACTTGGTCAAAATTCGAAATAGTCATTCTGGCTAAAGTGCTCTATATTCAAACTAGTCAACAAAAGTGCGACATATTTATACGAGACAAAATGCGAAGTAATCGCCTCGGTCAAAGTTCGAAATTGTTTTTAGAAAACCTTTTCCCCCCTTATTAACCTCATGGTTCCCGGTGGCACATTAATGCTACTTTTATTAGCTAATACCGGCAATTCCCGGTGGCACAGTACTGTGTTTGCAGGACGCTGGCTAATTAAAATCGTTATTTTTGCTTGAAGTAATGTTATTCTTGTTTGGCATTATATTCCACACGTACATGGACAGTAATAAAAAATAGGTCATCAGAAAGGCGATAGTGCCAATAGAATTTGAATGAGAATGTTTTTTACGACACTTGTAATTTGACGCCGCGATAAGGCATATGACCGCGGGCCTTGGCGGATGTGCGCGACTTAAACGTCACGGATGCCAAAGGGTTCATAAACGTGAATTAGCGTGATGTAGTTGGCGAGACATCGTGAGGCGAACCACATCTGCCCCGGAAAACAATACATGACGATCACGACCGCTCTGTCAAGAGCGTAACGACTTAGAAGAAGTTACATTATTTGTCTTCTTTCGAACATCAAATTACTGATGACAGAAAGAGATTGTTCGGTGTGTAACTATTCGCTTGTGAATACACGTTTATTAATAAGGGGGTTTGTCGAGTATTATTGTTTTCTAGACACCCGGTAGCGTGTGAAGCCAAGTTCTTTCTTCTTGTCCTTACCTGATTGGCGTAGGGGTGTAACACGCTGTTGGTCCTCTTCGCGCCGACAGAGTCTATCTCGTCTATGAATATCACGCACGGTGCTCGTTCTTTAGCGGCCTCTGTTGGTGAACGGAACACATTACTCAAGCTTCTGGCATTTATTAATATGAAAACATTGAAACTTGGCAGAGATACTGCAGAGCCTTCGACAGGTCCAAAGTGATATGGGGCTGCCCAAGTCCAAATATCAATAATAGTATTGCACAGGGCAGCGCAGCCGACCAAGTCCAAATACTGTTGCACAACGCAGCGCAAACAACCAAGTCTAAATAGTACTACACAGGGTAGCGCAAACAACCAAGTCTAATAATATTGCACAAGGAAGCGCGACCGACAAAGTCTATTAGTATTTCACAGGGCAGCGCGATCGACCAAGTACGAGCAGTAGGCGCGGGGTGTTGGGTCCGGCAACTCACTGAAGAGGTCGCGCACGCGGCGCGCGCCCTGCCCCACCAGGATCTCGTCGAACTCGGGCCCCGCGGCGTGGAAGAACGGCACGCGCGCCTCGCCCGCCACCGCGCGCGCCAGCAGCGTCTTGCCGGTGCCGGGCGGGCCCACCAGCAGCACGCCCTTGGGCAGCTTGCCGCCCAGCGACGAGAACTTCTCCGGGGACTTCAGGAACTCCACCTGTCCAGGGACCCACTCTGGTAACTCTCGATCAGTATTGCCAGATCCATAAGTTAAGTCACCATGAATATTATCGTAGAGCAACAATGACTACCATTCTGTTTATACGTTAGTTTTGACAGTTTGTCTGTAGGAGAACTGTCAAAATTGACGTATTCCCATACGATTCGTGAACAGAGTCGCGCCCCGGCACGCGCTACCTTCTCTGTACATATTTACGAGAGTTTGAGCGACCGTAGTGGTTTGAGCGTTGGTCGCTCGGCTCAATGACGGCACCGAGTCGTTGCTGCTGGTTCGATTCCCGTCGGAGCAAATTTCGGAAATGGCCTTTTCATAATTTGCCCTGGTCTGGGTGTCACTGGGATCGCCCCCAGTCCATTGTACGGTACCCATAGTACAAGGGTTGCTTAGTTTGGGACCATACAGTTGGGGTGACAGTGCAGCGTTATTTTATAATATAAAATTCTCGTGTCACAATGTTAGTTACCATACTCCTCCGAAATGGTTCGACCGATTTTCATGAAATTTTGTGTGCACATCGGGTAGGTCTGAGAATCGGCTACTATCTATTTTACATACCCCTCAGTGATAAGGGTTGTCCACATTCCACGGACAGCTAGGTTATTAATATTATTATTATTATTTATATCGGAAACGGATACGGATACTTATTACAACTGATTATTTTGTTGTTAATATAACAATGTCAAACCAGGGTTATTCAATTACCGTGGCCTATAGATGCTTGCAGAATATGAAGAGGAGTGGAATAGAGAGTGAGGGGAAAAGGGGGGTTAGTCTTCTCCCTCTCACTTTACGCCGATTTTCTGTGACAGGGTGGTACTACCCCGGTGGAGCCAGCTCGCACATGTACGCTGTAGTCAGTTGGCTACAGCGTGACTCCGCCACTTGTATTTGAGTGTAAGAGTATACTCACAACATCCTTGAGCTCTTGTTTCGCTTCGTCTGCGCCCTTCACGTCGTCAAAAGTGACGGAGATGTCTTCAGGGTCCACTTCCACCTGGTTGCCCAGCTGGATTCTGAAAATAAAATGTCCTTTCTTTAATATGGGGGTAAGTTTCTTTGCCTAGGGCAAGGACGAATACACAAGGCATATCCAAGGACATTTTCTATCCAAGGTCATTTTCTATCCACGGACTTTTTCTATCCAAGGTCATTTTCTATCCAAGGACTTTTCTATCCAAGGTCATTTTCTATCCAAGGACATTTTCTATTCAAGGAGTTTTCTATCCAATGACATTCATTTTCTATCCAATGACATTCATTTTCTATCCAAGTACTTTTTCTATCCAAGGACTTTTTCGTGGGTACACGGATTGACTTGACCACGGCATCGTTCTTGCCATGCGATTTTGAGTCTAACTGTATACTTAATAGAGAAAAGTCAATCAAGCCTGGGTTTTGTCACCATCATTCATGCTCACACTCTGACCGCCAGGGCGGTCATGTTTGTAGTACTGTCCAAGTGTGTGTTAATGTGTGACGTGTGCGATAATGTGTGGTGTGTGTGTTAATGTGTGACGTGTGCGATAATGTGTGGTGTGTGTGTTAATGTGTGACGTGTGCGATAATGTGTGGTGTGTGTGTTAATGTGTGACGTGTGTGATAATGTGTGGCCGGAGTGTGTGGTGCAAGAGTGGCCGGATGGCAGCGCGTCGGTCACTGACCGGAAGACGGTGCCGCTGACGGAGGCCATGAGACTGACGAAGATGGCCAGGAACAGCACGATGGTGAGCAGCTGCTGCACCAGCCGCAGGTACTTGGACGCCTTCGTGCCGCGCACGTTGTCGGGGTGCGAACCTGGGACCGAGCGCGACCGGTCACGGCTGGTTAGTTACAGAGGTCACTGATACTAAAACTGACGATTATATTAATTTCTCACATATTTGACTGTATGAAAATAAATGTATGTAATAAAATAATTGAGACGCGTCAAACACGTGAAATTCATGATAAATATATTTGCACAAAAGAGAATAGACGAGTGTAACCATTAACATTCTGGTCGGGCCTTCTCAGTGAAGGCAGTACCTATATAATATTTTGACTATTCATAGATATCCGATTTTCTTTTCATTTCATCTCAGTAAAGGTCTTTCAAAACTTAAATCTCAAACACAAAATTGTTTTTATTCATGTAAGCCAACAAAGCATTTATGAATAGTCAGAATCTACCACCGGTTCGGAATGCCGCTTCCACTGGGAAGAGCCGGCGAGAAACTCAATGGTTACTCTTGTCAATTAACAAAAGAGATGAGATTTCTTTTGATGAGAATGAAAAATTATTGTAATAATAGTGTGTACTAGTAAGTAATTATTCTATGTGTTATTCCAGGTTATAACCTATCTGTGTGCCAAATTTCATCCAAATCTGTTCAGTAGTTTTTGCGTGAAAGAGTAACAAACATACATCCACACTCACGAACTTTCGCATTTATAATATTAGTAGGATAGTAGGATGTGTCGGTGTCTCACCCGCCAGGTACCCCTCGGCGAAGGCGATCTTGATCTTGTCCCGCTGCTGGTGCGTCAGGTGCGCGGAGTCCTCGCCCAGCAGCTTCTCCAGCCGCGGCGCCGCCTCCGGCCCTCCGCCCGCGGGGCACTGCTGCCGCTCCGGGCCCTCCGACGCGTTGAAACCTGGAGCCGAGGCTGACTCTCAACAAATATTCAACCTCACTTTTAACTAGCATAAAGTTTGTTTTCATATAATTACTTCCATTAATTACTTCTACCACTCGGGAAAGACAATTAAATGACTAGCGACTCTTGCTGCGAGTTAATAAAGTGAAATTCAGCTCGCACAGCGCTGCGTGCCCGAAATTGTATTCCCCTACAAGGGTCTCGCTTTCTATCGCGTAACTTTTATCTTTTCTAACGCGCAGCAAAGCAATGAATGAATCCGCCAAAGCGAGGCCGCCTATGTACTTAAAGCTACATACCTAATGTCCAGAGGGCGCCAGGCCATTGGACCCCGCACTGGAGAAATAAGTTGGAGGGGGGACAGGGGGGGAGCAGACAGAACACATATGACTGGTCAGGAGCGGAGGCACCGCATTATCACTGGTCTATCGAAAATAATGGATTGTGATTGGTCTACCGCTAATCTCTTAAGCTAGATTAGGGTTGTGTGTTTCAGAAACCTATGTCCTAACATACATACATACTCAGTCGCAACCCTTGGTGGATACCTAGTTGTCTAAGTAAGCGACCCTATATAGAAAGTTTGACATTTCTCAATGGACCATGCAAAAGCTCATAGTAAAATTTTGTAAATGTCAGGTCTTTCATTCATGTTACCAAAAGGAGGGTGTCTAAATGCATCTAGGTTAAAACATTTCAGATCTTGTGGCATACCTGATCCAGAAGTACTTGCCAGTTTCCCGAGCTACCACAACTATTGTCATACTGACCGAATGACTTACGCAGTCTATTGAATATGGTCGGGTTCCGCTTGAGATCGGCGTGGATGGCGCGCTCGGTCTTGAAGCCGCGCGCCTGCATCGCAAACGTTTGGTGGATGCTGCGCGCCAGAAGCCCTATGAACTTGTCTGTCACCGTGATTCTAACGGCCGGAGAACAGCAACATGAAAATTGACAAATAATACATCATTTCACAGATTTTGATCCTTGTGCAGTATGGAAGTATACAAGGTAAAGTAAATAACACCCCCTCCTTGCACATGGAAGTGACACTACTAGCTGGTGAAATAATACAGGCTGTTATTTTTATTCATAATAGGGCACAATTCATTTTCCAATTTAATTATGTTGTTTTGGTTATGATCAAAATAACCGAGATTATAATGATAATTGAATGATAATTAGCAGAGAGCCTTCTTTGACTGTTTTTCGTTATTCCCTAGTTTCAAATACAACCATCAACAAAAAAAATCTCTTTATAAAGGTGAAGAAAATCCAGATTGACTGACTCATCAATGCATAGCTAAAACTACTTGGGTTAGAAAAACAGAATTTGAACAGTAGGGATGTTCTATGACATAGAGAAGCTAAAAGAAATTGTTTGTTCTATGCTTACAGACTTTGGCAACCCTTGTGGAAGTTGTAATTTTTATATAATATTAACCTTGTGTTCCTCCCATGCATGTCCACGGTGACAGCAGGAGTACTGGTCCATCCATTCTTGTTTTTGTCGAAGGAGTCAGCGGAGACATAGGATACCCTCCGTGCTGAGCCGATATTAGTCAGCCGCGGCGCAAGCCGGGCTCTGGCCAGCAGCGGGAGGGCTCGTATGTCGAGATGGTGCATTTCACTGGCCGATTATTGATTATAAATAATTTAAACAGGAAATACTTTCATATTTATGAAGAAAACTAGTTTCTGCCAGCAACCTTGTCTGCATAGACTTAAGTAAAGTATTATAATGTGTTAATCCAGGTTATAAACTATCTGTGTTCCAAATTTCATGGAAATCTGTTCAATAGGTTTTGCGTGAAAGAGTAACAAACATACATTCACACTCACAAACTTTTACATTTATAATATTATTAGGATATTCATAGTCTTTATAAATAAAACCAGACAGCCAATGTAGGTCTTCATGCGCCAGAAAAATTAGGCTGGTAATTACAATTTTTTTGAATTGTTACAGTCAGTGAGAAGGTTTACAAATTTTGGCAAATGATCTAAGTTGACAATGCAAATAGTTAACCCCATAAAATGCCCTTGGCTTAGACGCACATTTTGTTTCCATAACTAGCATCATAAGCAGTATAAATAGTACAGCAGGCTCACATCAAGGCATCCTTATCAAAATGTTTGATAGCTTCCTCGAGACTCTCCCGGCAAACTATTGCGTCATACGACGCTGTCGCAGCCTCCTTGCCCTTCACATCTTTATTCCTGCCACTGCTCTGCTTCCTATGTCTGAAAAAACTGGGATATCTCGACGACAACTGACTGAAACTTACTAAAATCTGCAATGACAAAAAGGTTATATTTTAATGACAAAACAGTTTTCGTTTTCGATGTAGCGAGCCAAATATCGTTCCAATGACCACGTCAGTGAACATATTTACCTGGTTTTGAGTGTTAATAGAATTCAATGAGAACATGTTACATGTAGATGGATTTATTGTGTGTTTTTTCTAGCGAAGTGCACTCGAAAATTTTGTAGGGACTCTTACGTCAAAATTATTTTTCAGAAAAAAAATGTCTTGATAGTGATGTGTGTTTTGTTTTAGTCGATCTAGTATTATATTATTTATTTAACTAAAACTTAAGCTTAGGTTTGGAAAACTAAAATTAAAATGTCCAAAATTTTGATTTACATAAAAAATAGTCTTATATAGTGAGTAATAAATAATACTGCGTAATTAATTATAACAACTTAATACTCAAACAACTGTAGTCCATCGTACTAACTTTAACACTACGTAAAATTATGTGGAAATGGCTTGGGTTTTAACATCAGCAGTATTTTATATCGGCCAAGTGACATGATAGCAGAATTATTTAAATCATAAGCCTGAAAGAAACAAAACCTCGTCTAATGCGCAAAGCAATCGCCCAGATTTTGACTTGTTCTGTACTAGCGTGTCGTCAATGAAAACTAGTTATAACAATATTTTTTTTCTGCACTCTGACCCTACAGCTTGCGGCACTCAGTGTAAGTTTTAGCCATATCTCATCTTTTTTGTTTTAATTTAATATTGTTTATCTCATGTACTTACCTACTTTAGTTATACAAGTAATAGTTCAAACTTATATATGGAGGCTCGCAATAAGCAATTTTTGTTTATTTAGTGTAAGTTAAACATAGTTTTTTTATTTGTATGTTAGCCTTCTACAACAGTAATAAAATAAAATAAAATAAATATTTGCACAGTATCTCACCACATCGTTCAAAGTACGTACGGTTTGAGATTATGGCAAAAGCAACCCACCACCAATGTGCAGTTGTCTGTTCTGAGTTCTGACATGTGAATCTGACTCATTCGCCTATAAATCGTTTTAGATAGTCGATTCGTAATTATAGATATATAAAGTTTATTTTGTCTGAAGTCTTTCAATTCGTAAGATCTACATTAAAATAAGTATACTTATCATACGCAGAAAAAACTTAATATATTTTCTGATAAAATAAACTTGGTTAAAAAAGTTGATTCAATAAAATAAGTTTTAATTCTCCCAAAAATTTTCCCGAAGACATCGTTCGTAGGTCTGCGTTTGTCATCGTTTGCACAGATTAGAGATATGTAGCAAGCTAATCGTTTGTGTGTTTTCCTGAATTTTCATTTTTGATTTCCCAACTTTTACAAACATTATCTATGGTTCATTGACTGAATACATTATCTAAGAGGTCTTTGAACATCTTTTAAATATTGCTTTTCTCAGCACCTAGAAAACCTGAGGAGTGTATGAAATGAAATATACTTTTAGACTGCTTTTATCATGCTAATGGCTTTATTTACATGTTATATTACTTGATTTGGACCTAAACAACAAAATTTCAATCACAACATAGTATCAACATTATCTTGAGAGATTCAATGTTATTATGTTTTCGAACAGACTTGATTTAATTTGTGTTCTATATTGTCTATGCTTTATTTGGACAGTATAATCCAAAATGGCGACGAGCGATGACGAGCCTATGCATTTATATGAAGTTTTTCAAAACTGTTTCAATAAAATAGCGAATAAACAACAAGGTGAGTGAAAATATGCATACCGTGGCTCGTCTCGCGTTCCTCGAACGAACTTTTCCGGTTGTGTGAAGTGTTTCATTGTGAATATCGTACATAGTGTTTGCGTGTTATGCCATTACAGTGTTCAAAAGCAACAGCATTTTTCAAAATACATTCAAAATTCTCAACCTACCCGTATCAGATACCTTTAATAACCTTCTGTAATCATTAACGTATGTGTTTTAATTACGTAGGCAGGCCTAGAAGCGCGTTTTGAGCGCACAAAGGCTATGTTTTGATCGCATTGAACGACATCAAACGGGCCTGTACCATTGTGCTACGGCGATTTCAGTGCGAATCTGAATTGTTTCACGGGATTTATTTGCATTGATGTGTTCGCTCACGATTTAATAAGGTAAACCCATCGATTTGTTTGCGAAAAGTTGAGATTTTCGTCAATTTGCGTTCGATAAACGTGCTCCGTGGAGATGCAAGTTTCTTGATGCATTTTTTTTTCTTACTCTGTAAGTATCAATGGAGACAACGTTCTGAGCGTGTGGCCGAGAGGTGTACACGGGTGTGTGGCTCGCGAATCGATGGTTTTTATGTTCTCTTTGTGCGTACCGCGTATGTTTTTTTGTTTATTTACACACCAAAAGCGGATGTCGACATGCGTCCATAGAATCGACGATATATTTCTTTGGCACTATATTTCTGCAGAACTATGCCCAGCGTTGTTATTTGAAAAAAAATGTGTTTAGAACTCATTTTATGCAAAATGTGTTGCAACCTTAGTAATTAATACTGATTTATATGCAGAATAAGATGATTCAATACAGATATGTTCATTGTAAACAATCATTATGATTCATTAGTTCTAAATATTGTACAAAACAAACTAACCCTGTTATGCATTACATTATAGATCACATCTTAACTAAGCAGATATCTCAATAGTGCTCATTTTGTTGGCCATTAATGATGACTACACAAAATTTTACACAACCACAAATATTGGTCTAAATCCTGTGTGGACACCCTCATAATAGTGGTATTTCATAAACATTTTAATGTTGATACATTCTACTTTAAGATGGACAGCAATTATATATATTTTAGGCAAGATTAGTTTGTGTATCAACAAACTCCACCATCACCAATCACAGAAGACTGTAAGTAATGTTGGTATTCTCAACCGGCTTTCATTGGTTAGTACTGACAAAACAAACACACCCGTCTAAAATTTCTTGCAATTTAGTTTCTCTATCACAACCTTTAATGATTAAATCAAATTACCAGTAACACTGTTTGTATCACAACTGCTTGGTGCATCAGCTTGAGCATAGGCTGCTCGGTATACCACATCTGTTAGTCGCAGGTTAAATACCTTCAAGTTATATTTTGACAATGTATTCATAATTTTCACCAGTCTGGGTGTCACTAGGATCGTCCCCAGTGCATTCAAGGTACCCATAGTACAAGCGTTACTTAATTTGGGACCAATCAGTTGCTATGTTAGTCTGGCCATATTTATTATTTATTTCTCTGCCCTCATAAAAGACTTCAGTGCCTAGGTGTGGTATCTCCCCCATGGATACTTATTTGTAGCATATTTTAATGCATTTAATTTCAAAACTTTTCATCCTATGTGGGCCAAATAAGCATCATAGCAAACACGAGACGCCATGACTAAATCATTGTGGATTTTATACTCATTATAAGCTTAAACACTTGTGTAAATAATATACTTACAATATAAATATCATCTGTACATGGGAGTTTACATCTTAAAACTGGGTGATAAAGTTGAAAGTTGTTTACAGTGGTGCTGTGATGACGTTGTTTTCTACATAGTTTCCTAAAGTAAGGAATATGACTAAAGAGGTTTAGCTACTTTAGTTTCAAAGTTGACTACTAGTACATTATGTTTTAAGGATATTTTATTTGTGCACAATGGTTTGAAGACCGCTTGGCATAGTGGTTCGAGTGTAGGCTGCTCAGCTCACTGCACCAAGTGATTGCGGGTTTTATTCCCGTTAGGGTACATTTCTGAAATGGCCTTTTCGTAATTTACCCCGTTCTGGGTGTCACTGGGATCGTCCCCAGGCCATTGTACGGTACCCATAGTACAAGCGTTGCTTAGTTTGGGACCATACAGTTGGTGTGTTAGTCTGGTGATATTTATCTAGGTGCCTAATATAGTATTAGGCTTACCTATTCCCATGATATCGGGAACGCTCTCCCTTAATGCAGATGTAAAACATGCGTAAAACCCATGATTAAGTTACTGACTAGATAGAACTTACCTTAACTCAAATTTAATTGGTAATTTTTTTTTAACGCGCCATACTAAAATGACAGACAGCACCGTCTCAAACAACTTAGTGGGTCTTAAAATGTTGAGTAACTGTAGTATAGCCGTGTAATAATATGTAGCAATGATCCTTCTACCGCCGCGTCGCCCGCGACCGCGAGACAATTTCAACTGGACCCAGTGAGTCAGGCGTATCAATTAATGATTTTCACACGACTCGCGGCTATAAAACTCAAGATTTATCTTCTCGTAGGTACCTACCCATCGAGGAGCTGGCGGGTGCGCGCGATTTGATTTTCAATGCGAATTCGAGTTTTGTATCAACACCGAGATAGTGTAAAATCGTTTACATTCACCAACAATTTTTCGTCAACTTCTTGCTACTTTTTGTAACGTTCTTGTCAAAAATTCTTGCATGAATTCTTGTAGTGAAGGTGTAACAACAAGTTAATTCTTCCTTCGTCTCGCCGATGGCAGTAGTAAAAATTTTTCCCAAGAATATAGGGAATTATCTTTATACTAGCTGTGCCCGCGACTTCGTCCGCGTGGAATTTAATTGACAAAGTTTCATACAAACTTTCATCCCCTATTTTATCCCCTTGGGGGTAGAATTAATCAAAATCCTTTCTTAGCGGATGCCTACGTCATAACATCTACCTGCATGCCAAATTTCAGCCCGATCCGTGCTTTGGGCTGTACGTTGATAGATCACTATGTCAGTCAGTCAGTCAGTGTATCAATTGCTTTTAATGTTGTAAATACTTATTCCAGTCCCCTAAATAGGCAATGTTCTCTAGTAATCTCAAATATCTGTGGAATTTACCTATCATCAAATAGGACGTGTTTGTGTCGCAGCATCATCATCATGTCACAAAGGGCCAGCGAACATCGCGTCAGAGCGACCCCGCCAGCGCCGCCGCACTCTGACTATAGATGGGTATTTTTTCCAACACAGTCGATATTTACGCGCGCAAACCACCGTAAACTTGATTTATACGTCTCAGACTACGAGCCGTCTATTTACAGAGCCGCAACTATATTATGTACGCACTTATTTCAGTTTTAACGGTGAAACACACAGAAATACGGTTAGTGAGGCGTAAAATTGTAAATTGGCGTGGCAAAATGTATTTTTGTTTCGAGAGAAAACTTAGACCCATAAAACCACCTGTAGATTGCTTTTTTGGGCTTTCAGACGAGACTTTCTAGGTTTAACTCAAAACACATTAGCCTGGACTTTGCTTCCGTATGTTTAGCCCTCTGTCAAAAGTAATTTGGTTACTAGTCGTTATGGAAATATATTTGGCAGTTGTGTGCACGCATACGTAGGTGTGGGTTGTACGTGTTCCTGTCCCGTGGTTGTACCGCCTCCCTCAGGAATTGACTGTGTTCAGTAGGTGCAGAAACTCGCTCTTAACTTCTTTATTGGATACTTAAAGGGATTTAAATTATTAGGTTTAAAATACCTCCGACAAAAAAGAGGCGTGTTATAAGTTTAAAATATGTATCTGTGTGTCTGTCTGTGGCATCGTAGAGCAAAAGCCGATGAACCGATTTTAATTTAGTTTTTTTTTGTTAGAAAGGTATTCAAATCGAGAGTGTTCTTAGCTATGTTTCATGTAAATGGGTTCAGCCGTTTGAAAGTTATCAGCTCTTTTGTAGTATCAAAAAGTCGTCAAATCGGGGGTTTCTTGAATTTTTAATTTAGAGTAATGTTTATAAATAATGTCATCAATCTAATTGTTAACCACATTTTTTTTAGCACATTCCTCTGTCTAGGAATCATATTCCGAAGAAATGGTTGTTATTTCAGATTTGTATAAGGAATAAGTACAGTTTTTATAACTGTCGGGAGAATCTCGCTGACACCATATTCTAAGACATTATAGTCTCGTTTCTCTCTCTCCCTCGTACTCGTAAGACTCTAAACGCGTCTATGTCAATACAAAAAGTCCAGCACATAAATAGTATGTAGCAATGTCCAATCAATCAATCGTAACATTTTATGCGTTTGACAATCGTCATTGAACTATCTCGCCGTATTAGGTTGGTAGGATAGCGATTGTACCAGTTATTGACGTGTGGTGCGCGGTGCGAGCGGAGCGATGAGCGGAGCGGGTAGCGAGATTTTGATAGCAGTTGAAATAAATCATAATAATAAATATCGCCAGATTGACACACCGACTGTATGGTCCCAAGCTTAGCAAAGCTTGTACTATGGGTACCGTACAATGGATTGGGGGCGATCCCAGTGACACCCAGACCAGAGCAAATTACGAAAAGGACATTTCCAAAATTTACCCTAACGGGAATCGAACCCGCAACCACCAAGTGCAGTGAGCCGAGCGGCCTACGCTCGAACCACTGCGCCAAGCAGTCGTATGCTAGTTGTTTTAATTATGGTTGATGTCAGGTCTTGGAAGCGTTGGTCAATTACCAATCTGACGCTAACTATCATATCTATACATCTAAATAATACAAATAAATAAAATTGGAGTGTCTGTTTGTAATATCAAAATAACACCTTTTCACTAAATGCATATGAAAGTACATACGACACCTATAGCAAAAACGCGATTTAAAATTTTTTTGTCTGTCTGTCTGTGTGTTTGTTCCGGGTAATCTCCGAAACGGCTGGACCGATTTTGACGGGACTTTCACTGGCAGATAGCTGATGTAATAGGGAGTAACTTAGGCTACTTTAATTTGTGATAAACAACTAGGGTTCCGCCTTAAAAAAATAAAAACACATGAAATCAAAGAGTATCTCCGAAACGGGTGGACAGATTTTGACGGGACTTTCACTGGTAGATAGCTGATGTTATAAGCAGTAACTTAGGCTACTTTTATTTTAGTCAAACAAAATTTAAAAAAAATGAAAAAATGGGTTCTGTCGTGCGGGCTCAGAACGCGGGAGTGGGCTGTTTTGTTAAGTTAAATTCCACGCGGACGAAGTCGCGGGCTCAGCTAGTCTATCTATAAAATACTGCCCAGCGTGATACATACCGTCTCCTACATAAGACTAGTTATCATCTGGCCAATGGGGCACCCAGTACCTTTTTTGTAGGCGCCACGTTGGTGTATCATGACTTTGCCGCTTTTTAAGTTCAGACAGTATCTCAGTTATTATTAGTATTTGCAGTGACACCGACGAAGGAAAAGTGACAGATGACTTAGATGTCAAGCGTCTGCAGAGCTGAAAGTTTTTGACCTCCACTGAGCGTGTCACCGTGGACCCTAAAGTATGCCAAAAAGCGTATAATGCGCATTCCGTCAGTAACTTGTACCATCCGCAAAACTGCACACATTACAATGCAACATATTTTGTGTCCGCATGAATTAATGTTAACTGCAATTTACTGTTTTATACAGCTAATATACAGCTAATAATCTTGATATTGTGACATTAATCTGTACAGGCTGTTACAAACTTTTAAAATAACATTTTTAATGAAAGTTAGTCCAATCATTTATCTGGCGCGGGCGTGATACGTATGTAAAGTAACAAGCTATTTACTAATAAGTGTGTAATTATTTAATTGATTATTGATACTACCCGCAGCTCGCCTTCATGGATTATAAGTAGCCAATGTTCCATATTGTAATTAGAATACTCTGCAAACAAAATTTCGTCAAAATCCGTTCGGCGGTTTTTGCAGGACGCAAGTCAAACTAACAAACACACAAAATGTATTTATTGGTAGGGATAATATCTAGTTCCCAGTTATTTAGACCACTGCACGAGTTATTAACATAAGTGAGTTAAACTTGTTACATATTTATTAGTTGTCATGTAGGTACTAAATTCCTTAGTCCATTATATTATACCTATTAGGACGCTGGTATGTCTTCACAAATGCTCGCTGCCGAGTGCACACTCGAGAATTATCAGCAAGAACTCTTGGAAAACCATCAAGAATCTCCGATTATCGGCGCGAGAAGAAAGCCCGTACACACTCTAATTTGATTTCTCGATGTGATATAGACTTAACGTGATGTATTAGTTACAGCGATTTGGCTGCCAACTATACGGAACATCTATAGGAATAAAACTGTTAGCAGTAAGTTTAGGACAACCGGCTTTGATAGATATTGATCTTGTCTTACTTTGAATTAAGAAAGAAAGACTGAGTCGGTGTGACAAAATCTGAAAGGTAGTCTTGTAGAATTGACGTGGTGGCCTTCCCGAGTGGGTGAATCCTATTTATTGGTATTATCTTGAGCACAATCTGTTGACTGTCTCGCTTACACTAAAGACTTTATAAATAAGATTGATAGTGACAGCACGCTTTCTCGTTGACGATTCGCAAGCGTTAAGAAATTGAGCTCAGGGCACTGTTACTCTCAGTTGAGAAGCCTCATCAAAGACGAGCGGTACCAAATGTACAAGCCAAGTGTGAGCGATGCCAATCAGGACGATAATGCCTTAATCTCCCACTTGTAAGTATATATTTACCTAGGGCTTTATTATGTATTTTTTGTTAGGACTAGTTCCGCCACTCTGTCTCAACTCTGTTACGATTTAACGTTTTAAGTGGGCAAGTTAGAGTAGGGTAGGGGGTATTGTCAAGTGAAAGGCTCACTTAATTAAACCTCCACCGCGAACTATACGGACTATTGATAGACCCAGCACTGGTAATAGTCATACCATGACATCTCTGATTGGCCAACACACTATACTATACACTGTGTTCCGAATATGGACAAGCACGATGACAGCTCAACGTCGATGGGTGATTGTAAATCATTTTCTGACGCGTGTCGCATTTCATGATAGCGTTTATCTTCATACTTACCTATTAGGTCTTGCGGAGTAAGCAAGATCATTAATATCTGAAACTAAAATTTTTACAACTGACTGACTCACAGACCATGCATAGCCTAAACTGGTGGGTCCAGAAACATGAAATTTTGCACAGGAGTAGGTAAGAACATAAAAGTTTTTGTACATTCATCCCATAAGGGGTTTGAATAGGGGATGAGAGTTTGTGAGGAAATCCCATCAAGCACACAGCTAGTAGCATAGAAAAATAATGTTCAAGAGAGTTATAAGTTGGAGACTGCATCTGTGGTTTAGTTTCTTGCAGGCGCAGGTTTGATTCTTAGGTGTTATTAAGATTTCATTCTCAAAGATTTATAAAATCGCGAGTGATGAGAAATTGAGAATCCAAATTAAAATACGTTCATTCAAATAATTTCGCCACATTTTAAATTACTTTTAATCAATTTAAAAGTGTTGTTAATAAAATAAACAAGTTCCCGCTAATTAATTTTAATCAAAATAATATTGTCATTTTAAGGGTAATTGAAACTGTTATCGAGTCGGTCTTCGAACCCGCTATCGCGTTGTATACGGCCGACATTTGACTTGACTCTCTTATCTGCCCGTGCGGTT
Organism: Notodonta dromedarius; assembly: GCA_905147325.1. Classification (NCBI taxonomy): domain Eukaryota; kingdom Metazoa; phylum Arthropoda; class Insecta; order Lepidoptera; family Notodontidae; genus Notodonta; species Notodonta dromedarius. The sequence continues at coordinate 343,331 of LR990186.1, read as the reverse complement.
CCCTGGGTGGTACCATGCCTTCTCTTGGAATATCTTCAAGGTACTTCTACTTTGTGCCACTTTAGACGACTTTAGAGTTCGAAATTTTATAAGTAGGGCTTCATTTTAAACAACAGTCAAAGATACCTCATAATGATTTTAAAATACCTATTCGAAGACACCTCATACGGGGTACTTTACAGGTAGGAAACCACCCCATTTTCCATGTAAGAGAGGCATAATAGAATATCTTTTTTCTCATGATTTGAGTACTCATATCTTTGTAGAGGTAACAAGTAACTATAAGTGATTTCAGTCCATAGAATATATCAATTTTGGGAAACCATTCAGTTTCCCAATAAAATGGCTGTGGTATACAGAAGACGTAACTATGAGGGTTGCTAGGTTCGGCTACGGAACCCTAAAAATTACGTGAAGATAAAAACATGAGTAATGTGCAAACAAAGAAAATTTGTAATTTACGTAATACACGTATCTCCGACGCCGACATCTGACCCACTAACATCGTCACAGATACCGCGTAGTAGCCTGTGGGTTATCACTTACATGTAAGTCAATTTATAATTGCCAATAAAATACATATACAACAACATTTGTATTTAATTTGCGGTCGGTTTCTGCTCTGATCTGAGAATCCTTAACTTCCTTATTATTAATATTGTAAATCGAATGCAAGTATGTCAGTCTGTCAGCAAAACTGATAGCCGAATTTGGATGACATTTGGTAAGGCTGGGTTAATCCTTCCTTACCCCTCCTTTGCAGTGATGAAAGATTAATGCCGGTATGTTTATTTATTTTTTGGTAACAACAAATAGACAACAAGGTTTAGTGTGAATGTACGCGGGGTAAATCTAAAATAGGCTTCTTTTAATCTCCGAACAAAATTGAAGGTTACTTCAGTTAAGTCATCAACTGTTAAACTTACAATATCCGCAATACTATTCATATTTTTAACATAATCATCCAAATCGTAAATAATTGTATACATCATACTAATATTATAAAGAGGAAAAAATTGTTTGTTTGATTGTAATGAATAGGCTCCGAAACTACTGAACCGATTTGAAAAATTATTTCACTGTTGGGAAGCTACACTATCCCCGAGTGACATAGGCTAAATTATATTTAAAAAAAATTAGGGATCCTTACTAAAACTCCAATAATGTAACCGTAATGTACCCGTGCGAAGCCGGGGCGGGCCGCTGGTCATTTATAAAAGTACCTTATTCTAACAGTTTCAAAAAACCCAATTTGATATTGTAATTAAACAAAAACATTTCGAAATTCGAACGCGGCGTTACGATTGGGCGATGCGGCGACCAATGGGGGCGCGGCGCGGGCGCAGCTGTGCAAATAACATATACGTAGATTGATATGAATTAGGTTTTTAAAGGCTTGCAGTAAGCATGTTGGATTAAAAATAAAAGGGTTGAGGCACTTTCTCTCGTAACTTTGAGTAATAAAGAATTCTTAATTAATACCATCTCAGCCGTTTTAATAGAAGTAACCTATAACGGGTTTAGCTGCTTTTACGTTCCCGATGTTTCGAGGGCTGGTTCATGATGACAGAGGAACAGGTGTTGGATATTCTTATGTCATAGGCACTTTCTGTACAAACCTAAGTAACGTGATAGTGATGTGACATGTGTCTTATCACATGAGTTAACTTTGCAAAGAAAATCGCGTCTATGTCACGTCACGGGAGCTGCTGATTACTGCACGGAGTCACTCAAATAACATTTTGCCTGTTAAGGGAGTAAACTCTAAGGACCGTATTAATAAATCTATCTCAAGTCTGAGAGCGATCTTGGAATGTCATATCAGTACAAAAGTACGTGGCAAAAGCTTACTCAAGACCGTTCGCATACTTGAGATCGATTTATTAATGCTGGCCTAAGATATCAAGTCCGTCAGCCGCGCTCAGTCACTGCACCAATAGGGAACTACACATTAAGAAATACCATTGGCAGAGGGTCTGTGCACTGCAGACCACCCCTGTCAACTCCTCCTGAGAATACAGGCGCGATGTAATGGTATTAAAAAACAAAAGAGAAAACGCTCGGTAAATTGTAATTCGATTCATAATTTGCATCACTGCGAGGGTTAATTGACTTGTTGTTTTAGTAAACTATCGATATCGATGCAATGACGAAACATTGTAACTCGATGCAAATGATTGGGCGCCCGCCCGTCCCCATTCCCGATAGCGAGGTTTGTATCGCGGTGATTACTGTCAAGAGCGAATGATTATTATTGCTCGGATGTCATTGAACTAATTTTTGTGGGGGCATAAGTGTTATTTACAATAAAAACAAAAGCATTATACATAAATAAATAAATCTATACAAATAAATAAAATTGGAGTGTCTGTTTGTAATATCAAAATAACACCTTTTCACTAAATGCATATTAAAGTACATACGACACCTATAACAAAAACGCAATTTAATTTTTTTTTGTCTGTTTGTCTGTCTATCTGTCTGTCTGTCTGTCTGTCTGTGTGCGTGGTCCGGGTAATCTCCGAAACGGCTGGACCGATTTTGATGGGACTTTCACTGGCAGATATCTGATGTTTTAAGGAATAACTTAGGCTACTTTAATTTCAGAAAAACAATTAGGGTACCGCGTAAAAAAATAAAAACACGTGAAATCAAAGAGTATCTCGGAAACGGCTGGACCGATTTTGACGGGACTTTCACTGGTAGATAGCTGTTGTTATAAGCAGTAACTTATTCTACTTATATTTTAGAAAAACAAAATTAAAAAAATGGGTCCTGTCGCGCGGGCTCAGAACGCGGGAGCGGGCTTTTTTGTTAAGTTAAATTCCACGCGGACGAAGTCGCGGGCTCAGCTAGTAATAAATAACGTCAGACTGACTAAGCAATGCTTGTACTATGGGTATCGTACAATGGACTGGGGACGATCCCAGTGACACCCAGACCAGGGAAAATTACGAAAAGGCCATTTCCGAAATTAACCCAGGCGGCAATCGAACCCGCAACCACCATGTGCAGTGACCCGAGCGGCCTACGCTCGAACCACTGCGTCGTGTTTAGGACCTTATGAAAAAATCAATAAATGATTACAAATAAAGTTAAGTTTGCTGAAATCAATAAGATTTAATACTGTTACGTCATCTGATGAATAAATTGAAAATCCTGAACTAATGAATAAAACAAGTATGTTAGGACGACAGTAAGAAACGTTAAGAAAACATGTTTTTTTATTATAATTAAATCGATGTCCCGTGTATGGGCAGTGTCGGCTTAGATTACGCATTTTCACACATACAATTAATTAGTACTAAATCTAAGGTCTTACAATTGATTTGTTCCTATCGGGACCCGCTAATTTGATTCACTTTAGTATGTAAAATTTTCGGAAATGAGACATTTTGAGAATGTGATATTATCGGAATGTGACATAATCCGGATTAGTGAATATGAAACTATGTAGTAACTTTTATTTTGGTGGACTAGGTGTGAGCCTCCCTTCCCTTGCGACCCCCTTTATTTTTATATCAGACGTGTTCGACGGACGAGACGAATTACGAAATCAGAATTTTGACACAAAATCTCTTCCATAGGTTCGAATCAAACGGTGTTATAATGAGTATACCTATCCTTTTCTGCCTCAAATGACATTCTAAGCCATTCTAGATCTTATGAATCTAGTAATAAACTCTCTATTACCTCCTATGTAGTCGTGAATCATTATCATACTTTACAATGTATTTCGCACATGGATGAAGCTGAGTGATGCGCGCGAGTTGATTTTTTTGTACTTTACATAACGTTTTGGTCTGTAAATGATACTTATTTACTATGTATAGTAACTAAATGGTTGTTTGAAAGATGTATTTGCTCCCTGTGTATATTGGTAATCAGATAAATAAAGTGAGGAGGTCGAATACAGTTATCCCGTTAAATGGATACGATAAGGCATGTCAGCCCGGTCCCGTCTTGGATGGGTGGTGAATAACAAGTGAAAAACATTTGATTTTCTAAGCTATAGGTTCTGTCTGTCTTTCTAATATCTATGTCTTTCTATACTCAATCAATCAAAGTCAATATTAACTAATATTATATTTTTTATAGTTATGAGTGAATATCTGCAATTAATAGCCGAAGCCAACTTTATTGTAATTGAATTGATGAAGCGCTTTAAGGTATGTCACGACCTTTAGTAGGTAAAAGGAAAGCCATCCTAATCCCTAGCAGCAAGTTACAAAGTTACTAAACCAACAGCTCCAAATGAAAATCCCATCCTACCCTCAATTAAAACGTAACCCGAGACAAATAAATTGAGAGGCACCCTAAAAAAGCAACCACGCGTCAACATTTGTCCTTTACAAACAGCGCTAGTGGTCGTTTCGGCCCTGAGTTGAACGAGTTTGTCCGGAGCTGGTAAATAGAGGGTTAGGTGGACATAATACAACAAGATGAGAATGATAACTCTGGTCTCCACCCTCGAGGATCATATGTACTAGGCTACGATAGACTGGTCTGTCACAATCACAAGATGGTTGAATACCGAGGTGGAGTTGGCGAGACTAAATGTACCTTTTTAGCCAAAAAGTGGCCAGAGTTTTAGATAAATTTAGGGCCCGAAGCTTCTGGGTTCGAGCCTCGTCCGACTTACGTTTTGTTTTTATATCGTGGCTTGACTAGGCTTGTATTGTTCTTAAGAATTGCATTAGTTTCCAACGTTATCACCACAAGACAATGTGAGAAACCATGTTTATTAATGATAGCGGCCCGCCCCGGCTTCGCACGGGTACGTTACGGTTACATTATTGGAGTTTTAGTAAGGATCCCAATTATTTTTTTAAAATATATTATAGGCTATGTCACCCGGGGATAGTGTAGCTTCCCAACAGTGAAATAATTTTTCGAATGTTGTTGTTGTTGGTTCAGTAGTTTCGGAGCCTATTCATTACAATCACACAAACAAAGTTTTCCTCTTTATAATATTAAGTATGATAGTTGCTTGAAAAAGTTGAACTTAATTATTTTTGACGCCATTAAGAATAATCCCTAAAATAATTTTCTCCCTGACAGTACTCAATCCTAGTCATGCAAAAGTACAATTGCCGATATTAATCCGGTGTACATTATTATTACTCAAGTATAGTCGAGCACAAAAGCGTGCGGAGCCCTCGCGCGTTAAATTCGTAGTGATTAATCATAATAGACGCGTGACTGTATTGCCCTGAACTAGATGTGCCAAAGTTATAGTCTGGTTATAATTTTTGGGGTTACTAATATTTGGCAATGTGTAGGTATAACTCCTGCGAGAATCCCATGTCCTGGTCGCAGAAATAAATGTATCTCTTTATTAGTACAAGGTTGGGAAGGTTTACTTTTTACTTACTTATAAGTTGAGTAAGTTAATTAATAACATAATGGGCACATCTATCTTCTATATATATAAAAATTAATGTTTGTCTGTATGTCCTTTATAGAATCGTAAACTATGCATTTGATCATGTCATGTCATCTTCAGTAAAGTGTTGTGCATGAGCCCACACAAGTTTTTGAGTTGGTACGACCACTCTTTGACAGCGTAGCAACGCGCACAGGGTACAGCTAGTTTGTCTATAAAAAGTAATATATTCAGTTAAATCTAAGGTTTATAAGTTCACCGATTATAAGTTTAAGAAGTCGCGCATTTTCTTATGTCAATAGTGTGTTTCAAAACTGGCTTAAATTACAAAATATAAAGTTTGTTTTCTTTTTTAATAAAAATGTACTAAATTGTCATGTCAATTCGATTTTCGAAATGACATGTCCTGCAACGTACAACTCTACGCTACCCCCTTCTCATACCCTGCCCCTACTATGAATACCGCTCGCGCACCCCCCAGTGTCACGAGCGACAATATTTGTAACGTGCTCGATAAATCCGTATTGGGGGACTGCTCGGATTTGTCACGGTCTTAACTTGATCGTGACATTGTGACAACATCACAGAATAAGTGACTAGGTATAGATTTACCACTTTTTGAAGACGATTGCTGCCTTTACTAGTATATTTAGAATAGCTAAAAGAACGGAACTAAATAACTTAGATCATCACATCGCTCCCTGTTTGTCTAGCCGGTGGTGTATTTTCTGACACAGATGTTCAGTCCTAACTAACACCAACAGTAACCGACTAAAGTCCGAGATGATTAAATGCTTTCTCTCTTTTACACAGATTAAAGTCCACATAACCCTCTCCATCTTTTTCGCAGTCCTTTAAGGGTGACAACAGTCGTCGGCCATGTTAATCGTTGTCTTTTCACCCTGCCTACCCACCGTGAAACTATAGGGATGATTTATTGGCTCACTGTGCAGACAGATATGGTTCAAGTCTCCGGGGGTGGTTGGGGGTCGCTTTTATTATATCAGATAACGTTATTGAGTACGTTTTTTTAATTACATCATAATCCTGATAAATATTGCTACGGAAAACTATAGCTACAGGTGACCGTAAACGGATTTATTTATAGATTTCTGCGTTCCATCGAACTTGGTCCTTAGTGATGACATTCCAGTCTTTCTCGAAGGCATCAAAATCCCCCGTGGGGTCGATTTCCATTCTAAATTACATAATTATTAAACTATTTTAGAAAGCTCGCTAGAAATTGGCTGTAGAGCGTGGTAGGCACCTCGAAAACGACACAGGGTTAACTTAGACGTGGGATGTAATTGTGTGAGATAAATACAACATACTGTCAATTAATAAAGCCAACAGATTCGCGGTGACCGCACGTGCCAGTCGCGCGCCGTCCCAAGTGCCCGCCTGTCATTAGGCTTCCCTAATTTTTTATAACCCTTGTAATTTTGTTTATTTTTGTTATTGTCAATTTCCGATGTTATGGGAACTAAAAAAGTTAGTACATTGTTAATTGTTATCTATGGTTGTGGTGAGGATTAGATTTGACGTTTTATTTTCCTTTGGCGTATCTTTATGTAAGTTATTACTGACAGTACAGCGTTCACTTCAATAGAGCCTATCATATCTTGCGTGGACAAGATACAAAAACACAAACTTTCTGGAAAAATCGTTATTTTGCTTATGGGGTTTGGCTTGGGTTAGGTGACTGTTTTAGTTAGGTTTTTCTTCGTATTACTGCAAAGCCTATTCGTATTATGTTGATAAGCTATTTAAGTTACATAAAGTGCAATCGCTACAGGAGCTCGTCGTTCATCGATCCCTTTTACGTAGTAAATAATTTGATAATTCAAAAGCTCCGTTACATTTAAATTACTGGCTGTCAGCAGCAATCGTCTCACGGTGCGATTGGTGCAAGTTACAAACTTTATATCATAATCTACAACCAATCACAAACAGTGATTAGTTCATAAACTGATAACCCTAATTTTCGTTTAGTTCGTTTAGGTACCTATTGTTACCTGAGTCTGAGTATGTATAATATGTTAATAAATTGAACATTCGAAAAATGATCAAAATAAAACATGTCGTTTAGTTAGCTTAGTAAAAAAAGACGCAGGAAGACGAATTCCCCTCTATAATAAGAAAAACGCTGTGTCCGATAGACGACATATTAAATATAATGTTTCGGCCATAAATTCTCCCCTACCATTGTCAGTGTAGTGTGATTAATTCAAATTATACGCTACCGAGCGCCGTCACGGTGCGGAAAATCTCTCCATGTTGTCGACAGCGCTGTATTATCGCGCTTACATCCTTACTGGGGTAAACAGAATATCAAAGCCAATGTTTTATTTCTCTCAATGACGAACATTACCAATAATATAAAGTGGCGCCCGACGTGGGACTAAGAATAGATTGGTTTTTGTCTTTTAAAACATTATTTTATATAATTTAAATATTAGTAATGAATAAAAACGCTTAGCTAGTAATTTTCATTTTCCTTTGTTAATTTTCAGACATAAGTACTGTTTCATTGTTTGTGCCCACTGTAGTAATTGAAGTCTTCAATTCGCTGTCGTATTATGGCAGTGCGGTCTACACTTAGGACCGTTTATTTCTTATGAATATCTTAGTAACTGAATGCGGACTAATTGAATAATAACTTTTCTTTTCGATCTACTCTAGTTGGTTTTAATTGGACTTTGACCGTATTACCGGGCCAAGAATTTATTGAACTGCTGATTTCCAATACTTTTCTGACTGGAAATGTATGAAGTTATATACTTGATGACCAGGTCGAATTTATTAACTAATTGTTATAATAAATATTAGATCATAGCCCCAAGCTCAAGCTTAATATGTAGCGTTAAAAGCGGTTTTCTCCCTCTCACACGACAGATTAAATTTTAAGAATGTCCTTGACAGCATGCTTTCTGTGTGGTGATACAATTATTTTAGAAAATTGCGTTTGAGGCACAGATCATTCGAGGTAAAGATAATCTGGGTTTGTGCTTCGAGCAGAAAAATGCCTACTGGAAACGGAACTCACTAACCGACTTCCAGGAGGAGGTCCTATGTTCGTCTGTATGTATTTTTTTTTATTCAAGTATCGCCCAAGAAGGTAATGGTTACTACATACGGGTGTATTTAAAAAAATCAATACATATCATCTTTACTTCTTGTTGTTTCAGTAACGTAGAATTTCTGAATCTGTAAGTGTAATAGCAAGTTTTATTATTAAGGCTGCGAAAAGCTGATAAATAAATAAAATAATAATTGATTAAAAACTGACTGTCATGGCAACTAATGCAAGTGGACAACTCGGCCTGTGCACCCCAAAATTCTCTGCACTGTATAATTTGGATTAAGCATTCACTCGGTTACCGGCAGACATAGTAGGGGAGATTTTATGAGATGGGCAGAAAAAAGTACGCAACGGCGGCTATTCAATGGCACACAATGCGCCCGCGCTGAATAATGTTTATGGTGCAATGAAATTGTGGCGAAAATCGATTCGTAATATCAAAGAATGTAATTATGTTTTGTTGTGTCAAATAATGACCATATTCTAAAGTGCCTTTGCATGTTGTGCTCCCAAATTTCCGTCACCGTATAAAATTCCAATCTATATAGGTAGATTTTCCGAAAACTTAGAATTTTGGCTGGTCAATTATTAAATATCTAAACTAAATTACACTAACCAAGCTCAAACCTAAAACCTCATGATTGGCAGGCTGCGCTTAAAACCACAAGTCCAATGATAGCTTCATACTTTCATCTGTAATACACTTCCTTCATCTTTAATGACCAGAGAGAGAAATTGAGGCTTCGTCATGAGTAAATGTCAACAGAACCTCCCAAATATTTTCCTTCCTTATTATGCGCTAAAATTAACCAAACGAACGCTAATTACTCAAAGCATTAATCTCTTAATAGCCATAAACAATGAACAAAGGGTAGATCACTTTCGCCAATTAGGAATTATAGGCCCGTTCAAACCAAAGCGGGATTCACTCGGTCCTGCGAACACGGTGCCGTTAAACATACAGTTACTCAGTCGAGAACGAATACTGTTTATATCTGAACGGTTCTTAATGTTTTTTGCTGGATAAATATGATCTGTGTAGCAGTGTAGACGTCGTTCGTGCCGTTCTACGTCGAGTTAATTTAAATAATCTTGAGATTAGTGTTTCTTAACTTTTGTGGTGGAAAAGGGGCGAGCAGAGTTCTGGGAAAGTTGTTTAACTTTGTGAATATTCTTCCTATCTATAGTTTTATACGTACATTTGTTTAAAGTCTCATGTTGGGCGCCAAAATTAAAACCAGAACCAAAAGAGGCATTTGTTTCCTGACTGCCCAGTAATAACCAGTGTACGAAAGAGATATAATACCATTATATCAATTCAAACCGTTTTGCAACCACTAAACACAATATACGGGTTAAAAATAAACTTTGATGCGTATATTATTGTGTGCGGGATTAGGGTCGACATTGTTATTTTAATTTTTATTTTATTCAACTTGGCTATAATACGATTATACTGTTACGTTTTAAATTGCTCTCCGAACTATTAAACTTCAATGCGTTTTTAGGGACCCTTTACATTTTATTATTTGAGGTTCCACGTTGGGTGCCAAATTATGATTTGTTTTTTTTTTATTGATTTGTTCTTTTAATACATGCAATGCATTATTAATTGCACATAGCTTAAGGTGAAGGCGCCTGTCTAGCCCGCGAAATTCAAAATTTTCGAGTATTTTTATAGTTTATCAAAAATCTGAAAACATTTAAGACAACATTTTGTGATTTGCCACAAACACAGTACGCAGTGCGTTTATTAATACATTTATTTTACTCTAAATATTATCACGGTGGATATGATACTAGTAAATCACTAAATATACAAAAATTGCCAGATTATCTGGATAGCTGTCGTTCTTGAAATGTTTTAGAGTAAGTTGGATATATTAATCAATACACTGCACACGGTCTTTTTCGCGAATTACAAAATGTGCCTTTTATTATTGTCAGATCTTGAAAAAATTCTAAAAAACCTCAAAAAATTTGAACTTCGCGGGCTAGATGGGCGCTTTAGCCTTAAGCGCTATTTACATGAAAATCCTGCGTAATCTTCTGAATTTAATATAAGCACACACAAACATACATACAGCATACTTCAAGTGTGGCAGTTTTTTTTTTATAAATCTAATGGCATAACACGTCGTGACCTATGTTGCTTATCCTAAAAATAGTTCGAGGAACGCGAGTGCTACAGAAGTTACTACAAAGTGTTAAACTGTCTATGGATTTTCCATCGAATCTAGCTCATCTATGGTGATTTTTGTTACAGTCACAGAAAAAGCTGGATACCAGTCGCCATATGGGGGTATGGACAATGGAATGGTGAGTTTATATTTTAATTGGTTCTCTATCATAAGCCACTACTCAACTAACAATATTTTTTTACTTAATATTGTTTTTTCGCGTATAATTTGACAGATACTGGGTCTGAGATTCCCTTGATGGTATTCTTTAGGTCCAAAATGGTTCAAGTCTCACACACGTTCCAAACGGCTTGAGTTGCCGTCTGATGGAGTGACGTAGCTATAGGATAATACAGCTAGATGCCATTGCATCTCATTTATTTGATGAGAGTCTGCACAATCCCTCGCATAGCTCTGTCCCTCATCATATCAGGTCGTGTGCACCAGGCGGAACCTTCTCTTATGTAGTGATCTTCAAATGAAACTGTTCACACTTATATGTAAACAACACAATATCATTCGTTCGAACCATACGTTTTAACTATGCAATACATAACTCCAATCCCACATCCAAAATCCAACAAAAACACCATGAATATATAACAGAAACTTGTACGAATTCCGATACAATATTTATAACGCAGTTCTCATACATCAGCAAAAAGACAACAGCAATGCAAATGTAAGATATGGAGGATACCGCATGTTTTGCTGACCGTACCGAACCGAGGAAGGGATCTGGGAAAATATAAGAATCTATGTTTCGATGACGTCATATTTACTACTGAGATGGAATAATACTAATAATTCAGCCCTTTTGACGTCCCACTCCTGGGCACTGGCCTCCCCTCAACACGAGGGGGATTCAGGCCCTAATCCGCCACGATGGCCCAGCGGGGGTTGGCGGATTTCACATGTCTTTCGAAAATTGGTTAGATCTTCTAAGACATGCAGGTTTCCTCACGATGTTTTCCTTCACCGTAAGCAAGTGATAATCATATAGACATTATGATTCGCACATAGATTTCGAAAAATCCAGAAGTGCGAGCCGGGGTTTGAACCCAAGACCTGGTGCCCGCAAGACGCGTGCTTTAACCAATCGGCTATCACAGCTTAATATAATACTTATGTACTACTTTTCTTTCTATAAGTGACGTAGTGTCAAGATCAATAAACAGACAAACAACAATTGTGCACCACCCAACCAACCGACTACTATGTCTTTGTTTTGCTAATGCGTAAGACGAAGATCACCTAATTATAAAAATACCAAAATAAGAACAAATAAATATTGGTTGAGTCTTGCAGGGTGCCTTGCTCTTGCTTCAATAAGATGATAAAAACTGCAATACTAAAACCAGGAATGCCATCTCTGACGAGCTCTCCGCTGATTCCGGTCCTCCATCTGTTTGTGACGTACACACCCAACACAATGACCCCCTTAAACCGTACACCGATTATCGCTTTACACCTGTCCGGACGATCGCGCCGGACCGCCGCCCCGCAAGCGCAACCGGTTCCCGACACTACTGTAGTTATTAAACTGAGATGACGTGTTCATTAGCTGGTCAATATAGATGTCAGATGAGCGGCAGCGGTGGTCAGATAGGTTCCATGACTATCCTGGCTACTATTTGGACTACCGGCAAGCTAACGATGACTTTACCAACAGTAATTCCCTGTTTTATTGGTGGGAAGTGGTAAACAAAATGCATTAGTTTTTGTTTTGATTTCCAAAACATGGGTTTCATTGACTTATGATGTGTAATGTTGGTGGAATGTCATACAATTAATTGGTGAGATATGTGATTTCGGGTTCCCCAAAAGGTTTAGGTTTTATATAAATAAATCAATCTTTCGACCTCTCTAATAAGCAGTTACCATAGCTCATAGATGCTTGTAATACCAAAGGCATTGCTCCGGTAATTTGTCGGTAAAGTATCCACTACTGATAGAATTTGAGGCGGTATATTAAGCTTAGCCGCTCTACTTGTAAATGTATTATGCTGACTCGACACTGGCGCAATACAATCTGAGTTATGCCATAGGGAAGAAAAACTAACTTATTTACCGTCTTGGAGTGTAGTACTGAATGTGACGAAATTGGGACGTCTTTCGGGACTGAACTTTGCCCTTATTTCTCACCACATTTCGGGCTGACGTGAAAAGCGTTATCACCTGCGCATACCAAACTGGGCTGCGATGTTCTCTCTGGATGTTCGGTAACAGGTTCTCAAATTCCAGGTCAGGTATCATCGCGTGATTCCACGATACACACAAGTTGTGAGAACCATATACTTAATATTTTTTAAGTGTTTTTGTTCGAAGTGGTCCATCCTAAATGCATAGTGTTTCCTCGCTCGATCCCGTCGTCGGCCCATCAATTTGTCTGGCTGCCGTGCGTGCTCTCAGTTAAACGGGAGAGTTCAACTCGAGCTACTACACTGCTGGGGCGAGAACGTCCATGATTGTAAAGATATGGTATAGCATGGCTTAAGCCAGAACGTCAAGTCAAAAATGTAATTTTTTGAGGTTAGCAAAAAAATTATTGGAATTAATTAGTCTATGGAATTAACGGTTAGATATTTTGATTTGTCCCTTGATTCCATTTTATGGTCCCTTGATGCTACGAATGTTTTTATAAAATGTTTAAATAATTTTTACACTTAACTTGGGTACTGGTAATCTGCACTACTGGGGGCATGTTGTAAATTATTTTGGTTGTAATATGATAAAAAAAAGACTTAAAGAAGAAAATATGAGGAAAAGAGGTTATTTTTAAGACCACCTAGAAATGCTATCCAAATAGATCCACGTCATAACTGCGGAACCCTTTATTTCCAACGTGGTGCGACACGCTATTTGTATTTTTAACGGTATCCATAAATTTCACAATTCCCTCTGTTTTCCTATTGAAATCCATGGTAAATTGAAATTTAAGGTATCTAACTTAATTCGGGAATTCTTGTATGTATTCGTTCACCATCGTTTGGACCCCATGAAGTGATGTGTCCCTTGAGAGGGCAACCGGTCCGTCCGTGAGGAATGCCGCGGTCGGGCAGATGTTCCGAAGGCTAGTATGATGCGTCTTTGTGCACGCATGCTTACAGCTCACGCCGGCTTGTCAATCCTGGTGCACCCTCTACTCAACTGGTCTTGTTGATCAATAATCAAAGGCATCTGGCAACTGGTAGTGGATGTGCAAAATAGTACATTCAAATTTCGGGTGTGAGCGTATAGCCACTACACGGCGGCCATAGTGAAACGAAATTAATGAAAATAAATCCTTGGGTGTTGCAGCCGTCTAATTGACGTGACAGCGGTCTGACGCGTAACTAGTCACTAGTCTAAACTCTACGTTTTCCATAGTGGACGGTCACTTTTTTTTTGTATTGTTATTATTTTTTGTTATTGTTGATAAATATTTCTAGCAATGTGAGTTAATCACATTACTAGTTTTTCCGTTAGCCCCTCCAGCTAAGCTAATGCTTGTGTTAGGAGTGGGCTCACGTCAATAGTTTAATGGCCAGGATGGGCATCGAACCCGGAACCTCTCAGCTACGAGGGCGGCCCCTCTAACCACTAGGCTATTGACGCCTTAAATGTGTTTGTTATTGCTATTGTTACCTGACATTGGCGAAATACCTATTAAACTGGGTGGGCCATATTTTTAAAGAAAGAAGAAAAAGGAAACCACGTCGATGTCACGTCACGCTGCCGGACTCAGCTCTGTATGCAAGTGACAAGTCACGTGTTTGATACTCCTGAGTCATAGGCACAAAGGTTTTGCTCACCCTGTACGTGATACGTCGTGATAATACATACAGATAGATACACGTCGAGGAAAAAATAAAGTTTAAGGACCCTGGCAGTCTTCAAATGTAGGTCGTAAAACTACACAAGTGTCTATTTATAGGTACCCGTGAACGGCAATATAAAGGGATGGTGCGGGGGTGAGCCGAGGGGGGACGGGGGGGACTAAAGGGGGATATAAATAGGGGATGACGACGAAGAAGTAAGTCGCGTTTAATTCGCGGCATTGCCTTTGTTGCCTCTTAGTTGTGTGATGTACAAATGGGGAGAGAAGTGGTTGGATCGTTTTTTATTTATTTTTACTTTCCTGTCTGCTTGATCTGATGAAGGACAGAGCTATGAGAGGTGCCGCACAATGAACTGGAGTGGTGGGAGCACCCTCGAGACCAGGTCAAATTATGAAAAAGCCAGTTTAAAATATATGCAGGTGGCCTAAGTCTCGAGCAGACTTTACGTAGAGTAACCTTGACGGAAGCATCTTCTGTTCCGGGCATATTATGACATTTGGATTTCATAAATAATAATGGCTGTGACGCGGGAATCCGGTGCATGCAGGCAACGCAAGACCGGTCATTATGGCGTGCCTCGGGCCCCCCATGGGCCACAGGCCCCGGTGGACATCTTTCGTCTGAGATGGTGATGCTGATGATTGACTGTAACAGCACGATTTCCCAATTGTAATAAGATTATGTTAGAAGTTTGTGCTCAAGGGATGGACCTTTGATTTATCAGAGATGGGCCGGCAGCAAACTAAATACTTACTCTTGGAACAGCAACAAAATGTGAGCAGGAAAAATTATTGCATTATAAAATTGAAATTAAATTCTTTAATTAGTCTTTTTATGTTTCATTAAGACTTATGTTTATGAAAATAAATGTTAAAGTTACTGGTTTGATTGCGTGTTGTGCCTTGCATCAACTTTTCGTTAACATTAGGTGATCGTCATAATATTGTACACGAGTGTACCCAGATACAGTCGAACGGCTATAAAAGTAAAGGCGCTCGACGAACTCGCCGTGGCTACCGCTTGTTCTGAACTATATCGCACATAGACTCGCATAAATAGTACTATACTATGTATCGCATAGATGTACTGCAAGGAGATGTGTCTGCTACCTCGTCGTCGCGGTCGCTACACTAGCGCCAGTGATGTGCAAAGATAATTACGATTATAAAGCGGCGTTAGTAATTAATTGATTATTGTCAAATATCACGGAAATGGACGCTATTTCACAGTCAGATCAGGTGTCATATCACTGCTATGTCACGTACATACAGTGACTTGATTTTCTGTGCCTACCCTCCTAAAGTTAAAGAATAAATACAACTTTGGTAATCGCATTACAAAGGCCGTTGTCTCGTTTTATATCGCGAAGTCCTGCGACTCATTTAATTTGAGTGCTATCGCTTACGGATCGAACTCTGTGAGTCGTGGTGTGTTTGAATTTACGTAACTCTGGTGCTTTGTCTGTTTTCTAGATTCTGTTCTGACTGTATGACGCGTTCTTACGCCCGACGAAGAGAGAGAGCTGACTTATGTATCTCGCACTGTCTCCTTGTCTCTTTCTTAATTCATTATAATGAATGAGACAATCATTGATAGTTCGCACGTGCTGTCTTGTCGTTGGCTGTTCTACGAGTACTGATCAGTGTTTTCTTTCGTTGTATTACTTTGTCCCTTTTTGTCATTTCGTATGTCGCGTTTATGATTCCTCGTGGACCGGTAATAGGATATTTCTCAAATTAACATTTGTCTGTAAACTTTTTTAAATGTTTGGGATAAAGTTCATGTCATAATATAGTAAGAAAGTGTTGTTACAAGCGCACCGATGTTGCACCCACTAGCACGAGCGCTATCGCGCCATCTGTACGCTACCACTTCGTAGATCTTGCCACCAATCATAGCGGAAGTGGTTGTTTTTAAGTCAACTTCAAGATTCGTCAACCACTTCAACTACGATTAACCACCCACGCACCGCCTAATAACCACTTTCTGGGCCAGTACGGCGTGGCGGCGACGTCCTGCGCCGCGTCCAACGGCCACCACCAGCCGGACCGCCGCCACCACCACCACCACCACCACCACACGTCGCATCAGCACGCGGACGTGCCCCCACAATGGGTGAGAGGCGACACGTGTGTAGACTGTGTTATGTGTTAAAGCACGCGCTGTTTCTGTGTTGTTTTCGTTTATATTTTGTTGTGTTAGATTATTTTTGTGTTGTGTTCGATTATTTTTGTGTTGTGTTCGTTTATTTTTTGTTGTGTTCGATTATTCAACTGTGTTGTCTGTTTATTTTGCTACTAATGTTGTGTTGTTCATTGCACATATTAATAAAGCATTTCGCACTTAACACCTTTTTTCAGTTACAGATTTCCTTCACAATAAACAATATCATCACTAGACACTATCAATAGTGCCGTCAAAATAGTAGAAGGCAATTAAGTGTTTCACTGTGTTGTTATCGTTTATTTTGACGTTATTTCTTGTTGTATTTATATGATTTTGCTGTTCACTTTTTTGTGTTGTGTATGTTGTTGGTAATAATTTGCACAAGTAGTTTTGTTATTTAGATGTGTACAGCACCTATTTTATTGCCTATTTTTTGCACTTAATTATGTTTTAAACAGAATTCTAAATAACGTCGCATAAGTGTTGTGAATTGAACTAGTATTATCTTGTTTCAATCACAAGCATTCCAACCAACTTGTTTATAATTCCATTATTATTTTTAAATACCTACAGACATGTTGAGCGATTATGAATGTTTATAAAAACAGCACGGGGTATCTATTAAGTCGATTGGAAGCCAAACGACACCTGTCCGATATTAATTGTCGTTTTCTGTTATTTTTTCAAGACTGTTTTGTCGTGTTAATTTATTTGCTATTTGCTAATTTCGCTATATTTATTATGATGACATGGTTTAATTATTCTACGCTTATTAATTATATTGGAGATTTAAACACCTGTTTGCTATTTAGCGATTGGCTCGCCACCTGTCACGTATGTGCGTCTCCTATTTTGGTGAAAGTTACACACATCATCACGCCTTTATTCCACAAAGGGGTGAACAGAAGTGGGCTGCAGTGCATCCACATTTCGCCGATGGTAATTTGGTCCTTATGTGCTAGGAGGCGATTTTACCATTATACCGGGCACATTCTTCAATGCTAGTGGTGTTCCGGTTAGTTAGTTAAATCATGATTGGAAATGTTATAAATAGTATTATAAAAAAATGCCCATTTGACGTCCCATTCCTGAGCACGGGCCTCCCCTCACTACGAGGAGGATTCAGGCTGTAATCCACCACGCTCGCCCAGTGCTGTTTGGCGGATTGCACATGTCTTTCGAAAATTGGTTAGATTTTCTAAGACATGCAAGTTTCCTCACGATATTTTCCTTTCCTTCATCGTATGCGACTGATAATCATATATAAATTATGATTATGAATTATAATAAATATAAATAACAAAAAAAGTAATTAGATGAACCGATGATGTTCATCTAAGTAATGTTTTTATTCTGACCAAACCCTACGAAGGTTGCACTCGCCGTTATATTGTGAGCATGTTTCCGGACAAATAATTAATTTAATTGTATTAATAACATTGCTAATAACTGATTAAGCACGTATATTGTTTAGCGTTAATCTACGCATTGTTTTAAAAGAACTTTGCACTATACAGAGTGCAAAAGGTAAGTTAGTTTACAAATTAGGTCGATAGATGGCTCTGTGAAAACGTGTCGCTTATCGAGCAACGCGACTATACCTATTCATTGAAGTACTTTTATATCGTTATTTCGTAATGTCTACCCGATTAAATCGAAACGTGTGGTGTTCATGTCTGGGTGAACGTGACTTCTATTCAAAATTTGATGTTGTGAACGAACAAGCTCCTACGTACATATACAAAATCGCGTCAAAAGTCACCTAAAGCCAGTGTGAAAAGAAATGTACTGGTCGTACCAAACTTTATAAGTACTTTATTATTTTCTCCGAGCAACCCTTAGAGAATAATGGCCGTTGTAATATAATTTCGTACAACTTCCACTCTTTTTCGTAGTGTGGGGCGTTGCCGCTAGATGGCGCGACGATACACGCAGTGGCTTTTCTAGATTTATTTCGTATTTATGGTCCTTATTCTCCGTAGATTGAAGAGGAAGGGTAGGTGCCCTGAATGGCAATAGGTTCGCACACTATTATAAGTGTTGGGACCGAAATACACCATCGGCTAAATATGGGGAATAGAGGCGTGATGATTCCGTCCAATTACTGGTCGGCGTCCAGTCTTCCCTGATATATCTGATCCTTGATATTTACGCAGATAGAAGACATTCTGCATTCTAAAACAATAACTAAGGAACAGGGTTAGGAGATTGTTGGGCCCCTATTAATAAATCGATCTCAAGTCTGAAAGCGGTCTTGAGTACGCTTTTGACATGAATTTTTTTATTGGTATGTGATAGACAGCAGTGATACCCTATAACACGTCTTGCGTGCACAAGGTCTTGGGTTCAAACCCCGGCTCGCACATCTGGGTATTTCCAAATCTATGTGCGAATCATAACTTCAATATGATTATCACTCGAGGAAACCTGCGTGTCTTGGAAAATCTAAATAAATTTCGAAAAACATGTGAAATCCGCCAACCCGCACTGGGCCAGCGTGGTGCATTACGGCCTAAATCCCCCTCGTAGTGAGGGGAGGTCCGTGTCCAGGAGTGGGACGTCAAGAGGTCTAAATTATTTATTTTTGAGATAAGTATGATATTTCGAATATCGCTCTCAGACTTGAGATCGATTTATTAAAAGATTCCGGCTTCTGTCTGCCAGTATAACGAGTATCATAGATTTTATAAAGAGATCAGCTATAAATAAGGTATTGTTATGATTGATAGCGATGACCCACTGATGGACAAAACTCTCATTAATTTCCTCAAATTGTCTCCCTTTTTTGCTTTAGCCCTTTTTACTATTGGCTTAAGAATTGCACGTATTTTAAGTATTTTAATACTGCTTACTTTCTTGAGCAAAAAGCTTAAACGATAGATGTTTTTAAAAGTACCGATAACAATCTATATCCATACTTGTGTAATTTATACCTGTGGATGTGAGCACGTACGACTTGTTTGTATTGTAGTGATGTACTTACGAATTAAAAATGTCGATGTGATGTATCGATGTAATATGATATCCTTTTGATGTGTCGCTGCTGGGTTCAGGCCTCCTCTCAGCGATTTAGGTCATGGTATTTTAGGCAAGCTTAGGATGCTATAGCTGTATGGATATATCATCATCATCACCTTGCCCTTATCCCACACTAGGTGGGGTCGGCGCAGCACGTTCTCTTCTTCCATTCAAGCCTATCATCCGTCATCTCTGCACTCACTCCCTTTTCGGTCATACTCTCTTCCACGCAGTTCATCCACGTCTTTTTAGGACGTCCCCTACCCCGACTACCGCTCACTCTCATACCCATCGTCCTTTTGACCGCATGATCATCCTCTCTTCGCATAACATGTCCATACCACGCTAACCTACCGCTCTTTATTTGCTGTATGGATATAATTTGTTGTAAAGTATGATGCACTGCCCATCCATACATCATGTGTTTTTTTTTGGCTATCATGGCCTTTAAACTTAAGATGGACTTTAGGGGTAGCGATTTAGGTTATCGATACCGCCATACACCAACCCTACGATTCGTGAAATCCCATTTCACCGGTGGCTGCGGGGGTGGGTCGCGCGGGGCGCTCACCCGCTCAGCGAGGGGACCGACTCCTGCGCCCGCGCACCTGGCGTCCGAGGCGCCAATCGCGTGCCCAACTTGCGGGATAGTGACGTAGATGTGTGTGTGTGAGGGGGCAGACGGGGGGGGGGTGTTGAGTGGCGGTTTCTGTCAAAGGAATGTTTGGAGGATTTTCTCATGCATCTACGGAAAATAGGAGCATATCATTATAAAATAAAACACACGAATGTGGCGCCATAGACAAAAAAGTTTATGACTTGCAGTAAAAGCCACCGGCTGCCAGTGTGCGATCGAGATAGCAATATTAATAATAGTAGTTCTAATGAGTTGTTTCAACCTCCCCTCGCTGTGAGGAGGGCTCGCGACGACGTAGCGACTTCGTGAGAACCGATTACCAGGTTTCCTGAGGAAGCTTTCCTCACAATATGTTCCTTCACCGTTCAAATAATCATTCCCTCAAACATGTCATCGCTTATACCCCATAGGACATACCATAAACCCTCCCATATGAACGAGACAGCGCTATGTCAAGGGTGCGCGGGCGCCCCTCGTCTCGCGCCACGGCGCGGGGTAATGCACCGTAGTGACGGGGTTAGGTTGGGGTGGCGCGCATGGGGTTCTGTGCCAGGCGAATGCATGGTGGATTATTGAAATTGTCTTCTATTAGATACTAGCGACCCGCCCCGGCTTCGCGCGGCTTCTATCTACTGTCTATAAATTTGAATAGTATGTAATCTATATATAAATAATAATTAAAAAAAATGAATCTCTATTTCCCTGGTCATCCCATCACGCGTAAACGGATGCAACATTTTCGCGAATTCTCTTTTGTTGTTTATTATTGTCAGGAGAAGAAAGTTGAGCGGAACAATTCGAATTTAATATTCAAAGTTAAGACAGGATAACGTCTGTAGGGGCAGCTAGTGTATTATAAATACTATTCATATAAACTCACCAAATAGTTTTTCTAAATTATAGTGAAAACCGCATCAAAATCCGTTGCATAGTTTGGAAGAACTAAGAGGACAAACAGACAGACGCGAATAGCGACTATTCTATTCAAATTTTTGAAGAGATCAGAGAAATACTTTATTACACACATGATAGGGATCTAGTAAGCACAGTACCTATAGATGCAATGGGAAACAAAAGAAGGCTGACAATGAGGTTAGATTACAATTGAGTCTAGATAAGGATACATAGGGTGCTAGAAATTAACTTTCAGGGATCGTTTTAATTGCACACCCATCCTAATACCGACCTGACTAATTACAACTCAACTAAACCCACCCTCAACGCGCAAAACTCAGGTTGCACGCATGTTCTACCTGCTAACGTCAACTTGCGCGCGAAAGAGACAGGTTATATGTCAGTGGTGTGCCTAAGAGGGATGCAAGACTCCTGTGTCGGAGGGACAGATGTTCGGAAAGTATGCGGCGCTTTGTATGCGGGTATCTTTTTTTAAAAAAAAATCGTTTCGGCTTCGCGTGGGCGGAGTGAGAGCGATAAGCGAGATCGTTTGCTTAGCGATTTTTTTTATTAGAGAACAATATTTCAGTGCCAATGAACTCAACGCTTCCGTAAATACCTACATAGCATTATGATCCTAATCGCTGAATTATTCGTAAATGTACAGGATTAAATGTATCATAATGTAGAACCTGAAATTTGAAAGATCAGTTTTATTATATTTACAAGAGAACCACATATTAGCCCATCCAGAACATGAGTTCCGATATTTCTATCCATCACTACATAGTCTAAAACAAAGTCGCTTCCCGCTGTCTGTCCCTATGTATGCTTCGATCTTTAAAACTACGCAACGGATTTTGATGCGGATTTTTCTAATAGATAGAGTGATTCAAGAGGAAGGTTTATATGTATAATACATGCATAATATAGTAGAGAAACACTGATAGTTTTAGAGCCGTGCGAAGCCGGGGCGGGTCGCTAGTAATATAATAAATGTAATATTATCTATCTGATACCTGCATTCTCAATAATATAATTTACAGAACCCGAACCTCCATTCACTCCGCTATCACTGGGACCCCACCTCAGTAGGATACTATCACCTCTTACTTCCTGGCCGCCGTGGGAACCATCTCTCCACCGTCATCGCATTGTCTAACGTAAACAAGATTTAGTGGACTGAACAATGGCGACAGATGTTTGCAAGTCGCTAATTTGTTTATTACACGTCATAAACCGTTGGTTCCAGTGATAGCGTGGTGATTTGGCCGCTGGCTTTGTGGCCGCAAACCTGGCTTGTCTATCATAACTTCCTACGTTAGAGATTTCCAATTTGTACTATGTTTATTTAAAACTATGGTCATATTATTCGGTGAAGGCCGTGAGGAAACTTGTATTCCTTTCGTAAACGAAGAAGTTCAATAATATGCACTGGGTTAAAGTGGCAAACTGTGGTCCGAATCCCTTCCATATTGGGGGGGATGTCCGGTACAATGGTAACTTTTTCTTCTTATCCAACACTATTGGCTAAATCTGGATGTATATGCCTACTTCTGAAAACTAATTACACCACCTTTAATTCAGGCTTCTTGAATGATTAACTCAGCATTCTGCTTAACCATCAGGAAAGGCTGTAATCGAGATCGAGATCAAAACATGGAAAACCAGCCTTGAAGTCTGAACGCGGGATGGTTTAATGAGTTATAAGCTACCAGAAGGTTTGAGGTTGGATATTGAAACTAAACGAACAGTTTTCAACATACTAAATTCAAATTCGGAAACGGAACGAAACGAAGCGCGGGCGCAGTTTTGTTTTTTTTTTAACATCCATCCAATCCTAGGGCGCTTTGTTGATATGATCTCTTTCCTACACTGGCTGTCCCCATATACCTGTCTCACGTCGGGGGTGGTGCATTGAGGGTGTCGGGCCCGCCAGATGTTTCGGTGATTCCTTTTTTTTCTGAAGATACGGTCTGAACAATGGGGGCGAGCTTCGAAGATTTCATGGCATATGGTCTTTGAACAGGTATATTTCGGATTTCGAATCATTGGAGAAATGGTTTTATATTTATGACGATGTTTTATACAGGTAAGTACTTAAAGATTTTTGGCACCGAGAAATGTTTTGTATTAATGATATTGTGTGTTCGCCAATCCGTACCAAGTCAGCGTGGTGGAGGGCCTGAATCCCCTTCGTATTGCGGGGTGACTATTTTCTCCAGAAATACATGGACATAGTAATTCATAGTTTTAATAGCGCTAAGTGGCAGAGGACAAAACTAATAGAACAATAAAATCGCCTTATTTCATGAGCTGTGACTATAACCAAGCTAAAATACTTCTCTCTTCCGCAGGTAAGTGCTCCAGTGGTCGTCTAATCCCGCCGCGATTAAGGTAATCGTATCATTAAGTTGCGCCGCAAAGGATGCGAGACTTGAGAGACGCGTTCACAGTTAGAGCATCCGGTCGTAGAGTCAGGGCCACGAGAGAGAGCGGTGTTAAGGTCTTTTGTCTCTACTTAATATAACTTGACTTAATAATTTAAAAAAATGGGTGGCTAGAAGTCATGCTTCTACCGAAACCTTTTTGCTGATATAGCGAATTTAAAGGCTAAATCTAACACACTTTCGCGAGCTGTGGCGTCACAGGATGTAATTAAAAAATAGGTCAAGCACATGTTTTTGTATTGTCGCCGGATGGATCTTAACAATGATACGACTATTACTCTTATAACTTATGAACGTTAGTAGCACGAACCTGTCAACTTGTACTGTTTTTGGGATCGCATTTTTTGAAATGACCGCCCGATCCAATCGTAAGCCTTTCATCGAGTTCTTGTCAAAAAAACTGTACAGTCATAGCCGGTTATGTACTGTCGCATTCAATAGAAGCCGCATTCATAGCCAATACGGCATAACAAAAGCTGGGATAGCTAAAATTGAAAATTTAGAAAACCCCCGACGCGACGACTTTTCAAACTACACAAGAGCTGATAATTTTCAAACGACTGAACCGATTTTCATGAAACAAAGCTAAGAACACTCTCGATCAGAATACCTATCTAACAAAAAACAAAATTGAAATCGGTTCATCCGCTTGGGCGCTACGATGTCACAGATAGACACACAGATACACAAATTCGCATGTTAAACTTATAACACCCCTCTTTTTGTCGGGGGTTAAAAATCAATAGATTTTCAACATCGCTATCGCTCGTCCCTTGCGGCTTGCCCCAATATCGCTATGCCCGGGGCGATAAAGCGGCCCGCGTCGATTGGCCCGCGCCGGAAATAGCCCCGGTCAAGCACCCGCGCGAAAAATTTACACAGCGTGCGCGGGCGCACCTTAGCAGGGAGAGATGGGGGGGGGGGGGGCGGACTTACATAGCTACGTTTTTAAGGGACTGGATCTTATGAAATATGGTTTTATTAGTTTGGTTAGTTGTAGGGAATGTCAATAGTTATCTATCAGTTTGGGAATGCTGCTTTCATTGCTCTTCTATGAGGGTGCGGGTTCACTTAAGAATTGGCAACAATAATTTAATACAGAAATGAGCTCTTAACAACTGTATTTTAGGATGCTCCAAGTCCTGTACACGTCAAAGGGAAAAAAGAGAAAGCGAATGACTGCCGTGTGGGCTCTCTGGGGCGGCTTAAGTCTAGAAATATCGCCAGACTGACACACCAACTGTATGTTCCCAAACTAAGTAACGCCTGTACTATGGGTGCCGTAGAATGGACTGGGGGCGATCCCAGTGACACCCAGACCTGGGTAGATTACGAAAAGGCAATTTCTGAAATTTGCCCCGGCGAGAATCGAACCCTCGATCACCATGTGCAGTGAGTCGAGTGGCCTACGCTCGAATCACTGCGCCAAGTCGTCAAAGTCTATGATTTGTAACTTATGATGAAAGTGGTATTGCAAGCGTGGAGCCCGCGTATTTTATTTATTTACGGTGAAGTCAAACTGTAGCCTTTTGGCTACAGCGCAACACAGGTCGGGTCGGCCGGGTGAGCCACCCGTAGTCTCCTACAGCCTGCCCCTACTACCACCGTTGCTATTTTACACAAATATCTCGCACCGCCTCCAAAGTGTACCGCCAGTTAGTTTAATATTCTAATCAGTAGGTATACTTGATTCTTGAATCGCCTACACTCTGTAGAGATATGTTATCACGTTCAAATATTAACCGTGGCTCTGGGCACGTGTTGTGTGGTTACGGAATCGATTTGGTATTTTTTTATGTTGCTTTTTTATGTTCCAAGTTACAATTATATTTCCTGTCCATTGACATGCATTCAAAAGGAAAATCTGCTTGCTAACCTGCGTGTGCGTCAATTTATAAAGATTTCTGGTGCTGACATCGAAATCGACCGTCGCATCGTTGCCTTTGTCAAAACACCTTTTAAACAAGTCCGGAACTGTCTAACTATATTTATCTTGCATGCTGATTCTCTTCCAGTCTCCCCAGATGAGTCTTAACCCCGATTTTGCTTGGGAACCAGCCGTCTGCGACACACGTCCGAGACACAACTAGTTTTTAGACAGTAACAAATCGTCAGAGTCCATGACGTAAGTGTTATTAAATTTTACGCGCAAGATAACATAAAATCGGCCCATTTTACCCGGAAACGCGAGATAGTTTATCGACAGACTGACCATGAGAAAACATCGATAACTTAATTTTTTTTTATTATTTTCCTGGTTACAAAATCACCTCTTAAACATGTCCTGGCTAGGACCCGTCGTACAGTGAATAATACCATGACCTTCACCTTTGTAACCGCAGACTGATGTCTAATTAATACTTAGTTTTTTTCTCACAATAATTATCTTAATATATTAGAGGGTAACCCGACACCGGAGCGGTCGGGCACACCGCGGAATACAAATGGCCATATTATTGGACATATTTGTGTAAATTATTAGCGGCGAACACTGGTGTCGGTGGGGCAACGGGTGATTCTCGATAACTCCGAACGATCGAAGAAACGACGCGATGATAGGATGAGTTGTTAACGGATTATTAAAATTTCTAGTTAATAATCGAAAGAAACGCGCAAATAAACAGTAAATGATGTCGTGACTCTTACGTTTCGAAGTGTATTATTTTTTTAATTCTGAAAATGTTAGCAATAAACCTCGCCCTGTAGATTTAAAGGAAAAAGGAGCACAATAGTTACGCGTACTAATGAGAGGAAGTAGGTTACACATAAACTAGTCGCCGTTGAGACTAAAATACACTGGACACCTGTAATGACAATTCTGCTCCACAATGTTGTCTACACAAATTGTCCAGCCGTACTTCATCATTCTATGAATTGTAAGATGCCAAGTTTGATTTCGTGTACTAGCCGAACATCCTCATCATGCAAACGCTCACGCTGCCTTGCCCTCCGCTATCAAACTCGTCCAAATTTGGTCCTTTTTATATTATGGTTACCTGGGAAAGTCGCCATTCGGAACTTGAAAGAAACAACTTGCTAGGGTCAAAACTGGGTCAGCTGCGCTCGGCTTCTAAGACTGCCAAGTGAGCTCTGGTCACTAAGTCAGTAAAGTCCCACTATTCAGTCACTCATCTTTCGCACTCAAGATATTCGCGAACTTCTGGTAGGAGCCAAAATTTTAAACAGGTGAGTCTATGCTAAGATGTCACCGGCACCGTCTACGCTAGTCGCCCGTTGCGATAACAAGTGTCCACCTATTATCTCACACATCACAACACCAACACGTCAATATAAATTCGACGTACAACGGTACCCCGCCGCGTATGCAAATATTTCTGCCAGGTGTTCGATCAGAGTCGATTTGGATGACCCCAGCCGAGGCTCCGCGAGGCGACGCGACGCGACGCGCAGTCATACTAGTGGGGCCAAGATTGGGACCTAAACGGGATATGAACCCATAGTCTGACGAGTCGTTCCTTGAATAAAGAAGGTGAAAGCTATAAGAATAGCAGCTGTCTGTGTGTGTTATTCGTTTATTAAGCTCGATTTCTTTCTGAAAGAATATGTCTTGTATAGCAGATACAACTGCTCTTATTGTCTTGACCTGCTCTGATTCCTAACGTGATGCGGCCCATTATTTGTAGGTCTAGTGCGGGTTGGTGGTCTTAGGACAACTACCTACTACCTACTTCAGGTTAGGTTAATCTGGATGGCGCTCAATTGTATACTTATGATAATATTCGCTTTAGATTGTCCAATAAAAATATGTCACCAATCAGGCGATGATTAATGATTATTTACTTTTATTACTCCAACTCAATTACGTTTCTCAGTACAAGTATACCATATCCTGCTTATCTTGCGAATAGGACCTGTCCCATAAACTATTAAATGTAAGGTGAGCCTACACAGCGCCAGCGGTGGTCGGTCACGTGGTTGTCTTCAAAGACGCTCCACAGAGATGAGATCTGGTGATAATATCGATTAAAACCGATACCAATCTTATGTGATATATTTCGAATTTGAGGAAGATCACACAAGATATCAGCTGTCGCGGTGATTGGAGATGCTGGAGTCTCAGGTCTGTTTTAGGTGGTAAACGATTTATCAGTTCCCTCATGCTTCCTCTGGGTTATTCCACCTGGAGCCCCTAATTTGTAGGTAGCAAAGTGTCTGATGTCGTCTGATGTTAAGCAGTTTCTGTAGCTTCTAGATGTTTACAATACCAAAGATATTGCTCACACGTTGCTGCTGAAAGGGGGTGGGATCGAAACGCAGCTACTCTTCTGTGACAAAGTGGTACAACTTAAGTTGAGCCAGCCCGCATACGAGGTGTCAATTGGTTACAGCTTAAATCTACCACCTACAAACTATTGGGTTAAGCCAGACAAATATATATTACCGTTGTTTCAATACGCAATTCATAGTCTGTGATTTGAGGATACATAATTGCACCTATTATATGCACGCTAGACACCAATGGGGCTTCGCGAAATTGAAGAGGGACCGTTAGGTTCGCGCGTAATGATTAGACACAGAGTAGTCTTCTAAGCCTTTAGACTGTTTGTGATTGGCTTCCAGTCTCTCGTGATATGGCTGATCCCCCTTCGCGTGGAGCGGCTGTTGGCTGCTTTTCGAGACCCAACAATGAATAGTGTGCGGGCTGTTATAAAACTTAACAGAACAGAAACATAAATTTTGCTCTCGGTGAGTTCCGGGGAAAAGATGATTGTCTTGTGACACCACCAGACAATGGACACTGTGGCTATCACTAAACTAAATACATTATGTTTTCATGCGATGTCCAAGTCAATCTATTAAAATTAAAACATAAAAGATATTTAATATTGTTATGGTATGGTCACAATAAGATGTTGTTAGGTTAGCAAGTTATGTAATACGTAATACTGAATGAAGACAGAAGGTCCCTTAAGTAGGGACTTAATTAAGTAACCGACTTGGTATTATACATATATCTCACCTCTTTTTAACCCCCGACGAAAAACGACGGGTGTTATAAGTTTAACATGTGTATCTGTGTATCTGTGTATCTGTGTATCTGTGTATCTGTGTATCTGTGTATCTGTGTATCTGTGTGTCTGTCTGTGGCAACGTAGCGCCCAAGCTGATGAACCGATTTCAATTTTGTTTCTTTTGTTAGATAGGTATTCTGATCGAGAGTGTTCTTAGCTATGTTTCATGAAAATCGGTTCAGCCGTTTGAAGATCATCAGCTCTTTTGTAGGTTGAAAAAGCCACATTCACGGCCAAAACCAACTTCCACGGCTCGAATCCGATCGAAATTTGGGCTCATTGGAATAATATCTTTGCATCACTTGAGAACGGCTGAAACGATTTCGCTTTATTATATTTTTAAATGATCGTAATAGTCTGAACTGGCTTTTTACAATATTATAAATTTGAAAAGTTTCCCGGATTCTGGAAAAAAATGATATTTTATCAATTTTTATATGAGACTAGCTGTGCCCCGCGACTCCGTCCGCGTTCTGTTGAAATTTTTCCTGAATTTTCTTTGCTATAAACCTCACGGAGCCCGAGACCTTTCCAACGAATGCAAAACCGTGCAAATCGGTTCGTGCGTTCTGGAGTTATAGCGTCAGGAAGGAAAACCCGACTTATTTTTATATAGTAGATTTGTGTATGAACTAAAGACGTTCCATAAGTCACGTGTCAAATGATGGATACGCGCACGCGTTAAATTTTGCTAATTGTCATGGAATATTACGCAATAATAATTCTAAAGGGCGCTGCTCCGCCATTGAGATAAAATACAGAAAAGAAACTAATTTAATATAATTTTAGCGTTATTTGGACATACTAGGTAAAGTATACATTTGATGAAAAGGTCGTCACATCGGGGGTTTTTAAATTTTCAATTTAGAGTTATTACTGTAGAGAACTGAGTTGCGAGACTTGGGTTTTTTTACAAGTTTTGTTTTTGATTGGATATACACCTTCTATTTCAATATTCCGTCCAATTGACATGGTTTTATGTGTGTTGCGCCTATGCGTTTGCCCAGGTGCTGCGAATCCTGTTTGTTTTAGTTTGGGCTTCTTCTGTAGTATTACAATTTCACCATCTAACGTACCTAACACACGTACACAAACTCACCCCAACACATTCATTACATCCCACATACATTTCACACCACACAAACACACCATACCTTCTACAACAGTTATAAACAACACAACCGATCCCGATCCGATAGGGAAAACCCTACAAATAATTACTAATTTGTAAACCCATACGTCCATCATTGAACCTTTTCAGGAATACTACCATGTTCTTTGGTCGCTAGATACACGCTTGCCCTGCGCGCCTAGTTTAAGGTCCAATGATAACTGTATTCTGTTATTAATATTGAAATACATTTTTGTTTCTTTTTTATATCTGTTATGTTGGTCGAAATTACATTATGTTACCGAGGGGTAGATAATAGTTATCTCTACGCAATGACAACCATTTAGTCTACCAATATTCTTGTGCAAAAACAACTTTGCAGCAATACCTAGTGGGGACAACTATCACGTATGCGGTTGTGTCTTTTGATGGTGATCTTATATGTACAAATTCTATGTAAAACCAATACAGATTGAAACCTGCGCGAGCGCATACGGGGTGGGTCTGAAAGGCGAGCGGCTCCGCGGCTGCTATTCAGCGCGGCGCGCTCCCCTCGCGCGTCTTTTTATTGCGACACGGTCGTTCAACTTGTCCTTTTAATAGGACTCATATCGGATGTATTAGGGGTCCGTAAACATTACAGATTTTCTGCTGACGCAGTTCTTACAACGCTGTCCATGATTCTTGCCTTTTGCGATATCCATGGAGACTGAATAACATGGAAAGGCCGAGAGCGACCCGGGCCAACTTACTTGTGATGTCATGCAGTGCTGTCGGCATTGGATGAAAATTGGGCAAACTTGTATGACAGTGGTATAGTTGAGCGACATATTTTGGGTGCCTAGTGCTAAATCAGGTGATAGTTGATCTCGTGCCTAGAGAGGATAATCGCTCTGATCATTTTACTACAGTCTGAATTGGAGATTTTACATCGACGTCACGCATCCAAGCTTGCATTCCCAAACATTATTTTTAAAACCCATCAATCACCATACACTAGAGTTATTCGTATTATAGTATTTTTGCAGTCGGGATAATTACTAAAAAGTTTTTATACTGAACCCATTAACATTTTAATTGAAAACTCATAAAAACAAATTTAATCTTTATTTGCTGAGCCATAGAGTATTAAAGGAGTTAATGATCGCCAGGTCTTTTATACCCATTGTGAGTGCATTTCAATGTGAATGCAATGAATTAGCATTATAAGGGTTATGTAGGTACATGGGGAATATTATCTTAGATATCGTTTCTTGTTCTCGGGTCGACTTGGCCATGGGTTGTGTGTAGGCTGCGAAGTGCGGAGGTGATATAAATTAATCAATATTGCCAGATTAACACACCCACTATACCAAACTAGTGTACTGAGTACAGGAGGCGATTTCAGTGATATCCAGAAAACGGCTTGCAATCATTCAGTGCAGTGAGCCAAGCAGCTCACGCCTAAACTTCAATCTAAACTTAAAGGAAACTCATTTCGAAAACACACGCCCTTTCAATAACCTCTTATCGTTTCCCGAATTTGACCGTAAGGACAGTTACTTAGGTCGTCGACACACAAACAAACAAGAATTCCACACTCCACTTATCTACCCCCGTCCACCCCACACCACCTGTACAAATCATACATGTACTCCCATACAGGTTTCCAGTAATAATAGCGGCGCACGCGCCTCGACAGATGTTTCCGCTCGGGCGTCTTCGGCATCCTTCGGGCGGGCTCGGGCGAAGCCTCGGGTTTTTGTGGGTTTAAAGATGGACCTTTTGAAGGTGGACGGACTATCGGCACAATACTCGAGCAGCGTTCGATTTCTGTAGGAGTCGTGTTTTTGAAAGGAAAATAAATTTTTAGGGAACAAAATCGTGCTGATTTGCTTTTTTTAAGTATAATAAAGTCGGCGTGCGACACGCCTGATGTTAAGCAGTTTCCGTAGCATTGCTCGTACGTTGCCGACCTGCAGAGGAGTGCGACAGAGTGACCAGAATCGATGTCCCTACTAATATTGTACAAATAGTTTTACTCACATTAAAATATAACTAGTATTCCTGTTGTAATGGTCAAAATTCAACCATCATTCATTTAAATTTAAATTTTAAACGTCATTAAGGTTGTATTGTTAAAGACTATTTTGATACTGGCACGCAGAATGCACTATGGAAGTCCCGCCCTCCAAAAACTGTCACCGTTTGTCAGTCAGACAGTCAGTCGGTGTGGAGGTTACAAATGTGTGTGTGTCAATTCATGATAGTGTGTGTAATTATTTATTTATTAGTTTAATGTATTTTTAAATATTATTATATAAAAATGTTAGCTTTCTTGCACTCCTTCTCTATATAAACTATAAGTGTGCCAAAATTCATACTCCTCCGTCCGCGCAATTTTCGTATTAAGCGTTTGAAAGTTTTTCCTTCACGTATTAATATATAGATTGGTACCAGTGCAGTGGAGCGGGGTCCCATCACATATTCTGCCTACCCCTGCTCGGTAGAAGGACACTGCCGATATCAAGCGCAATTTCCCATAGACTCGCCATAATAACAGGCTGCCGCCAATTGGCTAACCATAGGCAAGGACGGATAATCACAAGCGCTTTGCGAAGCCAATAATAAGCCATATCCAATCCTTTTCCAATAAAAAGTTACCTATATCGAATCTAATTTATTATTTAAATATAAAACAATTAGGGTAATAAAAGAAACTAGTGTGAAAAGTAAACCACACAATATATATGTTTATGGAATTAGCTCTGTCTACGTGCTGGCTACATCTTTTCACCGTATTCTCTTTCTTACTTCATTATTTTTAGAGTGAGTAAGAGTCAACCCTGTTGTCAACTGCGCAGGCGAGCGGATATTTCAACTCCATACTAGCTAAAGTTTAAGTTGATTCCTCTACAGGACAAATTACGGGAAACTGCAATACACCATCACGGTAGGTCATGAAACAACCATCCCTTGAACGCCGAAAGTTTCCGAAACACCAACGCTTGCTAAAGTGTATAAGATTTATGCCTGACCAATCGCAACTTATCATTATGTTTGATAGACCAATCACTATGCGTTGCCTCCGCTCCCGACCAATCAAAATGTGGGTGGTCCGTTTGGAAAACATAGAAGTCGGAATATTAATCCAGATCTCCCTAATATAAATGTGTATATTGGCACAGTACAAAGACAATCTACAGTCGCTAAACACGTTATGAAACACCCATGTGGAGCCGAGCAAAATCACATTACCCGTGTCATTTGAAAACCGATCACTGTTTAAAGATTTTTATTTGTCTACTACATAGGGTCACACTCTATCTTCAAAGTAAAGTCAGTAAATTGTAGGTTCTATTAGCCTACGCAACGATTACTGCCGATCAGCTAAGGAAAATTACCAAAATACAAGTTCAATCATTTTGTGGTTGAAACTTGCCAGTATCGAATCGTAGATTGCGTTCGCGCAGGAGATCGATAAAACGCAGCAATCAAATATTGATTTGAATCTTGGACACGAAATAGTTTATTAATTTTGGGCGGAAGTATACAAACTTTCCGCGTTCATAATGTCGTTTGTGCAATGGGATAGAGTAAGACAAAGTCAGCGTGCGGATCCGCCCCCAATTCACTTATCCCGCTCGTCATTATATCACCTAAATCGGCCCGTACATCACTACACACAATGGGACACCCCTGTGCCCGCTGCCGGCATCGTAGGGCTGCCACTAGATGGAGAAATTATGTAACAAATGAGTGGCAAGGTAAAAAAAAAGTTTGGTCAAGTGAACAATACGAGGGATGCCTTTTAAGTTTTGTCGTTTGAAGAAAAAAACACAACTAGAACCTTATAGTACTTTTTATAGTTTTTCAAAGTATTCACCACGTAGCTTAATACACTTTTCCATTTGCTCAAACCAGTTATTATAACATTTATTCCACTCTAAAGTGGGGGTGTTCAAAATGGCTGACTTGAAAGCGTCGACTGCTTCTTCACTGGACTGGAACCTTTGACCACGAAGACTTTTCTTAATTTTAGGAAATGTAAAAAAATCGTTAGGGCTTAGGTCAGGACTGTATGGAGGATGGTCAAGAATTTCTACTTTTTCCTGCTTCAAATACTCAATCGTTTGACGAGCGCTGTGTGAACTTGCATTGTCGTGGTGCAGGATGATGCGTCGCTTTGAGTTAGATTTTCGAAGTTCGGCGATGACTTGTGGTAAACAAACTGTGGTATACCACTCTGCGTTAACCGTTCTACGATCATCAAGTGCAATAGTCGCAACATGGCCGGTTTTTCTAACGAACGTGGCCACCATCTTCTTTGAAGTGCTTCGAGAACGAACAACTTTAGTCGGCTTTGGCTCGTCTTGAAAGACCCAGATTGTAGATTGTTGTTTGGAATCAGGATCGTAGGCATAGATCCAAGATTCGTCACCACTGATGATGTCGTAGACGTGATTTGACTCTCCTCGGTTGAACCTTTGCAGAGTTTTCTTACACCATCTGACGCGGGCCGCCTTGTGATCGTCGGAAAGCAGATGCGGTATCCAACGGCAAACTAGCTTTCTTACACCAAGCGCTTCATGCAAGATCTTCTGAATGGTTGTCCCTGAGATGCCTAATAGAGCCTCTATCTCTCGATACGTCACATGACGATCTTCGAGAATTAGTTGTCTCACTCCAATGATGTTATCTTCAGTGAATGCAGATTTTGGGCGACCTTCGCGAGATTTGTCACTAACACTAGTATGTCCACGCTGGAATTCTAAATACCAGCGTTCGACAGTCCGCAGACATGGGGCTTCATCCCTGAACACAGATATTAGCTCTTCAAAACACTGAAGCCGTGTCAGGCCTCTTCTAAAGTTGTAGAAAATTATTGCACGAACATTTTCCTTAGAAAGATTCATTTTCGTACGTAACCTGACAGATTCTAATCGACGCTGTGACTAAACAATAACATTAATCCTAATACATTCAACTGTTTTGAGATTCGAAATTTAAACACATTCGAATATAGAACAGTTCCAAATTCAAAATTGCCGGGAATTATGGAAACGACAGAACTTAAAAGGCATGCCTCGTAAAATTAAATTTAGAACAGTTTCAAATAAGGTTCGTTACTTAAATATATTTTTTTATTTTCTCGAATTGGTAATTTACAGAATACGCCGATTGATTGGTCATTTGTAGGATCTTTAATTTGTCGACTAAACTCACAAGATTCCAAATAATGTGATGCAACAGACAACTCTTGCGTCACACACATATTTGGATATATTGTTATACGTATTTTTCAATCGGAGTCTATCATAGAAGAGGCTATTGTAGTTACTATCACCAGTCATTAGTAACATCATGATTATGATTGTTTCCTTACTTGAACGCGGAGAATTCACGTACCAGAAATTGATGTCTGTTAGCAACACGAGATGATTGAGACCGGTTTGCAATATAATTACGTAATCACTTTACTCATTTCGGCACGGTAACTAAATTGTCACCTTTCAAAACGAGCACTGTTCCTGTACCACATGCTTCAAGTGGCAGCCCTAAGCAACCCCTCCCCGGCCCCGCGCTCCCCACGTCGCGCGCACGCTTAATATCACGCTAGATTTATTGGAGCATGAGTTGATTCACTTCTCGAGGGTTCTAATTCCGACATTATGAGCATAGATATCTTGGAATAAGTCCTATCTTGCTTACTTGTGAGTCTCATTCTCATTTTATAACCATCGCTATATTCGAGGACCGCTTGGCGCAGTGGTTCGAGCGTAGGCCGCTTGGCTCACTGCACACAGTGGTTGCGGGTCCGATTCCGATCAGGGTGCATTCGGAAGTGGAGTTTTCTTAATTTACCCTGGTCTGGGTGTCACTGGGACCGCCTCCAGTCCTTGTTACGGTACCTTTAGTTTTTACTAAAGCATTGCTTAATTTGGGACCATACAGTTAGTGCGATAGTCTGGCGATATTTATTTATTAATTTTATTAATCTATACATCAGCTGGAGGGTGTCCACTGATGTACATAGGCCTCCCCCAATGACTGCCTTCCACACTTGGCGGTCCTCCGTCACTTGCATGCATGCGCTGGTGTGTGGTCAATTAAATCAATGTAACCAGGAACTCATGAGCGGCAGGATGGTAACGGCTACTAAACCACTGGTCTTAGGAAGTAGAACAAAGAAATGCCACCAGTCTATTGGCACGGTGACTCTTCACATGGGGGGCTACGCCACCCTCGCGCCATTAAACATTCAAGTAACAATTACAAAGGCGATTCCGGCTTTATTTACCGATTCCACGATACTTGCGCTATGGTGGGTGCAGACGGGCATAGCGCAGAAGCTAGTAATCTAATTTAAAAAAAATATTTGTCATACGTACCTCCATATCTATTAGTACTGTAAGCCTGAAGCTTTTGTGGTAATAGAAAAAGATATTGGAATGTATCCCGTATGCATTCTGCTCGATACGAACGGGGAATCACGTTATCCGGCGGTGCTTAAAATCTTCTTCTGATTATTTAGCGAAATTAGCAATAATTTCATCTACCAGTTCAAATATTGGTCTGTAGTTTTTTACCCATCTACTTAGCTCTCTCTACTCTAACCACGTCTGCCCACACCACAATCCATTAACCATGCGCCATGATATTTAGTTCCGTGATTGGCTCGCCGCTGCCTCGCCATCGGAATTCCATTAATATAATACTCTTGTTACGTTTCAAATCTAATCACTGTGTTGTTTGTTTTGGGTTCAATAATTGATATTCCATGATGTTACCCTCAAAGATGTTCTAATAAAATTTGACGAATAGGAATATAATTGGAACAAATGTGTTTGTAAATTGTCAAAAGTGCCAAATAAATGAATCCTCTTTTTTTCAAGCTCGCCATCCATAGATTATAGTTTTATTTTCATTACTAGCTGAGCCCGCGACTTCGTCCGCGTGGAATTTATCTTAACAAAAAAGCCCGCTCCCGCGTTCTGAGCTCGCGCGACAGAACCTATTTTTTGTAATTTTGTTTTTCTAAAATAAAAGTAGCTTAAGTTACTGCTTATAACAACAGCTATCTACCAGTGAAAGTCCCGTCAAAATCGGTCCAGCCGTTTCGGAGCTACTCTTTGATTTCATGTGTTTTTATTTTTTTACGCGGAACCCTAATTATTTTTCTAAAGTTAAAGTAGCCTAAGTTACTTCTTAAAACATCAACTATCTGCCAGTGAAAGTCCCGTCAAAATCGGTCCAGCCGTTTCAGAGATTACCCGGAACAAACACACAGACAGACAAAAAAATTTTAAATCGCATTTTTGTTATAGGTGTCGTATGTACTTTCATATGCATTTAGTAAAAAGCTGTTATTTTGATATTACAAACAGACACTCCAATTTTATTTATTTGTATAGATTATAGCCATATTATAATTTTGACCCTCTTCGGAGCCCATGAGTTCAAACATCATATCTTTAATTTTTAAAGTTTTTAAATAATACTTACCCTTCCTTAGTAGATCGTAATGAAACGTTTGCTTTTAACATTGCATGATTACACGACTCAAAGCGATTTGTAAAGAGTACAATAAACTGTAAATTAAAAGTCTTTTAAAAGTTACAAGAAGTTTGGAACTTCGAACACCGCTTAGGGGACGAATGCTTGACGTCGCACGATCCATTACGTATGGTAGACGTATAGCTCTTGTTTTCTGTGTAACGTTCAAACTTGTTCATTCGCATATACAAGATGACATCTGCCATTACTTAGTTATTCTACATTCTTCTTCATAGGAATGGGATCCCGAATGAGAGTTTTTATTATGTAACAAAGTGGGCAGACAAGCGTACGACCCGTGCGATATTAAGCAGTTATCGTAGCCTATAGTTGATTGCTATACCAGTGGCATTACTCGCACGTTGGTGACCTGTAGGAGTGTGGGATTAAGGGAGAGGATGGGTTGGTTGGTTAGTGTTAGTCTTATGATAACATCATGTGACTTTCTTGACGTTTCAGTTTCGTAACGGTTTACATAAATAAAAAAATGATCAGAATTTGGTTATGATTGTGGTATTGCTTCAGTATGTCACCGCCATTAGGAGTATGACTTACGGTTCTACAATAGGAACACTTTAAATACTTGGAAATATCTTGAAGTCTATAACAAATGACTGTAATTGAACCAACACATAATACCATGTTACTCCACTTTTACAAAGTCCTTTCGTAAGTTTAAAGTTACCTAGTTTGTAAAGCCCTTACGACATATTAACTGTTGCATATTTTATAACGTTCACCCTCATTTTTCAAGTCCTTAATGCATCACAGCTCAGGCATGCTTGCCATATAGCTGAGAGTTACCACCACACTGGTCTGCCTACTGATGTTTGGTGGACTTCTTATTTAACCTCTTTTCGGGCACGCAGGTTTCCTCACAGTGTTACCCATCATCACCTTAAGAAATTGATAATCGATTCGCGATTGGCATCTGTATTAAGAGAAACCCTGAGATGTGTGTGTAAAGACACATAACTTGGTAAAGGTTTGGGTATTTTGTAAATTTGTGTTTATAGTCCTACCAATTTGATTATCACTTATCTAGATTTGGGTGATAATAAAACAAAGTTGAAATGAAACTGCTATTTTAATGTCGTCCTCTGGGACGAGGGCCTCCTGTCGAGAGGAGGGATCGAGACCTATCATAATTAAAAACAACTTCTCTTACATCATTTTTTCATTCACATCTATTCGTAAGCTCGACTCCCTTAAACAACTATCTCCCTCTGTTTATATTGCCGTCTCTCTTCACAACGAGGGGGAGAGGTTTGGCAACATCGCGCAATGAGTCAAACATTATTATAACGCGAATAAATTAAAAAGTCATTCCTTACTATAAATTCCTCCGATGTGCGTTGATATGTTCAAACATGGCGGATTATAATTTTATAGACAATAGCAAAAGATAATGGGCTGAAAAATCCACTTCAGAAAAATGTTATTGTAAACATTTGAAAGAGTTACGAGCTAGTTGGCGCGTCCGCCATTTTTATTTTCCTCTTTTTTACTGAATTGTAAAGTGTTTTTTGTTGCTGAAGTTTTTTATGATTGTTTTCAGAAGCTTTGTTTAGGAGTCGAGAGGAAGTGAACTTGTTTTATTGTTACAAATTAAATTGCGCATATATAAAATGTTACCACTGAAATCCCGAATAGTCAAATCAGAGACATTTTAAACAGATTACACTCATACAGGTGTGGGATGGCCGCATCGAGACAAGTTACAAGTCTATCGCAAACATGCAGCTCCCAAAAAATGTTTATTCGTATAACCCCCTTTTACGATACCACAGGAAGAACAAAAGTGGTGCATTTCTCATCAAACCCACAAAACACGGGGCTAATCAGAGACGACGACGATTATCAACGTTTAGAAAACTTAGTGACTTTTATGATAAGATATTTTCAAATTATCGGCATAGAAACATTTTATTTTTATAAAATTACATTTTATTGTGATTGGGTCATCATTTGATTAATATTTTTGTTATCGCTAATAATTTTGTAGGTAATTAGAAATTATCCCTCTTATCTATTGCATTGTTATCGCTCACTCACTACGTAACCAGGATTTTGATACCGAAATGTCTCTACTCAATTATGTTTTAAACATTTATTCGGAAGTCGATTTCTTACTATTTGCCACCATCACGCACTTATAGCGACGGAATATCGAATAACACGAAAATAGAGGTAAAGCCAATCGTAGACTTTTGGATTATTCATTTTAATAAAATATAATGTACTGAATAAATTTATTTGCTAGATTTGGACAATCTTCCGGTATTTTTTTCATAATTTCCTCTCCCCAGTCCATCGCACGGTACCTATGGGCATATTACTTTTTATTTAAGACCTTAATATAGTTCGCACCTACATATTTCTGTCGATTATGTTAACTTATTGTTTTTAATCCAGAAATTGCCGGAAATACAGTAAATCAGCGTGCCCCTGACATTGCTGTCCTTCGTCACACGATACCGTCTGGTCCCGATGTTATATTATTTCATACGTCATACACAAAGTATGTGTAGGTGTTTCACTATGAGATCGCCTCGAATGTGTTTTATACACTGGAGCGTAACGAATCCGTTAAGCAAATTGTCTTTGTATGTTCCTGTGTAAAAAGGGCCCCTACTGCACATATTATGTCCAGTCATGACTGGCCACTTTCGCTTGCATAGCAACTGCGAGCATAATAGCAAGTAGATTGGATACTGTGTTTTTTGTACTGAATAACTGGCCGAGCTAGCCTAAATTTCGTATATTTGCGTGCTTCAAAGCTGCCAGTGTCATATATGTTTAATACAAACTCAAACTCAAAACTCAAAATGGTTTTATTCATGTAAGCCAACAAAGCATTTATGAATAGTCAGAATCTACCACCGGTTCGGAATGCTGCTTCCACTGAGAAGATCCGGCAACACTATGGGTAAACTCTCGCTCTGCTGAACAATCTGCATGATCCATTTGCTGTGTCGTAAACACTAGTGCAGCTTGCCAGTCCGCTAAAAGTGCAGCTCAGTATCATAGCGACTCCTCTTCCCTCTCGTGTGCTATAACAATACAGGCCGGCTACACGATAGTGTGCGGTGACGTTAATGCGACCGCACCAACCCCGGCTACTAGGTTTACTGCTAATTTATCGACAACTATAGCTTCTTGCGAAGCTGTGTTTGTAAACAATATAACGGATGAGTGTGCGGTTGGTTGCGAGTTTTCGATGATGGAACATTTGCGAGATGGCCCGATGTTAGACATAGAAAGACTAGGGCAGCTCCTTTTAACAAATTGAGATTCTTGCCGTCG
The DNA here is from genome assembly GCA_905147325.1 of Notodonta dromedarius. NCBI lineage: Eukaryota > Metazoa > Arthropoda > Insecta > Lepidoptera > Notodontidae > Notodonta > Notodonta dromedarius. The sequence goes on along the minus strand of LR990186.1, from coordinate 302,711 downwards.
TCCTTTAAAGTTGCGCATAGGATATAAGTCAAGATGTGAAATATTTTGGTTCATGCTTGTTTTATGCGATTTGGTAAAATTGAAATATCTAGTGTTAATTGTATGCTATGAATATTTAATTAATGTCCTAGACAGTTTTGCAATTAGTCAGCTGAGATACGTTCATAATATCTATAATTTTGATGATAGGTGTACAGATTGAAACTGATACATTTTTATTCACTAAGTACTGACTGAGACAATCTCAAATATCATTTGTTTGTTTATCGTCTAGCGAGCAAGGCGGGGGCGCGCCGATCACATTCTCCAATTCTATCGGTTTTATTGTGCTCACAGGACTATAAACTTGGCTTTATGTATAGCACTAGCCGAGACTTGTATCTTCATCTGGGATGACGTGCAGATGGAAGTATATTGTGACGTCAATCACTTCCTCAGGGTTGCTAGACGCAACTTTCTTTGATGTCAGATGTTACATACTTGACACATTGAGCTAAGAAGTGAAGACAGTAAGTTGAAGACGAGTTGTTGAGTTCTTCATAACTTTTGTTAATACTGCAAGGGCTTGTGGATGTGGAGCGATAGTTAGATATATTGATGGCATAAGCTGCAATTGTAAATAATGTTCCCAATTTATCTTTTAATAAAATAACTGTCAAACAAACTTTTGTTTATTCAATTAAAACAGTTCTTGAAAGTTTTGATCAAATTTTTCAAAGATGTATGTATGTATGTATGTATGTATGTATGTATGTTTGTTACTCCTTCACGCAAAAACTACTGAACGGATTTGGATGAAATTTGGAACACAGATAGATTATAACCGGGATTAACATATAGGATACTTTTTAACCCAATAATCCAATACTACGCGGATGAAGTCGCGGGGCACAGCTAGTTCTAATATAAATGCAAAATAGCTTTTATTTTCTTACTAGCTGTGCCCCGCGACTTCATCCGCGTAGTATTGGATTATTGGGTTAAAAAGTATCCTATATGTTAATCCCGGTTATAATCTATCTGTGTTCAAAATTTCATCCAAATCCGTTCAGTAGTTTTTGCGTGAAGGAGTAACAAACATACATACATACATACATACATACATACATACATACATCCACACTCACAAACTTTCGCATTTATAATATTAGTAGGATGCACAAAAGGTTTCGTAAGTTCGATTTTTGAAAAAGTACGCGTACAGCAAAGTTGTGTTCGGAAACTTTAACCTCATTTATTGTTACGTTCGCGTTGTGTAGCGCTCCCCGCGCCCCACACGAGAGGATTGGCAACGTCGCTTTTTGTGGCGGGTTGCCATAGCGTGGAGAGCTTTCGTTGCCTATATGCAGGGTAATTTTGAAACAAACTTAGTTCTGCTATTTGCTCCAATTCTTGATAAACACTGATGAAGTATAATTTGATGCTAGCCTTAAATGAATGTCAGATATTATTATCACGGTTTTGTATAACGTATTTATACCCGATATTTGATTTTAAAGTTCAAAAATTACTGCTTGCCTACATTATGGTCCTACAAAGATCTCAAAATATCAATTTCTTCGGAAAAGTCGTATAAAATGTATATTTTCTAAGCAATCTCCCACCCAAATGGTAAATTCACATTCGAAGCGAGCAACACTGGTCGTCGAGTGAGCGGCACTCGGCCATGGCTGTTCAGTAGTAAACCCGCTGCGCCCTAGCGCGGATTCGCCGCGCGCCGCGCCACCACCGCGAACAAAGTTTCAATGTGATGTAACTAAGTGCCTGCGTTATCTACACTGTTGATGTTAGTAGTTCAGCCACGAGCATTGTCTCGATGTGTTTACGTTCACGTCCTAATTGTTTCGCGCACTGTGCGATATAAAAACGCGATGTTTTTTTTTAATTCTGTAAAGTTGTGCAGTCGTGCGAACCTCATGAAGCTTTGAGTGATTCGATTTTTAAATGTATGTTTTTGTATAGCATTTTTTGTGTTGGCGACAATGGATTCTTTTGGGGAGATGTGTGACGTATGTAGTGTAGAGGTGAAGATATGTTTTCAGCCAGGAATATTGCATACTCCAAAATGTTTTATTTTTGCATGTAAGAACTACCAAAAAAAATATATAAAAGTACTTACTTTGAAATTTTAAACATTATTAAGATGGCATGATTATAAAAAAAAGTATACAATTTTTATCAGCATTGTACAGAAAAAAAACATTTTTAAAGAAAATATACTTACTACATTTTGACACGGTGCCATCGAATTTCAGACAATGGTCAGAGTAATTTCTCTAAAACTTTAAATAACATTTTCCCGCACGAATATCCGACCAGCGATCACCTGGTCTACCCTCAGACCACGCGGTCGCGGCGCGAACAACAGATTCTCCATCATCTACCTTATGGTCGATCGTGTAGTGAACTAGGTAGCCTATAATAGATTCTAACCATGATACATTCAGGCTATAATACCATCGGCGAAATATGGGTGCGCCGGAGTGCACCTCTGCCCACCCCTGCAAGGGACACAGGCGTGATTGTGTGAACAGTGTATACCGCATGGTAAAACCATGTTAAAATCTACAGGGTTTCTTAGATACTTGTAATTCGACGTAGGTATTCCTTGCAGTGATAGAAGAGCAAAAATACAACAAATCTGACCCCCCTGTATATTTCGTGAAATTTATATTTTCGTATTTGTGCTGTTTTTTTATACACATCCAAAAACTAAGGTTAATAATTTATTGAAAATTAATTGAAAGTGTTTTAATTCGATAGGATTTTATTGTTGACACCATTCATACAGCGGTATATCTTTGTATATAAAATTCTCGTGTCACAATGTTAGTTACCATACTCCTCAGAAACGGCTCGAGGTCTGAGAATAGGTCAACATCTTTTTTATATTGCAAAACAACCTTTGCCGTTTCAGCTAGTTGATTATAAAATGTGAAAAAATAAGTAGAAGTTTCAGTTCAATATGATCACGAATTCGTAAATATGTTTAAAGGTACTGAATTTCATATGACAAAGTGGCGGAGTAAAAGTTGTTGCATTTCAGTCCATATATCCCTGCTAGGAACACGTCGAATTGCCAGTATGTAGCCCTCTATACCAGTAGCCCACGAGCCAGTACCTAGTTACAATGCGATTTCATTCAATCTATGAGATGACTAACCGACTTATAATTTCTTTATAACCATAACAATTATGTCATTCAACATCTTAACGGTTCTTTTATATGCAGTGTAAGGAGAAAACTGTAGTACAAGGTGATATTAAACCCGTTTGCACCCATTGCGTCTGCGTCTCTTGCAATGCAAAACTCTTAACTCTGACTTCCTCACTACAATAATTATCTTGTATGCTATTAGACGTATAACATTGAAAACTTTTCACACATATTCCTCTAGGCCTTATGGTGATCTAATGTGGGCAAAGTCGCAATAACAGTTGAGTTTATCTATACAAATAAATAAAATTGGAGTGTCTGTTTGTAATATCAAAATAACACCTTTTCACTAAATGCATATGAAAGTACATACGACACCTTAAGCAAAAACGCGATTTAAAAAAAAATTGTCTGTCTGTCTGTCTGTGTGTTTGTTCCGGGTAATCTCCGAAACGGCTGGACCGATTTTGACGGGACTTTCACTGGCAGATAGCTGATGTTTTAAGGAGTAACTTAGGATACTTTTATTTTAGAAAAACAATTTAAAAAAAATGAGTCCTGTCGCGCGGGGGAGCGGGCTTTTTTGTTAAGATAAATTCCACGCGGACGAAGTCGCGGGCTCAGCTAGTCCACTTATAAAATTAAAAGGCTTTCCATCAAGGGTGGTGGTGGCTACAGCGGCGCGGCGTGTCGCCGCGCGCCACGTCAGCGCACGCCGTTACCTATTGAATATTTAACTACTTGTCGCGAATAAAATCATCGATTTTTTATACATTTTCATAAGTACTGACCTAATTAGTCTATTCATATGCTTATAGGCCTTTTGGTACTAACACAGAAGCGGAAACTTCTTACTAAAAGAAAGCATAAGATAAGCTATGTTATCGCTATTTGACTGACCTATATGCTCGGATCCCTGAAAATGATGACAGAAAAGAGTGCATTAGATAACAGTGTGTCTTATTCCTTGGTACAACTCTGTTCCATTCAGAGCCGTTGATGTCCTAAGATTTGGGTTAGCGAACTTCACACGTCTTCCGAATGGCGTGCAGGTTTCCTGGCGATGTTTACCTTCGCCGTTCCCGAGCCTATGTTTCCATTCCCCAGCAAGGGCCTCTCACGTTATATGAAACACCTAACACTGCCTATGTGCGTCGCTTGTAAATAAACATAAGTCATTAAATAGTTTATAAATATTCATTGCACGTGGTGGATCGCCGTCGGTCTGTCTGCGTCGAACCCACACACACACAGACCAGATACTGTTGTAGTTTGCATGGGAATCCGTTCGTAGACCTTTGTATGGACTATATGGCATTACAGTACCTAACCTTTTATGTCTGGTCTTAGATATTCCGTATGAGCGTGAGAAGCAGTACACGCAGCCTGACGCAGAGCACTGCAGAGCAGATTTTGTTAGACAGACATGTCTGTCCTGCTCTGCGGCTCGTAGTAACGACACAATTCTCTGCGCGACACGAGCACGTGGAGAAATGGTTTTATGAAAAGTGAGACATGATATTTGTCTAGTTGGAAAAATGGCGTTATAGCTGTGTCATTCAGCTGTGTTACTAAAAAAGCTCGTGGGCCTATTTCTGCGTCAATATGGCTGCCCGGTCAATTCTGCACTATGCTGCGTGGCCTGGGTCACGCTTAGCCTCACACGGAGTCACAGTTAGTGTGTTTGTCCAGGGATGTTTTGTTACTTCTCATTCGTCTATGTAAACGGATGGGTGAGGGTACTAAGTACTCTTTTCACCGTGCAAACATTGGTTAGTGTAAAGTTATTTTATTTATCATCCCTCGAAACGTTTCTGCCACTCAACTCAAAACGGAAAGCTCCGCCACGTCAATGTTTGCACTACACGGTGTCAGGTTCGATTCCCGGCCACTCGACACTCGTAGCGACACCCCCGAGACGCGACATCCGTTTGCTTTCACATCCGGTGCGATTTTATCGATAATATTTAGGGTGGGAGACGATGCATCAATACTTTTGATATACCTATTGCAAAGAGATGTACAGAAATTCAAGCAATCAACTCAACAGGATTGATTATTGATATGAATCGTCTCTATCATTAAGACTTCGTACTAGTGACCTATCAATACCAGGCATATCGACAGGGGTTTGTCTTTCTGTTTGTATATTCATGCATTCTGTCACACACCCACAAACATCACATTTCTTACTGTTGTGCCTACAAAATTTATTTAGTCTATCAAATACAATTTCTTTGATAAAATATATCAAAGGTTCTGGCAACTAATTCTAATAAATTGTCCCGCGACGTATCTCATACCATCACGCCTGTATTCCCCGAAGAGATATGCAGAGGTACACATTTCTTTGATGGTACTTTGACCCTAATAGATAGGTCATCATTACTAGACTTGTGAGTACACTCTCGCATAATCTGCATTGCGAAGCCCAGCCGCGCATAGCACGGAACCGCACTTCGCGCATGCGCAATGACCGCCATCAGACGGCCCGCCGCCGCGTGACGTTGTACCAGGATGTGAGCGGCTAGTTATGCCTGTACCTACTTGTTGTGCAATTTAAATAGTGTAGGGCTAGCCAAGTGGGCTTATGTAGATGATCGAGAAAAGGGATCTTGCACGGCCGTTCGTAGAAGGTAGTGGCCGACTTTGGTGTCGGAGCTCTCAGGCTACCCAAAGGCCACATCTCGACAATGCCCGCCGAGGCGCGAATGGAAGCGCTCTCGAAAATGTCAATTTCTGTCCTGTTTATAACGTGACGCATCCTGCGTGGGTGTGCTTTGAACAATAAATGTATCTATTGTCTGGTTATGGCCGTTTGTTGGTTTAATCCACCTGTCGATCCATGGATAATGTAATTGCAAAAACCAATTGCTAGAGTCAAAATTCCGCAACTTCTTCCGGTCAAAAGCTTAATTTACATCATAGGCTTTATACGAGTCGATGAACATCTGAAGTCGAGGAGCACCAATTTTTTTTTACTTGTACGTTATAATGGTTTTTTTGTGGTTTATAATAATAAAATAACATTTTGTACTTTATATTAGATAGCTATGAACGTGATAAAACTATTTTTGATTGCATTTCCTGAACAGTTGTCGCCACGCGCTCGCACCTACAGCAGACATTCAATGTGTCTGGCAAGATGTAAAAACCATTGATACTGTCCGGCTATTGAGGTAACATTTTTTTGTAGGTCCCCACGTAACATATGTAAAACCCAGCGTTTATACTATGAGGAAAGTATGATCATAATCTATTGAAGTTTAGGGGTGTCTGGCAGGGGGTTGAAACCGTACTAAGTGTCCGGCAATGGATGACGTGACTTCTAATGTTATTCCGAAGGAAATATATAAAAATTAAGCTTTATGCTTTAACGAATTTGAGGTACTATTTTATACACCTTTACTACTTGTTAACTGCCCAAGTAACCACAATCCCAACTCCATACTCGCTGATCGTTCTTACCTGTGTTGGGGACATGCTCTGAGAAGCTTTCAGCTGTTATAAGATAACGAACGTCTGGCTGTCGCTGGCTCTTGCTCTACAAGTTGTTCAAAGTTAAATTTCAATAACTCTTTCGTCTACCTCGTGCGTGAGGGACGCATCAGTAATGTTTACAGCACAATACAGTACCATATAATTTATCCCATCCCCCGTGGCATTAAAATAATGACAGACACGACCAAGGTGCTATTATGTACAATATTCAATATTCAACCCCGTGCGGGGTGTCTATAATCAACCCCTCCCGGGCGGACTGACGTGGCTAGAAGACATTGGCGTGCACACTTAGTCTAAGGGCTGTTTGAGGGTGACAGCTACACTTTGAAGCCGCATACCTTGTGATCAGGACCCAATAATAGTATAACCATCGCGCTGCATTAAAAAAAACACACAACTCATGATTTAAAGCTCAATTTAAAAGCAACGTTCTTAAAGTACTGTGAAATTTATGACACCGCGGTTAACGAGGACGGATGGACGGACGGTTCCTCGCAGGGACTACGAAACCCCTACAAAGGTTCCTGTACCATTTGATATACAAATATTTTTGGCATAGGGTCGTGCGACTAACGATTGCATAACTAATGGCTGAAGTACCTGGGGGCTTCGTACGAATGACACCTTCAAATACTTTTAGAATGATCCAATATTTCAGCATATGCTGGTTAATACATAATAGGTACACCATTTTCCAGTTGATTTAAGAAATAACTCCGCTTGTCCACCCCGCGCCTCTAACGTCACCATGCACCTGTCGCGGGAACCGGTCCGGGGCATCCGGCGACCGGCGGCCAGCGGCCAGCGGCAGGCTGCTGGCCGGGCCCGTTTTACGACCACTTTGACCTGGATAACCGCACCGGCATTTTTGGAACATTTTCTAAAATGCCTAAAAATCTATATAATGATGTGGTTTAGCTTTCCAATGCTTTTAGTTGGTTTAAGACTGCGTTGCATACATGCTGATGACCTCAAGTTTTTTAAAGTTTAGTTGCGACCACACTGTTTTTCGCTATTTGGTCACGCCATGTCGCTAAAGACTTCGCGATCACTCCGCAAATCGGTCAGATCGCATCTTTGCGACAAGCGAAGCTCACAAAGTACCCACGGCATTTCACCCGCAACTGTTTGGACCAACTGTTCTATCACAGCCAGCCCCCGCCGCCACCAGCGCGGTGCCACTCGTGTCCTTGACCGCGCGCATCTGCGATCCTCGGCCACCTGTCAGATGTGAAGCCGTACCGTGTGTTTACAAACAAACATACGGTTTCAATGTGGATAGTATTCGGGTGGTTGTAGATTGGAAGAAATCGTAGCGATGCACACACACACACACACACACGTTTAAAAACACGAAGGTTTTAGCAAAGGATACATAGTGCGTCAGTGGTGTTCATAGCGAAAGTCTAAGAAGTCATCAAATCCTCAGGAGATTTGGGTTTCGGTTTCGGGGTTATAGACCCCCGGACCACTTGAAGCAAGAAGGGCCATCTTGAGGGTGTTCACGCCGCTTCCGCGATCACAACCACTGGACCATTAGTCCACTCGTCTCCCCTGGCAGGGCGGAGGGCCCCGCAATGCGATTACCAGGAAGCGGCGGCTTCTCAAGGCACCAGTTACCTGCCGAAACTGTCCCCCAATAACGTATAGGTGGTGGTACAATGAACCCCGGGATATTGCGCGCAAAAAAAACAGTGTCGTCTAGGGGCGCCCGAAAGAAGCGAAGCTTTTTAGCATAAAGCGTAGGGTGCCGCAGCTCTGACGTCATCGGGTAACGCTACTGACGCTTAGCACGGATAGAGTGGCCGCACGGCGAGCGCCCCGAATTTACGTATAGAAGCTCCGCTTCCAAATATTAGTATACTAGTTTCTGCCCGCAACTTCTTCCGCGTAGAGTATTATATATTTTATGTTAATCCAGGTTATAAACTATCTTTGTTCCAAATTCCATCCAAATCCGTTCGGTAGTTTTTGCGTGCAAGAGTAATAAACATACATCCACACTCACAAACTTTCGCATTTATAATATTAGTAGGATGTGCCTTCAATTATCGTATTCGATTGGAGACACTATTCTTCATCGCTAGACACCCAAAAATGACGCCATCATAACTTTCAATGTTAGGTACTACAAAACAGATAATAGTCGGTTATTATATTTATAATCCTTTCAAATGGTTCTCAACTATTAAATATCGCTAGAACTGACACACCAACTGTATGATCCCAGCTACACCCAGACCAAGGCAAATTACGAAAGGTCATTTCCGAAATTTTCCCCTGCGGGAATCGAACCCGCAACCACCATGTGCAGTGAGCCGAGCGACCTACGCTCGAACCACTCCGCCAAGCTGTCGTCAAATTAGAATAAGAATTATGTGTTAACAATTACAAAACACTACAAAAAATTATACCCATAAAAAGCATGTTTGCCCATATATTTTCTCGTTAACATAACTCGACACCCTACCAGCGATACCGCATGAGTACATAATGTAAGGATGCTGTAGTAGCTACGTGTGAATCAGCTGACTCGCGGCCGGCGGTATCCCCTTACCGCCACTCCGGTGGTCGACCACCCGAACTTGTGGGAGGTGGAGACTCGTGGGGGAAGTTTAAAGTTGAAACTTACGGAGAAAGAATTTAGGTAACAATTTAATTGACTTTATGGTAACAATCGTTTAAGATATCTGTGCAAGTATATCTCTCAAATTTGTTTGGAAATAAGTACAACGTATGTTTTGTTTTGGTGTGCAAAATTATTTATCCCGTGCTGGTGGCATCTCACAGGTAAACTATCATAAGTAAGAAAACGTATAAAATCGATTGCATCTACGATTATCCCAAAGGTCGGAGTCGTGCTTGCGCGCAATTTGTTTTCAAATAATATATTGATAAGCCCACATTATTTTTTGTTGCTCATCAAAATAATATGATGCCATACATACCTCGTAGTAAAAATAACGCCATTTGGCTAGCGTAACTAAGATGATATTTAGGTAATTTGAATATACTGTCATGAAACCTTAGTAGATACCTGATACATTAAAACTAATGATGATATCTTGACATTTTGTAAATTTTCAATTCATTTACATCCTTACCATTTATACTTAACAGCTTGCATCGTACAATGGTCATACAAACTTATTTAATCCGGTGGCCACAACAGGAACTAACGCTGCCACTGAAAATGTCGTATTTCGCATAGACATTAGCGCCATTATTAGCTGTACAAGATACGTTGGTGATTTGACAATATGTTGCAAATTTTGAGGAGTCTCACACAACCCTTTTACCTGCTCTCTTTGTCAAATTCAAATTTCGAATACAATCTGGTAGAAATTGTCCCGATTTCGTTCCCATGGGATTTTTGGCAAGGTGTTATTGGCTGGCGGTTTTGGAATTAAATATTTTTAATTTTGGAACGAGCCGTTTTTTGTTGTCCGCCCGGTATTGTTTGCGGGTGTTTTGCGGTTGGGCGAGTTCTCGCGTCGGGTGGTCTTGCGTTCTGTCGGCGTTCCGCAAAGTGTGAAGTTATTTTAAAATGTACGCTCTTCCTTTTTTATTTGTAATCGATATTAGTTATTGTTTGAAAGGTTGTTTCTTGTGGGCCGTCTTGATCGGTAAATGTTTTAAGTGCTTTTGCATATTTATCCTGAAGTTTATCACTTAAAATTAAATTTGCAGGGTAGGCTTTGGCTTCAGAGTAAATTGTTATTTCCTTATATTGATTAGATATTTATTTATTTACTATCAAGAATTTCCTAATACGAGGTTCGCACGAGTAAGTAACTTACATAAATGACGCAGGCAAAATTCAAAACCAAAATCACCAAAGTGCAATATTAATATAAGTGATGAAACCAAACAAATGCAAGAAATTCAAGTTCAAATGAACCGATGACGTCACGATGGCGCTGCGACATGACGTCACCAGTATGGACTCCAACTTCCTCGCGGCAGACCCGCCGCCACTCACGGAGGTCCACTACCAACCCAGAACCGACCTAGCCTCGGAATACTTCAACACGTTCAATCAAATATGCGAGAGCTACCGACCAGACTCGGATGTCAATCTTCGGCAAACGTCGGACTCGCTTCGGATATCATCGGAAATATTGGACGGTGTTCGGTCAGAGTTTGTCAATACGGATTTTAGTGGTAAAGACTTTGAACTAAGTGCCGAGAAAGTGTTTTTGAGTGGTAAAGACGAACAGATCTTTCAGTTCGGTCAGCCTGATGCGTCTGCGCTGCTCAGGCACCGGGCCAGGAGAAGATACAACGAGGAGCACGGGCTCCAGCCGCCGGCGACTACTAGTCAGGAGAGTGGGGTGAGTTACACATAACCAAAAACGATAGAGATAACGATATACTTATTTCATTTCTGGCCTTGTTACTTATTAAGGCTAAAGCGCCCATCTAGCCCGCGAAGTTCAATTTTTTTGAGTTGACTTACTCTAAGACATTTCAAGAACGACAGCTATCCAGATAATCTGGCAATTTTTGTATATTTAGTGATTTACTAGTATCATATCCACCGTGATAATATTTAGAGTAAAATAAATGTATTAATAAATGCACTGCACACGGTCTTTTTCGCGAATTACAAAATTTGTCTTTTATTATTGTCAGATTTTGAAAATTTTCTAAAAGAACTTAAAAAATTTGAACTTCACGGGCTAGACAGGCGCCTTCACCTTAAATGTTTAAAAAGGACGACGGTTCGACTATTTGATTGAATGACACTTTCTTGAATTGATGACACTGGCTATGCACGAAAAGGAAATTGAATCAAATATAGAACATGGCTAGGTAGACCGACGATAATATAATGTTAAAAAAAATAATTATTGTCGATTTGCGAAGTCAAATCGTAACAATGAGGGTATTCATGATTTTTTCGCCACCAGAGCGGCGCGACGATCGAGCGGGCTAACATTGACTGACACTTGACAGTTCTGATGACAGTCTCTCGCGATATTTGGTATATTTGTATTGACATTGACAGAAGTAAAGTGAAGAAAAACGTCAGCCCAGACCGATCAGGCGACATCTGGTGAGCTGAATTATTTTATCCGTCGTAATGAGTACTATAAAAAGTCGTTATTTTTGAGATAGCAGCTTTTTCCTTTTGGAAAGAGAGAAAATATGTTGTATTGTAAGATACAATTCTGTGTCTTTTAAATACACTTTTTTATATAACAAAGTCGGCCATCATACTTACAACCCGCCTGATGTCAAGCATCACCGTATCTTATGGATGCTTGCAATACCAAATTGCATCGCTCGCTCGTTGCCGACTTGAAGGGTAGCGGCACAGAGGCAGGGGTAGGGGAGGGGGGTTGGGCTTCCGGCTCTATAACAGCTACTTTACGCCGATCTTCTGTGAGAGTATGGTACTACACTGATCGATCACAAACAGGGATCACCAACACTCAAACACTTCAGGGAACAAAACGAATTCATGGTCGTATTGTATTAATACACTCTCGTAGCGTGTGAGTACTATCTCCAAACATTAGATAATGGCCGCCCAGCGCCGCCCACCAGCTTTTAAAATTAACCAAACGTCAATTATATGTGTCATAAATACATAATGTGTCGCCTCTCCAAACACACAGCACGCTATTTGTGTACGTAGCTGTGTGATGACGAGCTATGTTGCTATTCTACATGGTTAATCTATACAAATAAATAAAATTGGAGTGTCTGTTTGTTATATCAAAATAACACCTTTTCACTAAGTGCATATCAAAGTACATACGAATACGACACCTATAGCAAAAACGCGATTTAAAATTGTTTTGTCTGTCTGTCTGTCTGTCTGTGTGTTTGTTCCGGGTAATCTCCGAAACGGCTGGACCGATTTTGACGGGACTTTCACTGGCAGATAGCTGATGATAAAAGGAGTAACTTAGGCTACTTTAATTTTGGAAAAACAATTAGGGTTCCGCGTAAAAAAATAAAAACACATGAAATCAAAGAGTATCTCCGAAACGGGTGGACCGATTTTGACGGGACTTTCACTGGTAGATAGCTGATGTTATAAGCAGTAACTTAGGCTACTTTTATTTTAGAAAAACAAAATTAAAAAAAATGAGTCATGTCGCGCGGGCTCAGAACGCGGAGCGGGCTTTTTTGTTAAGTTAAATTCCACGCGGACGAAGTCGCGGGCTCAGCTAGTATACTATAAAAAAACAGTTTCAAATCTCTATTTTTCGATGGTAGAGCAAGCTATATCTAATTGACTACAGCTCATATGCAGATGAGTGAGGGAACCGGAAGTATAAACCCCCCCCCCCACCCGCCCCTCTGTCCAACTCCCCTTCAAGTCGGCAACGTGCGAGCAATGCAATTTGGTATTTGCAAGCATCTATAGGCTGCGGTAACTTCTTGACATGAGGCGAGTCGCAACATAACAAAAAAATCTGTAAAAAGAAAATTCAGCCTACATAGAATAAGCGCCCATCAATAAATTGCCGCTAAAGATCCGACGCTTAAAATTAGCCCATAAAGTATCTGTCATACGAGCAATATTTGCTTAACATTCAAATTTTCTGACTGTTATATACAAATGAGAAATGAACCCCTGAATAAAATGGTATAAGCACACGGATCAGGTTACAGGAGTCCATTAAGCATTGACAGAGGAGCCGTGAAGAGGGCGCCAGTGTAGAGTTACAGATTCAATAGACAAAAAATAATATTGTGTAGACATTGAAATGAATTGATAATGTAGTCTAACATAAGAATATAATTATAATTTATTGTATACTAGCTGTACCCTGCGCGCGTTGCTACGCTGTCAAAGATTGGTCGTACCAACTCGGAAACCTTTGTGAGCTCATGCACAACACTTTGCTGAAGATCATGACATGATCAAGTGAATAGTTTACTATATAAAGGACATACAGACAAACATTCATTTTTATATACCTATATTAAAGAAACCAAGTCAAGGTATAAAGCTCGCTATTTCTTTTTTAATTAAATTAGAAGTCATTTAGAAAAACAAACAATTATCAAATAATTTGTAAGAATTCTTTGATAATTAAGTACCAATTAAAAACTGAAATATTTATTGTTTGTAACATCGATTTTTATCATACAAGGCGTTTAAAATCAGGCCTTAGAATTATTGAGTTGTACTCAAATATTAATCTGGAATATTAAAACTTAGCAGTGATAGCCGATTGGTTAAAGCACGCGTCTTGCGGGCACCAGGTCTTGGGTTCGAATCCCGGCTCGCACCTCTGGATTTTTCGAAATCTATGTGCGAATCATAATTTCTATATGATTATCACTTGCTTACGGTGAAGGAAAACATCGTGAGGAAACCTGCATGTCTTAGAAGATCTAACCAATTTTCGAAAGACATGTGAAATCCGCCAACCCGCACTGGGCCAGCGTGGTGGATTATGGCCTGAATCCCCCTCGTGTTGAGGGGAGGCCCGTGCCCAGCAGTGGGACGTCAAAAAGGGCTAAATTATTATTATTATTATTCCATTTATTTATTTTATATCATTTTATATTTTTAAATCGAAATAAAAAATATCTTATCTAAATAAATTTAAAAACTTAATTTTATTATTATTTTTATTAAAACTTGCGGACATTGTTGAATTTTAACGCTAATCTCGGCCGTGTTGTAACAGTATCTAGTCGCTAATCGCTTACAACTTACGGTATAATATCACGATAGGAATTTAATGAAATCATTGTTGTTTTATAAACCCATGAGAAGCGGCTAGTGATTTCGTGACGTATCTATATACGGAAAAGACGACTGATTTATATAATGTTATGTTCTCAGACATCTGGAGCGGCCCCTACCAACTATGTCTGGCGGAGATGCTCGCGTCTAAACATTTTTTGTATTTTTATTTGCCCATTTTGTTATGAAGTTAGAGCGTAGGCCGATTTATTTATCGTCTGAGTTTTAAAGCCTGATTTTCCGATTGATTCATTCGCGGAAAACAGCATTTAATTGACTCGTGATTGGCCCAAGAAAATATTGATCTTAAGTTTGTGTACAATACAGTGAGATTGAATGCAAATTGAGATAGCGCTGCATTATTTCCTCAAACTCACAATCTCGCATAGGGAATATTTAAGGGGTGTGCAACAGGAGTACATGAGTGTCTCATTCTTCATTGGCTACATAATATACTATACATAATATAAGAGTATTGGTTTTGTGGTCCATTCTAGTGCTTAACGCAAAGTCCAACGTAACGGTTTGTATCTGGCGGCGCGCGGCGTTGTGAAACTGTCACGCCATATTAATATAGTTTTTCTAACGTATATGTCCACGCGCCTAATTGAGCTAACAATGGCGCGCTGGAACACCTAGCTGATCTCGTCGGGTACACTCGGCGACGTAATTTTATGTACAGTTGTCAAGAATCGTGACCTTTTTGAATCAACAGCATATTGTAACAGAGTTTCTGGGTGCTATCCCTAATTCTACATACTATTGACTTAATTACTAGCTTAGTTGAAGGGACCTGCGGTCCTTTAGTATATTAAAAAGTCATTATTTTGAAATATTAAAATGTGTGGTACTTATGTGCAATATACAAAATGAACCTAATGGTTAGTCAGCAGGTTAGTTAGTAAACATTATTTGTACCAACTTTGAACCGGCATTGAACATTTTTTTTGCAAATTTGTTCAGACATTATTAAAATATTATCCGTGTGTAAATTGAGTCAAATTTGAGTGTCAAATTCTGTACATATACAAGAAAGCCGTGACTGTACCTCGTACAATAAGTCCAATTACACACGAGCTTTCGCCCGGCGTGTCGCAATTCTCAGATATGGCGTGCCGCACACTTGCGACGATGCAGTCGCGCGCTTATGGCGATGCCAATGCGATTAATAGTGTCCCACTGAGTAGAGAATAGTGTTGCGTATGCAATGTACCAAATTGGTTTTAGAAATGGTCCATTTGTAATTTACCCGGATGAATATCGACAGAATGACACACCAACTGCATGGTCCCAAAGTGAGCAACGTTTGTACTATGGGTGCCGTATAATGGACCGGGGGCGAACCCAGTCACATACAGTCCGGGAGTAATTTCTAAATTATTCAGTAACAGTAAGGTTTGCTTTAGTGGTCTTTGAAGTCATTATAAATGAATTGGTTATGCATACATTAGTGGATTACCGAAACTGTCAAAAGTGACAATTACGACGTCTACCTGTCATGTTAAAGTGAGGAAAAAATTAAAGGTAATTGCTGGGATTACTCTCAAACCATTGACACAAGTTATTCTGCCAACCCACCCTGGACCAGCGTAGTGTACTGTGGCCTAACTCCCTCCTCGCATAAAGGGGAGGGATACCCCCAGCAGCTAATTATAACAGTCATAGCTATTAATAGCATAGCAGTTATTAATAACAGTCATATTAAAATATTAATAACATTTATACAATGTCGGTAGGTATCCCCATTATTAAGTGGTCTTCACAGTAATACAGGCGGTGAGTCATTATCTAAAGGATTTGGGCCGCATCGCTTCCTGTTACAATACCGGGAAGAATGTGTGGGCCGACACACAAGCGATTGAGATTTAATTACAACATTATCACGCCAAACTAAGGTTTACTTTACTTTACACCTGTAGCGACCTCTAAATAAACTGTGGTTTTGCTGCGCCGGATATAGATGGCGCTGAACGCAACTGTCAATACAATTGATGATTCCTCATACAAGTCTGAAACACAGTGTGCAGAGTTATCAGATGGATTAGCATAAATACAAGACCTGTTTGAAGATTTAGCCGCAAAACGCTCATGTTTCGCTCTTGATATATTTAGGTCTCAGTTTAGTGGTAAGCCAGTAAGTACTTAAAGTCTGGGTTCTGGGGTTAGTTCTTATTTGGAGCGCACAAGCTTAGAAAATACTTAAAATTGAAAGAAAAACAAAATAATCTAACTGTCAATAGCTCAGTGGTTACAAGCGCCGTCCTCGTAACCGCGAGGTTCTGGGTTCGATTCCATAGTGGTCAATAATTACTGCAGATAACCCACTCCTAGTACTAGCTTTCAGTTTAGTTAACGGAGAGATTTAGTTAGTTAGAGAAAAGATTTGATTGTTTGTTTGCATTGAATAGGCTCCGGAACTACTGAACCGATTTTAAAAATTATTTCACTGTTGGGAAGCTACTCTATGCCCGGGTGACATAGGCTATATTATTTTTTCAAAAAATTAGGTATCCTTACTAAAACTCCAATAATGTAACCGTAATGACCCTGAGAAGCCGGGACGGGCCGCTAGTCTTAAATAATAATACCAACACACAAATTTACAATCAGTCTTAAAGCTGACACAACCCTATTTTTATAACAAACTGAGACCCACTCACAATTATTGAACTTTAATCACGGTGGTATTATGAAAAGACTCGCACCAATACTGTGAGTAATATTAATTCTAGGTACGGCTAAAATAGGCCGACCAATCGGCAGCCGGCCTCGCCCTTAATATGCAGGTTCATAAGAGAACGAGCTAGATGGAATTACGATTCCATAAATTGTTTGAACTTATAGTTTATTTTTGTTAAAGTTTTCCTTATAGTTTAAACGCAGTTCAGAAAAACGTCTCTACAGCTAACCATATACTTTTTTAGTCCAGATAGAACGTTTAAAGTAAAAAAAAACTAGCCTAAGCCTTTACCTTTCAGCCTAGCCTAATTACCGCCTGCTTAATTTACCAGAAAAATTAGAAATACGAAGACTATTTAAAAAAATACACCGTATCTCTGCTTCGTATCGAGACACGTATCTAGTGATCGAGATGTTTTACGATGTTTATTAAGTTCATGGTTTACCAAATTTGACTAAAGGTATGGAGGTTAAAATATGTACCAAATGCTACTTTTGTGTTTGTATTCTATGAGGGTTACGAAATGGGATGTTTACCAGTAGGGATGCAGCCAGGTTGTCGGCCTAATTTATATGTTGGGGAAATTAATCATCTAAATTCTCGTGTTGCGGGCGTTCTGTAAGACTTTAACGTTGTTCCAAGCGTTCTAAATGGCACGATGACAATTTACAATGCGTGTTGACCGCTCGACAGTGCAAATGTATTTATTTTGACATCTCCGACATATGTTTTAATTAATCTCCCATCTCTCTTCTTTCAGTACGGCAGCGATGAGTTCGGCCACGACTCGCCGAGCCGGTACGCGTCGCCGAAGGGCGCGGGCGCGGGCGCCGCGTACCAGGAGGCGTACTACGCCGGCGGCGAGTGGGCGGCGCCCTACTACCAGCCGCCGCCCTACCAGCACGAGAGCTATGCCACGTCACCAGGTGAGAGAGAAAGGGGGAAATTATATGGTTCTGTCATGGAGAGGTTTCATTTACATCGAAACTGTTGCTTGCATCACGCTTGCATTGTTATTTTTCATTACTCATACTCGGAAAGTAGGTCTGAAGTTGCCTGAGGGGCGGGTTGAAAGTAATACTTTTCAGCCCCAGGGAGAAGCGCTTTCAACTGACAGCTGTCATATTATTAAAAATAAATTAATTCTACTTTGACATTTCTGTTGAACCAGGCCGGCCATCGGAAAAAAAGGCGGCAATCCGATGTTCATTTGTTTTTTCGAGTTGTAGATTATTGTTCATACTTCCTTGTAATATTTCTTTTGCTAATTCCTGTTTTTATTTTTACTTTCCTTGTATTCGTAATGAAAAGCACAGTGTTTACCTCGGGTGAAAGACTTATTTTGTCCCTCGAACTATTGTATGTTATTATTATATACTACCCGTCTCGGGGCTAAATAAGTTACCTTCACCCCTAGGGTAACAATGTACTATTAGATAGACCAATCACATTTCAAGGTATTCGCTCCCGACCGATATGAGATCGAAATGTCATTGTTCCGTGAATTTGAACCTTATAACAATATATTTATATTAAAAAGTGACATCAATACCTCTCAACTCACCTGATCTAATTAGAAATTAAATGTTAAGGTGGTGTTTGTGTGTTATCCGCAGGTATAGCGGGCCCGCCGGTGGGCGAGGCGGGCGGCGGCGGCGGCGCCGAACTGCCGCTGCCGCCGATGTCGTCGTTCCGTGCCGCCGCGCCGCACCACTCGCCGCCAGACGCGATGCTGGTCGCGAAACCGCCGCTACAACCGGTGAGTTGATACTCAATTCAAAATGTAACGCCCTCTGCTTAATATCCCGTTGTTTTGAATTACCGCTCACCTTACATAGATGGCGCTTTACTCAACGCCCTATACAAACAACGATTATTTCTAAAAATCTGAATCGCGATAAAAAAGTTTACATGCAGCGTCTTATAAAAGATCTTGATAACAACTGTCGGAGGTTTACGGCGGTGTTTACAAACAGTAGGTACTTGTTTTAAGTAAGGCACTAGTACTAGAGAAAGTTTGCGATTTCTCAATGCGATGTGCGTTCGCGCGCACTGAGACCTCATAGTGATGTTTGTGAATACGGGTCTTCTGGCTGAAAAAGTTTTCGCCAGTCTTGGTACAGCTCTGTATATGAACGTCGGGCTCGCTCCCCCAGATATATGGGGGGTCGGCGGGCGCGGCGGCCGCGTCCGCGGGCGGCGGGGCGGAGGCCGGCAGCCTGTCGTCGTACGGGTCGTCGCCGTCGACGCCGGTGCACTCCCCGCCGCCGCTGCACGCGCGCCTGTTCCCGCTGAAGCACTCGCCGCACCCCCCCCCCGCCGCACCACCCCCCGCCGCACCACCCCCCGCCGCACCACCCCGCGCACCCCGCGCACCCCGCCCACATGCACCATCACAACGGACAGGTACAACACTACTCTGATACGTTTATCGATACTTCATGTCGAGAAGTGGAATAGCCAACATGTGATCGACGGTTTACTTGTTTGTTTTTTGAATTACGATGTTAAAAATTGTCACTTCTTCGTATAAAATTGAAAGGAATCGGACACCATAAGTAATGGCAGTTATTAATTTATTTGGTTGTCATTTATCACCTATAATTTTTGTTCCCAGCAATCAAACTGGGTGTCAACGGGCGTGTCGTCCCCGCCCAGCGCGACCACCCCCCACGCCCCCCTCCCCAACGCCGCGGTACTGCCCAACGGACACCACCAGCCGATGGCGGTGTTCCCACCCACGGTCATGGTGAGTACCACGGTTCTGATGCTGGTCAGGAGGAGGTGGGAAATTTGCGTACGAGAATATTTCCAAAGTGTCGGTTTAACCGACAGTTGTAGAAGAAACTATAAATTTTATTCCAAAGCGACGGACCTAATTTCTAATATGGTCTACATATTTAAATTCTATTGTATCCTAGTATCGGTTGAACTTACAAGTTGTGAAATGAGTCATAATTTTGGAATTCCATTTAGCCAGCTCATTTTGTGGTGTGTAATTATGAAATTCCTGAAAATCTTTGTATAATTCTCAGCGCATGTTTCTTATCCAATGTACTTTTGATAAATTATTGTAGATACATAGATTTGTGACTAATTACTTATAGAAGTAAATTCGGTAATTTGACTGTTTACATTGCAATTCCGACAAGTAAGTCCATGCATTAAGTATGTGTACTATTGACCGACAAATTGGAAATTTGATATGATTTGAATTCAAGTCGGTCTTACAATGTGATAAGGTCTTAGCGTTTTTTACCAAAATTCGTTTTAAAAGCATGCGTTCTGCATGGACGTTATTAATATTGGACTTTTTGATGTTAATTTTCTTCCAAAATAGCTTTTGAAGTTTATTTTCTACGTAGGATAATGTAATACAAATATCTAAATAATGTTGTAGTTTTAATAACATCTTGTAATGGCGGAGGTCGGAAGTGGTTTATCTACTTTGTATTGACAGTATCGATTGAGACCGCCCTTAAAGAGCTGTTCCAAAGGAAAACTCTATAGTGTTAAGTACATAAGGTTTAAATTTATATGTAATTTAGCTGCTATCTCCGTTCAAATTGAGCTTTATAGCAAAACAATAGATACCACCAATTAATTGATTTTCATGGTGAAATATAACATAAATACATTAGATATCTGTATTACATTATCCTCCTTTTTTCTTTTGTGTTTCTGTTTTAATTTTTGTGTTTCACCAAGTCGTTACGAGAAGAGTTGTTCGCCATTTTTAGACTGTATCTATTGTTTTATGTAGATTTATTTTGTAGATAATTAATTAGAACTCCCGATTGATTAGTTTATGTTAGTGATATCTACAGATTTTTAGTATCTATGATTGGCCTCATTTAGATCTGCAATAGTATACAATATTTCCTTCTATACCGTGATTTTCTTTATTTTACTAAGTAATCTAATTGAAATTGAATACTCTTAATTATCTTCTTTTAAACGTTCTCACAATGCTTTAATTATGAAAACGTCAAATGTTTTCCGTTATACTTTCCCAAAAAAATATGTCACCGATATTAGATATGAAAAATTAAAGCAACCCCTTGAATTCAGTCCACTCAATCTCGGGATTTATGCCACAGACAGACCGACAAACACATCGAAAAAAAAACATTAAATATCCCATCGTAAGACCGCTAAATCATCTAAAACCCGTCCAACAATGGCGCGCAACTCCTCCCGCCCCGACTGTTGTCTGAAACGAGTGCCGACCGTGAAGCAGGGCGCGCCGGCCGAGCGGCAGCTGGACGAGGCCATGGTGTTCCTGCGAGAACACACCGACGTTGTGAGTATCGTGTTTAGCCTCAACACAGTCAGGGGCTTATCTCTCTCAAATGCCGGAGACTTGAACGCAACTTTGCCATACAAAATTGACCAGGGTTTGGGATTTCTAAAACAGGCGCTAAAAAAAGCTCGTTGCGGCACTGGGCTAGTGCCTAAAGCAGTCGGTTTCTGGAGAGGAGGAGCATTGGCCATATTGTAGATATACGCCCCTGACAAAGGTACTGATTGTGCGCTGTATATGGCTACGTAGTTGACGGTTTTTTTCCAAAGTGTCGGTTTTCGGAATAACTGAAATTATGTTGGATCTCACTATAATTTTACATGCCTAATGACATTTAGATATAGGAGAACAGAAAAGTAGCTAATATAGCTGCGTTTCTTATGATGTGTGAAAGAGCCGGAAGACCAACTCCTCTCCCTTCCCCTCCACTCCCACTCCCATACAGGTCGGTAACACGCGAGCAATATGTTTGATATTGTGAGCGGCTACAGGCTACTATAACTTCTCAACATCCGACGGGTCACACGTTTTTTCACCGACTTTGTTAATAAAAAAAGACAATACGTGACAAGTGGTGAGCCCCAACGAACATGGAGCTCCTAATAACTGATCCATAAACTCTTCAGCCCTTGAAGTACAGCGCACAATCATCAAGTCTCGATAAATAATGTACAAAGTAATTAATACATTTGTTATGTGGCATGGTTTTATGCTGTTATACGTGTTTTAATTTGCGTTTGTATGTGATCTTGTGTAGTGTATTTAGACAATATTGTTATTTATTGTTATTAATTTATACATTCCTCTTTTCGACGATGGTATTCTGGTTCTAATGTGATAGGGGGCGAGTCTGTTGTCATTATATAAAGCCTCAGACGAAAATAATAACTTAGCTCACAGACAACCACGGTTGCGCTAGTGGTAGCGTCGCCATGGCCTCTCAGTGAAACAGTACGGATAGGCCCGTGTCAATAAATCGATCTCAAGTGTGAAAGCGGTCTTGAGTACGCTTTTGACGCGTCATTCTTTACTGTTATGACATAAGCATGACTCAAACTCGAACACAAAAACTTTAAATTGTTTTTATTCATGTAAGCCAACAAAGCATTTACGAATAGTCAGAATCTACCACCGGATCGGAATGCTGCTTCCACTGAGAAGAGCCGGCGAGAAACTCAATGGTTACTCTTTTCAATTAATAAAATATGGTGTACATTCTCAAGAACAGCAACAGAATGTGAGCATGCGACACCATTGTCACTAAATAATTAAATCTCACTCAGATTAAGTTATTTATAGTAGGAAGTTAGTTTAGTGCCATACCTACCTCAATTTAAATGTTTACAAAATAATAATAATAATCCAAAAACAGAGGTGGATAAGAAAATCATTGCTTTGGTGTGATGCCTTCCATGCTAAATAAATGAATAGAGTTTAACAACAATGTTGTTACGAGGAAAGTGAGTGGACCAATCCCCGCAAGCAGCGCCCGCGCACGAGCATGACTTGAAAGGCGGCATCACTCTCCTTAACCATATAATAGAGGGAAGACATTTCCAAGATCGCTCTCAGGCTTAAGATCGAACTATTGATGTGAGCTCCAGCGTGGCGATGTTGATGTTGATGTTGATGTTGACGGCGGTGTGGTGTGGTGTGGCGCGGTGTGCAGGGCGCGCGCATGGAGGAGCGGCTGGACGACGCCATCAACGTGCTGCGCAACCACGCCGAGGCCGCCGACCTGTACCCGCAGGACATGCACCAGCCGCACCAGCCGCACCAGCCGGCACCAGGTACACACACTCCCCACGACACCCGACCATCTATTCTATATCCATCTACTTCCTCTTCTTTATATTTACAGAGGGTTATTGATAAAACACGAACAACCTCTCAGAATTAATAATAACAACAACTTTTGTTGTATTATTTTTAATAATTTATTAGACTTCCATAAAATAAAAATTAAAATATCGCCACACGAACACACCAACTGCATGGTCCCAAACTAAGGAACGCTTGTACTATAGGTACCGTACAATGGACTGGGGGCGATCACAGTGACACCCAGACGTCGTCGTCGTCGTGACACAGTGGTCAAATTTTGCACTCTTATTTAATAGTAACTAGCTGAGCCCGCGACTTCGTCCGCGTGGAATTTTGATCCTTTCTTAGGGGATGTCTACGTCATAGTAGCTTTATGCACGCAGTCTCATCCCGATCGGTTTAAAATTGACAAAGTTTCATACAAACTGTCATCCCCTATTTTATCCCCTTGGGGGTAGAATTAATCAAAATCCTTTCTTAGGGGATGTCTTTGTCATAGTAGCTTTATGCACGCAGTCTCAGCCCGATCGGTTTAAAATTGATAAAGTTTCATACAAACTTTCATCCCCTATTTTATCCCCTTGGGGGTAGAATTAATCAAAATCCTTTCTTAGCGGATGCCTACGTCATAACATCTACCTGCATGCCAAATTTCAGCCCGATCCGTCCAGAGGTTTGGGCTGTGCGTTGATAGATCACTATATCAGTCAGTCACCTTTGAGTTTTATATATATAGATAGAGATGTAGCGTTATACTATACGGTATTGTTGTATTGCAGTCCCACGGTTGGGCGTGGGCGGTGGGCTGGCGCTACACACAGAACCCCCCATCAAAATGGAGAGACACGCACTGCCTAACACCAGTGAGTTGTTTGTATTACGTAAATTTGAGATCCCCCTTTTCCCTTTCACTGTCGCACTCCCCTTCAGGTCGGCAACGTGCGAGCATCTATAGGCTACGGTAGCTGCTTAACATAAGGCGGATCGTTCCATTGTTGGGCGACTGTGTTTTATATAAAAAATCACAAACTCAACTCAAACCCCGTATTAACTAACCTGGATTAGCGGTTGTGTAGTTACAACATACTTTGTCTTCTTCTTTCGAATGTCAAATCACTGATGACAGACAGAGAGATATAGTACGGTGTGTAACTATTCGCTTGTTAAACCACGTTTATAGGGGGATAAAGTTCAAATCCCGGATGTCACCGTTACCATGCTGAAAATATAATACACAGTCGGGCGATTTCATCAGTTATTTTAGTCCCCCGCTTTGCAACGGAGGGAAGTGGATAATGTTCTTCCAACTCCCCCTGTTGCTCCTTTCTAGTATGCGGGTTCCAAGACAATTTAGCTTCTCCCCGGAATTCGTCGAGGGTCAAACCTTGGCGTCATCATTGGTCATCACTATTGATCCTGGCTTACAGGCAGGGTTCCAAAAAATCCGATTTTTATAATAAATATCAAAAATCCGATTGTCTCATATATATCCCATATATATCGGATATATATCCAGGCTAAGAAAAAGAAGCGAATTTCTTTCGGTAAGGGGACTAAAAACTTAAAAATGTAAATGGAATTTGTAAAATAATATAAGTGTCAAATTACCACAATTTTTATTTAATAAAAAAACTATATTAAAGTAACAAAAGAATTCGTGTTTTCTTGAGAAATATTTTTTTTATTGAACACTTAAAAAACAAGTACCTATAATAATCTTTATTTGTTTCTGAGATAAATCAACTAATTTTAATAATAATTTGTAATCATAAAAAAAGTAATCATTCAGAAAAGTTAAGGCTTGAATTTCAATAAAAAGCTAGCCGTACCAACTTTAAATGAGATTGCTATTTTAGGAAACAATCTAAATTATTCTAAATTGCAGTTTTTCGATACGTGTTGCCAGGGTAAACATTAATCTCCAAATTTTTTTAGTTCAGAAGACAGGAAAGAATCAATTGATATATATCAAGATAAAAATCAATTGATATATATCGTGATATATATCATGATATATATCCGCTGATATATATCGGCGACCCCTGCTTACAGGAGTGACAGTGTATGGGACTAGTCCCATACAAAAGTCTGTTGAAAATGTATTTATTAATGTCGCGGTGATAACTGAAATAAATGTTGTTTTTCAGAGAAACGCAAAGAGCCCCCGGACTCGGGGCTGGACTCGAAGCCGTCATCCTCCGGGTCGGCGGACGCGCTCGCGGCCAAGCCGCCCTCCACGAAGCGGTCGCGCCGATAGTGAGTCTTTCCGCCTACCCTCCTGCTAGATGATAGCGTTATGATAGGACCAATACTGATCACAATCAACCGCCGATAGAGCCCAGAGGTCCAAGTCTGCTAATCAAATAACGCGTGATATAATTAAAAACCATTGGTATTTCTATTGAGTATCTATGTGGTAGTCTCCAAACAGCAATGTCGTTGACCTCATTTAAAAGCTGATCTAATAACCAATGGTTTGTCGATAGAATGCGAATGAATGAAGTTAGCAGACTTGGGGATCCGTGGTCGTGCTGTTCCCTATAGTTATATTGCAAAATTGCTGAACAGATTTCAATGAAACTTGGTACTTTGACATGTGACGTAGTAATTGAATACAAAAGAAGTAATGTTGTATGTTTGTTTTTACGTCTGTCGTGTAGAGAGACACGTCTTATAATGTATTGTGTGTGGTTATACTATATCGTTTTGTATTTCCTTTCTTAAAATTTGTTGTTGTTTTGTAATTGGTAATAATGGTTCAGACACAAAAGGGCATATTCATAAATCATCATTAATAATTTAAGCAATTTTCTGAAATTTTCATGTTCGCCATTACAGAGCAGGTAATTACGAAATACATAGTGAAAAATCCTCACGCACAGCCATTTGAACTAAAATCAACCTAGTTAGTTGTGTTCAGTACCCGCACAACTAAAGTTGGATCTTTTGCAAACCAGGCCATTTACGAATATGATCTATTGCGCCTGAACCACGTTATCGAGTAGACTGTGTGTTGTTTCTCTCATCCAAATTATGGGATTTCGATACGGGGTTTCATTTCAAGTCCTCTATAATAACCTTATGAACTGATCAGTATCACGGACTTGTAACTTGAGCACCGACCTCCCCTTTAGCCTACAACCCGAAGGGGTAATCGGAAATGAAACAATTCGCCTTTTCAAAATTGTATCCATGTAGTTGTTTTCGCCACTCTCCTGTGAATGGGTGGTAAAGTGCTATCATAATATTGCGATTGTGTGAATAGTCATCACTTTGTGAATTTTATTCGACGACCGGTTGGCGGAGTGGTTCGATTCCCGTCAGGGTAAATTTCGGAAATGGCCTTTTCGTAATTTGCCCTGGTCTGGGTGTCACTGGGTTCACTCCCAGTCCATTGTACGGCACCCATAGTACAAGCATTGCTTAGTTTGGGACCATACAGTTGGTGTGTTCGTCTGGCGATATTATTACGGTGAACACGGTGTTCCCGTGGTAATTTTTTTGTTATATCGAGTGCTCAAATTACGTGTGTCCCCACTTTACCCTTTACACTGCTTACTCGCTACATAGTGAGTTATCTGACCACAATAACCGCACGGCGGCAACCCGCAGCTGCTCGTCCGCGGACGACGACGACGACCTCGACCCCAACGCGAAGGCGGCGCGCGGGAGAGAGCGCCGCCATGCCAACAATGTTAGAGAGAGGTGCGGACATACCCGGGGGGGGGGGGATGTTATTATTAAGCCCTACGTCTTCAACTTACAATTTTCCAGTGTTATTTCGCCATAGGCACACTTTGCGACACACATTTCCCACGGAAAACACGACGTTCCCGTGGTAAATGTGTAAGGACTTTGTTTCCCGTGGTAATTTTTTTGCAAGAACGCCACCTGCTCTCTCTCGCGCGCTGCCCTAAGTGTTCGGAGGTAAGATGTGTCAATATTCTGTTTTGTTACCGTGGTAGATCGCTGTTCGGTTATTGTTGTTCTTATGGGGTGTTTTGATATGAGGCAAACTTGATGGAATTTTTGTTGTCTGCTTTTTATAGTATTCACAGATTTATGGCTTCTTACGTCATATTTATCATAAAGTAATCTGTTTTTTAATATACTCTCAGTCCGATATATCAATGAAATAATGGTTTAGAGGAAGTTACTTATAAGGGAAAGCCGAAGTGTGAACTTCCTGTAACCGTCAAGGCAAAAAGACACTTTCAAACAAAATTTCCATACAATTTGTTTCATTTCAATGTAGAATTCGCGTAAATCTAAATCGGGGTAAATTCACTCAAAATTTCGATTCATATACTATTTAGGGCGCTTTCGATTTTGATGATTGGTGTGGGACCGCTCTCGCATCTTGTCAAATTTAAAAAAAACCCCACACAGTGTGGGCCACGCTCGGTAACCATCCGAACCGAAAGCGACCTTGAAATCCCCCAAACAAAGTATGAAACCCCGTCAGTCTTGTCACGGCATCTATTAAACGTGTAGTATTGCTCGGTCGGCATCTAGTCAACCGATATCTGACCACAATAACCGCGCCGCGGCCACCCGCAGCTGCTCGTCCGCCGACGAGGACGATCTCGACCCGGACACGAAGGCGGCGCGCGAGAGAGAGCGCCGCCAGGCCAACAATGTTAGAGAGAGGTGCGCTACCCGGGGGGACACGGGGGGGGAGAACTGTTGTCACCGCACCCACTGTGGCAATGGGCCAAATCAGAACAAAAAAATATTAAAAAGAGAAATGTCATACTTTGACAGTCTGTGTCGCAACACTAGTGACGCCGTCAATTTGTGGTGCCATGCGACACTAAAAGGCCGCTGGCATGACGCACAATGATCGCGTTAATACCGAAAGTTTATTTTTCCTTATCTTTTAGTATTTTGTAAACGATCTCGGTGTGTTTTTTATTAATGTATGCATTTTGAAAATTGTTCGGTATAGTTAAGATTGTTTTGGTATTTAATATAAGACTTGCAAGGAAAAATAAAGTGTTGGTGTCTCATAATGGCGGAGGCCGGAGAGTGGACTCTCTGTACCTGGTACTATTAAGTATTCTTTAAAAACCGACAACAGTTCTTCCTCTTACCAATGTGTTTATTATTTTTAAAACATTCAATAAAAATAATAATTAAATTTATTAACATAGTATTGTAATGTCTTATAAAAACTTTAATTTCCTGTCTTACACGTACTTTTATTACCATGGGAAATTATAATATACCTAGTTAACTATGCGTCTCAGTCATGCGTACAAGGTAAAAACGTACGACTGCTATAGAAATTAAAGTTACCATGGTAAATTCAAAATTTTAATGGGAAGTTTGGATTTCCTGTGGTAAATAAGTTAATGTGAGACGTGTTTTATATAATTGTACATAATATACTAACATAATTCTGTTATAAGTTTCAGCTTTCCATCATAACCTAACAAAACAATTGGGTCACAATGTGTAAAATTATTCATTGGCATTTTATACTCTGTCCATTATGTGATTAAAGTTGATTTTTGTGTGTACTTTTCAGGTAAGTACGGGATATTTTGAATACCTATCTAAATTTTAAGTGTTTTGTGTCTTTAAATGTTTCAGATTGTGTTTTGTTTATAGGATAAAATAATCATTTTCCAAAATGTTCAACAATAGTAGGTACAACGCGATTTCTTTTTATCTAATACCTGCTACAATAGTATAAAACATAAATCAATAATACATAACAACAATAATATATTCTTTTCTCATAATAATTTTTAAAATAACTTATCATGTTTTATTACCACGGTAAATTTATTATCAGAATCATAATTAACACAAAACGATCGCTATCATTATTAAAATCTCGCACCCATCGCTTCAATTAATACCTGGATCAAGGGAGCTAATTATTATTACAAAGGTATGCGTCAATTTGTTGGCCATTTGCAATAAACAACTATAGTTTAATGCGCTTCGTGTCATGGTTGACGCGTACCTTTATTAAAGCTTTGAACAGTTACTGCAAGTCACACTGTATTATTACTACTATTTAATAATTTTGTCAACAAATATTATTACTGACATTAAATTAACGGAATTAAAAGTATTGTTCATACATTATGCCCATGAGTGACGCGGGAGTAGTTATTATAGTTGAATTAGCGGCATTAGTTATACTTCTGTTGCTATCCGTCCGTAGTGGATCCGCCAGAGAGCAATATTATTGTCCAAATTTAGTCTTCATTCACATAGAACAGAATTAGCGCTATTGTTAGTTTATGTTTAGACATTTTATTAATTATTTTTGGTGACTTGCACTTACTAGTCTATTTTATACCTTGTCTACGATAGAGCCAAAACAACATGTTTTTAATAAAATATACTTATTAACCATAATCAAGTCTCAGTATAAATATCAGTATTTTAATAAAAGAGCTTTATAATCAATGAAAAACTTTTTTATTGTCTATGGTCTATCGTAGAAGTGAGCTATCATATTCTATCAGTGTGTAAGAATAGGAGGTCGGCGGAGCTCTCTCTCGCGCGCTGCCCTCGTGTTCGGAGGTAAGATTTGTCACTATTCTGTTTTATTCCCGTGGGAAATCGGTGTCGCTCGGTTCTTGTTTGTGAGATTTTGATCAGAAAAATATGGGTAAGAAATGAATAAAGTGAGTTACTGTATTTTAGAGACCTATTTACACGAGATTTCAAAGAATAATTTAAATTCATTCGGCATTCATACACTTCTCATATCTTCTTTAAATGTTAAAAGTTCTTTAGATTTTGGTTCTGACAAATGATTAAGAATATTATTCTGTTCCATTTTTTGGTTTTATTCCGAATTAGTAAATGTGAGGATACTATAAAATGGCCAACCTAATTTATCTTTTTAAATATCCCAGAGCTCAGATACTAAAGTTAGTGCAATGGGGATAAAAATAATTAATCTCACCAGATGTCGCTCGGTTGGACTGGGCTGACGTTATCTGTCACTTCATGTGTGTCAGTGTCATTGCAAATATGTAGTATTTTTAGTCGCGCTCAGGCCTAAAAGTCGTCCGCGTCACGGGTTAAGTTTCTGATCAAAATCTCACAAATATTAAGTCGGTAGTGTAAGTCGGTAGTCGGTGGCACGTCCAACAAGTCAATAACGTGTGTCGGTTGTGTCGGGCGCGCCAGTTGTTCGTCGGCGGACGAAGGTGACGACGAGGCGGACCCGCAGGTCAAGGCGCTGCGAGAGAAAGAGAGGCGGCAGGCCAACAACGCGAGAGAGAGGTGAGACCACTCCACTAACTGTTGGTACACAGGAGCAACATTTTAGTTTCATCATGCGTATGCAATCTGTGTCGAGGAACAAGAAATGTGGACACAAAAATATCGCCAGATGTCGCTCGATCGGGACTGGCCTGACGTTATCTGTCGCTTCACTCCAATTCTGTCAGTGTCACTACAATGCCCGCGCCATTGCGGCGCCGCCTTGCGATATTTTTTAGCTTCATTAAATTGTTAGTGGCCCACCAAAAATCATTTCGCAGGTGGCTTATGAAATATAAATTTCATAAGCCACCTGCAATATTATTATTTAATACGTTTTCATACGTAACACGGAGTTGACACCTGTTGTTGACATAAACATCACCGCTCCAAAATATTTGTGTTTCGTTAAATAGGTACCAGCGACAACGCTGGATTTACCGTTCCATTTCATACATGTCCACTATGTGTTCATGTGTTCACTAATCATTTTATTGCAGGTAATTTTACACATTGTGACTCAATCGTTGGTACTTGAAGTAATTTTACATTATATTTATGTAACAGTCCAAAAATAATCATAACCATTTCTATGTATTATTATAACACTGTTTTTTTTAATGAATTGAGATATTTGCTTTCACTAAACCAACAGTACTTATAGCGTATTTTCCCTTACAATGCGGATTTAGTAAACAACCTTGGCATGCCTTTTAAATGTTTTAGACATATTGTGTTTATAACATAAAAGTACTAGCTTCCCAAATGGT
Organism: Notodonta dromedarius; assembly: GCA_905147325.1. Lineage (NCBI taxonomy): Eukaryota > Metazoa > Arthropoda > Insecta > Lepidoptera > Notodontidae > Notodonta > Notodonta dromedarius. The sequence goes on along the minus strand of LR990186.1, from coordinate 271,523 downwards.
ATAAGGTTAAAAAAATGTTAATTATTGTTTTAAATTATTATTAGGGTGTCTTTTAATAATTTAAAAAGGCGAATTACACTAAAAAGGTTTACTAAGATTGTTTGCTAAACCCGAATCTTGAGGAAATATACCCTTGTTTGGAGTGGAGCTGACGGATCGTTCCCCTCCCCATAGGATACGGATACGGGATATAAACGAGGCTCTCAAAGAGCTGGGCCGGATGTGCATGACGCACCTGAAGAGCGACAAGCCGCAGACGAAGCTGGGCATCCTGAACATGGCGGTGGAGGTCATCATGACCCTGGAGCAGCAAGTCAGAGGTGAGCGGCCGACTGCGCGTTCAAAACAATTTAATAAAACAATCGAGGCATTTTCGTATCGCTTCTCGTTGGCCGTAGTGGTAGATTCCATCACGCCTGTATCCCATGTATTTTGGTCCCAATAGAATGCGAGCGTATTGGCATTAATAAATGAATATATCTATTTATAAATAATAACAAATCTTCATGATTACTTATAGATTTGTTAATCCGAAAACAAATAAGTAAGTGCGGGGTGTATTTGGGACTTGACTTCCACGCTGTCCCAGTGCGGGTTGGCGAATGTAACGCGTCTATCGAAAGACGTGCCGGTTCCGTCGCGATGTTTCCGTTCACCGTTTCGCAAGCGACGATCTTATTTGGAAATGGCATTTGCACATAATTCTGAAAAACCCAGAGATGCATTTGAACCAGCCGCCTTGTTTCCGAATTCCACATGTCTATAACTTGTTATACGTTAAACAAGACAAGGTGTACAATGGTGTAATAATATGTGTATGTTCTTGTACAGAGCGTAACCTGAACCCCAAGGCGGCGTGTCTGAAGCGGCGCGAGGAGGAGAAGGCGGAGGAGGCGCCCAAGCTGCTGCCCGCGCCGCTGCACCACTACCAGCCCATGCCGGTATGTACACAAGCACACCCAGCCCGTTGCAACCCTTGACAAGCTACTAGCAGCCCGTGACATCCTATGGAAAGCCACTGCCAGCTCGTGACATCTCATGACAAGCCTGTGACATCCCTTAACCAGCCACTGCCAGCCCGTGACATTCCTTGACAAGCCACTATCAGCTCGTGACATCCCATTCACCGAAATTGTTGCCATTTTTTCATTCAAAATCATTATGTATTTGGTATGTAAGCAATAATTGACTTTAAATTACCTACTATTAATATGTGTTCCAGGGCATGGGCCAACTGCCAGGCCAACCGCCGACGGGCGCGCCGCCCCAGCAATAGCGACGCGACGCGCCCTAGCACTGCGCACTACCCCCGCCCCGCCCCCGCCCCCGCCGCCGCCCGGCGTCGCCGCCGCCCACCGGCTAGCCGCGTGTTACATGTGAATATATGTGATTTTACATTATATATTATTGTGTTTACATACAACATTATTTTATATATATTGTTTAAGTCTCTGACGTCATTTTATATTGCTCTTTTGAGAATAAAATACACAGGACTGTGTATAAAATAGATTCAAATAATAATAATTGTAAATAAATGTTTTTTTTTATAACAAAGTATATTATTAATCATTTGTATAAATAACTTTGATTTTGATTACAATATTGATTATGAATGCATGTGCACTTATTCAGGTTTATCGCAATCAACAACTTTGTTATAAACAATGCATTTATTTTTCATGTGAGTTATTTTAACTGTAAATACGTACTTTACATGAAAACAAACTAATTGTTAATTATCTAATTAAACAAGCCGCGGGTCTAATAAAATATATATAAAATAATGTTGTATACAAACTTTTATATTTTATTTATATTTATTGAACGTCCCGTTGAACGGGAGTTGGGACACTGTTGTCTTTCCAGTGTCTAAAGTTATATTGCCATATTATTGTCATTTCAATATTGTTTATATTGTTTATCGTGTCTGTTAGGTGCACAGTGCTAGCCGTGTTATTTGATTTTATATACCCAGTGACTGATTATGTGTGATACGCTTGTGATAACCTACCACAGTCTGTCCACAATGTTATGGGATTTGTGACAGCAATCGAGTTATATTGTTTGACAGCTAATTGCGAACGATATAATGCAATGTTTGCAGTTGTCTGTGTCTATAAAATGGGACTTGACAATGAAGTATTGCATTGTTGCGTTTGTAGTTAGTCTTTTCGATTTTTAGGTATTTGTAGTAGGTGTTTCAAGCGTATCAAACATAACTTATTTGTAAATTCAAACATCGGTTCAAAAGCATTTGTCCCAAAGAATTATTTTAAAAAGGATCAGTTTTTATATTTAAAAAATACACCACAAGTAAACGACAGTGCGTAGTGAAATGTATTTCGGACTTTATAGTACATAAGTGTGTATATTATTAGTATATAGGCGATAGTTTTATATAAAATTTACTGGGGACACTATACTATGGTCGTTTTGACATGTTGCACGTCTCATGAATATAATATTCTAAATAGTGTAAATATTGATGAGCTAGTGTCAATGAATTCTAGAGTAATTTATGCTTGTCACTGCAACGGTTTTTGTTGACAATGACAGTTATCAAGTATTACAGTTTCGTTTGAAGTAGCTGTCAATAATTATGACGCGTGAGGAGTGCGATGTGTCAAAACCCCAACGCCGCGTCGTCTCTAGTATACAAACACCGTACGTGAGAAAGGAATTTCGTTTTTAAATTATGTCTTAACCCCAAAGACATAAGATCCATGTAAAATATTAAACCTAGAATATGTAAGTATATTAATAGTTTAAGAAAAAAAAATGAGAAAGATATTTTTAATTACGAATATCATTTTTTTTAATGTTTACGTTCTGTCGCTGCCATAGCGCGGTGGTTGAGATGTCGCCGCGGCGCCGCTTCGTACCAGGTTCATTTTATAAGCTTGACAATAAAATACTGTTGTTATGATGTATGATGATTATAAATGGAAGTGGCGGGTGTTTTGAGTTGTGTCCTTTTTTGTGAATTTGTAGGCTTTATCTTGACGCCAGCCTAGCGGCCGAATATTAGGACGCTACTTAATGTTTTAAGTAGGTACCGTTTTGCTGTTTCAGTCACGGTATTATATGTAATTTCATGTACGGTGTGCCTGAAAGCAACTTTCTAATTTGAGTCTAATTAGAGTATTCGGTTGTATAAGTACCATGGTGTGTACTTATTTATAATGTATTGGATATGTTTATGAGGTCTATGAATTCACAAATGAGTGCGAATTAATAACTTATGAAGTTACAATTATAATTATGGCTGCTAACTTAAATGAGAAGTACTTAAGCGACAGTTAAGTACCAAACTCCAGTGAAACAAGATCGTTGATTATTTTTCTCTCTTTATTTGACCAATCAGGGCCTCGCTATTGAGGATCTACGAATTATACGTAGGATTATTTTTTTTATATGAATCGTTTTTGTTTGCTCTTTCTTTAAGATCTATTCGGTAGCTAATCTGATTTATAATTTGTGAAGAAATCATGGACACCATATTATAATTTTGTAGAAGATATTATTATTTTTATTGCTGTCATTCGCCATTTTTTTTTTACTAAAATATGAAATGAAATCGTACCTTTTTTAGTGAGGAACTAATATAAAATAACCAGAAAAATATGGTGAATGATATCAGTTTTTTTGTAAAATTGAATTGATTAAATGTTCACCTGTTTTCATTCTTGTGACATATCTGCTAAAACATAGACTCGTTTCGATGTCATTGTAAATATTGAACCTTGTTGTAAATGCTATAAAACATATATTTGAAAGTATTATAATTTAATGACGTTTCTTAAAGTACAGTTTCGGTTAAAAAAAACCCTCGCAAGTATGAAAACGGCCAACCAATGACATTTTCAAACGAAAATTAGCATTTTTTTTGTAAATAATAATAAATACCTATTTAATTTCGCAAGCTCAATATATTCCCCTATTCGTATACTTAGTTGAATTTTTGACATTTATCTGACAATTAAAATTGTTTCAATTATATCTCGGAGGATCTATTCTTCAAATAAGTTGATCGAAACAGGCCCCCACGTTTATTAAGCGATAAAAGTTACCGTTAAAAGTGAACCTTATAAGTTTTGATCATAATGCTTAAGTTGATGTATCCTAGCGGTTAATTTTGACCATAAACGAAACAGTATTATCTGCTAATATAACTCACGGTCCTTGTTCAATTGATATACTATGCATTTCGAATTTCAACCTGGGTCAAAGTAACACTAGGGTTTCTTATCATATCCTTATTAGCTTGATCCTCCTCAAAATATATTTTATTGGACGAATAAAATCAATCGGATCTCTGTGAAACGGCATGACAGTTTTTTTTATATATTTAAATTATTGTTATTTTCTATCTCCTCTCTATCTCTCTCTCCCTCTCCCAGATCATGACAGCAGTTGTGTTTATAGTTAGGACAAGGAAATATGTCAATTTTGACACATCGTCTATTGAGTTCCAAAAATTTTGACAGCTGTCAACGAAGCCATACAAAACATAATTTTCATGACAGCTACAACGCTAGACATTGAATACCTATCAATTGTTATGGGACTCGTTATAGTTCATGCAAGGAGTAAAGCAACTTGTGACATATTCCACTCCTATCAAGTTATGTTAATATAGGTAAGTACATCAATATGAACAAAAACCATGATTAAATTATAATATTTGGTTTGACATTGTCTGTCCATATAAACGTTGCTTGATGGGAGTTTTATGTGTCAAAGATCGCTTTAATCGTTGGATAGAGTATAATAGAGGTGTGTCGATACGATTGTATTTCTTTCGTCCGAGTTGAGTTCTCGATTTGAGACGATTATGATGTGTACTGGTACAGTTACGAGTGTAACGAGTATAGTATAGTATTTTTAGTCGTTTCGATTGACACTATCGATCCATTTATTTGTTTAATATTAAGTTCTAAATAGTTCTCTGTATTATATAGTGTTTAAGGTTGATTCTCGGTTATTTTGTAATCATTCTGATTGGTGAAATTTCTTGAAGATAGTAGTGGCTATTTGTATCAGAAAATAGATTGTTATTATTGAGTCTTTCTGAGTTCCTCCTTTACTGAAATTGGTTATTTAAAAGTGAAATCAAATTCGTTTGTCTTTTCTAAAAAATAAAACAGTTCTTCTTGTAAGCACAAGCCTCTCTTCAAAACAAGGGGATTGAAATATTAGTTTAGTCAATATTATCTTCAAATAATTATTAATAATTACAATCAACCATCTTCTTAAAATGTAAAGAAACTCGTGGCTCTGTGTAGTATGTCGATGACTGTACTTTATTACGTCTCGAAACATTAATATTTATATTCCAGAAACCTTTGATTGTTGATTCAAGAATTTATACAATTTTAGTAGGTATATTGGTGGCAAAAATATTTGGTAAAATGTATAAATTTTGTAAATATATATAAAAAAAAATGTAAGCTCACAATATTATGCTATTTCTTTCTAATTTGAAATACCGTTAGCCTCTACAGCTAAGCTAACTGCAAGAGCTAGGGATGGATTCATTTCAACAGTAGGCCAGCGTGGGGATTAAACCAAATTTGAAATCATGTTTAGTAGATATTTCTGCCGCCAATAAGCCAGCACATTCACTGACGATATTATGACAAAGTTCAAAATATTTTCTTAGTATTCTTACACTAGTTATAAGACATCTTTCACGACCCCTTTAGTTTAGTTTAGTTGATCCTCTTCCATTTAGCGTTTAATTAAGTTTTTTTAATGATTAATTATCTATAATTTGTTGTCTATGCGTACTGGTAGGTCTATTTTAAGATTTCGTAAAATGTACGCGTAACTGTAATTTATTTCGCAATAATCGATGCTCAGATTTTTATGAATGGTTCAAAAATATAGGCACTGGCATGTTACATAAATCCTGGAGATTGCGTACAAAATGAGGCTTTTTGTTGTTTTTTATTTTATTTTTTCTCTTTCGTCTTCGCGATGGCAACCCCAGCAGCCTGTATCATAGAGCATTTGATTATTTTTTTCCTTTACTGTTCAAATGCATAGATTAAAATGATTATAACTACAAGAAAGTTCTAATTATAAAAATGAATAATATTAATTAAATATATGTGCCATTCATTTTGCTAATTTTGTGTTTTATTTTTATCAAATTCGAAACACCTTTAAATTGAGTGTAGTCATTAAAGTAGTGATAAAACTACTTTATGTTAACTAGCTAAAGTTACTTGTTCGAAAAACCAGACATACATGATATCAAACGAGGAATAAATATAATTAATACACTCGAAATTCTATTAGCGCCATTTAGCGTCCAGTAACGGGCCCCACTGTAAAGACAAGTACCAGGAGCGCATGATACAGTAAGAGGATAAAATATAGCTTTATTGGCAACATCTAGCGTCGATTAGCTAGAACAACTAGTTCAAATATCCTACTATACAGACCGGGCAAAAGTACCAGGAGCGCATGACATTGTAAGAGGTTAAAATATATAATTTTTGGCGACATCTATCGTCGATTAGCTAGAACAACTAGTTCAAATAGCCTACTATACCGACCGGACAAAAGCAACAGGAGCGTATGACTTCGGAGAGGTTAAAATAGAACTGCATTAGCGCCATCTAGCGTCGATTAGCTAGAGCAACTAGTTTCAAATATCTTACTATACCGACTGGACAAAAGTACCAGGAGCGCATGACTCAGTAGAGGTTAAAATAGAACAGCATTAGCGCCATCTAGCGTCGATTAGAGGGGTTAAAAATGAATGCATTAGCGCCATCTTGCATCGATTAGCTAGAACATCTAGTTCAAATATCCTTCCATACCGACCGTACAAAAGTACCAGGATCGCATGGCTCAGTAGAGGTAAAAATATAACTGCATTAGCGCCATCTAGCGTCGATTAGCCATAACTAGTCCAAATTTAAAACTATACCGACCGGAAAAATGTACCAGTAGTACATTACCGGAAAAAGGTATAAAATAAAGTATAATATCAAATAAAACACAAATATTCATATAAATTCCATATATTGACGGCCGAGGGCGCGTTGCGAGTGTTTCCCTCAGCGGCGGTCGGTCTTGCCGACGCCGCGCTTGCCCGCGAACAGGTGGCGCGGCATCTTGGTGCCGATGAACCGGTCCGCCTCGCCCTTCAGCCCCATCTTCTTGGTCTTCTTGGCGATCGCCACGTGCGCCATATTCTTGGCCCTCTTTTGCATCTGGTAAAAATTAAGGAAAGTTTTGTATAGTTTAACAATAACTCCCCATAGTATAGGATGGATGTATTATAGTGAAAACCAGCTGGTTCTCTGTGATGCTCGAATAAATAGACAGTAAATCAAGAAGTCATTTGATTTGGAATCTGAAACCATCAAATAGACAATGGCACCCATTTTCCACAAAATATCTTTATCAGATTTGACGACCGCGTTGCTTACCACTGCTTTATCAAAACTAATCATTATCTTTAATATTCTTGCTCTACGGGACGGGTGGGAAACTATCCCACAGCAATTAAGTTTCGGCCAGATGACGGAGGAGAGTCGCTCACGGAACGCAAGCTGTATTTATTACCAGTTCCGAAACACCTATTACTATTTATTAATTTTTTACATAGAATTTTCTATGCAGAATTCAGCTGCGTGTAAATGCACATAGGTCCTTATTAATAAACTAGCTGTCCCGGCAAACTTTGTTTCGCCATTGAGGTTATAAATGTGCTGATTTAAAAAATGATTAATTAAATATTCATTTTAAAATACAAATATAAAGATTATTTATTGGCCATCTAATGTATTCAAATAAAACTATTATACAGATTTTATCTCGTTCATTTCCTTTTTTATTTTCCCGAAGTTTCGGTGGCTTTACAGCAGCCATGGTCACGGGGGACTGAGGTGTTAGACTTCCTGATGTTAAAGTTATTAACTTGGTACCCTCATATTTAGTTGTTGGTTGCGGTCCTATCCACGCAGAAATTGCTCACAGTGTCTGACAACTGTTTGCTTGACATGATGTATTTCGTCAGCCAGGTGTTGCTGATCTCAGATCCCTTGTGCTCTCTGAAACGAAGATATACCCACTGTAGCTAACTGTGTTGGATGGTGGTTAGATTTACCGTTTAAGTATATTCAGCATATTCCTCTGGCATGTTGTTCTCCTCTAGCTTCTTTGATACTATTGTGATGCAGTCTGCTACAGGTAGACAGGTAAACAAAGACTGAACATCAAAACTGACCATGGTTTAATTGTTAGCATGATGTATATGTTTAATCTCACTTACAAAATGTTATAAATCCTTTGTATGTGCTCTTGTGTGTCCTCTTAGTAGTGAGAGCACCTTCGCTACGTGCTGGGCCAGACTGTATGTTGGTGTGTCAATCTGGCTTACAATGGGACGCAGCGGGTTCTCGGGTTTGTGTATTTTAGGTAACAATATCTTTGCCATGTATTTTGGTGATTCGTTTGCACTCTTCATTGAAGCACCTTGTGATAGACTTCATTTTTCGTTTTATTATCAGGCGCAAGAACAAATAACGCTGATGGTCTTCCGACCCGTGAACATGCCACAATCAGTACTTGATACATTTCTTCTTGTGCGTCGTTAGTTATCTACTTCTTGATCTCTGAGGTTTGCTCGACGATTCCTCTGTGGAGATACAGAAACTCTTTGGAGTTTCTGAGCCTTATTCCCTATGCTTTTTATTGTTCTTTTCTATTAGTCATTTTCTGTCATTCACTTATTGTCATTATTTTTGCTGATTAAAACCATGTTAATAACTTAATGGTTTTATCTTCGTATCAATTTAATCAGCAAAAATATGGTCTAACACTGAACAAAGAAAAGAGTAAGTTTTCTCAGGAGACCATTAATATTCTGGGATATAATATAAAGGACCATGTTATTAAGCCAGATGCCGATCGCTTGCGGCCATTGTTGAAGTTGCCGCCACCATGTGATTTACCATCATTAAGAAGGGTGATAGGAATGTTTGCATATTATAGCAAGTGGATCCCAAACTTCTCTGAAAGAATCCATGCTCTTTCTCATGCTAAAACATTTCCATTAAGCAATGATCTCATCAGAAGTTTCGAAGAACTTAAAGCTGACATCTCGAAATCTGCTGTTCATGCTATTGATAACAATGCACCAATAACCGTGGAAACAGATGCATCTGATCATTCTATAGCAGCAACTTTGTCGCAAGCTGGTCGACCGATAGCGTTTTTTTCCAGAATGCTGAACAACAGCGAACATGGCCACTCAGCCATAGAAAAAGAAGCGTACGCTATAGTGGAATCGTTGAAAAAATGGCGTCATTTCCTCATTGGCAAACCATTTCGTCTTATTACTGACCAACGATCGGTATCTTTTATGTTCAACAATAAGCAGACGAGTAAAATCAAGAACGAGAAAATACAGCGATGGCGTTTGGAGTTGGCACCATTTAAATATGACATTGTGTACCGTCCAGGGAAACTGAATGATGTCGCTGACGCGCTGTCGCGGGTATGTGCTTCGGTGCCAATACGAACAGAAAGACTGGTATCATTACATGAGGCTCTATGTCACCCGGGCGTGGCGCGCATGACCCATTGGATAAAGTCGAAAAACTTACCTTATTCCACAGAAGATATAAGAAGTATGACTAATTCATGCCGAATATGTTCTGAAATAAAACCAAGATTTTACAGACCTCCCTTGCCTGACCCAGTTTTAATAAAAGCTACTTCGCCTATGGAACGATTAAGTATGGATTTTAAGGGACCGGTACCTACCAACACCAGGAATAAATACATTTTAACTATCATTGACGAATATTCTCGCTTCCCGTTCGCATTCCCGTGTGCCGATACGAGCTCCGCGACCGTAATCAAACATCTGAACGAGATATTCGCATTGTTTGGGATGCCAGCCTACTTGCATTCGGATCGGGGAACTTCATTCATATCTGCTGAAGTAAAGAATTTCTTGAACTCACGTGGGATTGCCTCAAGCCGAACCACACCTTACAACCCAAGAGGGAACGGACAAGTGGAGCGCTTTAATGGAACTTTTTGGAAAACAGTTCAGCTAGCACTACGTTCACAAAATTTATCCATAGAAAACTGGGAAAAAGTTCTTGACCAAGCGTTACATACAATAAGATCACTACTTTGCACAGTCACAAATTGTACGCCGCATGAACGTATGTTTACGTATACAAGGCGCTCCTCGAACGGGGTCTCTATACCCACCTGGTTGACAGAATCTGAGCGGGTGCTGATGCGCAAATTTAACCGCACGAATAAGTATCAACCACTCGTGGAAGAAGTGTCGTTGCTGCATGTGAATCCGGAATACTCGTATGTTCGCCTAGCCGATGGCCGCGAATCAACCGTCTCGAACCGCCACTTGGCGCCGTTGGGGCGAGATGGAGAGATGATCCCGGAAACGCCTGAGACGCTGGATGAAGACGCAGAAGAAGACGCGGTTTTCTACGATTCGAGAAACTCGGACATAGAAGGAGAGGCAGAGCCGGAAGTTACGCCAGGACCGCCAGTTCCAGAAGCCGAGATTCCACGTAGATCATCTAGAGACCGAAGACCACCGATTCGCTACGGGGATTACGACTTTCTCTAGCGAGGAAGAATGTGGAGATACAGAAACTCTTTGGAGTTTCTGAGCCTTATTCCCTATGCTTTTTATTGTTCTTTTCTATTAGTCATTTTCTGTCATTCACTTATTGTCATTATTTTTGCTGATTAAAACCATGTTAATAACTTAATGGTTTTATCTTCGTATCATCCTCATTGCCAACCGAGCCGTTTCACGGGCTACCTCTCTTTGCTCTTGTGATTGAGAAGCACGAATTCGAGCCATACTACCGCGGCGCTATTCACTTCCAATTTATTGTTCTTCAGTTCTTTCATTCGCAATGTTTCGAATCCTAGTTGCATTACGGCTTTGTCGCGAAAGATCAGATTGTCTTGGACGCGGAATCGTATTGCTAATAATAATATCCGTATAATAAGCTAATAGAAATTCGAAACTGACAGATCAACTGTCAACTTCAAAATTTCAAATTATCAAATATTCAACCATATTTAACTATAGACGACATTTTAGCTGTTGGTTCTCCTTTTTTATACTATTTGTAAATAATCAATGGCTAGACTTTTTTTTCATTCCAATTTTTTTTTGCTGTCATTGGCTGTCATTTGCATTAATAACACGTTTTCACGTTTTATGTCAAGTTCCACTGGAACGGGATAAAAAGTATCCTATAACCTTCTCCTGGTTCTAAGCTACCGCCCCACCAATTTTCAGCCAAATCCGTTCAGCCGGTCTCGAGTTATAAATAGTGTAACTAACACGACTTTCTTTTATATATATAGATAAATAAATATCGCCAGACTGACACACCAACGGTATGGTCCCAAACTAAGCAAAGCTTGTACTATGGGTACCGTACAATGGACTGGGGGCGATCCCAGTGACACCCAGACCTGGGCAAATTACGAAAAGGCCATTTCCGAAATTTGCCCCGGCGGGAATCGAACCCGCAACCACCATGTGCAGTGAGCCGGCGGCCTACGCTCAAACCACTGCGCCAAGCGGTCGTCAAAACCATGCAGTTGATGTGTCAGCCTGGCGATATTTATTATTGTTGTAAGTAGCAGTACTCACGGCGCCGTCCTTGACGCCCTGCTGGTCGCGCGCCGGGCGGCTGACGGAGCGGCCGCGCGAGTCCGCGCGCGCGCGCTTGGCGGCCGGCCCCGCCGCGGCTGCGGACGCGGACCGCGAGCGCGCGCGCGTGCGCGTGAAGTGGGCTTGCTTCGTCTCCGACATGTCCACGCCTGTCGGGGGGGACCACATATTAGATTAACATTGGTCTTCTTTTGGAAAACCTCCCGCTAGCCTACATCATGGATATCGGAAACTTTAAACGTCTGTACTTTAGCCACCTTTAAAGATATTTTGAAAATTATCGCACTGTTAGTAATCGTAAGGCCTATTGGATTAACTAGCATTTAAATATTTTACTGAATAAATTTAAAAATGTCAAATTCAGACGTCATGTTTCCGATATCGAATCGAATAGTTTAATTCCACATTATTGTTTTCTGTTACTATTAGGGCTTGCAATTCGAATATTCGAATACTCCGAATATTCGGCCATTTTCAGTATTCGAATATTCGGCTTATCGTTTTATCCTACTAATATTATAAATGCGAAAGTTTATGAGTGTGGATGTTTATTACTCTTTCACGCAAAAACTACCGAACGGATTTGGATGAAACTTTGAACACAGGTAGTTTATAACCTAGATTAACACATAGGATAATTTTTATCCCGATAGTATGTTCCCGTGGGATCGCTCTTACTGAATTATCGATCCCACTGAACGGAATTGGATGAAACTTTGAACAAAGATAGTTTATAACCTGGATTAACACATAAGATACTTTTTATCCCGATAGTATGTTCCCGTGGGACAATTATCGAGCCTACTGAACGAATGTGGATGAAATTTGGAACACAGATAGTATTTTAACCTGGATTAAAACATAGGATACTTTTTATCCCGATAGTGTGTTCCCGTGGGACAATTATCGATCCTACTAAACGGATAAAATATATTTTTTATATAGGCAAAAATATAAAAGGTTATTATTCACTTATGATTTTTTATTAAGTATTTTTTTTCTAAATAAATAACCATATTCACATAAATTTGCATATGTATTATTTTTTCATACTATTCGAATAATTCGAATACCACCGTAAAAATAAAACGAATATTCGAATATCTAAATTCACCGAATATTTGCAAGCCCTAGTTACTATCTAGGGCCCGTATTCATAAATTCATCTAAAGTCTGAGAGCCATCTAGGAAATGTCATTCTTATGTCATTCCAGTACCAAGTGACATGTCAAAACCGTACTTAAGCTCGCTCTCAGACTCGAGATCGATATACAGCCTGGCGCTACCATGGCGACTTTAAATTAACACACGTATTAGGCTTCGCATTTTCAGATTTTCGAGATATTTAAATTTTATTGAACATTATTGTTTATTGAATTATTCAACATTTTCTGAAATACCATTTTGGAGCAGCCTGTACGTAAATAACTCTAGCGCAGAGGTCATCTGCCGAGGTCACGGATAATAACATTTCTTCAATGAAATTAAAACGTAAAAGAAATACTATTAGAAATAATAATAATACTATTAGCTCGCCCCGCTCCGAGTAGTAGGTAAGAGCGTAAGAGTAGCTGAATGAATCGGATTTCAAGGATGTTTCCAATTTGATTACTTTATTTAGTATCAATTTTGTTCGAAAATTTTATTTTTTCTATTTATGGCCTTTTCTTTTTTTTATTACAATTATGATTATTGGCCACTAGCCCTACCTGTGTATTAAATTAAAGTCGCCATGGTAGCGCCAGGCTGTATTACTACGGACCGAAGTGTTATTCGTCCTGTATTGTGTTTAACATGGGTAATGCACGCGCCGCACGGGCGGCACGCGCGACCATAATATCAAACCAGTTAATATGGGCCTCGCTATGACTGATGCGAAACACAGCTCGCCTCGCACAGCTTCGATCGGGCCAAATGTGTCTAAATATCGCCAGACTGGCACACCAACTGTATGGTCCCAAACTAAGCGACGCTTGTACTATGGTACCGTACAGTGGACTGGGTGTTTGGGTGTATTCGTCTGGCAATATTATTATTATGATCAGAAATCGATAGTGAGTGTGTAGCAATATGTAGAAGAGCACAATCTGACCGAGTTTCTCCATCTCGTCGCGCAGCTTCCCGGTGGAGCGGTCCCGGGCGCGCGCGCGCGTGTTGCGCGGCATCACCGGCTTGGTGGACTGCTTCACCAGCCGCGACGAGTCCTTCAGCACCGCCTTCTTGTTGCTGGGGGAGGCCACCAATAGCATTAGCATACTACACTGACAAAATGTTAAATTGTGAACACCATGTAAGCACTGATGCATTAATATAGCATAGCTGCCTAGTAGAAGTAAGTTGATGACATTGAGCCCTTTGTCAATCAGTGCGAGTTTGTCAGGACTGGTCAGCTCTTCTGTTCTGGAAATATTCTGGGCCTATTACCTCATTATTAGTGATGCCATATGCATTAACCTACATTGTCCTCACACCTCTAATTATACCTATTGTAAACATACCTCATTTAAAAAAGAGAAAAGAAAAGTTGTATCCATGGAGTTTCTTGCATGTTCTTCTCCATAGGATTTTGTTTTGGAACATGCACCTAGCTCTTGACTTTTTAAAAGTGCCAGTTAATCTGGCCTATTTCAAATAAAAATATTTGAATTTGACACTTGCTTCTACCATGTGTTCATGAAATAGTGCAAAACCTCAGAACCCCAACTTATTTGTTATATTATAAAATAACTAGCGCCCCGCCCCGGCTTCGCATGCAATTAGAAACCTCTCAAATGATCAGATTTCTCTACTATATTATGCATGTATTATACATATAAACCTTCCTCTTGAATCACTCTATCTATTAAAAAAACCGAATCAAAATCCGTTGCGTAGTTTTAAAAATCTAAGCATACATAGGGATAGACATACAGCAGGAAGTGACTTTGTTATATACTATGTATGTAGTGATATCAAAATAGAAATACCAAATGCAATTTTCGTTAATTAGTTAAGAACATTTTTGTTACTTTTCCCATTCCCATTCACCTTTGATTAGAATAAAATAGAGTTCAGTTAATTTAAAAAGCGGCGTATATCATTATCTTTTTTATCAAATCTGACCCATATGTTTTATTATTGGAATGGATTCTACCTCAAACAATATCAAATTAAATTATCGTTCGTTCAGTAATCGATACGACGGCAAAAAGATGGAATTTAGAGTTGGATTCGACAATACGAATGTCACGATATATCGATTATCGTTGCTAAGAGTACCACCCTGAACAAACTCATATCAGGTTTGGCGCAATTTCGTTACCACATTGTATATCATCAAGCCCGTATACCCCGAAGGGGTAGGCTGGAGTAGTCTAGTTTAATTCTCGTATCCTTAGAAAGTCATCCCTTGTTCTAAAGCAGCTTGACGACCGCTTGGCGCAGTGGTTCGAGCGCAGGCCGCTCGGCTCACTGCACATGGTGGTTGCCGGTTCGATTCCCGCCGGGGCAAATTTCGGAAATGGCCTTTCCGTAATTTGCCTCGGTCTGGGTGTCACCGGGATCGCCCCAGTCCATTGTACGGTACCCATAGTACAAGCGTTGCTTAGTTTGGGACTATACAGTTGGTGTGTCAGTTTGGCGATATATTTATTTATTAACAACTATCCAGTGACGTAGTGTAGGGCCCGACCACGTGACCACTCTGTCACAGGACGGGTCTACCTGGTGGTACAACACAGGTACAAAGTGGCGTCTCACCGGATCTGCACGGCGAGGCTGCGGATCTCCCGCATGGTGTCGTCCAGCTCGATCTTGGGCACGGCGTACATGCCGCCGGCCTCGCGGACCTCCTCCTCCTTCTCCAGCTCCGCCAGTTTCTGGGGGGGGAGGTGGCTTGTTGCAATTTTCATTACCTTGTACTCTAATTCGAGCGTACGCCGCTCGGCTCTCCCTACACTGCGTGGTTGTGGGTTCGATTCCCGTCAGCACATTTGGAAATGGCCATTTCGTAATTCGTCGTTACCTTGGTGTCGCTGGTATCGCCCCCGGTCCATTGTACGGTACCCATATTACATGTATTGTTTAGAACAGAACGCAGACTTACAAGATAACACCCCACTTATGTCCACTATTGTATAAGAATGCAATTGTCAATGATTGACCTTGAATATACCAATAAAAATGTGAGGTACTGTCCACAAATGCAGTGGTAATGCATTTAGTAGGCGAGCAGAGATGCCCGGCTATGCGCCGTCTGTGGCTTATTGATCTGTGCACCAATATTGCAAAACTCCGCGAAATTATTGAGATTTTTGGTTTACAAAGCGTATTCGAATGTCGATCAAAATGTTTAATACCACACTCTAATGTCCGTATTAATAAATCAATCTCAAGCTCAAGAGCGATCTTGAGTACGCTATTCGCATGTAATCTTGCGCTGGTAGGATTCGAAATCGGTCTTAGACTTGACATAGATTTATTAATACGAAATTGTAATATTTTTTGTAAACCAACAATATTTTAAATGGTCATATCTCAATATTGGTGCTATACCACAGACCAATAAGTCATAGACACCGCATAGCCGGGCATCCCCGCTCGTCTGCTATATGTATAAAGGAGTTTATAAACAGTGGACGACCGCTTGCTGCAGTGGTTCGAGCGTAGGCCGCTCGGCTCACTGCACATGGTGGTTGCGGGTTCGATTCCCGCTGGGGTAAATTTCGGAAATGGCCTTTTGGTAATTTGCTCTAGTCTGGGTGTCACTGGGTTCGCCCCCAGTCCATTGTACGGTACCCATAGTACAAGCGTTGCTTAGTTTGGGACCGTAAAGTTGGTGTGTTCGTCTGGCGATATCTATTTATTTATTTATAGTTGTTATGTGGTAGGAAGGTGGCGTGTGTCTAACGTCGAAGATGTCGGGGTCGATGTAGTCGGCGATGTTGTGTCCCTCCCAGAACTCCGGGATGGGGTCGTGCCGCTCCTCCTCCGGGATCTCCGCGTAGTTCTTCTGCAGGTCTGGAACCAAACACCAACTATTCACATAGATGTTAACAACGCAAAAGGTTTGGATTAAAACTTTCGCGCGTGTGTTTCTGTAGCAGGCAACGCCGCCAAAATTTTAAAAAAAAACAAGAGTTCATACTATTAGTGTAAGGGAAACTCCCAGAAAAGAAATATAACGAACGCGTTCGCGAGTAAACTGTTGCCAATACAATGGACACCTCCCCCTGAATGCAATGGGAATTGACTTCGCCTCGCGGGCAGGACTCTGTTCATACGGCGACCCCTCCAACTACTTGTCTACTAAAGCTTCAAAGTTTTAACTAATTATGTCCCATTGAGATTAAAAAAATATTCCAGAATGTACAAAATCAATCCCGCCGAGTTTCTTGCCGGATCTTCTCAGTCGAGGTCGCGTTCCGATCCGGTTGTAGATATAAGAAAAAAAATGTCAACATGACAATTTTTAAGTGCCCCCGTAGAAATCGACTTCGACTATAAATAGATCTCAAATGAGAGGCCAGTTGGAGCGTCCCTCACCGAGCACGTAGTCGTCTCCCTGCTCCAGCTCGATGTCCCGCTCCAACTTCCGCTTCCGGTCCTCCCGGGCGGCCTGCAGCTGCTTCTTGGCCAGCACGCTGGGCGGCAGCACGGGCGGGCGGGCGCGCGCGTCGCGGGGGGCGGGCAGCGCCACGTGCAGCCGGTTCAGGATGCCCTCCACCTGCCGGGGGGGGGGGGGTCGTTATAAACACCACCTTTTACAAACCAAGCTGGGTTAATGTCTTAACAATTATAATAATATTCATAGATTTCATGCCACTCAGACCCGTACAAAATAGACATAATAAATACAACTCCATTAAAATACATTTTAAAATAAAAATATTAAATTTATTATAAACTAAAAATTAAATTCTGTTCGTTACTAATACACTTGGCTCGACAGACTTGGCTATTTTTCGTTTTAATATATTCGTAATATTTGGTTCTAATTCGGGTTAATGAAAAAAAAACAAAAACTCCCGGTAAATTTGAACGGGACTACTGTCGAGTCAGCTAGTTTATAAATAACTACAGGGTCTGGCTAAGGTGCAACCCCCCCTAACTCACCAAAAACATTAACGGGGGAACCAATTATTTTCATTACAAAACCTATCTTGATCACGCGCCGACTCATTTCTCCCTGTTGCAACCCTCCTACAAACTACATTTGACGACCGCTAGGCGCAGTAGTAGTTCGAGCGTAAGCCGCCCGGCTCACTGCACATAGCGGTTACGGGTTCCATCTCCGTCGGGGCAAATTTCAGAAATGACCTTTTCGTAATTTGCCCTGGTCTGGATGACACTGGGATCACCCCCAGTCCAATGTACGGTACCCATAGTATAAGCGTGCTTATTTTGGGACCATACAGTTGGTATGTCAGTCTTGCGATATTTATTTATCACTACATATTAGTATTATAAAACAAAGTCGCATCCCGCTGTCTGTCTGTCCCTATGTATGCTTAGATCTTTAAAACTACGCAACTGATTTTGATGCGGTTTTCTTTAATAGATAGAGTGATTCAAGAGGAAGGTTTATGTGTATAATACATGCATAATATAGTAGAGAAACACTGATAATGTATTCCACCCGTGCGAAGCCGGTATATAGATATAGGGTCACCTTCTTGGTCCGCATCTTCTCAGTGACCCGGTGCCCCAGCAGCCGCTCGCAAGCCTCGATCTTGGCCTCCTGCACGCCCTCCTCCGTCACCGTGGACATCCGCACCACCGGCACCACCGACAGGTCCGAGTTCGACTCCGCGCTGGACACAACCACACACTCACTCTCTCATCCGCTCTTAACTTGCCTCTACATGTGTGGACTTAAGTTTATATCCTATGTGTGAATCCGAGTTATAATCTATCTGAGTGCCAAATTTCATCCAAATCCGTTCAGCCGTTTCTGCGTGTTTAATTCAAACTCAAACTCAAAATTAGTTTTATTAATGTAAGCAAAAAAATCATTTATGAATAGTTAGAATCTACCGCCGGCTCGGAATTCCGCTTCCACTGAGAAGATCCGGCAAGAAACTCAATGGTTACTCTTTTCAATGAATAAAAGATGGTGTACATTCTCAAGAACAGCAACAGAATGTGAGCAGGCGACACCATTGTCACTAAATAAGTAAATAGTAATCAAATCTCACTCAGATTTAGGTATTTAAGGCTAAAGCGCCCATCTAGCCCGCGAAGTTAAAATTTTTTGAGTTCTTTTAGAAATTTTTCAAAATCTGACAATAATAAAAGACAAATTTTGTAATTCGCGAAAAAGACCGTGTGCAGTGCATTTATTAATATATCCAACTTACTCTAAAACATTTCAAGAACGACAGCTATCCAGATAATCTGGCAATTTTTGTATATTTAGTGATTTACTAGTATCATATCCACCGTGATAATACTTAGAGTAAAATAAATGTATTAATAAACGCACTGCATACTGTGTTTTTCGCAAATCACAAAATGTTGTCTTAAATGTTTTCAGATTTTGGATAAACTATAAAAATACTCGAAAATTTTGAATTTCGCGGGCTAGACAGGCGCCTCCACCTTAAATTAGAAAGCTAGTTTAGTGAGGGGGGCATACCTACTAACACTTTACATCAATATAAATGTTGACAAACCAAAATAATAATAATATATAAAACAGAGGCGGATAAGAAGATAATTGCTTTGGTGTGATGTCTTCCATGCCATGGATTATGGTTAAATCCCCCTCGTGTTGAGGGGACGCCCCGGCCTAGGAGTGAGACTTGAAAAGGGGTAAATTATTTTTTATATTTTTTATTATGTGAGAGGGTACCCAGTCGAGCCAGCTTGTATACAAGCTGTGGTCTAGCTACAGCTCTGCTGCAAGCTGTTGGAGTGTGCGACTCACTTGACGAGGTTCCCCTTGCTGCAGGCCTCGTGGAGAGCCTCCAGCTGCGAGCGCTTGGCGGGCGCCAGGTCCTCGGGCCGCGCCACGTCCATCTTGTTCAGCACCACGATCAGCGGCTTGTTGGCGAACAGCGGACGGATGCTCTCGAACAAAGATATCTGGGATACCAAATAAATATAATTAAATTAAATAAATAATTCCTGGGCACGGGCCTCCCCTCAACACGAGGGGGATTCAAGCCATAATGCACCACGCTGGCCCAAGGCGGGTTGGTGGCTTTCACATGTCTTTCGAAAATTGGCTAGATTTTCTAAGACAAACAGGTTTCCTCGCGATGTTTCCCTTCACTGTAAGCAAGTGATAATCAACAGCGGTATCCCTGTAACACCTTTTGTTTCAAGTTTCCTCCAAAGCTGATGTTTTAGAATTACAAAGTTAAGTTATGAAAATAAGTATACCCTCTGTGTTTGAACCTGTATAAAGCTACTAGCTGTGCCCCGCGACTTCATCCGCGTAGTATTGGATTATTGGGTTAAAAAGTATCCTATATGTTAATCCCGATTATAATCTATCTGTGTTCCAAATTTCATCCAAATCCGTTCAGTAGTTTTAGCGTGAAGGAGTAACAAACATACATACATACATCCACACTCACAAACTTTCGCATTTATAATATTAGTAGGATCTCTTTGCTCAACACTCTGATTGCCCACCAGCCTAGTGTCGATATATTTAATACTAGTCTAGGGGACTTCATACGTTGTTGACTGACTGACTGACTGACATAGTGATCTATCAACGCACAGCCCAAACCACTGGACGGATCGGGCTGAAATTTGGCATGCTGGTAGATGTTATGACGTAGGCATCCGCTAAGAAAGGATTTTGATTAATTCTACTCCCAAGGGGATAAAATAGGGGATGAAAGTTTGTATGAAACTTTGTCAATTAAATTCCACGTGGACGATGTCGCGGGCACAGCTAGCAAATAAATAAATAAAATAGGTGTATCTGTTACCTGTTCTTCGATGCTGTGGCCGCACTGCTCGGAGGGGTCTACGAAGTACAGCACGGCGGCGCGCAGGTGCGCCAGCGCGGTCACGGCTTGCATCTCGATCACGTTGCGCTCCTCCAGCGGGTGGTCCAGGATGCCCGGCGTGTCTATCACCTGGGACATTCAACCTTGTTTATATTACCATATAGTGCAAATTTATTTACATGGTAGCTTCGTGGACAAAATACCATCAAGAAGTCAAGAAGTAGTGAAAATGATGTTTGAATAACTAATTATTATTTTGCCTGATAACTGAAAACAACTGAGCATGAGAGTCAAATTTGGCTTGACAACTTATATTTATTTATTATTGATATTAGAATAAATGAAATATAAAATAAATAACTGGTGCAAAAGAAAGGATTCTTCCATTTATACTTATTATAAATAATAAATATGTTATAAATAATAGTACAGTTCAATCGTTTCTTCATAAGGATGACCCTATGTTACGATTGCAGCGCCCTCACATTGTCACGATTTTAAATTTCTCAGACTTGAGATAGATTTATTAGTAGTCCTGATAGTAGGGGTCGGTGGCCTCACCTGCCATCTCAGATACTTGTAGTCCGTGTGTCCGACGTACAGACTCTTCGTAGTGAACGCGTACGGCTGCACCTCCACGTCCGCTCGTGTTATCTGAAAATTTACATACACAGTGAGTGGACTTCCCTCAAGGCCGACCAGCCAGTCAATTTAATTAATAAATATCGCCAGACTGACACACCAACTGCACGGCCCCACACTAAGCAACGCTTGTACTATGGATGCCGTACAATGGACTGGGGGCGATCACAGGGACACCCAGATCTAGGCAAATTACGAACAGGCCATTTCCGAAATTTGCTCCGACGGGAATCGAACCCGCGGCAAACTAGTGCAGTGAGCCAAGTGGCCTACGCTCGAACCACTGCGCCAAGCGATCGTCAATCATATAATACGAACGAAGAGCTGAGAATAGGGCGGTGGTACTATATAGACTGCTAGTCCGCCTCGGGACATGTACATTTAATCAAACAAAAGCCTTCCTTCGCGCACATGTAAGCTGGCGGAGTCTTGAAGTCTTTCTATTGCTTTTTTTAAATAGGAAAACTCGGCATAGTTGCCTGCAATACCAGAGGCATGGTTCGCATGTTGCCGACTTGACGGGGAGCGGGACAGGGGGAGGGGAATGGACGGGATTGTTGGGTTTCAGACTCACTCATCGTACGAAACGCAGCTATAATAGCGACTTTTCGCCGAGAGCTTCTGTGAGAGGGGTTCACTACCCGATCGAAGCTGGATGATGTGCAGTACCTTGTTGATGAAGCTGGACTTGCCCACGTTGGGGAAGCCGCAGATGATGATGGTGCGCGTATAGGGGTCGATGGACGGCAGACGCGCCAAGTGTTGCCGCACCTGACACCAAACACCACCAGGTATTCCATTTAGCCCAAACAATCTACCCTAAAACTGGGCGCACACAACCACGAGGGGGTTCTTTTAAACCATTTTAATGGATTTGGAAACTTTGAACATTATGTATTTTAGATATCTTGAGCCAAGTCATATTTTGTAACTAAAAATAGCAGAACATATTATTTTATTTCATAACTACCTGACCCAACAGACATTGTCCTGTCCTTTGAATATTGAATTCAAATTGTTTCTCTCAACTTTCTTAATTTTTAGGGTTCCGGACCTTAAAAGGAAAAACCGGAACCCTTATAGGATCACTTTGTTGTCCGTCTGTCTGTCTGTCTGTCTGTCTGTCTGTCTGTCTGTCTGTCTGTCTGTCTGTCTGTCTGTCTGTCTGTCAAGACCTTTTTTCTCAGAAACGGGTAGAGTTATCAAGTTGAAATTAATACAAAATATCAAATGCTATGGTCCCTTGTAGGTGTAAAAAAATTAGGCTTCTAAGTCAACGCAATTAAAAGATACGGTGATTTATGTCACATATTTTGATACTTTTCGCAAATTCACTTATCAATACAAAGGAATCAACGCACAGCCCAAACCGCTGGTGTTAGAATCATGAAATTTTGACAGCAGGTACCTTATATACCGCAAGTATCCACTAAGAAAGGATTTTGGAAAATTCCACCCCTAAGTGCATAAAATAGGGGGTGAAAGTTTGTATAGGGTAAAAAAAATAAATGAACCTAGAGACATGAAAAGAAATATTGAGGCTACTTATAACAAATAAAAAATATTAATTTCAGCGTTTTGTAAAATTCCACCCCTAAGTGCATAAAATAGGGGGTGAAAGTTTGTATAGGGTAAAAAAAATAAATGAACCTAGAGACATGAAAATAAGTATTGAGGCTACTTATAACAAATAAAAAATATTAATTTCAGCGTTTTGTAAAATTCCACCCCTAAGTGTGTAAAATAAGAATTTGTATTTTAGTTTGTATTCAGTTTGGTTGCAGTTTGTATTGGGTTCCCGAATTTGTTTAAGCTATTTATTATTAAAATATCTTGCCGGTATCGATATTGGAATCCAGGAATGGAAAAACTATCTAGAATCATAATAAAATGTTGGACGGAACCCTCAGGGTGCGAGTTCTACTTGCACTTGTCCGGTTTTTTCTTTCATAAGAACCTTCTCCTGACAATAATAAACACAACAAAAAAATAATTAGCGGAAACGTACCATCCGTTCATGCGTGATGCGATGACCAAGGAAATAGAAATTCATTATTATATTTATAGATTGATTTCTATATTTCTAAAAGAACTTCCAATAAACCCAGTAAAAGAATCATTAAAATCCGTCATGTAGGTCCTAAAAAAACCATATAATCTTCCCAAAACCTGATCTCCACAGTATACAAGGTGAAACATAATGGGTATACTTTTTTTTTCAAAACTTAACTTTGTAATTCTAAAACTTCTAGCTTTGGAGGGATCTTGAAAAACAAAAGGTGTTATAGGAATACAGCTGTTGACCGATTTCATAAGTCTACAAAACCTTTAGTACTTCAACTGTCCCACAAAGCCGATAGTTTGAGATTTACAAAGTTAAAGTGCAAAAAAAATAGTATACCCTTTTTGTTTCACCTAGTATACCTGTTCCAAGTAGGTGAGGTTGGCGCCCTGTCGCTTCATGATGGTGGCCATGCGACCGAGCGCGGCGCGCTTCAGCTGCTTGCAGCGGTACAGCGAGTCGCCGTACTTGAGCAGCCGCACGTAGTCTTTTGCCACACTGTCAACCAATCAGGAACAGTCATTAAGCCTCCAGTGTCTTTTAGAACCAATGAGAGCCTTCAGTTTGGGACTAATCAGAGATGGTTTTTTTACATTTCACTGATGGTATTTTGTTTCTAATGTAAAAGTAGACAAGCCTATTGTACAAATACAAAATTTTAAATTGAGGACTTTGGCTGTTGGGGGCCACACTGGCCCATTGTGAGCTAGTGAACTTCTCTTGTATTTTTCAAAGGGCAAGCAGGTTTCCTCACTCACATAAATTTTCGTCACATCTCAGTATGTAATAATCTTAATTAAAAATCATTGTATTTCATTAGATACATCTTAGGGTTGCTATACATACTTGTCAATAAGGTGCCTGGCCGTGTTCAGTTGCCCTAAGCCCAGTTTGTAATGGTCCTTATCATACAGCACATTCATGAGATCGGCATAGAAAGGGTGCACATCATCTAGTTTAGGAAATTCCTGAAACAAATGAGTTATTAATAAAAAAATAATATAATAATATAGTATAAGAACATTGTTACTAACAAAACTCAGCGGGCTAGTCTTTTTACATTTTGTTATATTTCTCTTTTTTATCGCCAGTTTCTTATATAGTTAATAATTACAAAGTAGATACTAATATAAATATATAATGGCTCCAGTGTGTTGCCTTTTATTATAATTGTATAATCAGGGATGGTCATTAAGCATTTTTATCATTATTATATTGTCTACAAAGGACAATAAAACTATTTGATATCAAATAAAGATTATCCACCAAGTTTACCACCTTAGCCGCCTTCTATGATTTAAGTATTGCAACAAGTTGTGTGATTAACAAATTGTT
Source organism: Notodonta dromedarius (assembly GCA_905147325.1). Classification (NCBI taxonomy): domain Eukaryota; kingdom Metazoa; phylum Arthropoda; class Insecta; order Lepidoptera; family Notodontidae; genus Notodonta; species Notodonta dromedarius. Next base: position 246,838 of record LR990186.1, on the reverse strand, counting down.
AATGTTTCATGCAAAGCCTACACTTATATTATTATAAATGGAGTAGTATCTAACGATGTTAATTAATGCTGAAAGCATTTTATACTACTGTAAAACAAGTACTCACTTGTATAATCCTTGAAAGCCTGTCGTGGAAATTCTGTTGGGTAAATTTCACTTTTCTCATATAAAACCCACGTATTCTTGATATTTTATAGTGCTTATGTACCACTGTTGGTGTCTTCCTTTGTGTTTTAGATAAAATTATATCTATAAAATCCTGAAATATACAAGGTTCGAGGTTATAACATATGACTAATATTTACATATATAATTATTATAGTGATTTATATATATTTTCATATTTACCTTCGCCGTAGGCACTACGGCGATCTTTTTAAAGTTGTACAAACTCATTTTGGCTTATTTTATTATTGATTAATATTAAAATTAGCTCGAAGCGAGCTCATCACGTAAACACGTGTTTTTTAAAAGAAAGAAACGTCAAAGTACGTTTTGTTTGTCATATAAAAATAACACAACCTACAGCACTAACCACAGAAATAAAAAATATACTGAATCACTTAAACACCTCTCTGCTGAATCATTAACAATAACCTCAGTATTATTTAAGCTGTTATCTATAACATTATTTCCTTTTCTATGTCCTAATAAGACTTATTTTATATAATTACTTGTAATAGTCGATACCTAGCACAAAATATAAAAATGTTAACGCAAAGGAAGTCACTAAACGCTACGTACTAAAACTACGTACACCACAGACTTCTAGAGTGACCTACACTAACTAAAGCAAAAGATCTTAAAAATATTATGGCTCAAAGTGTTATCAAGTTATACCGAAGACTGAAACACAGAGGACCTAATAACATTTTGCATCTCATGCATACATAATTACAGCTAGAAATAATTAGAGTCGGGCACACGAAAGTGAGAACCTGAGATTTATTGAAACTTTTTAAATGGCAACTTTTTATAAATGTCACCCGGCATAAATAGTTACTAGAACTAGTCTTGATACTTAAATAATATCTATATAGCGGTTCATCTTAAATGTATGTGACGATAGCAGTGATTCGGATGGCTCACTGGAAATTGAATTTTTAGATTCTGATTTTGATTATGACTCCTAAAATAAAATTATACTTATTTCAATAATTAACATTTTATTTTATTTATATCTACAATAACATTTTATTATCTAGAATGTTCTGCATTCTGCGGCATCTTGCTATTCTTGCTCTCAAGTTAAAATTCCAGAGTAATATGGATTAAAAGCATTATACATAAAACGAATAATAGAATATAATAACAAGATTAGGTAAAATTTTACCTCATTTACATGTGTATTTTATTTAGGAAAATCGAACCTAAACTAAATATTTATTTATTTTTTTGTAAAGTATCAAGACCATTTACTTCTCTTTTTTTTTAAGTTAGTTTAACGGCCCTGGGTACAAGCCCTTTTGAGCCTCATTTACTTCTCATATACCTAGTGATACCCCACGCAGATTTTTTTAATTTGCCGCGCTTTTTCATACTCAACTTTCGTATGCCAGACTCTATTATCATTATCAAAACAATTTATTTCTGGTAACATTCATCGTTAATTGTCATTAGTGTCAAAGTCAAATCAATTTTGCCGATGGCGAATGGCCGTCGAGGTTATGAAACATCCACAGCATTTAAAAATTATTGAGGTTTTTACTACTGGAATTAATATAATAGAAATAGAAACAAGCACTCAGAAGTACAGTGACCATAATAATACAATAATAATCGGAAAACTAGTGAATTATTGTGAGTACCTATATTGTTACATCATTTTTCATTTGTTTTTTTACGAGAGACCCAATTTTGACGTCAAAATCGCGCTAATTTACAGAACCGTTGAATGTAAACAGTTCCCCAACGACCTTTTGTTTATTTTTATTATTATCATTATGAATATAGTGAGTGGTATGTGTAAATTTCAGGATAAAGTTGCGACATAAAAAGTTAAGGAAAAACACGAAAAAATGTATTCAAGACTTCACAATTCCGTGTGGAATGGGCTCAACCATCGCCTGGCGTCTTCGAGCCACCGAAAGTATAGCAGTGGTATTTTAAAAAAGAAAGAAAACTTGGCAAAGAACATACAGCCCGGTAAAACAATCCATGGTTTCATTTGCACTGATGTTGAGCATATAAAAGAGTACAATATGACGGCCTACTTTCTAACACATGATAAAACTAAAACAGAATATCTGCATTTAGATAGAGATGATGCTAATAATGTATTCTCTGTTGGCTTCCGTACCACCCCAATGGATTCAATGGGCACTCCACATATTCTAGAACACACTGTTCTATGCGGCTCTGAGAAATATCCTGTCAGAGATCCATTCTTCAAAATGCTCAACCGGTCCCTAGCTACCTTTATGAATGCTCTAACTGGGCCTGATTATACATTCTATCCATTTTCATCACAAAATGAAGTTGATTATAGAAATTTACAGAAAGTCTACCTGGATGCTGTGTTCAAACCCAATTTATCTAGACTGGACTTTCTTCAAGAGGGCTGGAGGCTAGAACATGCCAACCTTGAAGATAAAACATCTGAGTTGACTTTCAAGGGAGTTGTTTATAATGAAATGAAGGGAGCATTTTCTGAAACTAGCTCCCTATTTGGCCAGAGGTTCATTAACACTATTCTTCCGCAAGGGACATATGGATATGTCTCTGGTGGTGACCCATTATGCATTCCAAAGCTGACACATGAGCATTTAAAAAAATTCCATTCTACATTCTACCATCCTAGCAATGCTAGAATATATTCTTATGGTAACTTTCCTCTAGAAGCTAGTTTGAAGTTCGTAAATGAAGCTTATTTAAATAAATATGAGTTTTTAGACCCAAAAGACACTGTAGTGCAACCACAAGACAGATGGCAAGCTCCAAAACGGTCTGAAGTAACCTGCAGGGTTGACCAATATGGTGTGCCTATTGAGAAACAGAATCAGATTGCTATCGGCTATGTTATGTCTGATATTACGAATATTTATGAGACATTCATGATCATGGCTCTTGCTGAGCTCATGATTATCGGTCCAAATTCCGCATTCTACAAGAGTTTGATTGAAAAAAACATATCCGGCGGATACAACTCTCTGACAGGGTATGACAATCAAATTAGGGATACCTTATTTGTCGTCGGACTAAGAGATATTGAGGCATCAAAGTTTGAAGCTGTAGAAAAAATTGCCAATCAGACTATCCACGAAATTTTCGACAAAGGTTTTGAGAGGGATCACATTGAGAGTGTGCTGCATGGTTTTGAGCTATCTATAAAACATCAGTCGCCGAAATTTGGACTCAATTTGCTGTTCAATCTAATGCCTCTATGGAACCACAATGGTTCAGTTTTAAACGCCTTGAAAGTCAATAACTTGTTGGCACAGTTGAAAGCGAATTTGATGAAACCCGTCTACATTAGAGAAGTAATTGAAAAGTACTTTATTCTTAACAACCATAAGCTCATCATGACAATGAAACCTGACCCTAACTTTGATGAGACATTCAACGCGGCCGAAGCGAAGCTGCTACAGTCTAAAGTAAATACCTTAACGCCTAAACAGCGAGAGGATGTCTACCAAGATGGTTTACAACTTTCTAAAGCGCAGAAAAAAGAACAGAACTTAGACATCTTACCTTGTTTGAAGATAGACGAGATAACTTTAAATAAAACTGCGCCTCCACTGAAACATACGCTCACAGAGACAATACCTTTACAACTCTGTGAGGCAAATACAAACGGTGTCACATACTTCAAGGGTGTACTTGGGACAGAGTCTTTGGACGCCAGCCAGAGACAGATGATACCGTTCTTCAACTATGTTCTCGATAAATTCAATACGAAATCCTACAATTACCGAGACTTGGACAAATACATCAGTAAATCAACATCCGGATTGAGCTTTATCACCCATATTACTGAACATATCGATCTTCCTGGGCAATATGAGCAAGGAGTATTGATTGGCAGTCATTGCTTGGACGAAAACCTGCCTAAAATGCTTGATATCTGGTCTGAGATCTTTAGCAAACCAGATTTCAGTAACACAGAGCGAATGAACATGTTGCTGACTAACTATTGCTCATCACTAACCAATGGAGTTATCGATAGTGGCCACACATATGCTATGCAAGCAGCCAGGTCTCTAGTCTCGTCTGTAGACGAATGCAAAGAAAATCTATTAGGTCTACACCATGTAATGATAATGCAAGACATTCAAAATAATTATAATATCGAAGATGTACAATATAACATCGATACTATAGCCCAACAAACTCTAAAAGGCAATAACTTAAGAGCCGCCTTCCATTACTGCAATACTAACAAAGATATCAACCCATCTATCGACAAGTTCTGTGGGGAACTGTGCAGGGACGATGAACATAAAGAAATGAATCGTATTAATTGGACCGATTGCAAGAAAATGCCGCAGGAAAATCGTGGAATGCACATTTTAATGAACATACCAGTCAATTTCTGCGCTAAAGTCATCCCGACAGTTGCTTACACAGACCCGGATTACGCCAAACTTAGGGTGCTCTCTCGATTTATAACATCTAAATATTTACATCCGGTGGTCAGAGAGCAAAATGGCGCGTACGGCGGTGGCGCTATGATTACCCTCGACGGTATTTTCAACTTCTATTCGTATCGGGACCCCAACTCGAGAGTCACCCTCAACGTTTTCGACGAAACATCCAACTGGATGGCTCAAAACACGAAATTAGTCGACGATCAAAACTTATTTGAAGCTAAACTGTCGATATTACAGCAAATGGACCAGCCAGTTGCTGAATACATGAAGGGAATAGACTTGTTCCTATATGGACTTTCATACGATATCTGGAAGACGCAAAGGGAGAGAGTTTTGGCCGTCAAGAAGGAGGATTTAATCGAAGTTTGCCAGAAATACTTGACAAGTACTCAATGGGCCGGGAAATGTGTGATTGGAGAGGGATCTAAGGACTTGAAAGAGGGAAATGAAGCTTGGGTGACCGTGTCTGGGCCTCAGCAGTAGTTTGCTGCTATAGTTTCGATCTTATCAGATCTATGGGATAGACTAGTCTATGAAATGCTTATTGTATGATACGGGTAGTAATTTGTCGAATTATGTAATAAACAGCCCGATAAGATTTCGTGAAAGTGTTGTTACGTCCTGCGTTCAAGTGATACTCGCTAGAAGCGATTACTTAAATAAATATTATATTTCAATTATATATTTTTCGTGTTTTATTGGCTTTGGTCATGGTTTGTATGTTCGTAGGTTTAGAATTAAAAAAAACCTGTTTGGGAAAAGATAAGTAGGTAGTCCATAAAAATTTAGCCATATTAATATTTTTATCACGAGTTTATATTTATGAATTTAATTCAATTGTTAGAAATTGTGTTGTATTGGACATTTTCTTTCCAACCTTGGTTGTCAAAGCATAACAGACACTATTTTAGAATACGTGGTTTTCTCTTTCAGAATAACCATGGCTTTACCAAAATATTTCGACAGCGCCGAAGATTACTTCGAAACATCTGTACAGTTCTTCAGAGAATATCAATATCTATATTGTTTCCCTAACACAGACATCTTAGTACACAACGTATTAGACAAAATTGATGTAAATGAAGGAAACATTGATCTGAACTCAGACTTAAGCACCCAAAATGAATATTTAAGTGATTTCTTTCAAAAACTACAAAGATTTAAAACTCAAGACGATGTTATTGAAGAATCTACAGAATATGACGTCAATGTTCCGTTTAGTCCTAAGAAAAAACATGAAATAATACATTTAGTTAAAGAAATAAAGGCAATGTGTGAAGATATAAACTGCAAGGTGGTCGTCGACTTCGGATCTGGATTGGTAAGTTGCTAAATAAAAACATTATGAGAAAACCTGCACGACTGAGTGAACTAAACCAGTTTCGCAAGATATTAGGTACCTACTTAATGTATTTTTGTAGATAACGTAAAATACGATGGGAAAACATCCTTGGACTTTCTAATATTAATTATCTTAGATCTAATAGGAACTATACGGCAAGAAAAATCTCTTACGTATAGAGGCACCTCTTTATGTAGGTTTTATACCGAATTGTTTGGAATCGTACTCATCTGATCGACACATATCAAGTATGTATTTAAAATAGGTCAGCATAGTCCGAATCAAAGAATTTGTAATATTATTACAAATACAAGTCCGAATACATTACATGATGGATACGCTACGCCCGTGTCCAGCAGATTATAATTATTAATTATTATTTTACAGGGCTATTTAGACCAGCTTATCTTCGAAACGACAAACTACAAAGTATTGGGCATTGAGTGCAACGAAAGCCACTACGTTGGCGCCAAAAAACGACAACGGAAATACCACCATGATTCCATAAACAACGTAAAATACATAAAACATAGAGTAACGGAAAACTCTTCTGAAAATATTCAAACTTTTTTAGAAGACAAATTCCCGAATTATGGACAATTTTGCATAACTGGCCTTCATGCGTGCGCCGATTTAACTATAGACGCAATTAAATTGTATTTAAAAATGCCGGATGCCAAAGCATTGGTTATAATGCCATGTTGTTACCATAAGATGGCTGAAAAAGACTCATGTTTTCAAAATTTCCCACTAAGTGCTTGTCTGAAAGGTATTTTTGAGAGGAACAATGGGTTTCAATTTATGAAAGTCCCATTTTTGAGGCTGGCAGCTCAGCCACCATGTGTGGAGAGTAAATTAAAAGATTTAGTATTCAATTTACTGTCCCGAGCTTTGTTACAACTGTATGCATGTAAACGTAAGTATTCTGTAAAACATTTACTTATTATTGAGGATAATGACGCCAAAACTTTGAGAAATTACTTACGATATTTATTTTCTTTCAGATAACTGCAAACTAAAAAGAAATAAACGAAAACCTGTAAACACTAAAACAATGGAAAATAATTTCGATGCTTACCTACAAGCTGCAGCCACTAATGGTTTCAGTTTAATCAAAAATGAACCTTCTGTTGGCGGAGACAAAGTTAAAACTAACGATTATAATTCAGAGGAAATAACGTCAATGTGGAATAACATTTCTCCACTGACGTTTAAAAAGGCGGGAGTCTTTATTCTTCTACAAAATTATTTGCAGCCAGTCATTGAAAATTTTATTCTCTATGATAGAATAATTTACATGAAAGAGAAGGGCGCAACAAATTGTAGATTTAAAAAAATATTAAATGAAAAAACTTCGCCCCGATGTTTAGCTTTATTAGCTAATAAAAATAATTAACATTTTCTCTAATGTTGTTCAACAAATCATTTCAATTCAATTAAACATAAACTTAAACTCAAAGTTTGTTACCTTTCATAATGATTATATATTATAAAATTTTATGTTTATTATTTCATTATCCTAATAAATTAAGTAACTAACAATAATATTAAAATATAATTAGTTATTAACAACATTTAAAGGTAATCTGGCAGTAAAAATAATGTGTGCGGATATTATGTTCTTAAAAATCAATATAAAAATAAAATACATCACTCCTGTATTCCTGGAAAGAGTCAGTAGAGATGCCTACAATGCATCCCCGCAGAATATAGCTGATGATGGTTTCCTATTATATTGATTCCAATGTAATAAGAGGCCAGCCAATCGCCATTACACCCGACAATTACCCCTTCAATTCGACGCCACACTGGCCCAGTGAAGTTAACTGAACTTAACACGTTTTACTAAAGATATGCAGGTTTCCTTACAACATTTTCTTTGACAGTTAGTAAACAAAAGCAAAATATTGACACAGGGTAATCTAATGCTAAGTTTTAGTCTTATTTAAAATACCTATTTCATAGACATCACAGCTCAGTTATAATTAGGTATTTATATTTAGCTAGTTTGTTTTGAAAAGGCAATAAGTACTTTTATTGAATAATTAAATTAAATTATAGATGGCAACACAATAAAATAATCTTGTTGAGTGATAAATACAATAACATTAAAGTTAAATTGAAAATAATCATTTTTACAACTAAATTATTGCTTTAAATTTCGTAAGAATAAAATAAGTAACAAATAAATTTTAAAATAATAATCTTACTAATAATCTTACCCAGGATAATAAAACTTAGGTATTAATAAATCAATATAGTCACATAGGTTCACACCTAAATCTGACTGAACTCAAAACGCCCTTTTACATGGTGGATAGAAAAGGAGTGCAGGCTTCACATCGTCGCGTTAGTCAGTCGCTCTCTCACTCACTCACATTAGAGTTTCTAAAGCAGTTGAATTGTGACTTTTCGGTTCACTCTATAACCTAGTGTTCAATACTGGTGTCAGTTTACAGGCCGCACGAAGGTCTTCGACAAACGACTAACGACGACTGTAATAGCCAGGACTGAAAGATTAACATGCCCTCTAAAGCACAAACCAAAGCCCTCAGTTTGAAGCAGTCACCATCCAAATGCTATCCCAGCCTGTTTTGCTAGCCACTGTGCGCACCCCCATCTCTTGAGTCTCAGAGCGTCATGACGGGCAGCTTGCGTAGTCCACCGACTGCGTTGGCCCAGTCCGGGCTGCGAGACCATGGGAATACATCTTTATATCAACATATTTTGTAGGTACTCACAAAAGCATTTAGTTATTATTTTTCTCTTTTAAATTCTCTAATTGCACACCATTCCCATTTGTTATCCTCTTCCTGCCCAGCCTCTTTGTCTGCATCACCTTCCGTTTCCACTCCTCCATGTCATCCATTGGATAAACAACCTCTCCAGTCTTAGGGTCTACAGGAAACAAACCGTCTGGTGTGTGCTTCTTTTTAGCCATGTTCATGCAGTGTTTGAGTTTCATGTGCTTGTTATAATTTGGCCAGTTGGTGAAGTCTCGTTGGCATATCACACAAGAATATGGTTTGACACCCGTGTGTTGGCGAACGTGTTGGTTTAATATTGATTTAAACCGGAACCCCTTGTTGCAATACGTACACACATGCGGTAATGAGTCAGTGTGGATGATATGGTGAGATATGAGCTGCTTCTGCAACCGAAAACACTTGCCACATTGATCACACGAGAATGGCTTCACACCATCATGGACGCCAACATGATTACGTAAACCTTGAACTGTTTTGAAGGAATACTTGCAGATCTCGCATTTATGCGGTCTCACGTTGCTGTGCTGCCTGCTGATGTGGTCTGCTAAAATATATTTATTAAAGAATCCTTTTCCACAAATTTCGCAAACAAAGTCCCGCGAACGATTTGTGTGTGTCAACATGTGTGATTTTAAAATACCAGATTTTGTGAATTCCTTCTTACATATTGGGCATGTTAAACTGTTATTATCTACCTGCACACCACCCCCTTTATTCGTCTGATAGAACAATTCTGTATGTTCTCTCAATTGGTCAAGTGTCATAAAGTTTGTGTTACAACCGGGACACACAAATTCAGTTTTGTTGTACTTTTTTATATGAATGTTTGTTTTGTGCGGCGTCGAAAATGTTCTGAAGCATTTGTAACATGAGAATTTCAGGTGTTTTCTGTGCCTTCTGACATGAATAAGGAATTTATCGAAGCAAAACTTTCTAATGTTACATTCTGTGCAGCGATATGCATTACAATGTCTATGATACTTCATAGAATGTTCTCTTAACTCGTCCACAGTAGGGAACTGTACGCCGCAGAACGAACAGAGCCAATTGTAGTCAATCCACGTTTGTTTCAATTGAGAGAGAGGGATGGAATCTAAGCTAAACGAGAGACTTCGCTTTTTCTTAACTTTAATAGTTTTTGACTCACCACACGACGGCGCAAGCTTGTTAGTGGATTCTTCAACCTCAACTTTGATTTTAGCCTCGATATCATCTTCATATTTCACTTCAGATACTTCATACTCAAAATCATCAGAGTCTGATGCAAGGCATTCCTTTTTAACAGTTTGTGATAAAATGATATCATTCAGAGTCAGTTGAGCTCGTTCGATACCTGTAACGAAGACGTACGCGCGTTCTAAAGAGTCAATACACACAAAACACACGGTTTTAGGCAATATATTTTCATTGAAATCCGTCTTGGCGTTCACGCGATCTAGTTTGTTGATGATTTCTCGGCCCTTTTCCTCATCTGTATCCAGCCTTAATAGTTTATTATGGGGTTTAGGTTCAGCGCAGAGACGGCAGTAAACTGTTTGTGGAATATTCATAATGGAATTGTTCTGAAAAATAGATTTATCTTTTTGTTATAAAATGTATGCTTGTGGTGTAAAACTCTGTTTTTTTTCCGAACAAATTGACAACCACTAATGACATACTTGAAATAATACTGTCATATAAATTTCTGTAATGTCATCCACATAGTACCTTGTATATACTAGAAAATGTCATCCTACCTACCGGTTCTTTGTGGTCCGATAAATTATGAACCGTAAAATTATAAATCTCGTACGTTTATATTGTTAAATTGTGGACTATTGTTTATTTCGTAATATTGAATATTAGTGAATTATATGTAACTACTTATAGTTAATATCCTAATAAAGACTAGATAAAAAGTACATGGACGTATTATATTATAAACTTCTATGGCGCCTTACTTAGGTTTGCCGGTAATTTAAATTATTGGTTGGAGTGTAGCCTTAGGGGCGCTATGACTTAGGTTTAGGTTAGGTCAGGTTAGAACAGTGACCAAAACGCGCGAGCCGAGCGAGCGAAGCGAGCGCGCCGCGGTAGCGGCCGGTGAAGCGCCAGAATCTGAATGTGTCATTAGGTTATGTTAGTTCCCAGTTAGGGGGGCTATGGAGCCAGGACTTAGACGAATTTTCGAGAAAAAAATCTTTTTCGTTTCGATTACTGTTCTAACCTAACCTAACCTAAACCTAAACCTAACCTAACCTAAGTCATAGCGCCCCTAAGGCTACACAATGACCAAATTATTTAATCGAATTCAAGATCTTTGATTGATCTAGGATCATGCGACCTTTCAGGAAAACTAAGGTCCGTATTTAATAGATTGATGTCAAGTCTGAGACCAATCTTGGAAATAGTTCAGATTGCTGGATAGGTAGTGAGGCGCCTGTCTAGCCCGCGAAGTTCAAATTTTTTGAGTTCTTTTAGAAATTTTCGCAAAATCTGACAATAATAAAAGACAAATTGTATAATTCGCGAAAAAGACCGTGTGCAAATTTTAACTTTAACATATTACATACACTACTAACACATGATATGACAGTTTTCTTGCTTTACTCTCCGTCCGCATACGGCAAGGGCAAGGATTCTTCTTTCTTTCTTTACAAAATATGGCCTACCCAGTTTTCATAGGTATTTCGCCAGTGTCGAGTAATAAGCAGCAATCTGCAGCTGACAAAAACTATAAGTATGATTAATATTCCGGTTTGTATCTTTCGGAGGCAGGCAGAGGCTTTCTTTATAAAAGTGCAGATTTCTTCAGGGCAGAAGACACTGTTTGTTATAATTAGTTAAAAAAAAAACAATACAGAAATAAATACACTTTTATAAATTATTTTTATTACATGTGCTGTAATGTGTATACATTTTACTAAAAATATTATTATTTTCGTAACCATTTTATTGCCGTGTCACAAATACGCAATTGTCAGTGATATTTTAAAAATTAACTCACAACTGAATAATACTATCAACAATTTGTGAACTAAAATAGTAAATTCATATTCGTAAAATAATACTTTAAAACAATAACTTATAGATGGCGCAGTTTTAAATCACCATATTTGAAGTTTGCCTCAAACTATAGAAATATTCATAGCATTATGCTTTTATTCCCTTACAGTGATTTCCGCGCCGAATTTAAATTAAATATGATGTAACATCGTGTGCATAGTTACGGACTATGTTATTATAAATAAAAATACTCCTCCACTGAGAAATAATCTTCTAATCTGTTAAGCGCCAAATTCGTCGTTGACCAAAATACATAGGTAGATTAGACCGACAAGATGGTGACTGATTGGACAATATTGGTATGAGGTTTGTTCGACAAGTCAGTAGGCGACTATTGACAGACAAGTAGCCGTCTTTTATAGTACATAGACGGTACTCGACTTGTCCGACAAAGTTGATAAACAACTATTATCAGACAAATCAGTAGTCCATATCTATCAGAGAGTCGGTAGTCAATTTGTCTGACAAAGTCGGTCACCAACTTGTCGGACAATCATTGGCAAACTTATCGAACATTCAGTGGCCAACTTTCAACACCTAATAGGCTACGATACAACCAGTCTTGACTATACATTCTCTTGTTTAATCACTTTCTTCTTCCCTCTTTTGGCTGGCACCATGATCCTCGTCTTCCACTCCTCAGTGCCCACCGGATCCTCCACCTGGATAATCTGTCCCGTCTCCGGATTAACTGGAAACACACCGTCCGGTGTGATTTTCTTCTTCGACGTGTCCGTGCCGTGCCGCCTCTTCATGTGCTTATTGTAATTTGACCAGTTCGTGAACTCCATGCCGCAGTTCTGACACGAGTACGGTTTGGCGCCGGTGTGCTGTCGTTCATGGTTCTTCAGAATCTGTTTGAATCGAAACGCTTTATTGCAATACGAACACACGTAAGGCATAGAGTCTGTATGTACAATTTTATGGGCATTCAGCTGGTATTGCAGTCTGAAACACCTGCCGCACTGCTCGCAGGAGAACGGTTTGACTCCAGAATGCATTTCCACATGTCTCCTCAACATGTTGGGGTATAGAAACGACTTGTTGCATATCCTGCATACGTGCGGCCGTATCTTGTCGTGTGACAGTATGTGGGAGGTCAGTGTGCCTTTATTGTAGAACATTTTGCCGCATCTGTCGCACGTGTAGTTGCGTTTCCGGTCGATTGTGTGAAGTTTCATGTGGTCTCGCAGGCTGTTGGGATTTTTGTAGACTTTCTTGCAAAGCAGGCATGTTAGGTCTTCTATTGTGATTGGGGTGCCTGGAACAGGAAAATATTTTTATTATAAGACCTGATTACTACATCTTGAATTTAGGTTTTCACTGGATGCTTCAGCTGGTCTCAGTTACCATGTCAGAGGAGCAGTCCACCCCATACATGTTTTAGCTCATGCTCGCCATTTAAGAACCTTTTTGCCATAGGCTATTTATTTAAGCCTAATCTTTTTTTTTTTTCTCTCATTCATTTATATTTCATCCCACTGCTGGGCAAAGGCTCCCCTTTCTTCTTCCACTCTTTTTTGAAGTTTGTGGAGCATGTCCACAGTTTCCCTTGGAATGTTTCTAATTCATCCCTCCATCTAGTCAACGGCTATTACTAGCCATAGGCTATTACTTGAGTTGTATTAGTTTCTTTCATTTGGAGTTATTGGCACTATCCTTACACTATGTTAAGACTACTTGATTGCCACCTCCCCTGCTTATTTGAATTGGCACCAACTCCAAATGGAAGATCCCTAGTTATTAATTTTTGTTTTTTTAAGTCAGTTTAAATGTTTAATTCAATTATTGTTTTATATTATTAACTTCAATATAGTCAATCAACCAATTGAACCTAGTAGTAATCAATCGACATTTGATGAGGTGAAAATGTTTTCGCGCTCATTTGAGCTTCAGGCAATTTTCATATAACTGATTTAAATACCGGGTTTCCTCCTAGGTTTCCTCTTCTGCTTGGCAGAGTTATAGTTGTGCAAATGTATTTTCAATGCATCCTCATTCTTCAGGATCTCCCCGCACAGCGGGCACGCGAGCTGCGCCCTCGGGAAGTGTTCCTTGACATGTTCGCTCAGACTCTCCGACCTGGGTACCGCCATGTCACAATAGTAACAGTGGTGCCTGAAGACAATATTATATTTAATTATGTGACCCACATTTAGCCGATCATAGTATTTTGGGTCCACTATTAATAGGGGGTGAATTTGTTGCCATTTTACAGGACACATTTCCCCCTCAATGTGAGGGGGAGGCACATAAATAAAACAAATACACTGTAGGAATTATTGGTCAGATAAATTGCAAAAAGCTTGATCCATTAGTTATTATTTATCACACTGGTATGATGGTGTATTAACATAGAGGTGTGGCAGATGTCTCACGTAAGATCAAGAGACATAAATGGCACTGGAATGTGCATGTTGCCAGGTCTACTAAAGGCACAGGGATTAAAGCAATCATATCTTAGTACCCCATAGATAGAAAGACGGCAAAAGGATGGCCACAGAGAAGGTGGGAGCATGATCTGCAGAGTGTAGAGAGGATGGCACAGGAAAGCCAGAAATAGAGAAGATTGGCGATTCCTAGACGAAGCATATGTCCAGGGAAGACAACCTGATCTAATAAATGGTGCTAATGTTATGGACAGTAATATAGAAAATTTGGATATAGTATAAGTAAGTTCAGAAAATCAAAACCTATTTTTATGGGATTTTTAACATAGTGTATTATTATTATTATTTGGATCTAGACCACTTGCATCCCATTCGCTATGCTTATTATCGTTAGACATATCAGGATAGACTAAAAGCAAACCACAAATAAATAAAGTGTAATGATTTATACAATATTCACTACTCACCGCAAACATTTCCTATGCTTCCTAACATGTTTAATAAATGAATGAAAGTTCTCCTTCCTCTGCGCCCTGCAGTCGATGCAAGTGAACGCCGCGCACTTCCCGTGCACCACCTTACAATGAGATCTTAGTGTATCCATGTTCAAAAACTCAATATTACAATATGCACACACCCACGGATAATCCTTCCATGTTTTTATATCTTTTTTACCTAGATCCGAGAGTTCTTTAGCGTATATAGTGACGTTAGAAGTGAATGGCACGCTGCACATCGCAGCATTTATAATATCTTGGACGTTTAATGTCTCATCATAGTTTGATTGGTCATCTGGCTCTTCCTTCAATTCCCGCTTCACCTCTATACTTATATCCATGTTTTCCCGGTACTTATCGCGCGGTTTGTGTTCTACCTTCATATCAGGGTCTTCGGGACAGAGGAAATCATCAAAACCATCAACTCGATCGTCGTCCGATAGATCACACTTGCTATCGTCATTTGTTGAAAATATGCTGGTCAACACGTCCTGTGCGCGCTTCACGTTATCCAAGAACTCGTATGCTTTATTCAGGTTCTCGTAGCACACCAAACAAATAGTTTTCGGCAAGATATCGCCAGTAGAAACATTGATGTAAACAGCATTGAGGAATGCGAGTTTGAGTATAATTTCTTCGTGTTTTTTATCGTCATTCTGGAGGTTCAGCAGTTTTTCGGAACTCTTGGGCTCCGCACAGAAACGGCAGTATAAGTTTTCCATATTTTTGAAGTAGTTATCTTTTAATTATTAAAGGTTTTTTTGTGAAATAAATACATCTTACACGATAAAGCAGCTGTCAAAGCTTTTTTTTTCAAACAGGAAAACAATAGACAAATTTGACTTCACTAGAGGTGCGTATCTAAATAGCAGGTAGTCGATTGATTACGGTAAATGCCGGTTTATTATTAATTGGTTACATTTGATTCCTTATCGATTATAATCAATAACATCAACAAAGCGTTAATTACATTTTTAAATGTTTATAAGATAGTTTTGAAAATCACTAGGTCTAAAATAGTGGCTCAAGCGTAGGTAGGTAGGCTGTTCGGCTCAGTGTATCCGGCCGGGTGATCGCGTATTCGATTCCCTTCAAGGTTCATTTCAGAATTGGTACCCATGGTATTACCGTCTGGGTGTCTTGGGTCACTGGGGGTGGTCGCCCCCAGTCCATTGTAATTGTATCGTACCTGTAAACGATAAATACCTTCAACCTACAAGCGTTGGGTACTAGTTTGGGACCAGATATTTTGATGTGTTGGTGATAATAAATTATTTATCATTAGTTGTGGAAAAAAAACACAAATCTAACAGTATGAAGATACATTTATTACTTTCAGCATTACATAATATGACACGTTCGCATACAAAAAATCTGAAAACTCATAACAAACAACATTTTTATGCAATATAAGATAACAATAATTTGCGAATTTGCATTGGTTTATGGAATAAAAATAACAAAAATTCAAATTATGACCGTGTTAGGTCACCACACCGAACGATGGATCGATTGACTGTCCACTGGTGTGGAAACACACCGATTAAGGAATTTAAGTGGGGGGTGTCCGAACTTAGAAATTAATATCCGGGTAGGAACCTTAACCTACGCAAGAATGCTAATAATTCATCAAATATCAACCTTTTGCAAATGTAGCACAAAACAGTAGGCAGGCACACGCCACGCGCGCCGTTTGGTTTACAAAGCAACTTGCTAACTAATGTGCCTTTTACTTATACGGAGCGATACGTCGTTTCAAACTTATTGATCTATCGAAACGACGAATCGATATTGTGAGTTAATATCGGAGGTCGCAACAAACCCATGCAATCTTGAACATCCTAAACGATAAATCATCATTGTAGGTATGGCTCATTGCGATCGACGATTAGATTTTTATCTCAATCTGACTACGAGGGTAAGCAATTATTTGGGTTCTATGATGTCACATCTTATTATTGTTCCGTCTTTATGGCTCAATCGCATCAATCGATCGTAACGATTAGTCGCTTCGTTCTCCGCTCACACAGCGAGAAAATTGAAGCGGTTTATTTTCTTCAGATCGATCGAAGGGTCGGATCGCTCCGCATATGAGGCCCTTAATTAATAGTAGCTTATCTGTGATAGCAACGAATGACTCCTGTGAGGCGCAGCGGAGTGTGCCGTCCGACGCATGCCACACGCGCGGCGGAGCCGAGCGGCACGCTCCGAGGTTTGTAGCAAAACGTCGTATTCGTTTTGTAGTAACTCGGACTAGCTTGGCCCAAGCCAGTCTGATTTGTCGCTTTGATTGGAGCGGTCAAACAGAAAAGTGTCGTTCTTGAAATAACGTATGTAACAGACGAATCAGGGTACCCCCCTATCTCTTCCCGCCCGATTACTAAAAAGCCGTTAGGTAAGTGAGTAGACGCAGTGTTGAGCTATAAACAAAAACACGAAACGATATCTACCTATGTCCCTAGAAATTGTGAAGACATACAGATTTTTTTGTTAGACCAATTTATAAAGAATATACCTAACAACCCCTATATGTATAATAGGTAAGTACCTATACATATATTATTATAATTATCTACATAATATCGTGTGTATGCCTCCTTCCATGCCCATTAGTTAAATGTGCAAATAAAAAAAATATAAAATTTCAAACAGCTAGCTGGAACCAAATTGCTACCTATATTAGATAAACTAGTACAAGACATTGCTAAAACACGTAGTTTAATAGATGTACAATTCTACATAGTTATTATAATGAGATCGATTAAAAATATTCGTTTATATAGATTTCTGATAGCATTATTATTACGACAAGTTATACAGCGCCCCTAGTGGTCGGTAGTTAATACTACTAAAAGTTTCAGCTACTGTCCGCTAGGAGCGATGTGCGAATCCCCGTACATAAATGGATCTATTATAATAGTAATTATCTATTCTCTATTATAATATATATTCTAGGTTCTCTACAGTTTTCAGATATAGTAGCTTTTATTGTCTCCACAACAGATTTATAATGTAACATTTATTTTATTGAACTTAACATTAAAATTACTTAGCTACTAAAGTATTATTATTTTCACATTTTGACAAACATCAATGTATAGGTACTTGGAGATTTTCCAACTCTTGAGTGTAGGTTACAGCGGGCCCTTTCGAAATGTCCGTTGCGTATTTAGCTTCTGGGTGCAACTGGGATTGACCCAAGTTCACTGTACGGAAGGTACCTACCAAGCGAAAGCGTTGCTTAGTTTGCGCGATATGAAAATAAGATGATAATACTCCACTATCTCCCTCGAACCATTATGGCGCGATATTTTGACGGCTTTTTCACTAATCGTGGGTCAATAGGTTAAAATACATAATTGCCATTTTAATTAGAATATATAAAAATAATGTTCATTAAATAATGGTTCCGTAGATTCCGATAATGTGACAAAATGGATACCTATCCGTACACCGTCAGTAATAATATCACAGGTTCCTACTAATACCTAGTATGTAATATAGATCAAAGTTCCCTTGCGAACCTTTTTAAAACAGCTTTTTTTAAGAAGAAAAGTATAGAATGTCATTAGAATAAAAAAAAATATTGTTCAACAATCCATAAAGAACTACATATGTATAGACGTCTGTGGCATAGACTTATAATAATAGGTCTTAAGTAAACGATTAAATTGAAACAAAATGCTTGTAGTTCGCTCGCGGGTATTGTATTTTAAGACAGGAGGACGTAAGTAGGTATCTACATTTGGTACCTATTTTCCACAAATATTTTTTTTTCCGCGGTACCATCAATATTACTGTGTATTATCTAGGCATAGATTCTAGAGGTTAGGTACTTGTGATATTATGGACGGTGACACCTCCAAATCCTATTGAAATATAAATATATCAATAGCGCCCAGAGAGGTGTTAACTAATAAATGGTCTAAGATAGCGCCGGACCTTTTAATTATTATCTACGGAACCCTAACTAACTATTATTATTTTTACACATTGAATTTATATATTTTGTTGTTGTTTGTGGAGTGTATTATTTGACTGAGTAACAATATTAGTAGGTGCATACCGTGCCTAGCTGTATATTGAACAGTAAGTACATTTTATAATATCAACAGTATTCAGACGTATTTTTTCAGGTAGTTACAGATATTGCAAGCGACAATTTGTGGATTTTATTTAGTGGTATATGGAATACATTTTGATTATACCTAAGTAACTATAATAATGCTCAAGCGGTGCAAAGTTATCTGAGGGCGCATTTACACGGCGTTTTTTCGACCCTGGCGATGGCGCGTTTACGGTGCCCATAAACGATCGATGCCCATTAACATGCCCTGTGGCTGCGATTGAATCTCGTTTAAAATGCGTCAAACGCAGGTCATTTGCACCGAAAAAAAAACCATGTGAATGCGCCCTAATAGGTATACTCCGTCATACGCTGGAAAACTTTGATAACAAAAGTACCTATATATTATAATGTCTTTGTAAAGTTATAATGGTGATGAGCCCAAGCTGTGGCCCTCCACCGGGGTAGTACCACCCCTTCACAGAAGATCGGCGTAAAGTAGCTTTAATAATATGTGCCTATAATTATTACAATAAAAGATACAACATATAACTATATTAGAACTGGTAGGTAGCTATTTGATTTGATATACTAGATTAGATGCCTTAGATATATAAACTTATGTGCGTAACTCTTACATTATAACTTTAAATCTAAAGATATGGAGGTGATAATAATTAATTGTTTTAATCAACTATTTAAAGATATTAACCGAACTTATATCTATTTTCCTACAATACATTGTGAATTTTTATCGATTTCATGAAAATAATTTGCTGATCCCTTGTAATATTTCTCTAGGTATGGGACCTATGACTTGTTATCAAACCCCAATTTGGTCGTTAAAACTCAAAACAACGTCCTCAGGTAGGTACATAGTTAGATACCAGTTCCTACCAATGATCGACAACTTCCTGAGGTCTATATTGTTAAATCTTTTCATGTAATTATACTTAGACCAGTATAAGAAGACAATGTCTTTATAATAATAAATCATTAGTACATTTCAATAAAACAGCATCTATTCCGATATCCATGATCGATAAGTTAATAAAAAACACACAAAACCAGTAAAATATAATAATAAGTTATAACATAGCCGAAAACAAACATAGGCTGTGTCACAGGAACTGTGACTAATTACTTACTAATGAATGTCCCACTCCTGGACACGGGCCTCCCCTGAATACGAGGGGGATTCAGGCCGTAATCCACCACGCTGGCCCAGTGCGGGTTGGTAGATTCCACATGTCTTTCGAAAATTGGTTAGATTTTCTAATGCAGGTTTCTTCACGATGTTTACCTTTACCGTAAGTAAGTGAAGTCTTTAAATTAGGATATAAAATAGCTAGAATACTCTTTACAAGATACAACCACGACAGTGATTTGAAATTCATATTTTATAAACAAAAGAAAGAACATGCGTTAACGCACCAACACACGCTTGAATATGCGCATTTTCGCGCGCATGTAACAAATAATCCTAAGATGTTATTGTGCGTTATATTCCAAATTCTTACGTACATAAAGCGCGCATATATTCTAAAGTTTTACACAACAATATAATGTTATAAACATTTTAGTGTGTGTGGGCACACACACAAGGATTGCTTAATTAACTTAATTTAATTATAAATTAAACGACCTTACACCTGTATTTAAGAATAATATTTTAATAACTAATAAATTTATAAACTATTTACATCTAACACTTAACTAATGGAAGACCTTCGTGATATTGTTGTAAGTGATATTTCTTGGTTGTTTATTACTAAATACACTCATATTCGGAAGCACGCGTCTCACATGAACTCGCACCCACTTGCACGCATGTCTAACACTCTCGCACGCATTTACACATATACTCACAATCACACTTACACATACACATACTATACTTACCTATTGTATATACCTACCGAGTCCATTCACGATTATAATTATCATATTAAACATACAACACACTTATACTTATAAATAAATATAATATTTTATTTATTTTTGGGAGCATGCCAACTCGCATACCACATTCATAGATTTCATACAAATATGTTAGACATTCTTAAAATCCAACAAACAACCGGAACCTTTTTCAGGAAATTTTATTTCACAGAAATCCGTTGAAATAAAGACATTTAATGATTTTTGATATTAGTGAGTACCTAGGTAGGTAAATTATCAATTTTTCGTGAGTATTATATTACGACGGTCACAAATAGTATTGCCGTGAAGACAATAGGGTTCGGTAAGTGCGCACTGTGAACAAATTTGGTCTGTTACTAGCAAAACTGATGATTTTATGTAGACTCCTCGTGCTCTCAGACGCATATAATAACGACGACGGAGCGCGTACAACTAGTTAGTCCAGATTATTTTTAAAGTTTTGCTGATTGCTGTACACATGTATAATCCTATAAGATAATAATTATTATTGTATTTATTCCGTGTTGCGTCGTAAAAACACATTGAGCCGATCGGAAAAAATCATCTGCATTTATGTTATTTGGTATTACTTTTGTCGGTTTCATTGACTTGGTAGTTCTACGCGCTCTACGCTATACTATTCGTCTGAGGTAGTAATCTATAAATAACATTGTGTTATAAGTCAATTTTGCTTGAACAATTAATTCGTAGCGTCGGCACATCGCTTTTATTAATCTAATTGGCGAATGTTGTACAGTTAGGACACTGAATCATCGTCTGTAGTAGATGACGTGACTGTGTTTAGAACATGTTGTGTTTTGTGTGCCGAACAAAACAAATGCTTTGCAACTCTCGTGTGATACTGATAGGTAGTGTCTCATTAACTAATGATTAACTTTTATTAAAGGTAACACGTTTTTATATAATTTTAACTTATTTAAATGACTTGTGGTAAGATTTTCTTATAAATATAATATCTGAATAGGTTAAGCCTCGTAACCTATCTCTAATTTCTAAACCTATTTCTAATCTAAATAAGAAAATAAGATAAAAGGAATCACATACAAGTAAGTTTCAATCATTTGCGACAACTGTTGTTCGGTTTGAGATTTGTGTGGTCATCTATCTGTAGATACCTATTTTATATTTATTATAGTCGTTTTCGTAACGCTTGTTATATTGTGCCTTCAACTTGGCCGTCTTCCAGCCACAGGCCAAAAGATTTAATGTAAGACCTCCCCCCTAATAGGGGGGCAACAATCATTGCGGTCATTGGGAGTTTGCTTCCTAGGTATGTCCAGCAGTGGACGTCTTCCGACGACATGAATTTGTTTCATATATTTTACGTAAGCTTGTCAAATCATCAATTAATTGAAACAACGCCCTGTATAAAACTACACACACACACTACACAAGATCACTACATTTTCTATTCAATAATTCGAATCATTTAAAATTGAAAAATTTAGGGAGTCGAAATTAATAATTGACTGGTAGGTGCAATGTAAAGGTGTAAAATAAAAAAAAAACAAAACAAAAAACAAAAATATTAAATGAAAACATAATTTTAATAAATGAAAATTAATCGTAATAAATGAAACTTTACAATTACAATGTTTGCAGTAATTAATATTGTCTTACGCACAGTTGTTCTTCTTACTCATTAAGGATTAAATATTTTCGTTAAATATGTTAGTACTCTTATATTTAAATTAATGTATATAAATGAATTTCCTTACAACCTACAGGTATATACTTAATTGTTAGCCATGTATCTTAATTTACAATAATTACTTACCTTACTTCAATTAATCATTTTAAATGAATCTGTTCATAGGCGGTATATTTATATAAATTACTTCTAATTTTAAATATACATGCATTTTCCATTATTATAGCCTCTTTTTTAGAATGATAGAAAGTAGGTTTAAACTAAAAACAAAAATATTTTTAGGAAAAAAATCGTAATAGTTTTTAAGTCATCCATTCTTCAATCAACTGCGATAGCGAGTTTGAAATAATAATATGTTTTCAGTCAAATTATTTGCGTAAGTAAACTCGGTTAACATTTGGGTAAATTAAATTAACAGATTGGGTAAAATGAATTAACAGTTTTACTGGAACGGCGTCCTGTCGCAGTTGCAGGCGGCGCCGCCCTGGCCCTGCCTGCACTGCACGTTGCACCACGCCGCCCAGCCTTCATATGTCGAGAGGATACGAGTCATGTGAGCGGAGGGCGGGTCTGTGGTTGTAGAGTCGCAAGCTGGACAACCTGTTAGCGCGCGGGTAAAATCGATTAACTTGGGTCAATAGGATTAAGTCTTCATTTTGATAGCGAAAATTAGAATCAATGGGACGCGTATATTGAAATATTTGTCCTAAACATCGCCTCCAGCTAAGACGAACTGCGTTAGCGTTTTTAGAGTATAATATCCCAAAAAATACTGGTTCCTTATGTCGCAAGCGGTGACGTAAAATGTGTAAGTAACACTTTTTATTTTCGTAACGCTCATGGTAGAGACCCTTCGACGCTTAAGCGATTTAAAGCGCTACTCCTAGAGGAATAATTTATTTTTTGGATTCGTTTCGTGTGAGTGCGTGACTATTGTAGGTAAGCAGACAGGCTAGGCGTAGAAAAGTTTGGGGCGACGGTGAATTGTCAGGAGGTGGGTGTCGCTTTTCTCATTGTAATAACTACCTATTCATTGGTAGAGGTACTGAGGAGGTCTCACCGCTGGGCACATATCCGTCGTGGCAGAAGGCGGCGCAGACGGCGCCCCAGTCCACGGGATGTCCAGTGCCGTTGGTCGCCTGGCTGACCGCGCAGTTGCACAGCGGCTCGCCTGTTCGTACCGACTTCATCATTATTATTGTGCTAGCATCGACATGTTACGTAGCCTACGATTTGAGCGATGTTTTAGGCAAATACTAGCTTCTGTTAGCTAACATTTAGTCTGATTCTCAGCGATTAATGTTGTGGTATCTATTTCAAAGAATAGAGTCAACGATTTATATCGCTGTGAATGTTTTTTAGTGCAAATTGCATGTCAGTCTACCTCAGAATTATCAGAAAAACGCCGAAGATACTCCACGTACATACATTTGAACTCAGTGCCCCAAAGGCATGGAATCGGTTGCTACTTTAAATTCATTTTCATTACGTGAAATTATATTTTTCTTTCACTGTTATTTCAGCTGCGATTTTTCACAGAGAATGATTTTATTCATAGTGAATTTTCACTATGATACGTAATCCTATGAAGTCACCGGTCGATGATTTATCATAAATACCGTGACAGTTCTGAATGCTTTGCGATTTAATTGCAATATTTTTAACAGTTTTTTACCGATGTCGGTAGCAGGTCTGTGCCAATTATGAAAACCTATATACTATGATTTTTCACACATTACCTGTGAAATGTTCCATACTACTGTCCCGGGATACTTGCGGGCTCGATTCCCGTCGGGTCAAACTTTTCAAAATTGGAATTTTCCCTTTGTGTAATATATCCTGGTCTGTGTGTTACAAGGAAGGTCCGCGTCCCCTATTTTGAGAAATCTTAGTATACGTGTTGGTTAGTTTGGGGCCGCACAGTTGGTGTCAGTCTGGCGATATGTTAGTTACCCAAATGGTTCTCGCATAGTGCCGGGCACACGTTGTATCTGGGTTGTCCGTAGACGGGGTCGGTCTGGTTGCCGCCCTGCAGTGCGGTCTGCAGACCCACCGGTATCATGCCGGGGCAGGCCGCGCCGCATGCGTTGCCGCCCAGACCTACAGGAGAAACATTAAAATTAACAGAATATAATATCCGTAGTAATATTTTTTTTGTATTGTGTAGGTATAAGGAGTAAGTAGGTAATAGTAGTGTAACGCGGGAGATCAGGGTAGCATTGTTTATATCATAGCTGATAATATGTCGAAAAAAAAGCTACATATAGTATAAACATAATTATTATAAATTGCAACCCCGGCAATTTCCTTTTTTCACAGTAGAGGAGGTTTTTTTTTTGTCAGAGGATTTGTGGGTTCAGCAGGCGATGAGATGTCAAATTCTGTATTGTTATTTATGATTTAATTTAATTTATTTTCTTGGATTCACGCGTGCGATATGTGTTTGCCGTTACAGAATAACATTGCAGTTGTAGAATTAAGAAAATAATGTGGATATAATAATTTCTGAATGGGAAACTATAACAAAAACAAAAAATTCATTATGTACTTTAATCTTAATTTAATGTCTACATAATGTCATATTGTTATTTACGTAATACGTAATTTCATCAGATAAACTATCTAATATGGGCATGTAATTTTTTTTAAAAAAATATTCAAACAATATTGTCAATGGCTATGCGTTAAAAACGTGGAATATGCACTTGATTCAACATGAATATGATATTTTGTCAATGATATTTTTTCATACTTAGGTACCTATGTGCGCGAACGTATTGCACCATCCGTTATTATAATTTCATCGAGCCCATCACATAAAAATATTTTTTAGAAATATTACTTGAATGATAATGCCATTATTTAAAGAAAAGACAGCACAACTCAAAATAATCCTCAGCATTACAAAAAAGATTTTATGTTAAGTAATTAATTTATTTTAATCGTAGATTATAAGCATTACCTATTTCATAAATATGCTAGCAACTTGCTGCACAGTTTCTTAAATTATTTTTTAATTGCCAACATTTAAAAATACAAAACATCCACACTCACCTTCTTAACATCTCGGCACCAACAAACGAAAAACACACAACTCAACAAACAAATTAACAAACCACAACACACTTAACCACCACGAATATAATTAAAAATATATAATATCTGACGTAAAATACAAAATGGCGGCGCGCGGGTAAACATTTTAACTTTTTTTGTAACACACAGCCTAACCTGCGTGGCAGAGGTCCGAACACAGGTTGCTCCGAGACGCCACTGAAGGCCTCCAAACCTTTGTGTCCTTCCGAAACTGCGTCAAATATATCCTATTCAGTTCCCCTCCATCGTATTTCAACTGTAAAACGACCTCGGGGACCTCTAGCTGTCTCCCTCCGTCGTTTTCCTGGTCCCCGATTGGTGGGTTTTGAGGGTCGGTGGGCTCTGAGTGGTCGGTTCGCGCAACCCCTATGAGGGCGACGCCCACGAGGAGGGTAAATTTCAGCATCTGTAATAAGGCTTTTATATTAAAAGTTATGGTTCGGTGGAGAGATTAATCGATGAAGAACAGCTTCTTCAGTTTAGCACAATATTTCAAACAGAAATGCTATTTCTGATTGAAATATTGTGCTAAATTGCAGGTAGTATTAGCTTAATTTTATAAAAATATCCTCAATAATGGAGAAACTGTTCTGACTCAATATTAGAAACTGATTCTTATTTATCATTTTCTAAATATTCATTATTGTATTATTGTAAGAATCAGTTTCATTCATTCATACAAAGTTAAGTTATAAATAATGAAATAAATTATAAATTTTTTATGAGGGTAGTCAAGATACTGTTTTTATAATAATACATAATAGGTAAGTATGTTGTTACCACTTTGTTAAAAACCTACAATAGAATATTTAATGTGAAATTTTGAATAGCGATTTCTTTGTCCGCTTGTTATATATACATTTTACCGTAATTATATCGCATTTTTGAAACAGTCCTCCTCCTAGGGGGTAGGCACCCCCTCTAAGGCTGTATTAGACAGAGACAGTACGCTAGAATGCGACAAAACATCCGGTATTGATCCGCGGCAACATGTAGGTACTTACGCGAGGTTGTGTTACATAACCGTTATGTACTGAGGTTGGGTCTGTTCCGTTGGTTTGGTATGTAGTATGAAGGTATTTCATAGTATAGTTTATAGGTTTCTATGTAAACCTCTAAACCTATACAAATAGATTATGATAAGTAGTTAATTGGGTACATTGAGCAATTGTATAGTATCCATGTCATGGGCAACGAGAAGCGAAATAAAATTGGGCTCGCCAGCATTTGGGCGACCATTTTATAAATTCGTGCGGTTCATTCTATGCAAAATATCAATACAAACTGTTTACCCTTATTTCACACACTTGGGGATGGAGTTTTATTAGTTGATATTTACGATATGAAAGGTACATACTGTCCAAATTTCATGACTCTAACACCAGCGGTTTGGGCTGTGCGTTGATTCCTTTGTTTTGATAAGTGAATTTGCAAATAGTACCAAAATATACGACATAAATGGCCGTATCTTTTGATTGCGTTGTCTTAGAAGCCTATTTTTTTTAAACCTATAAGGGACCATAGCGTCTGATATTTGATTTTAATTTCAACTTGATATCTCTATCCGTTTCTGAGAAAAAGGGTCTTGACAGATAGGCAGACAGACAGACGGACATTAAAATGATCTTATAAGGGTTCCGTTTTTTCATTTTAAGGTCCGGAACCCTAATAAATGAAGTAAAATCGTTAAAAACCTAGTTAGCTAGTTAAGAATTAAAAGCTCACCTCGGCTGGCCGGTCCGGCTGGTCCTTCGATAGTCAATAAAATATTAGCTACTGTAGGAATCCAATACCAGCCACAGAGTAGCTGTGTAAAGTATATCAGAGACTATCACGCCTCTGGAATTCTCGGATGTCATATGCGAATCCAAACTCAAATGGTTTATATTGTTTAGACCTACGAAGGCACTTGCAAATTGACATTTTTATTATTTTTGCTTTAAGTCTTCAACCGGATCAGAACGTGACCTTGACTGAGATGATCTGGCAAGATACTCAGTTAGCTTGCTTTTGTTTACTCAATGAGAAATAAAATAACGACAAATTTTGTAATGGTTTTTGTTGTTTTTAATAAGTATTCCTTTATGTATTTTTACTAGAGGTTTTGTAATTACAGCAAATAATTTATGAGTCCGAGACTCATTTTGCCGTCGTTATTTATCTCTTACGAAAAAACCTAGCGGTACCTAATAACTCGATTTCTACCCACCTAGTCGTTGTATTTTTGTTTCGATATAGGTACACATATAATATGGAGGTTGCTGCCTCTGCATCTGTCTCTACTCTACTGCACTTAAATAAATTTACGATAAGAGCTATCTATAGAGCTTTTCGCTGAAATCAAGGTTTTACTGATAAAAAGTTAGGTACACGTACCTAATAAATGTTATACCGTAGCCTCACAATCATATTTTAATTGATCCACCCCGCTCAGTGTGACTAGGACCTGCTGGGTGTTTTAGGGTAGTCAACGCGTGAACCAAAACTCTAAATTGAAAACTTAAAAAATCAACGATGCTACAATTTTTAAGCTACAAAAGTGCTGATAATTTTCAAACGGCTGAACCGATTTTCTTGAATCATAGCTAAGAACACTATCAGAATACCTTTCTAACAAAAAAACAAAATTAAAATCGGATCATCCGCTTGGGCGCTTGGATGCCACAGACAGACACACAGATACGCAAGTTAAACTTATAACAACCCTCTTTTTTCGACGATGGTTAAAAATAGATCAAACCTTAGTTTTTAAATGGGAATCCAGCCGTACCCTTCCTTGATTTAATTAATATTATTTTAGGATGATTTGTTCAGTGATCGAATCCTATTGCTTCGATGTGCAAATATAGGTACCTACATCTTTTCTTTATAGTTTAGACTTTTTTTAATAAAGTCTGTTAACCAGCCTGATGTTAAACATCTGTTTAGGGAACGTGGTATGCGCTTTCGTGAGAAAAGTCTATCGGTGCATAACCGCTACCGGGGTTTTAAACCACCACTTTTTGGAACCCAAGCAATATAA
Source organism: Notodonta dromedarius (assembly GCA_905147325.1). Classification (NCBI taxonomy): domain Eukaryota; kingdom Metazoa; phylum Arthropoda; class Insecta; order Lepidoptera; family Notodontidae; genus Notodonta; species Notodonta dromedarius. The sequence goes on along the minus strand of LR990186.1, from coordinate 218,428 downwards.
TTTTATATTTGCTATAATACGTTAGGTATATACAAAGTTGTGTATCATTAGGGGCGTGTTTCCGCCCTCTGACGTCACACGCCCCCAGCCCCCCTCGTGTGGGGGTGAGGGGGGCGAGCGGAAATGTCGCCCAATTTGTAAGCACCAGATTTGATAGGGGGTGGACAAAACGTTAGGATGTTTGTTGAGGGTTATCTCGAGAACTGCTGAGTGGATTACGATAGAGGGATACTTTACATAACTCCATCGATATTTTGTACGCGTCAGTCACAAATACATTTTGACATAATGATTGGCACAGCTTTAGGCACGGCATTAAATAAATGAGAAAATCATTGTTTGGCACCCTTTTTTACGGGAAAATACAAATTTAATTTGGAAGTAAGATCCCAGTGACACTCCAACCAGGCAGGCGCGGATCCAGTACTTCATTCAGGGGTAGATACATTTTGCAATTTTATTAAACTTTTAGAATAAACAATATAATATTGCTCGTATAACTTTAATTTTAATAAATTGAAATAAAAGTTTAATAGGGTGTTTGACTAATGGTTATTTAATTTATTATACTTTTTATATTAACCTACTTATGAGCACCAATTTTATTGATGTTTGTGTAATCATTTTTCATAAGTTTTGACGGATTACAATGATATGCCAAATCTATTATGTTACGAGCGACGGTGTGTATACCTACTGCGTTCGAGCCTTTAAACGTATTTATTTTAATAATTTTGAAGTTATTTTGAATATTATTACCCTTTAATAATGCCATAAACCTCCACAAAATATCCTTATCGAAGACCAGGCAAAATCATACAGAGACTATTTCCGAAATTAACTCTAAACAACATGCATGAGTATCCTACGCTTGGGTCCAACCAGCAGGTGTATGCGGTCGTTGAAACACCCCCCTCGCATGGAGTGGGGGGTCTGTGTCCAACATAAAAAGTTAGCATAGAACTGTGGGCGTGCGTTAACTGAAATGCCAGGGGTCAGGCGTGGGGAGCTCGTGGGTAGCAACCGTGAACCCTGATCTTTCTGCAAAAACTCACCTCAATTCAAACTCAAAAATTTTATTATTAGTGTAAGCCAACAAAGCATTTATGAATAATCAGAATCTACCACCATAGGAATACTGCGACATAGGAAGTCTGATTTGGGTACCGATTTTACCACAGCTAACGGGAAGCGAATCGAAATACTAGTCATGTTCGAGTTCAAATCGGTCATCGCCGGGCTCGCCAACATTCGGGCGGCTAATTTATAAACTTGTCGTTCGTTTGACCGCTCGGCGCAGTGGTTCGAGCGTGAACTGCACATGGTGGTTGCGGGTTCGATTCCCGCTGGGGCCAATTTCGGAAATGGCCTTTTCGTAATTTGCCCTGGTCTGGGTGTCACCAGGATCGCCTCCAGTCCATTGTACGGTACCCATAGTACAAGCGTTGCTTGGTTTTTGACCATACAGTTGATGTCTTCGTCTGGCGATATATTTATTTTATTTATTTATTCATGTCGTGTCGGTAACCTTAGGTAATTTTAATTTAAAATAAATGAAGATGAAACGTTAAAAATAACTAATTGAATAAAATTGATCCCTGGCTTATACAAGGTGAAACAAAATGGGTATACTTTTTTTTTCGAAACTTAACTTTGTAATTCTAAAACCATCAGCTTTGGAGGGAACTTGAAAAACAAAAGGTGTTATAGGAATACAGCTGTCGAACGATTTCACAAGTCTACAAAACCTTTAGTACTTCAACTGTCCCACAAAGCCGATAGTTTGAGATTTACAAAGTTAAGTTGCAAAAAAATAGTATACCCATTTTGTTACGACCCGCCTGATGTTAAGCAGTTACCGTAGCCTACAGATTCTTGCAATACCAGAGGCATTGCTCGCACGTTGCCGACCCTAACCTGAGTTAGCCAGGTGAAGGGGAAGGCCGGGGGGGTTAGGTTTCCGGCTCTCTCACTAATAGTACGAAACACAGCTATAATGGCTACTTTATGCACGTCTTCTGTGAGAGGGTGATACTACCGCGGTCGAGCCAGCCCGCATATTAGTTGTAGTCAAATGGCAAACAGCTAGGCTCTACAACCTTATACAAAAGCGTTACTAGGACAATGGAGAGAGGGTCTGCCCTCGCTGTGAAGAGGTCCCGGGTTCAATCCCCATCCTAATCATCTATACGATCGATGTGAGTCCACTGCCAGCTACATATAACTGTTTTCTATTGAAAATAAGAAATGGTAACCTTTCAGTTTGTCGCCGGCTCTTCTCAGTGGTAGCAGCATCCGAGCCAGTGGTTGATGTCAGACTATTCATTAGTGATTTGGCAAACAAGGCCCTCAGTGTTGTTGGTTGCAGTAGATTGTGCTCGGAGGAGACTGGAAGCCGACCATAACTAAACCCGTTCCTAACAAGTTTTAAATTATTCAGCCACAAAAAGCTCTTACGCCCTACTCTGACCTGGATCCCGCTTATTGACCAGCCCCCACCTCCCGACGGCCTAAATTCAACCCCCATCCTTCCCACGACCTTTGTAACACGCATGCGCGGGACCTGAACCCCTGAAAAGCTTCCTGAAGCTTTCAGTACACCTCCAACACGGTTGGGGACCAGCCAGTGTGCTGAAAATAACTTCAATAGTCAAAAATTATTCTTATATATATGAGAAATCTATATAAAATATCAATATATCGCGCCCATATATATTTAACGTATATATATTACCGTTTCAAACACATATATATTTGTTTCTCGACTAAAAATATATCGTATAAGTAGTGGTTATATACAAGGGTAGTATATAAGGTATGTACATATCTAGTTATAAATCTTGTTTCGTTATGTGAGTAGTGTAATAGAGTTGTTATTTAGCCACATCCTTCATTCTTTTTCTATTATCTTTTTCTAATAATAATTATTGTTTGTACAGTCAGCCATTTTGGAAATACAAGACAACAAGATATATTTTAATTGTTGATTGAAAACAATGTTCTGTCATATTAATATAATATTCTTCTTTGTTCACAGAACATTCTAGAATAGAATAATGTCAAAGCTGAGTTTGGATGGCTTTTTTTCCTACTGCAAGCAAATAGCAGAACATATCCAGTTGGTTCGTTGAATGAATCAATTATTAGCCACCATTTCCCAACGCCATCTTGTTTCCGTAGCGCCGCCATTTTGATTTTTCAATCCTTTGTTCTCTTGCATGTTTTCAATTTGCTTAATGCATGCTGTTGAATTATTACAGTTAAAAGTATACAACTTTAATTGTAATTTCCTACAGCTTCATTGTAATATGCAACTATTTTATTAATAATATTTACTAATAATTTGAAAAATTATTCGTTAAAAATGACAACTGTCAAACATGATCACAACCTGTGACATTAATAAAGTGTTTGACTAATATTGAATTCAGTATCACAAAGTACCTAATATAAGTTAAATTTCCTATGATTAACTAAGGTTTTTTGTGTAATGAGGCATTGGAAATCTGCATTTCGAATACTATGGTATTCCATAACGATTTCTATAAAAGCTATAGGTATTTTTAAGATTTTATATTGTTAATGAACCGTTTTTAATTTGCTATTGACCATTTCGCTTAATACCTGATAATATACCGATTCAGTAACTATATAAAATATATATATTGTGTATGTTTGTCCGCCCAGGGTGAGAGGATGGCGTCTCTATCCGGTCAGGGCACGCCCAAACTTACTTCCGGCGTCGGCAACCTCTACTATGATTGTAAGTAATTAGCATATTATCTAATCATTCACCTTATGTCTTGCTTGAATCATAGGTACGGTAGTATGGGGCTTCCAGATCTGATGCTAGTTTTCATGGCTAGTGTACAGAAATAAATTAAAAACCTACAAACCAAGTGGGAAAATAGAAAATGAAGTAATGAGGGGGAAATGAAATAAATCAACACTGATTGAATGCATGATGCAGGGTCATAAAATAAAAATAGAAACGTCAACTTGTTTATTAAGTAATCATACGTTTTTCAACATTGTAGTAGGTTTATATATACTTAGTAAGTATACGAACCTATTTTATAGAACAAGACTACTTTATCAAGTTATCACTCGTCGCCATAATAGTCATCGTAATCATCGATTTCGTTCAAACCCCTACCATTAGAGAGTGTCGCGGTTGTCTCGGCGCTGCCAACCGCCGTTGATTGGGAATCCGCGATGGTCTGTGAGATTTCTGTTGTAGATCTGCCATCTGCAAACCACCCTGTAAACAAGTTGTATTAATTTCGAATTTTGTTTTTTAAACTATTGCGGGTACGGGCCTTGTACCGTACAATGGACTGGGGGCGATCCTAGTGACACCCAGACCAGGGCAAATTACGAAAAGGCCGTTTACGAAATTTGCCAATACGGGAATCGAACCACAGCGCCAGGCTGTCGTGCAAGGCGTACGAACATTGAATCGTCAGAGCAAATTGTGTGAAAGAAATAATGAAAAATAAATATGAATTAACCTTTTGTGTAAGCACAGTCAGCTTCGTGGGCTTCAACGCAGACCTGAAATATGTAAAAACATTATGAAACCAAATCGTAAATACACCGCCATTTTTTAATCACCTAACACAAAATAAATGGGTTCTCGGAATTTGATACTGATCCGGTAAAAAAAAAAAAATAATATAGCCCTTTTGACGTCCCACTCCTGGGCACGGACCTCCCCTCAACACGAGGGGGAAAGCAAAAATCCGGTAAAAGCATAAAAATATAAAAATCCGATATATTGCTAAAACATAACTACCATTTGCGCAAACGCACCGAGAATCCATGAATCGATTTATAATACACTAGCGGCCCGCCCCGGCTGCGCACGGGTACATTGCGGTTACATTATTCGAGTTTTAGTAAGGATCCCTAATTTTTTTGAAAATATATTATAGCCTATGTTACCCGGGGATAGTGTAGCTTCCCAACAGTGAAATAATTTTTCAAATCGGTTCCGTAGTTTCGGAGCCTATTCATTACAATCAAACAAACAAAGTTTTCCTCTTTATAATATTAGTATGATAGTGTTGCGACCTAGAAACTTTTTGGTCAAATACCTCGAAGGATCCTTATTTTATCAGCTTGATACAAAAACGCATTGTTATTCTAGATGAACCCCATCGAATAATTACGAAGGATCTCTAAAAGTTGAATGTTCGAGACTGTAGGTATGTAGGTATAAAGTGAACGCGTTATCGGCGCGGCGACGACTGCGAATACCTACTCGCGAACGAATACAAAGGGAAGCCGACAATGGGTCTCGAGATCGTTCGATTCCGATTATTATTACCTACATACCTACCGAGAATGTTCAGGAAAATACCAGCTCGCATCTTTATTCCGTATATAAGGTGTTGACGACGGGCAGCGAGTTAGTAACTTCTTGGAAGCGACAGTGTACGGAACTCAAGTAAGCGAACGAAGAGTGATATACCAGTGACCTAGGCGATTATATTGGAATACTGTGTGTCTGCTAAGTGATTCGGAACAGTGTTTGTTGTGAGTAACTAGTGATAGTGAACTAGTGTAGTACTGTGTATTTGTCAAGTTTGTGGAGAGCGAATTAAACCTTTTTACACGTTTAACGGCATTAATTGTACCTACCCCTTAGTACGTAACAATTGGTGTCAGAAGCGGAATGCCGTTACTACCACGAGAGGAAGAAGGGCGTACTCCACGAACCAGACGTCAAGTGGAGATGGATGCTGCACGTCAACGTAGCCGTGAAGAAGAAGAGCGTCCAGTTGATGCCGGTGTTTCGGCGGGAGCTGAGGCAGCACCAGCAGGAAGCTCATCGGAATTGAACTTGGCAGCGTTGATGGCCTCTATGCAGCAAATGCTCCAGGCCAACCAAGAAGCTAGCCGGCAGGAGTTCAAGGAGATGATGAAGGCCAATCAAGAGGCCAGCGAGCGAATGATCCAGGCCAATCAAGAGGCTAGCCAGCGAATGATCCAGGCCAACCAAGAGGCTACCCGGCAAGAGTTCAAGGAGATGATGCAGTCCAACCAAGAGTCGAGCCGGCGGGAGATTAGGGAAATAATGGAGGCTAATCAGGAGGCTGTCTTAAGTAAAATAGACACAGGTAACACCATTCTAAGTGCGAAAGTGAAGACCCTCGAAGATCGCATGCAGGTGCTGAACGAAGAAGTTAATGTAAAGACTGGGACCCTCGAAGACCGCCTGCATGTCCTTAATAAAGAGGTAACTCTGAAGAATGAGACCTTCGAAAGCCGCTTTGAGGCAATGAATAAGGAAATGATAAGGCTGAAGACTCAAGGACCTATTTCAGTAGCTTCACCATCATCCACAAAGCTCGATCTCCCGCGCTTTGATGGGACTTCCTCGTGGACAGCATTCAAGTACCAGTTTGAAATACTTTCAGTTGGAAATTCCTGGAGCAGCGAGCAGTCTTTTGCGGCCCTGGCGCTTGCCTTACGGGGAGATGCTTTAATGGTTTTGGAGAATCTGCCGCTGGAAGGAAGGACTCTGGAGACTCTCATGGATGCACTGGATACACGCTACGGTGAAAAACACCTGGAACATGTTTATCGAGCGCAACTCCACGAGAGAAAGCAAAAGCCTGGTGAAAGTCTCCAACAATGGGCATTGGAAGTGGAGAGGCTGGTTCGCCGTGCATACTCATCCAAACCAGCTATGATTGAAGAGAACCTGCTGGAGTTATTTATAAATGGCATTCGAGAAACGGAAGTCAGGACCTTTGTACGGCTGGGACACCACCAAACCATGAAGAATGCACTGGCTCATGCTCTCGAGGTGGAAGCTGTTCGGCAGGACACGAAATTCAATAAGGTCAGGGAGGTTAAGGAGGTAGTTAAGGAGGAAAAGAAGCCTCGGTTCGTCCCAACTTGTTATGGCTGTGGTGGTAAGGGACATATTCGCTTGGAATGCCCTTCAAAGAAGAGAAAGGTCGCGGACGAGTCCGAGACCCAAGCGGAACCAAGTGTCCCGTTAAACTAAACGTCGCCAGGGCCGCGGGGCGGGCGCTGGCTGGTCAAGTTGAGGCCCCAACAGTCACTATAACTCAAGTTTGCAATGGGAATAGTCTGATCATCGAGGCCACCTTAGACAACCAAACTTGCAGTTTAACTGTTGATACTGGAGCATCGCGAACAATTGTGAGGCCGGAACTACTGAAACGCACCATAATGTGGGAAAAGCGATCACCGTCATGCCGTCTGCAAACAGCCACTGGCCAGCCAGTTTCCGTCCTCGGTGAAACAGATATTAAGTTAAGAATCGGCGACCGAGTCTATCTCCAGTCAGTGTTGATTGCAAATATTACTGATGATTGCATTTTGGGACTAGATTTCTTGAAGAAGCAACAGTGTGTTCTGGATGTAGCCAAAGGAGTGCTAAGGTTTCCTGATCAAGAAGTCTGTTTACAAGGATCGCGCCCGTGTACACTTTATTGTTTGAGGGATACCACATTGGCTCCGAAATCGGAAACCTTAGTGAGAGTTAAATTGCCTGCGAAGACTGAGCAAGGAAGATGTCTCATTGTAGAAGATGCTGGCAATCACTCGAGTTTAATGACAGCAAGGACGCTACTGATGTCGAACGGAATTACTAGGGTAAGAATCCTTAACCTTAGTAATGAAGAAGTACAGCTGAAGAAGAATAGTGTGGTCGGAAAATGCGAGGAAGTACAGTACCTGAGAAAATTAAGCGCTCCAGATAAACAGGAAGGTACGCAGATCGCAGAGGATCACATCTGGGAACTTCTGGAAGCGTCTAAGGAAAATTTATCGGCATCGGAACTACAGCATGCCAAGAAGCTGTTGCTAGAATTTAGAGACATTTTCGCTACCGGAAATAATTGTGGAAAGACAGGACTCGTCAAACATCGGATCGATACAGGCGACGCCAGGCCTATTAAACAAAGACCCCGAAGATTGCCATGGGCAAGAGAAAAGGAGGTGACAGATATGATTAATGACATGGCTGATAACGGAATAATTGAACCTTCTACGAGTCCATGGTCTTCACCCGTGGTGCTGGTAAAGAAGAAGGATGGCAGTACAAGGTTCTGCGTGGATTACCGAATGCTGAATAATGTCACGAAGAAAGACAGTTACCCCTTACCTCGAATTGACGACACGCTGGACATGCTCAGTGGTATGAAGTGGTTCTCAACCATCGATCTTAAAAGTGGCTATTGGCAGGTCGAGCTCAGCCCAGAGGACAAGGAGAAGACTGCTTTTAGTACAGGAATCGGGAACGGATTGTGGCAGTTCAACGTTATGCCATTCGGTTTATGTAATGCTCCTGCCACGTTTGAACGCCTTATGGAGAGAGTAATGGTGGGTTTACTCGGGGACGTGTGCCTGGTCTACCTTGACGATGTAATTGTTATGGGTCGCAGCTTCGAGGAAAATCTGAAGAACTTGGAAAAAGTTTTCACTCGAATCCGTGAGGCTAATCTAAAACTTAGTCCGAAGAAGTGTGCTTTGTTTAAAAAGGAGGTCAGTTATCTTGGACATGTCATCTCAACAGACGGAGTGAAGACCGATCCCGAAAAGATAAAAGCTGTTCAAGAATGGCCTTCTCCCAAGAACAAAACAGAAGTACGAGCGTTCCTTGGACTATGTGCATACTACAGACGCTTTATCAAGAGTTTTTCAGATGTTGCGAAGCCTTTACATCGTCTAACGGAAGATAAACGGGATTTTGTTTGGGACCTGGAATGTTAGAAAGCTTTCATTGAGCTGAAACAACGATTGTGTGAGGCCCCAATATTAGGTTACCCAACGAGAGAAGGAAGATTCATTGTGGATACTGACGCCAGTAACACCGGAATAGGTGGTGTTTTGTCACAAATACAGGGAGACCACAACGTTGTCATAGCGTACTTCAGTAAATCCCTTTCCAAGCCAGAGAGAAATTACTGTGTTACTCGCCGTGAATTGCTAGCTGTGGTGAAGACCTTACAACATTTTAACAAATATCTTATAGGAAGGGAGTTTACACTAAGAACAGACCACGCTGCATTACAATGGCTATTACAATTTAGAAACCCAGAGGGACAAGTAGCACGATGGATCGAGCAACTACAGGAATTTTCCTTCGTAATAGAACACCGCAGTGGAAAAGGGCATGGTAATGCTGACGCTTTGTCACGGAGACCGTGTGCCGAAGACTGCAAACATTGCTTAAGGAATGAAGATCGGGAAGAGGTCAAGCTCATAAGGACTCACGGAATTGACGACGAATGGACCGGAGCCAGTATGAAGAAAGCGCAGGAGGAGGACAATGACCTACAACCTATACTGCAATGGAAACAGAGCGGAAACAGGCCTCAATGGAGCGACGTGTCCGTCTACAGTTCGACAACAAAGAGTTATTGGGCTCAGTGGGACAGTTTGGCTCTGGTAGATGAAGTGCTATATAGGAAATGGGAATCGAACAACGGCAAAGAAATAACCATGCAAGTGATAGTGCCGCGGAGTAAGGTAGCCCCTCTTCTACGGCACATTCACGATGGTGTTTCTGGTGGGCACCTAGGAGTCAAGAAAACCCTGGTTAAGGTGCGACAGCGGTTTTATTGGCTGCGCTGCCGAGAAGACGTCGAGGATTGGTGTCGCAGATGCACTGCGTGTGCGTCAGTGAAAGGCCCGCAGACAAGAAGGAGGGGAAAGTTGAAGTTGTACAACGTTGGAGCCCCATGGGAGCGCATCGCCATTGATGTTGCTGGACCGTTTCCGATGACTGAGGATGGGAACAAATACATCATAGTAGTGCAAGATTACTTCACTAAGTGGCCAGAAGTATTTGCAACACCCAACCAGGAAGCAGTCACCGTAGCGAAGAAATTGGTCCAAGAAGTAGTCTGTCGGTATGGTGTACCTATGGAGATCCATTCCGATCAAGGACGGAATTTTGAGTCTGCGCTGTTCCAAGAGATGTGCAAATTACTCGGAATGAACAAGACTCGTACAACTCCAGCACACCCGCAGTCAGACGGAATGGTCGAGAGGTTTAACCAGACCCTGGAAAACCACCTGGCCAAGGTCGTAGACGATCATCAGCGGGACTGGGACCAATACATTCCACTGTTTTTAATGTCCTATCGGTCTGCAGTACATGACAGTACTGGTCACACTCCAGCCAAAGCCAATTTTGGTCGAGAAATGAGGCTCCCAGTGGATGCGATAACGGGCACGCCACCCGACAGTCCTAAGGCCGTTACGGACTATGTGAGTGAACTTCAAAACCAACTGGACGAAGTGCATCGAATGGTACGGGAAAACAACTTGAAGTCAAGTACAAAGATGAAGACCCGGTACGACCGAAGTGCAAACACCAATGGTTTTGAAGAAGGAACACTGGTGTGGCTCCACAATCCTCTTCGCAGAAAAGGGAAGTCCCCGAAACTTCAGGCTCGCTGGGAAGGACCTTATACAGTTATTACGAGGATCAACGATGTGACCTATCGCATTAAGAAGGGACTTCGAGGAAAGCCAAAGGTAGTCCATGTGGACAGATTGGCTCGGTATCATGGAACAAATGATGCTCGGGACGAGCATGACTAAGAGGGGGGTAATGTTGCGACCTAGAAACTATTTGGTCAAATACCTCGAAGGATCCTTATTTTATCAGCTTGATACAAAAACGCATTGTTATTCTAGATGAACCCCATCGAATAATTACGAAGGATCTCTAAAAGTTGAATGTTCGAGACTGTAGGTATGTAGGTATAAAGTGAACGCGTTATCGGCGCGGCGACGACTGCGAATACCTACTCGCGAACGAATACAAAGGGAAGCCGACAATGGGTCTCGAGATCGTTCGATTCCGATTATTATTACCTACATACCTACCGAGAATGTTCAGGAAAATACCAGCTCGCATCTTTATTCCGTATATAAGGTGTTGACGACGGGCAGCGAGTTAGTAACTTCTTGGAAGCGACAGTGTACGGAACTCAAGTAAGCGAACGAAGAGTGATATACCAGTGACCTAGGCGATTATATTGGAATACTGTGTGTCTGCTAAGTGATTCGGAACAGTGTTTGTTGTGAGTAACTAGTGATAGTGAACTAGTGTAGTACTGTGTATTTGTCAAGTTTGTGGAGAGCGAATTAAACCTTTTTACACGTTTAACGGCATTAATTGTACCTACCCCTTAGTACGTAACAATGGTATGACTAGCACGCGTTGCTACGCTGTCAAAGATTGGTCGTACCAACTCAGTAGTCTTTGTGGGCTCATGCACAACACTTTGCTGAAGATCATGACATGATCAAATGCATAGTTTACGATTCTATAAAGGACATACAGACAAACATTCATTTTATATATATAGAATAGGCGCGCGATAAGTAGTCAAAAGTGACCGCACCCCGCGACCCTCAAATTGGCATTTTATAGGTAAAGTAAGTTAATTAAGTAATTACGCAATAAGGAAAACAATACAAGTACTGATATCAAACCTAATACAGTACAAGAGTAGATCAACAGGAAAAGGCAAGCAGGAAACCAAATACGTTACAAAATTTATAATTAAATGTATATCGACATACTTACTTAAATCAACTTGTACTTTGAGTACCGTACAAAGGATCACGGTGATCCCATTAACACACAGACCAGAGGAGATAACGAAAATATAATTTACAAAAGCCAACACTAATGAAATTGTTTAAGTATGGTAACATTTATTTAATTTTAAGAACTTAGACCGATGATGATCAACTTATAAAAGACTAGCTGTGCCCGCGACTTCGTCCGCGTAGTATTTAACTTAACCAAAATTCCGGGATTATCGGGATAAAAAGTATAGTATATAGTAGTATAGTCCTATGTGTTAATCCCGGTCATAAACTATCTGTGTTCCAAATTTCATGCAAATCCGTTCAGTCATTTTTGCCTGAAAGAGTTACAAACATCCACACTCACAAACATTCGCATTTATAATATTAGTGGTAAGGATTATAAATTAGTAATAACTCTAAATTGAAAATTTAAAAACCCCCGATGCGACGCACTTTTCATCAAATGTATACTTTACCTAGTAGTTCTTCCAAATATATAAGTGAGCGAGATTTGCGTAGCTCCCGTAGCTCAGTATTCATAGCTCATCTCGCAAATTCATCTGGTACAACTAGTTTCGATGCCAGATTATGAAAGCGCAATTTACATCAGTCGTTTTGGCTTCCTCATTTACAATCTAAGATAATTAATGCAATGTACAATAGTCAACAGAAAATCTGTGTAAAAGTATGAGACATTATCTTGTTATGACATTATAATCATTGACATTAGAATAGACAACGAATCTAAATATTGATGCCACGGAGGTTTAATTCCTAGTAAAAGATTATCAATTATGATTGAATTTGATGTAATAACTCTGGTTGAGGTGGACGGGAGCAGCCCAGGCGAAGAATTTTCAATAACGCTTAAATTATTTTAAATTAGATTTGTTTTTATGTCTTTTTTCTCAATGGCGGAGCAGCGCCCTCTAGAATTATTATTGCGTAATATTCCATGACCATTAACAAAACAAACTAAATTTAACGCATGCGCGAATCCATTTTTTGAAACTTGACTTATGGAACGTCTTTAGTTCATACACAAATCTCATATAAAAATTGATAAAATATCACTTTTTCCAGAATCCGGGAAACTTTTCAAATTTATAATATTGTAAAAAGCCAGTTCAGACTATTACGATCATTTAAAAATAAAATAAAGCGAAATCGTTTCAGCCGTTCTCAAGTGATGCAAAGATATTATTCCAATGAACCCAAATTTCGAACGGATTCGAGCCGTGGAAGTTGGTTTTGGCCGCGAATGTGGCTTTTTTACCTACAAAAGAGCTGATGATCTTCAAACGGCTGAACCGATTTTCATGAAACATAGCTAAGAACACTCTCGATCAGAATACCTATCTAACAAAAGAAACAAAATTGAAATCGGTTCATCAGCTTGGGCGCTACGTTGCCACAGACAGACACACAGATACACAGATACACAGATACACAGATACACAGATACACAGATACACAGATACACAGATACACAGATACACAGACACACAGATACACAGATACACACGTTAAACTTATAACACCCCTCTTTTTTCGTCGGGGGTTAATAAATACAGTACAAACAGTCAATTGTTTATGCCTTACGAAATGCCCAAACTCATATTTGAGAGCAGCGGAATGAGGTCTCAAACAGTTTGCAGTGGTAGAGCCAGGCTGATAGCCAATTGAACAACTGCAACTCTACAACTCTACGGAACCAACTAGAACTACAACTCTACGGACTGGCTTGACCCGGCTAGACTAGTACCACCCTCCCTCATAAGATAAAGTAGAGAAAAGTGAGAGAGGCGAAAGAAGTTCCCTCTCTTCCCTCCCCTCTGCCCCACCCCTTTCAGGTCGGCAATGCATTTGCTATAACAAGCATCTATAGGCTTTGGTAAGTGCTTAACATCAGGCGGATCGTATGTACGCTGGTTTGGCGATAGGCACTGATTTCTGTAGTTTGCTTTGTAACTTCTACTGAACTTACTTGCGATTCGTAGCTGAAAAGTTCACCAGAACTACAGCGTTTTAATACTCTGTCTCCTTTAATGCATTCATAGTATCGATAGCAATATTTATCATGTGGCAGCCGGAGGTGGAAGCGATGGTCCAGGGGACATTCGTTGGGCAGATAATCTACATACAGCGGCATTGGAACAGTAGATAGAGCTTCCTCGGTAGAGACTTGTGGTACCGTAGCAGGGCTGACTGAAGACAGATTGGAGCATTTCACGAAATCTGGTGGCATACATGCCTGCAAATAATAAGAGCAGTCTCTAGACAAACAAACGAGGTTTTATAGTACAAAGATATAAATGGTTTTGGATAATAATGAAAAACGTAAAGCAAAAAAATATATTACAAAAATAATCGTTATTTCAAAAATTATATAAAACTAGCTTTTGCCCGAATGTCGACAACAGCGCCACCTGCCGGGTCTAACTCTTGCTATGAACCATTAAAGTGACCTCATAAGTATAAACACAAAATCATTAGAATCGGTCAAGCGTTTTATGAGGAGCAGAATTACAAACACACGCTCACCGGAATTTTATTTTTGTAAATTATTGGTAGTCTAACGTATTTATTTATTACTAGCTTCTACCCGCGACTTCCTCCGTATGGACTAAAGAAAAGAAGCATATGTCCTTCTCTAAGTTCCAACCTATCTCTATACCAAAATTACTTGCAATTAGTTCAGCGGTTTCCGCGTGAAAACTTAACAAACTGAGCGACAGGCAGAGGGACTTATTTATAATAATAGCAAGGAAATTATGTAGTTACCTGAGCTTTGTAATCAAACAATTTGCCGAATGGGCATCTCATTTCAATTCGGCGTCCTCTGCTCGTCTGCACATAGTACTTGCTGCAGTCAGTCTCATGCGGCAGCTGCTGGTGTCGTCGGCGGGCTGGGACTGACGCCACCACAACCACCAGCGCCACCAGTACCGTCAGATACATCTGCACACTCAAAGTTTTAACACACACAAAGAGTTAGCTCCGTTTACCTCCGACCAGTTACATGTGATTTTTAAGAATCGAAATAACAATTCAGGTACATATAAGGTAGCTGATAGGCTGGCAGACTATTAAATTACGAAACTATTCTATTTTCAGAGTTATAGTTATTAGTTAGCCTTTGGAACATATACTCGTACATGGTCTAGGAAAACAGTGTAACTTGAATTTAGATGTAGCAGCCGCCAAAACCACAAGATATTTTTTGGAAAAATCTAGCTTACTTAGTACTAACTTGAGACAAGTTTCTTTTAATTAGTGGATAATAAAATATTAATTTATTGTTTGAAATATACTATACGTACAATAAAGTACTTAGTGGAGTAAAAGTTGTTGAATTTTAGGTCCTCTATCACAGCCGGCAAGGAACATTTTCAATTAACAGTAACCCTGTATATACATATGTAGATGAAATATTAAACTTACCGTGAACTTCGTTCTTTCAGTCGCTGGTAACAGCAACGCCACGGACATCATGGTCTCGTTATAACCCGCGGTGACTGATGTCGGCAACTGTATTACAATATAACATGTCCTCGGCGAGGTAAAACTTCGATAAAAAATTGTAAAAAGGAAAACCACAGACTCATAGCGTTCTGTAAAGGTTATCAATAACATAGAGGAGGAATAACATGTTATGGTCACAATATATCTCAAGTCTGATAGCTATATCATAAGTACGCTTTTGACAATTCATTTTGTTCTGGTATCACATAAGAATGTAATTTCCAAGATTGGTCTCAGACTTGAGATCGATTTATTAAAACAGGCCTTACACACTTAGTCCAGCACCGATAATATCTATAAATTTTCTTGTATCCAAATGTCAAATCAGTACAGCTATTTATTACCAAAAATCTATACACAGAACGTTCTTCAGTACGGGGTTTTTCGTGTGAATAACCGGTTAGCGTCGCTGTAAACATATTGAAGGCTGTGGAAACGAGACACACGTATACACCATTGCATAAGAGTGAATGGGTTGCATAGATCAATTTTTCCACCATCGGTGTATGAATCCATTAGTGAGTTAAAACATGTAATTGAACTTTGCACAACATAATTAATTATCAAACAGTTAATGATTTAAGTTGACGCGTCCAAATTGATGTTTTAGACTCAAGTTTTGATTAATTGCATGCAATAAGTCGAGGGGTGTGGCTGTGGCGGTGAACGGAGGGGTAGGGGGTTCGATGCCTGCGCTGTACCGTGATAATAACCAAGTATACCATGGCCAACGAGAATCGATACGAAAATGAATTGATTATTTTATTAAATTAGTCCATTTAAACGTTTCGCCTTCATTTATTTGAACACGTGACGACCGCTTGGCGCAGTTGTTCGAACGTAGGCCGCTCGGCTCACTGCACATGGTGGTTGCGGGTTCGATTGCCTAGGTCTGGGTGTCACTGGAATCGCCCCCAGTCCATTGTGCGGTACCCATAGTACAAGCGTTGCTTATTTTGGGACCATACAGTTAGTGAGTCAGTCTGGCGATATTTATTTATTATTTATTTAATTACGTATTTATAAAATGGCCGTCCAAAGTTGGCAAGGCCGGTCACAAGCAGCTTACCATTCCTTATCTAACGACACTTGTATCAATAACTCTTCTTATTTAACTAAATAAGCGCACGCGCCTGTTATCTCTGTCTTCCGGTGGCGTGACGTCACTTCCGTCACAGGAAATTATGTTTCCCGGCTTCATATCCTATTACTGGCACTTCACTATCACTCTCATCTATGACGCGCGTTATGTGTAATCAGTAACCGGGAAGCCTCAATAGTCCAGTGGTTATAGGGGCAGCTCTTGTATCGAAAAAGTTACGGGTTTAAATATCGAAAAAGTTCCGTCCTGATTATTAAACTATTGACGAACTCAATTGCAATTTGCTTATAGATTATAGTGATTTCTAGTGATGTGATTACATCTATATATATATAAATTAATCTCCTATTACTATATTTCCTTGGTCATCGCATCTCGCGTGGGATGGGACGATATCTTATGAAAGAAAAAAATAAGAAAGTTGATCGGAATAATTCGAATTCAAATTTAAGACAGGACAATGTCTGTCGGATCAGCTAGTTATTTAAATAAAAATGTTGGTATTTAAACAATATTTTGCCTGATAAAAGAGAGGCAAAATATTTTCCCAACAAAAGGAATTTTCTGTATGTTGTTCAAAACTCAACCCTCCTCCGGCGCGCGGGCCGGCCCGGCGGACCCCGCGCGAGCATTTCTGGAATTTCACTTAAACATATCTCCCCACGCCGATTAGTTACACTCGTGCCGCTCGCAATATCGAACTACCCTTGTAACAGGCATGTCCTTCACCGTTTCTCTCTTTATTGATACGAGAGAACGAGACAAAATATTGTTAATGTTTTGCCCCGTCACAACCGCTCGCAGTAGCTGCAATAAACAAACAAACCCAGCTGCAGTTTAGGGTTAGTGCAATGATTTTAATTAAAAATTCCTCGCGTGTACGTTTTTAAAGATAAATTGCGTTCAGCGATGCGGCGCTTGATCCAAATTCCAATGCGATGTAAGATGAACAGTTTTATATAGGGTTATTTAAGCGGGATAATAATGAATGGTGGTTGAGCGAAGCTGTGGTAAATTGATCACATCTCATGAGCTGACTTGACCGGTGTAAAGTAGCTATTATAGCTGCATTTCGTATCTTAACGTATCTTAGTCCGTTCTTAGTTAAATCCCTCAGGGATTTGATGTTGAAAAAATTTGGCTAAGATACCTACGTATCCGTTAAAAGAGTCAACGTCAGCTATTCAAATAATAATACACCATAATTCACTCTCAGATGGTAACCCCGCGGCGGATAGCCTATTTTCTCCCCACTTACCCCCCACACGAACCATAAACCAAACAAATTAAACCTATAAAATCTAAACACTCTTTATTACTGCACTGTCAGAATGGTAATCCCTGGCCATTTATAATCGGCGCAGTGCTGCCATCTTCATTTCTCGAGTGGCATTAAAAGCCCATTCATGGCGAGGTGGATGCGACCCGCGGATCCCGCCGCGGGATTGATAGAGTGGGGATTTATAGGGATTGAGAGAAAATAGAATGTGTTTTTCGTTATTTTTTCGGTGTTTGATAGATTTGGATAGTGTGGAGATAGATTTTGTACTAAGTAATTTAAATGTTTTTTTTATTTTTATTAATTTACTTAGGCACCGGTCTAGTGCCCATAATGAAATTGACATTGATTGTTTGATCGATTATTATTACGAAAACTTTTAATACTCTACTTATGCCAATATTCGCGGTGTAGTTATAAAAAAGTTAAATAAGTATGTAATAAACACCAGTTATATCAAAATTTACCTTGTACCGAACTCGTGGTTATCACGTGTTCAGATTTTTTCACGGTCGCTATTAAAATTTGTGGTTTGCAGATCTGACACAGTTACAACATCAAGTACTATTATTTAAAGAGCCGCCTCCACACAGCGCCGCCTGGCGGTGATCCTCACAAACAAGGGATTCCATTTAAACCCCAGTCATTACGGCGGCGGATCAACTTGTCCGGACTATCGGTATTTATACCCCGCGGCGCGCGAGGGTTGGCGCGTAATGGCTAATTGAAATAATACATTGTTTATTACTTACCGCGAGTTATTTAGCTTCGACCAGTTCGACAGCGGTAGTGCCAGTCTCTAACAATAGATCGGTGTAAAGTAGCCAAACTCCTTTCGCCTCCCTCTGTTCCACTCCCCTTTAAGCCAGCAACGAGCAAGCCTCTATAAGCTACGGTAACTGCTTAACGTCAGGCGGTTCGTACGGCGGTGTTATAACTATAAAAACCAAATAATGCGATTACTATTACACCATCACTACTTAACTTGTTTATAAGTTGATTTAAATTTCATGAACGTTTTTCGTTTGATTCTAAGGTCATTCCAGCACCAAAACAATGTGCTTTTGAAACCGTTGTACTACAAAAGGTTTATTCATCCGGGGACGGTAAAAAAAAGTACAAACTTGCTCCATTTCGAATTAAATCTGTGCTGTCATAGACTAGCTCGCTTAAGAAAAAAAAGTTATTAGAGAATAGTATTTTTTTTTAATTAAGGCTGAAGCGCCCATCTAGCCCGCGAAGTTCAAATTTTTTGAGTTCTTTTAGAAATTTTTAAAAATCTGACAATAATAAAAGACAAATTTTGTAATTCGCTAAAAAGACCGTGTGCAGTGCATTTATTAATATATCCAACTTACTCTAAAACATTTCAAGAACGACAGCTATCCAGATATTCTGGCAATTTTTGTATATTTAGTGATTTACTAGTATCATATCCACCGTGATAATATTTAGAGTAAAATAAATGTATTAATAAATGCACTGCACACGGTCTTTTTCGCGAATTACAAAATTTGTCTTTTATTATTGTCAGATTTTGAAAAATTTCTAAAAGAACTCAAAAAATTTTAACTTTGCGGGCTAGACAGGCGCCTTCACCTTCAAAAATTTATTGAAAACATGTTCATATTTCGAACTAATTTTATATTACCTTACTTATCATTTAATTTTCTTACCTTAACCAAACCGCAGAATATTATTACTAAGTTCGAAACAGCTAGCATAAGAGTTAATAAAATACCTAAAGGGAAATAATGTCCCTAAAATGTACAACTGACAATCGGCTTATGACGTCACAAACATAAGTTCGCACAAATCTTTCCCATTGCCCACCCATCCATTTCCACCGCGCACCTCTTACCACCCTTACACCATTGTGATAAAGCTCAAAATTGTTTAACAAAGGTTTTAATGCATCTTGGTTATCGTGTAACATCTGGAATGTGATGTAATGCTTCACAAACTGTTGAGGGTACTTCAAATATTTGGTGTAGGGATATGTGATTTAAAACCAACTTTATTATAAGTTCGATAAAGATGGAATTGAATTGGCAAAGTTTGAAAGTATTTGATAAAGGAGCGAAAATGAAGAACAAACTTTAATCCAAAGCTTACAGGGTTTGAATTGGAATGAATGAGAGTGTGAGGGTAGTTCGCTGCATATGACGTGAATGGCTCTTGATATATCGCTTCGAAGTGTTTATCTGTTTTAAAAGCAGTTAGCGACGGTGTCAGGACAGTGCATACACAAAATAAAACAGCAGAATACTTAATAATAACATAAAACATAATATAGTTTGAATAGGTTTACTGGTTTAACGGGTTTAGTATAAAATAGTAATTTCTCAACATTCACGCAACCCGAATCCATCTCGCATAGTGGCGAGGCGTTTATGATTCAATAAAAAAATAATCTTCGCACTATCCCAAAAAATTTGACGTCCCACTCCTGGGCACCGGCCTTCCCTCACTACGAGGGGGATTCAGTGCAGTGCAGTGCGGGTTGGCGGATTTCACATGTCCTTTGAAAATTGGTTAGATTTGCTAAGACATGCAGGTTTCACCGTAGGCAATTGATAATCATATAGAAATTTATGATTCGCACATAGATTTCGAATAACCCAGTGGTGCTAGGGTTTGAACCCAGGACCTGGTGCCCGCAAGACGCGCGCCTAACCAATCGGCTATCACTGCTTTTTCACCACCCCAATTAACCATTAATTTCCACCATACAACCGTCCAACCCACCTCGTGCGGCTGACATCACACAGATAGTCCCAGATTACGCGGGGTCGGGTGGACCCCACTCGACGGATTAGAACTGTTTGTAAGTGAGTTTCGATGTAGCGCGCGAGGGTTGAGGGGCTTCGGTTCGAACAGCTCTTTCGCACAAATTAGGGCATGGGAACCTGCAGGGTTGAGGCAACATACCTATACAGCTAATATAAGGCGGCTTTAAAAAAATGTAGAAATTAGTTAAATAGAAAATTAAATGAAAAGAAGATGGGTGAATGTGTAGTAGCTATTATAGCTATAGATATGATCTGTACGATGTATGTCAGAGCCGGAATAAATCCCCCTCCCTTCCCATTCCTCTGCCCCCCCCCCCCTTTTAACCCCCGACAAAAAATAGGGGTGTTATAAGTTATTAACATGTGTCTTTGTGTATCTGTGTCTGTCTGTGGCATCGTAGCGCCCAAGCGGATGAACCGATTTCAATTTTGTTTTTCTTGTTAGATAGGTATTCTGATCGTGGGTGTTCTTAGCTATGTTTCATGAAAATAAGTTCAGCCATATGAAAATTATCAGCTCTTTTGTCGTTTAAAAAGTCGTCGCATCGGGGTTTTCTAAATTTTCAATTTTAATTATTAGGTCAGCAACTATAATCATCATCATCAAAAGTAACTTGAATATAAAGAATCCAAAAGAAGTTATAATAGAATGATAACAATTTTATTATTTTGGACTTTTCAGATAGATACCAAGGTACTTTTGATGTAGACTGTACTCTTTTCGTAGAGCAAACTTTAAACAAACACTACACTCGTTTTTCATTGAAAATGTACACAAAAACATACAAAACCTTGCAGTTTCCCTTATGTTTCATTATCTACCCTTAAAGGGCAAGCAATCCTTCACGGAAACAACAACACGACTGATCAATGCACAATGTTGGATTAACAACACTCCTTCTGATTAGTATCTACCACCAGATATACTCATTTTGAACCTAAATCACTCGGGATACGATGAAAAGTACGTTGTTGGGAACGTAAAAATAATTTTGCAGACAAACAACGTGTATTTGCTGTCCCAAATGTAAATTTTGAACCTTGCTGCCATCGACATTGTATGAATAAATAATTTTGTGGGTGGCAAAAATAATTTTGCGTGACTCTGATATTGAAAATCAAAATGCCTGGCTATTGTTATGAGCAGACGTTGCTTCACAAAGTTATCATTGCTGTTTGTTTTATGAAGGCCATACTTTGTCTCCTTTGGATAAAGTTCAGATTAGTTTGGAAAGTTATTTCGGGACGATCGGAGAGTTATAAATCAAAGACATCTGTGCTCAGTGCACAATATGACGCGACTTTTGTGATGTGGCCATACTTAAAGGGAAAATTGCAGGACAATTGGAAAATTTGGTCATTTTTATTTATTGAAAGACGAATAAAGATCAACTGTTGCGTTTTCTCAGTAAAAATCTTTTGCGTCAGTAATAAAGTTGAGAGAAAGAATTTAATTAAAAAGTAGGCCTGGAAAAAAAATTTCTTCGTAAACTTCGTAGGTACGTTGAAAAATACTGAACTCCATTAAATAATATTGTTTTCTTATATTTACGCGAATACTACACATTGAAATAAAACTATTTTCCTTTTTTTTGAATGTGGGCTCTCCTACATAGGGCAAACTAAAATATCAGTAAAAACCCGCGTAAAAGAACATATAGCTGACGTGAAACACCGGCGCTCCACGAAGTCTGCAATCTGTGAACATGTACAGGACCGCACCCGCCATTATATCAGATTTGATAAACCACAGATCCTCGCAAAAGAACACCGATTCCGACCAAGGATGATACGTGAGGCCATTGAAATTAAAAAACATCCTAATTTCAATAGGGAAGATGGCTGGGTGCTACCACCAACTTGGGATCCAGTAATTAATATAATTAAATCCAAAACCAAGTGTACCATTGCAAGACCTCGAGACACTGTGAGCACTTTCTGCGTGGATCGGACCGCAAACAACAACTAAATATGAGGGTACCCAGTTACTAACTATAACATCAGGACGTCTAACACCTCAGTCCTCCCGTGACCATGGCTGCTGTAAAGCAACCGAAACGTCGGGAACATAAAGTTAATAAACGCGATAAAATCCGAAAAATAGTTTTATTTCAATCCATTAAATAACTCAAATTTTTATAATCCCATAAGGTACTATTCTTCAATGACATTTTACAAGGATTTCACTGTAGGTCAACGATATGAGAAAACATAATATATTTTAACGTAAGTTAATACTCCTAAACAGTTATCTGTTTTAAATGTATTTTATAAAAATGTAGACCTTTTCTCACGATGTTTCGTCTCTTGCTCACCCTACACTCACACATTCCTGGGCACGCGAGGGTTGGCGATATTAAAAGCGGTGACTTTTTAATCAGGGGCCCTCTCGACCCCACCGCTGCACGCGGGGGGTTACTCCAGTTACCAACTACAGATTATTTTCATAGAAATAATTAGGTACAATTTCAATTTGTTGAAATAAAAAAAACATAGATATGCCCTCGCAGTCGGTAGGATTCGAACCTACGCTCCCAGAGGGAATCTGATTTCTAGTCAGACGCCTTAACCGCTCGGCCACGACTGCTGCACACAAATCGGAGAAATGAACGGTCTGGAGGCGAACACACTAGGTAATTTGGTAAAAACAAGTTTTAGAGAGTGAGGTTACGCAATTTCTTTGTCGCACACGCCCCGGATTATGGGGTGACGTCACAATTGTTTATTTATCCAGCTGTAGACAGTCCGTTCGTCAGTCCGTCCATCCTAGTCTGTCACAGTGCCCTAACTTTTCCACTGTGTTTTTCAACCACCGACAAAAAAATAGGGGTGTTATAAGTTTAACATGTGTATTTGGGTCAAAATCACCAAGGTGGCAAATTCCAAATTCTGTTTTACGATGAATTTACCTAGAAGCTATTACTTTGATGATCAGCCTAAGTGATCACTAAACTTATGTTTAACCAATATTTACGTTGGCAGAGCACAGAATTAATTACTGCTCTTGTAATTTTATTTTAAAGAAAGCTATCGCTGAAAAAAATCATTCCGGGAACGTTTTTGTGCGGTTTATAATAGTATTAAAATATATCATAAGTGTTATTTTTTTACCTTGTTCAATAGCGGATATATATTATGTATACATAAAAATTTAAAAAAGTAATGAAATTGCCAATAAAGACGTTAAAAAGCAAAACTATTGTGCATGTGGAGCTATTATGACTATTTATTTGTCTAAATTATCAAAATATGAGAAATATCGCTGTCTTATATATAAATGAATATGCTATAGCTATAAGAGCTTCACCTTATATTAATATTACCAGGGCGTTTTTTAAATATCTAAAATAATTATGTGTGTTATCTGTGATTTTAGTGATGTTCCCGGAAATGATGAGGTGTTCGCGGAATGATGCGTGTGTTCCCTAAATTACGATATAGATACAATTTAGGTTTATAAAATCATAAGCAATGTTTTTGTACGTCGTACTTATTTATTCATTTTTGCATAAGGTTCTTAATTAACAAAAAACGTAACTTAAATCACTTTACAGTCTTTTAATTACTGTACACAGCCGATTAGAAATTAATAATAATGACATTACATTTTTATAATAATTAATCAAACTATCCAAACTATATACTCATTGTTTTGTAATTAATATTAAATTGACTTTGCATAAACACATACACACACATAAACAAGATCTCCTAATCATATTAATTAAACACATGAATATAATATAATAAAAAGAAACAAACATTTGATTTTTTCATAAACATAAATATAAATATCCGTCTCAATACTCTCTATTATTTTGTTTTTTCAGCATTGGCGTTGGAATTATACTTATTATTTGCTCAAATTCTATGTAGGATACATCACTCGGATCTAATTTCATTTTTTTTGCTTTATTATTACGCACCGTATTTAAGAATGTGACTAGGATTTCTCCATTATCTTTATCGACACCTGTCTTACAGGTAGCAACATATCTGTAATTGACAGTTTTATTTTGTTTAGGTACTTTAATTAAAATAAAGATTCCAGGGTATATTCAATTCGGGTGTAGGTTTTCCTTGTCTTGATTGTAAGACCAGCTTCAACAGTACCTAATTTTGGCGCTATTTGCCGCGAAGAGAAATCGTCATTACTGTACCATGTTACCGCTAACACATTTTTGGAAGACATCGCTCTCTTTGGATTGTTTTCTTAAAGTACAGGCATTTTCTTTTAATTGCGCAGTCAGTACTTCGTTGAATAAAATATTTTTGCGCACTTCAGAAAGCACTTCGACATTTTCAATCAATGCGTCAACTTTGCTGTTAGGAGTTGTTTATTACCTGTACTCTTTTTCTTTTCTTCGTAGTTTATTCTTTAAATTTTCAGATTTATGTTTTATGTTAGCAATTATTTTCTCTTGTTGTTTTATTTTACGGTATGCTTTGGCTACAGAGCCAAGAACAGTCGGAAGAAATCATGTTCAGAAGGATAGCCTTCTGAACATGTTTTCTTCCGATTGTTCTTCTTACTATAGGTGCTGCAGCTAATTCATCATCAGAATGGGGCGGAGTATTGTTTACTATACTTGATATTGCATTCTTCTTTCTCTGTATTTTTTAGATGCTTCTTTCCAACTTTTTCTCTTTCGCTTTTCTCTCTCAAGCATCTCATACATTTTTTTCACGTTCTTTTCAGCTTTTCTTTTCAGATAGTACGCTCTATCTATAGCCCTTTTTATTTGTCTCCCTTCCTCCGACATCTTATCTAAAAAAATCCTTTTCCTGGCATTGGCTTTCTCTCGTTGTCGCATGTAAGCCGAACTATTTTTTTAACTTCCTTTTTGGACGTTTTTTATTTTTTTCAGCCACATAAGACACCATATTGCAAAAAATATTGAACATATACTAAAAACAACATCCTCTAAATTAATTAACCAATACTTATAATAAGCAGGGCGCATTTATTTGAAAAAGTCATTTCGGGAACGTCTTCATCATTTCGAGAACGCTCCGTCAAGTCCGGGAACGGTCCCGAAATGACCGTTCCCGAAATGACTTTTTTAAATAAACGCACCCTTTTTAGACGGCAGCCGTCTTGGACACCATGTTCGGCTTTGATATTGTAAAATATTTGACGTTACTATTTGCTATAAAACACTACAAAACGTATTTTTCATTATTCCAAGATGAGAAACGCATTCCCGGTATGATGTTGTATTGATGTACGCTCTATAAATAATGAATTGAAAGATACTTACCACTGAATTCCAATTGTTTTTTGCGAAAACTTTCTCGACAATCGTTTGTTTAAATCGTTCACATCACTGTACCATAGGCAACTAAAGGTTGCATTAAAAACCTGATTTTTTACTGAGAATCAAAATTGCGTTCACTAAAATGACGCTTCCATTGCCGGACACAGTATTTGGACTTGATTTTCTGTAATTTATTTTATTTCTTTAAAAATAACAATAATTAATTGATATTAGATAAAATTGTAGGCCATTAAGTAAGAAAAGCTTTTCACTTTATTTTATTTTATGCATATTTTCAATGTTAGTTTCTGAAGATTGCTACGTAGGACGCGTTCTCGAAATGATTTTAGTAGTTATTTCTTCAAATAATAATGAATGTGAGTTACTTTTGCAGTATAAAATATTATGTACAGTTAATATGTACAGAGTTAAGTAATATTTACAAAAAAGTTTCGCTTAAATAAACTGAATTTAGACATTTATTTGCTGGCAAAGCTAATTCTCCACCTTGGTGATTTTGGGCCATTTGTGTATCTGTGTGTCTGTCTGTGGCATCGTAGCGCCCAAGCAGATGAACCGATTTCAATTTTGTTTTTTTTGTTAGATAGGTATTTCTGATCGAGAGTGTTTTTAGCTATGTTTTATGAAAGTCGGTTCAGCCCTTTGAAAATTATCAGCTCTTTTGTAGTTGCAAAAGTCGTCCCATCGGGGGTTTTCAAATTTGAAATTTTGTTGAATATTTCATTCGTTTTGTTCATATATGATTCGAGTATCCATACACATTAATCCATTGTAATCAGAAATAGTCTACATCCCAATTAATTTGGAATCCTTATGTGAATGTTTGTTGACAGCCATCCTGCCGTACCGCGAGGATGCGCAGGCTCAAACGCGCGAGTTCCTGGCGCGCGTCGTGGACGTGCTGCTGGACTTCGTGCAGCAGGTTAACGACCGGAATGAGAAGGTGAGTCCTCCCACGCCACTAGTCGAGTCCAGAAGGTCCATGGTCGCCGGTGAAAAGTACAAATCCTATTTTTATGGACTATGGACTTTTGAACTATAGACTTATAAGACTAGATTCATTTTAATCAGGGTCTACATAGCCTGTAAATAGATATCATCTCTGAGAGCCAATTTGGAAATATCATTCTTGTACAAAATGGCGTCTTACTGAAATTCCCAGAGTCGACAACAACACCTTCCTTCCGTCACGAGGAGTCCAGCAGCTAGATGGATTGTGTATAATTTCGTTGTTTGTCTCAGATCGTAGATTTCAAGATGCCGGAGGAGATGACGAAGATCCTGGATCTCCAGCTTCATGAGGAGCCGCTGCCGCTCAAGCAGCTGCTCGAGGACTGCAAGATCACGCTCAAGCACCAGGTGAAGACTGGTAAGTAGCTTCCTCCTGGCGTTTGTTCGTTCGTATTGTCGGTTGCCAGTCTCCCTTGATGTGTCTGATCCTCGATATTTTCCCGAGCGGCTTTCGGCGACACTCCGAGACACGACTAGTGGAACATTGTTTAATGGTCAGACACGAAATTTCTTCCAAACTAAGCTACGCTTGTATGGGTACGCGTACGGTACGCTAACCTGGGAGTGGTGGTGGGGGTCCTAGTTATAACCAGGTCGGGCATATAACAAAAAGACTGTTCTAGACGGGAATTGAAGCTGCATCCATCCGGAAGTGATCTTGAAACTTCTTATAAATTCCGGTTCAGTGTGAATAGGGCTATTCATAGTGACCTAATATTCTTATAAGTCATACTAGATCAATCGGTAGCGGCTAGCGATGTCTTTTTCACAGAAAATCAATGTCTAACATCATATTTAACCCCGATCCGCCACACTCGTGCTGCACAAAGACAGGGCGGAAATAATTACAGTTCGCATTCCGCCCGCGCGGGTGCAAGCAGCGGCTAGAGGGGCAATCATTCCGATACATTTGCGGACATGATTGAATTGTTCGAGCGCCGCGTCGCGTCGGTCGGCCGCGCTCGGGTTTGCACGGAAATTGCCGATTGGGGGTTCAAACATCAAGGTTTTATTTTGAGATGAAGCTGCTTATTTATTTAGTTGTCAATTCTAAGTGAGCGTTTTCAGTTGTATTGCAAAGCAGTTTTGTTCTGAAAGAAGCCTTATGAAGTACATAAATGAATTAAATTTTCCATCAAGAGGTACTCAAACTGATTTCTATAATTTGAAGCACATTATTACATTGATATTAACAAAATTACTGTATAACACACATCCGCAGAATTCGATCACAGAAATAGACATTTTCAACCTATAACACCGTTCTCTCTGGTACTTCAATGGTTAAAATCCACTCCAATATCTCTTCACTCTTCAAAAATATCTCAATATGAAAGCTGTTCAATCCGGGATCAACCCCCATCCGTCAGTCCGTCGCTCGCAGACTCACAAACAAACGATTACCGCGCGCTCGGCCGAGCGCGTGATGCCGGTGAAACGCGACGGAAAATTGTACCCGTGCGGGCGCGCACGGCGGGCGGCGGGGCTCGCTGCGATGTGGCGGAGCCTTGTGTTGATGGTAGATCAAGATTGGATTACTTAACAGACTTAGAATACTACAAAATAATGTAAGGCTAATCTTAAATGAAAGAATATTCTATTCTAATCTCGTCGATGAAATCTATATATATAAAAGAAAGTCGTGTTAGTTACACTATTTATAACTCGAGAACGGCTGAACGGATTTGGCTGAAAATTGGTGGGGCGGTAGCTTAGAACCAGGAGAAGGTTATAGGATACTTTTTATCCCGTTCCAGTGGAACTTGACATAAAACGTGAAAATGTGTTATTAATGCAAATGACAGCCAATGACAGCAAAAAAAATTTGAATGAAAAAAAGTCTAGCCATTGATTATTTACAAATAGTATAAAAAAGGAGAACCAACAGCTAAAATGTCGTCTATAGTTAAATATGGTTGAATATTTGATAATTTGAAATTTTGAAGTTGACAGTTGATCTGTCAGTTTCGAATTTCTATTAGCTTATTATACGGATATTATTATTAGCAATACGATGCCGCGTCCAAGACAATCTGATCTTTCGCGACAAAGCCGTAATGCAACTAGGATTCGAAACAATGCGAATGAAAGAACTGAAGAACAAGAAATTGGAAGTGAAGAGCGCCGAGGTAGTATGGCTCGAATTCGTGCTTCTCAATCACAAGAGCAAAGAGAGGTAGCCCGTGAAACGGCTCGGTTGGCAATG
Organism: Notodonta dromedarius; assembly: GCA_905147325.1. Lineage (NCBI taxonomy): Eukaryota > Metazoa > Arthropoda > Insecta > Lepidoptera > Notodontidae > Notodonta > Notodonta dromedarius. The sequence continues at coordinate 189,642 of LR990186.1, read as the reverse complement.
AGGAATCGTCGAGCAAACCTCAGAGATCAAGAAGTAGATAACTAACGACGCACAAGAAGAAATTTATCAAGTACTGATTGTGGCATGTTCACGGGTCGGAAGACCATCAGCGTTATTTGTTCTTGCGCCTGATAATAAAACGAAAAATGTAGTCTATCACAAGGTGCTTCAATGAAGAGTGCAAACGAAGCACCAAAATACATGGCAAAGATATTGTTACCTAAAATACACAAACCCGAGGACCCGCTGCGTCCCATTGTAAGCCAGAATGACACACCAACATACAGTCTGGCCCAGCACGTAGCGAAGGTGCTCTCACTACTAAGAGGACACACAAGAGCACATACAAAGGATTTATAACATTTTGTAAGTGAGATTAAACATATACATCATGCTAACAATTAAACCATGGTAAGTTTTGATGTTAAGTCTTTGTATACCTGTCTACCTGTAGCAGACTGCATCACAATAGTATCAAAGAAGCTAGAGGAGAACAACATGCCAGAGGAATATGCAGAATATACATAAACGGTAAATCTAACCACCATCCAACACAGTTAGCTACAGTGGGTATATCTTTGTTTCAGAGAGCACAAGGGATCTGAGATCAGCAACACCTGGCTGACGAAATACACCATGTCAAGCAAATAGTTGTCAGACACTGTGAGCAATTTCTGCGTGGATAGAACCGCAACCAACAACTAAATATGAGGGTACCAAGTTAATAACTTTGACATCAGGAAGTCTAACACCTCAGTCCACCGTGACCATGGCTGCTGTAAAGCCACAGAAACTTCGGGAAAATAAAAAAGGAAATAAACGAGATAAAATCTGTATAATAGTTTTATTTGAATACATTAGATGGCCAATAAATAATGTTTATATTTGTATTTTAAAATGAATATTTATTTAATAATTTTTTAAATCAGCACATTTATAACCTCAATGGCGAAACAAAGTTTGCCGGGACAGCTAGTAAGTAATATAATATTGTTCATAAAGTACGCTGTAAGATCATTGAATTAAGATTATTTGTAAGACATTTTTATCACTTGTAAAATGAGAGTGGCGCGGCGTCTATTTTTTTACTGGCATCCTTCCTTTAATTTTGTTTGGGTTAAAGGAGGAACTGAAATTTTTTCAGTTTTAATTTTTTTCTCACGAATTTCTACAACTGGATCACTTATATTCTTAGACCATTTAACTATAATCTAAGCTTATATTTGATAAATTCATGTTTAAAAGAAAAAGGTTGTATTTAACAATAGAAAGATAATTATTAAAAAAAAAACACCTACCTATCTACTAGAAATCTTCACACTCAAACACCCCTATAAAACAATAAATAAGTCTGTAAGTATGCTTTACATCCGAATTAATTTACATAATATCATTGTACGGCGGAGGAGCGGAGGAGCGCCCGCCGCGAGTGTATACCACGCAAATCATTGGATTAGGACACCGTTAGGATACAGTGACCAGGCTTACATGTACCAAAGGATATTCCTGTTTTACATTCTACCAATAAATGTTCTGAAAGTCCCAGTGGAAGAATCAATATGAGCAGATCATAAAATTTGGCCAGCCGCAACACGTACGACTTATTTGAAGTACTATACTTTAACGGGCTTCTGCTGAGCATGGACCCCCCTATTTAAGAGGAGGATCTAGGCCATGATCTATCACGTATAACTAGTCTGGGTTCGTTTGCCTTTCTAGGTTAGACTTTCATAAATATTTAGATTTCTGTACAATGCCGGTTGTATGAGATTTAAAAACATGGGTACAAATTTTCGACCCCTGAATCGAACTTGCGTCCACTAATTAATTATTGCAAAGTAGATTGTTTCCCAAGTTAAACATCTTAATAATTAATTGCTATTGTTATATTTAATACTTATGTTTGCTCTCGTACCTTTAATTTATTCTTATTCAATTTCTACATTCTATTAACAGTTTTTCCAATATTCTCCATCACAGTTGGCCACCCTGCGCACCCTCATATTAACATAGTGTGATGGATCATCCCCTGTCCGTCGCATTTGGACCGGGATGCTGGGGCCACGGTTATGGATTGATTTTTATGGACTCATCGGCTTTAGGACGGAGACCGCCATTGTTATGGGTATGGGGAGTGCGTGAGATTATAGGATGTTGGAAAGTAAATTGCGGTAGTTAGGTTTTATGGTTTTAAAGTAAGCTTTAATTTGGTTAGATTTAGGAGAGGAGAGGATTTAGGAGCAGTGATAGCCGATTGGTTAAAGCACGCTTCTCGCGGGCACCAGGTCTTGGGTTCAAATCCCGGCTCGCACCTCTGGATTTTTCGAAATCTATGTGCGAATCACAATTTCTACATGATTATCACTTGCTTACGGTGAAGGAAAACATCGTGAGGAAACCTGCATGTCTTAGAAGATCTAACCAATTTTCGAAAGACATGTGAAATCCGCCAGCCCGCACTGGGCCAGCGTGGTGGATTATGGCCTGAATCCCCCTCATGTTGAGGGGAGGCCCGTGCCCAGCAGTGGGACGTCAAAAGGGCTAAATTATTATTTATTATTTATTAGGAGACTAGGATGTCGTCGTGTCTTTAAGAGCCGACTCCATACAAATACTGTACAGTTCCTAGGATATATTATTAAATCCAAAATGAGATGAAAACGCAGAATATTCTACGTCTATACAAAATGAAATATCAGTCACAATACCACATAATTGCGGCGCACGTCGCCCGGGCCCCGCAAACCAGTCAAAACTAGATTAAATAGGATACATCCGGTGAATAGCGTCATCAGTGGCGCCGCTCGCCGCGCACGCTAATACTATCAATCGCGGGACGTGTCCGCATATCAAATAGATATCGTGGATGCCCTATTAATTTAATATCTCTTGACCCTCGTGTATACCTACAGGGTTATTGGTAAAACACTAAAAACATCTCAGGTCGCTATATCTACTCTACAGTAATCTAGATATTACTAAAAAATCATTTTGTTCTATGTCTCCCGCCAAAATTTTACGCAATTTTTTAATAATAAGCAATATGGCGCACGCAACGCCATAAAGTTGCCAGCCAAGAAAAAGTGCAATATTAATACGTCAAAAGGAATTTAATATTAATCCCCTCTCGTAAGCCCACAGCTGGGCGCCATTACCGAGGTCAGGTGCGGAGTGATGCGCGTTTAATCCGACAGGGGGCGCCACTTGGCGTGGGGAATTTTGCGAAGTTTATGTTTTAGCATTTCTGTTTGAGTATAATAATAACAATATTACGTAGTACACTACTAATTTTGCAAAACGTATTTATTTTCATTATTTTAGTTTTATTTATTTTTAATTTAATAGGGTACGTGGTCCAAACGTGGAATGTATTAATAAAGTACCATATTAAAATTGCAATACTTCACTTATAAGAATGAAAAATCAATGAAGGAATAACATTTCTGTGTTTTATGACCGGACAAAAAAAAGCCTGGCTTCATTTTGTAATGGCAAATACAAAAAAATATGAATAACAAATCTCCTAAATATCATACGTAATTATTTACAGTTTTCTCGGAGAATGTCTTGCTTCCATTTTTATTTTGCTTACCTATTCCATTCAATGATACATGTTATCTTCCTTTATCACAAAAAACTAGTTTATCTTGCAAGTGGTTAAAAGTGTCAATTGATAAGGGGTTGGTTCCCGGGGCGGCGGCGGCGGGGGCGGCGCATCCCCCGGGGGCGGTTTATCACGCCGCACAGATGTTTAGCGGGGCCGCTCGGCAAACAGAATTAAATCAAAATCCAACGGAATATAAATTAGGTGCGATTAAATTGATTCAGTTTTTAAAGTTTGTTTTAAAAGAGGGTAGGTGTGGTTGCGAGATAACAACCATGTGGTGGATATAATAAACAAACACTAGATTTCACACGTGACTGAGGTTTCAACTGAGAGTATTCACAGGCCAGTACACAAACAAAACCGGTAAATTGAATATTGAATAAATAAATAATAATTTGCAATATTATCTATAAAAATAAATAAAATTGGAGTGTCTGTTTAAAACATCATAATAACACCTTTTCACTAAATGCATATGAAAGTACTTACGACACCTATAACAAAATCGCGATTTAAAACATTTTGTTTGTCTGTCTGTCTGTCTGTGTGTTTGTTCCGGGTAATATCCGAAACGGCTGGACCGATTTTGACGGGACTTTCACTCTGGCAGATAGCTGATGTTATAAGGTACTCCTAAAGTAAGTAAAATTAAAGTAGCCTAAGTTACTAATTAGGCTACTTTAATTTTAGAAAAACAATTAGGGTTCCGCGTAAAAAAATAAAAACACATGAAATCAAAGAGTATCTCCGAAACGGGTGGACCGATTTTGACGGGACTTTCACTTGTAGATAGCTGATGTTATAAGCAGTAACTTAGGCTACTTTTATTTTAGAAAAACTAAATTTAAAAAAGGGACCTGTCGCGCGGGCTCATAACGCGGTAGCGGGCTATTTTGTTAAGTTTAATTCCACGCGGACGAAGTCGCGGGCTCAGCTAGTGTTTTGTAAATGTTTGTAATCCTTTCAAGCAAAAGAAGTCAGGTGTGAAATCTAGTGTTTTATTTTTCAATTCATAATTGTACCTACAAATCAAAAGAGTTCAACAGTTATAAAGTATCCAATTCTTTTTAATTTCCGTCCCGCCTCCACTAATCAAAAATATATACACACACGTTGTACCGACAGCTTATCATCCCGCCCGTATGCTGCCCATTCTTTAACACAAACCTCACTCCCTCCATAAACGCGGCCCCTAAACACTCCCCAGAGGACGCTGGGAGCGCTATCTTTTTTATGTCATTTATATTTTTTATCTGTACACCGCTCCTGTCATTGTCACTGATAAAATGTTTCCGATATTTTTTTGCGAGTCTGGTCGATAACTGGTACTTTCACCTTATCTAATGAAAGCGTAGTTTTATTAACTTCTTATAACAATATCTATCATCACGCTGCATGAACTCCCCGAACGGTTAAGCAGAGGTGCGCTGTAACGCATAGTACATGGCAGTACATGCAAAAGTATCGTAGTAATAGTGAGTCCAAATCTGTAGTTTTTCATAACATGAGTAGGTAGGTATCCCTCTCCCACGCCGACGCCACCGGAAGTAATCGCCGGATGAAATGGCGTGTGCTATTACATCCGGTTCTGACCGACCGATAACATTGAATGTATCTGGCCAAATTTTTGGACATTATAAGACGGTTATTTTTAACTAGTTGCTGCCCACGACTTCGTCCGTCCGCGTAGTATTTAACTTAACAAAAATTTCGGGATTATCGCGATAAAAAGTATCCTATGTGTTAATCCCGGTTATAAACTATCTGTGTTCCAAATTACATCCAAATCCGTTCAGTAGTTTTTGCGTGAAGGAGTAACAAACATACATCCACACTCACAAACTTTCGCATTTATAATATTAGTAGGATTTTAAGTTACAAATGTTAACTAATCAAGATAACTTTATGACACATTACACCACCTGGGACATTGTGGCCTGACTCCCTCCTGCCATTGGGAGAGTGCGTGCCATAAAAAATATTTATGTTTCTCGATTCTAGTCTAAGCAATCTTAGGAAGTTTGCCCCGGTCTGAGTGACACTGGGATCGGCCCCAGACCATTGTACGGTAGCCATAATACATCCGTTGGTTTGTGTGAGGCAATTTCTGTGCCTGGTGATAATAAAACATATAGGTTGTTTCAAGATTTTGATACTTACATCACTACATATTATAAAACAAAGTCGCTTCCCGCTGTCTGTATGTTCCTATGTATGCTTAGGTCTTTAAAACTACGCAACGGATTTTGATGCGGTTTTTTTTAATAGATAGAGTGATTCAAGAGTAAGATTTATATGTATAACTAGCTGAGCCCGCGACTTCGTCCGCGTGGAATTTAACTTAAAAATAAAGCCCGCTCCCGCGTTCTGAGCCCGCGCGACAGGACCCATTTTTTTAATTTTGTTTTTCTAAAATAAAAGTAGCCTAAGTTACTGCTTATAACAACAGCTATCTACCAGTGAAAGTCCCGTCAAAATCGGTCCAGCCGTTTCGGAGATTACCCGGAACAAACACACAGACAGACAGACAGACAGACAAAAACATTTTAAATCGCGTTTTTGCTATAGGTATCGTATGTACTTTCATATGCATTTAGTGAAAAGGTGTTATTTTGATATTACAAACAGACACTCCAATTTTATTTATTTGTATAGATACATACATAATATAGTGGAGAAACACTGATAATTTTAGAGCTGTGCGACGCCGGGGCGGGTCGCTAGTAATATATAAAAGCTGATATTTTGTTACTTACCAATTGAAGATATACTTAATTAATAAATATCGCCAGACGAACACACCAACTGTATGGTCCCAAACTAAGCAAGGCTTGTGCTCTATCCCAGAGACATCCAGACCTGGGCAAATTTCGAAAAGGCCATTTTAGAAATTTGTCCCGGCGGGAATCAAACCCGCAACCATGTGCAGTGAGCCGAGCGGCCTACGCTCGAACCACTGCGCCAAGCGGTCCTCAATGTAAATATAATAATTTCTGGGTTACGGGGTTACTGAATATTTAAAATTTCCCATACTACGCACATTTAACATAACTAGTGGTCGCCCGTGGTCGAAATTCGACCTTTTGATTTTAAACGTCATCAAGGCTCTATTGTCATAGACTATTTTATACTGAAACGCAGAATACACTATGGAAGTCCGAAAAAAAACTGACACCGTTTGTCAGTCAGACAGTCAGCCAGTTACCAAGTGGAAGTTACAAATGTGTGTGTTTCAAACGCATGGTAGTGTGTGTAATGTTTTATTTATTGATTTAATGTATTTCTAAGTATCTATACAAATAAATAAAATTGGAGTGTCTGTTTGTAATATCAAAATAACACCTTTTCACTAAATGCATATGAAAGTACATATGACACCTATAGCAAAAACGCGATTTAAAAAAAAAATGTCTGTCTGTCTGTGTGTTTGTTCCGGGTAATCTCCGAAACGGCTGGACCGATTTTGACGGGACTTTCGCTGGCAGATAGCTGATGTTATAGGGAGTAACTTAGGCTACTTTAATTTTGGAAAAACAATTAGGGTTCCGCGTAAAAAAATAAAAACACATGAAATCAAAGAGTATCTACGAAACGGGTGGACCGATTTTGACGGGACTTTCACTGGTAGATAGCTTATGTTATAAGCAGTAACTTAGGCTACTTTTATTTTAGAAAAACAAAATTAAAAAAAATGAAAAATGGGTCCTGTCGTGCGGGCTCAGAACGCGGGAGCGGGCTTTTTTGTTAAGTTAAATTCCACGCGGACGAAGTCGCGGGCTCAGCTAGTTAATATATAAAAAATATTAGCATTCTGCACTCCTTCTCTATATAAACTATAAGTGTGCCAAATTTCATAATCCTCCGTCCGCGCAATTTTTGTAAAAACTGGTACAAAGTTTTTCCTTCACGCATTATATAGATAATCGTTATGATTGGTATGATGTTTTACCAACATTACACATTATAATACAAAGAAACACAATTTGTGGAAATTAAAACAAGAATTCCAAACATCACATTGCCAAGACGCTCTAAATGTCCTATTTCGTACTTTTGACACACCTGTACAGTACAATAGTAGTGTCTCGTTCCCAGGCCACCCCCACTTCTTCAACCAGCTGTCCTGCGGGCTGGACATCATCTCGCTGGCCGGCGAGTGGCTCACGGCCGCCGCCAACACGAACATGTTCACCTACGAGATCGCGCCCGTCTTCATCCTCATGGAGAACGTGGTGCTGGAGAAGATGAGGAGCATGATCGGATGGAAGAGCGGCGACTCCATCCTCGCGCCGGGTGAGCGGGACATGGTCTTGATAATAAAATAAAACAATCATTGCTACAGCGCCCAACGAGAAATAAGAAATTGTAATATGTTCGGGTTCAAATCGGTTACCGTGTTGACATCGCTTCTCGTTGGCCGTTGGCTGGTCAAGCCAACGCTCTTGCGCTGTAACACGCGCGCTTTCTTAGGGTGACCGTCCACTTGGCTGTGTTATTAAGTGAGCTCGTTCGCTTCGACCAATAGGCGATGGCTTCGTTTCCTCGGCTTCCCTCGGCTTAGCTCAAGTTGACAGGAAATGAAGCAAGCGGGCGAGCCCGTTCCATCGCTCAGCTAAGTGAACGGTCACCCCTAGGGCGGTGGTGACGTCACGGCCTTGTAGCATTGTACAATTTTGTATTTTCTTTTCAGAAACTTAACATGTTTAAATTTTTTCCGGTTTTAATCTTCCAAAATGATGATCTTGATCAATGTCATCAATATGCCAATTGTGTAGTCAGCAGATGACATAACTACATGCATGTAACACACCTTAAAGTATTTCAGTCACGCTCACTCGCATGAGAGGAAGGCAATACAGCTAGTTATTAATCAGTACAAGATAGCTTGATCTCTGCGACAGCTGTCAGTAAAATCACGCCTATGAAGTCCTGAATTTCATAATAGAATAGACAGTACCTGTCAATGTCACACTTTATGGGCATGCCGACCTAATTAGTGATGGGCGATGAATCATCGTGACCACAGACGATATTTTAAAGAAAGCTTAATTTATATTTTAATTTTATTGATTATTTTAATATCATAACATTATTTACATTTGTACATATTTGATCTAAAATAATAGTGAGTAAATAAAATCCAATTTCTGGAGCGGGACGTCCGATTTGATAATATTTGCGAACAAGAGTTTATAATAAATTTATAAGATTGTTCTAGCGATTCAGAAACTGATCCAGATATGGATTTGGGGTGTATTCCTTTAAGAGAATAAATGTCATTTTATATTAAAATATTCGTTTTTAGCATCGATGATATAATGAAACCTCGATAATTTCTATCGACATTTTTTTATATCCTGACCCTATAAATGTCAGTTTGCCGTCTGTCAAAACGATCAAGCTAACTTGTACAGAATATAATACAAGTTTATGTTGTGTATCAACAAAAACGGCCCCATATTGTGTTTTAAAACTCTCTAGTTACGCTGTGATAGCCGATTGGTTACATCACGCGTCTTGCACCAAGTCTTGGGTTCAAACCCCGGCTCGAACCTCTGGATTTTTCGAAATGTGCGAATCATAATTTCTAAATGATTATCACTTGCTTACGGTGAAGGAAAACATCGTGAGGAAAGCTACATCTAACCAATTTTCGAAAGACATGTGAAATCCGCCAACCCGCACTGGGCCAGCGTGGTGGATTATGGCCTGGATCCCCCTCGCGTTGAGGGGAGGCCTGTGCACAGGAGTGGGACGTCAAAAGGGCTGAATTATAATTATTAATTACTCTAGTTACGCACGGCTCGGATAACAATCCTAGATTCTACCTATTTATTTTATTCCCAGTACCTACTGATAAACAATTATTTGTTATCAAAAAATCAAGGTCCATATTAAAAAATCAATCTCAAGCTAAGAACGATCTTGGAAATGTAATTTTATGTCATACCAGTAAGTACAAAATGACATGACAAAAGCGTACTCAAGACCGCTCTCAAACTTAAGATTATTTTTTAAAGAGGCCTTAGCTATGCATGTATAGGAGAATAGTTCTCAGTGCGTATTTTACGATTGTCCTAATGTGCTGTGCCTAATAAAAGCTGTATTTCTCTTGACTTTTTCTGACTGTGGCATTTCCGTGTGCGGGCAGGCGGGTCAGTGTCCAACCTGTACGCGTTCCTGGCGGCGCGCCACCACAAGTTCCCGCAGTACAAGGAGAAGGGGCTGGCCAGCATCCCCGGACACCTCGTCATGTTCACCTCGGACCAGGTCGGCGGACACCATTGTGCCATTCATTGCAACTAGAGCTCTCTTTGTATGCTGATAAGACACATTTTATTCCGTTCTTTAAAATATCTAAAACAGTGCATTCTAAATAAAAGGAGTTTTAGTGATGTCTGTTGTACACCGTCTCATAGGCCTTGTAATTACTACAGAATAGCAGCTACGCATTGCTATAGCCTAGATACTACGGCGTAGCAGCTACGACGTAGCATTCTGTTTCAAAATTATTACTAGTGTTGATACTACGGCGCTATGGCCGTCTACGTAACCGGAATTTCGTAACTTGTGCTACTACGGCGTAACCACTACGCCGTAGCAATTGTTTTTCAAAAATCGATTTTGTGCATCTTCCATAAAAATGATGGGCTGGTACAAATTGCATTATTACTATAATTTCCTACACCAATATATTGCTGCCTCGCTCACATATGTCCATAGAGAGTGTAGATATAATAGTCGGTCTCGTGTGCGGCCCCGCAGTGCCACTACTCGGTGAAGTCGTGCGCGTCGGTGTGCGGGCTCGGCACCGACTACTGCATCTGCGTGCCGTCCGACGAGCGCGGGCGCATGGTGCCCGCCGAGCTGGAGCGCCTCGTCAAGTACCACAAGGACAGGGGCAACGTGAGTACCGCACTCACAACACAAATAACAACAATGGGACTAGTCCCGCCACACACTCCCACCGCTGTTACTCCTGTAAGCCAGAATCGAACAATGATAACGTCGCGACTCGATCCTCAATGAGTTCCGGGGAAAAGTTAAATTGTCTCGGAAGGAGGATAGGTGGAGTTAGCAGAATATTGTCCACTTCCCTCCATTACAAAGCGGGTTTAATTCCTCCTAGTATTATTTTTAGTATACTACTAGCTGTGCCCCCCGACTTCGTCCGCGTAGTATTTAACGTAACAAAAAATTCGGGATTATCGGGATAAAAAGTATCCTATATGTTAATCCCAGTTATAAACTATCTGTGTTCCAAATTTCATCCAAATCCGTTCCGTAGTTTTTGCGTGAAGGAGTAACAAACATACATACATCCACACTCACAAACTTTCACATTTATAATATTAGTATACTATTTGTCCCCCTTGCAACCCCCCCCCCCACCATCTCCCCCCCCCCCCGCCCTCATGATGCTCTTGTCTCGCTCGCCAGGTCCCGTTCTTCGTGAACGCGACTTCGGGCACGACGGTGCTGGGCGCGTTCGACCCGCTCCCGGAGATCGCAGACATCTGCCAAAAGTACGACATGTGGATGCACGTCGACGTGAGTTACGAAACTATATTTCTAACCCCCCCCACACGAAAAAAGAGGGGTGTTATAAGACGGGTGTTAGGGGTGTATCTGTGTCTGTGGCGTCGCAGCGCCCAAGCGGATGAACCGATTTTAATTTGGTTTCTTTTCGTTAGAATGGTATTTTGATCGCGAGTGTTCTTAGCTTTGTTTCATGAAAATCGGTTCAGCCGTTTGAAGATTATTAGGTCTTTTGTAGTTTACTAAGAGATATGAGCAACTATCACGGCTCTAGTCAATTCGAAATTTAGGCTTAGATACAGGCAATGCCTAGCTTAAGGGTCACAAGTTAAGCACTCTTACATAATTTATTTTTCTGTTCCCCAAGTCTACGGACATCATTTGTAAACGAATTAACCTGCAAACATGTAGACTTAGAGATAAATAAATATTTTCATTTTCAAGATTGTTAAGACTACAAGTAATGAAAGAAACACAGCGGTTTAGATTATGGCCTCCATCCCCTCCGCATTGAGGGGAGACCCGTGCCCTGTAGAGGGGGTATTAAAGTGGCTAATTATTTTAATATTATTAATGGTTTAGTCGTCTACAGCCAGCAACCAATGGTCTGCCTTGTTAACAAGGCACGACTGTTTTTACAAAGATGAGACTTGTGACATTGTGACTGAGTCTCGATGGTTCTGTTTCAGGCCGCGTGGGGGGGCGGTCTCCTCTTCTCCAAGAAGTATCGCCATCCTCGTCTCACCGGCATCGAGCGGTGAGTTTCATCACCATAGCCATCTGCTCATTATCTCATCATCACTATCCAGGGCCCCAAGTCCTTCGGTGATTAATATTATATTCGTGATTGCATCATCGTTATTCGACTCTCGCCTATCGACGTATTGTTAACAGACTGTTAAGAATCTACGATTTACCATGATAGGATATAGTAATGACCAATGGTTTTAAAAGCAAATTTGGGGCCCAGCTAGGATCGTCATGATCGTCAAAGTCCGGATACAAAAACATCGCAATTTTAACTGATGTTTTAACTCGCACTCATTCATCTATTTATTTAATCCGTCCTTCATTAATGTCTATCAATCATGGGAGCTCGATGTTAAATGGCGGAGAGCTGGGCGGGAGTGGTGGGGGCAGGAAATCCGGCCAAATGTGGCAGACGTGTGCCGTGGACCGTGCGACGGGAGATCCAGGGGTGTCGCGCGTGGGATTCAAATATTATTTTAATCAATCGAGCGACCATACCCCGGCACAAATTATTCTTACATTTAAATTGATGTAAAGTGTGAGTAGGTATGCACACGTCACTTAACTAGCTTTCTAATTTAAACACCTAATTCTGGTTGAAATTTGATTATTATTTACTTATTTAGTGACAATGGTGTTGTCTGCTCACATTCCGTTGCTGTTCCTGAGAATGTACACCATCTTTTATTCATTGAAAAGAGTAACCATTGAGTTTCTCGCCGGCTCTTCTCAGTGGAAGCGGCATTCTGAGCCGGTGGTAGATTGTGACTATTCATAAATGCTTTGTTGGCTTACATGAATAAAAACAATGTTGAGTTTGAGTTTGAGCTCGATGCCTACACCCGGCTGTACAAAAGACGCGCCTGATTTAGTTCAGCTAGTTTCCCTAAAATTACAAATATAAGATAAAACAATGGAAAGTATAAACTTTCCTAATCAGACAAACCTTGTCTGCGTGGGACATTGGCTGCGTTTCCTCGCTGTATCGACATGCTGATTGGTATGAGCGAGCAAAGAGCGAGCCCTCTTATCATAGAACCTAACAAAAAAAAAAAAAAAAATTCGCCAGCCCTAAGTTCCGGATTAGCGCGTCGTAGCCGTGCTACGGCGTAGCGGCTACGTCGTAGCAACCTGCCAGTTCACACGTCAAGCTGCGATGTAGGGTAAATGCTCTTAACATCGTCTGTTAGGGTAAAGACGTTTGCCTGAATACTGTTTGATTGATTTATCAGAAATTGCTTTCCTGTTGTGGTCTAAAATAACCAAGAAATTAACGCATGACATTCAAATTGAAAGACTACTTAATATCCAAGAAAAATTTAGTAAAACAAAATAATAATCGATCGCGGTAAATTTTAATAATTGGTAATCTCATCAGTTCTTGAAAGGCCGTGCGGACCATCAATCCTCACTTGGTCATCTTGTCTGGAATATAGCTAGATCCCACTTGCATTAAGGGGAGGTCCGTGCTCTGAATATTAAAGGGCAGACAGTTTTTATTACTTTAATAGACTATAGGTTGATTAAGAAAAAAAAGACATTTGGAAACAAAAGTATCTATAAAAAAATAAAAAAAAACAGTAAATCCCTTTCAACTCGAGCCCTACAGAGTCTCTCGTAGTGTACGATTAATTAAAAGCACTTGACAGCCCCTAAAAGGCCCTCCGAGTAAAAAACAATGACGTCACATACCTCCGCACGGCGCCGGAGGGCGCCCGCACATCCGCCAGAAGTGTTTGAAACTGTCTGTATGACACACCGACATGTAACAACTAACGAACGCTGAACGAATGGCGAACTACTTTCATTAGCAGAAATACTGCTTAGTTTCGATTTGGAAAAGGAAGTCCGAAGAACTGGTCATAATGTTATTTTTAATTTACTTCGTTATTATTCTGAAATTTTCAGTTGCAAATATTATGGTCCAGGCCGGGCGGACTGGATGATTTTATAATGGTTCCTCGTAGGGACTACAGGACACTAAAAGCATGACAAAATGTTAAAAAAAAAAATTTGAAACAGATTACAATGTTATAATGCCTAATGTACATAAATAATGATATAATTATTCTAGAAAAAAGGGATGACGACAATGTTTTATTGCACAGCTGTATAAACTATGTCTTCGATCACTATCAGTAGAATTATTTACAAAATAATTTTATTAACATTGGCAATCATACAAACGTTAGAAGTTTGAGTAGTGAAGTATGACGTCAACAAAACAAAAGTTTCAGCAAACTTGAATATCAAATATCTTGGTATTCTCCATCGTGTCTCCTCTACTACATCAACATTGGCAGAATCACATTGGGCCTGACTCAATGGAAAGAGGCCATTAATTAAAAAAAAAAAAACAATTAGTTAATATTTTTTAAATAGATACCCACTTATATACAGGTTGAAACATATATGTTATATATCTGTCGCCGCCAACTGGCTTAATCCGCCGTTCAATTAACAGCCTAGGCATTTAACTAAACAGCGCCGTTCAACTAACGGCCTGAATGATATTCAGCCATTTGATCAAACAGCTAGGCAAATGACTTGGATCGATGACGTTTAACTACTTGCCTAGCCGTTTAATTAGCTGCCTAGCCTGTTCATTTCAATTTAGTTCAACTTTCTGCCACCTAGCGCCGAAACTCACCAAACTGTCAATATCTCTATATTCCATATTCTCTTTGGTCAATATGGCGTCGGAAAACAACAACTTTGATGGTATAATTTTATTAGGTACTTAGGTTTTTTAAGATTTTTTTTTAGATCCACCGAATCTATTTGCCGGGTGGGGTTTCTGTGGGGTCATAAAAAAAATAACCCTAACCTAAACCCATCCATGTCGTTCTGCTTGGGTAGTATTTTGAAAAAGTTTTGTAGTACTTAAATGTCAACCAGTTGCCTAAGCATTAGCCAGCCAGTTTATTAAATGTTGTAATAGACGATACGGCTGAATATCATTTAGGCCGTTAGTTGAACGGCGCCGTTTAGTTAAGTGGCTAGGCTGTTAATTGAACGGCGAATTAAGCCAGTTGGCGGCGACATATCTACTATATAAAAATAAGTCGGGTTTTCCTTCCTGACGCTATAACTCCAGAACGCACGAACCGATTTCCACGGTTTTGCATTCGTTGGAAAGGTCTCGGGCTCCGTGAGGTTTATAGCAAAGAAAATTCAGGAAAAATTTCAACAGAACGCGGATGGAGTCGCGGGGCACAGTTAGTGAAACATATATAACATTATACTTTTTTTTTCAAACCTTAACTTTGTATTTCTAAAACTATCAGCTTTGGAGGAAACTTGAACATCAAAAGGTGTTATAGGGATACAGCTGTTAACAGTTCTCACAAGTCTACAAAACCTTTAGTACTTCAACTGTCCCACAAAGCCGATAGTTTTAGATTTACAAAGTAAAGTTGCAAAATAAATAGTATACCTTTTCTGTTTCACCTAGTATATGCGTACTTTTAATACCTATACGTTTGGAAAAACGTTTTTGTCAATATAACGATGCGGTGTGAACGAGGCCAACGAATCCCTCCCGCTCGGTGCAGCCATTAAGAGCAGGGATTACCGCGGATCCCGCGCGGGACTACTGTGTCAATACGGGATGCACGGAGGGATCCTGTTTAACTTTATATTTGCCGAATTTAACTTGAATTAAAGTAATGCTAATCTAAAGTGCTATTTGTTTTCTGTGAGAATTTACTATCAAAGTTTCAGGATAAAGGAATAATAATCAAAGTGGTAGCTGTCCGTCTAGACTATAGATACATACCAAGATATATTAGCTATTCTGTTAGCAACTAGTAATTATTATATTCGTGTGAAGACGATGTTTGTCTGTCGCACTCATGCGGACTTAGGGCAGTGACGTCACAGTCCAGATTTGTAGAATTTTCGTGAAATGTCCAACATTGTAAACGTCTTTATTCTTGTCACCTTAGGCAGCAATTCTATTGATGTGGATCTATTTTTTTTTATAGCGCCGTCTCTCTCCGTCGGCCGATTGATTCGACCGCGTGGAGATCTTTCAAACCCAATGTTGATCTTACCAAAAGTCATTAGTCGCTCCAACCCCTTCCAATATGTCCAATTTACATAATTCCATAATCAGTTGCGATTCAACTCGCCCTCCATGTTTGTTTGGGGGTAATTGATTCACACTTCATCCCCTGAGGGGTGGCGATTGACAATATTGCGGTGCTTGCGTTGCATAAACTCGCTGGAATTATTCGCACCTTAAAATAGAGGGGAACTAGCAAAATATTTGCAAAAAAAACTACGAACTCGATATTAACGCACATTGTAACAAAGTGAGCGAACAAGCTTACGCACCGCCTGATGTTAAGCAGTAGCTGTAGCCTATAGATGCTTGCAATACCAAAGGCATTGCTGGCACGTTGCCGACCAAATGGGGGGTGGGACAGAGGGATGGGAGGGAGGGGCTGGTCGTTCAGCTCTCTCTCTCTCTCATCGTATGAAACATTGAAACGATATGTAAACATAGCAAAATTAGAGATTTCTTTATACTAACTCTGTGTGTTGTCTGATTTCGTGATCTTCTCAGTCGAGGTCGCGTTCCGATCCGGTGTTAGATTTACCCTCGCCACCTCTCCTGGCAGCGGCCCAAGCCGAGGTCGTGTCTCTTGTGGCGCCCTTGAGCTAGCTGCCCCCCTGCCCCTCTGGCTGGGCCCTCTGTCCGGGTGAAGTTGTTATGGCCACTCTGGCCAACAACATATAGTCATATCAAAAAAAAACAAAAAACTGATTTAGCAGAGATAAATGGTCGTCGAGTGTTTTATTTGCATATTTATTCAGAAGGTTGAACTCGAACTAGGAATTGGCACTTTAACACAACGTTGTCTAAGCTTCTTGTTTACATGGAACTTTGCCCCTTTTGGACAGATCTACTTTTCAGGCTAGATTTTACTTGCGACTTCTTTTTACGAACTGTATTCAGAATATAGCGAGTTACAACACTACAATTAGATACCTGTGGCGTTTTGTATTTGAATTCCAATTGTCACTATGTCACAACATTTAAGAAAATTGTATACCATCAAAAGAAGGCGACGACAGTCAATGAGTCATTGATTGCAGTCTCATTCTATTATTGGTACCTACTCAATGAGGAAATAGTAACGTTGTACCGGCTTGTCTGTCCTCCCAGGGCTGACTCCGTGACGTGGAACCCGCACAAGCTGATGGGGACCCTGCTGCAGTGCTCCACGGTGCACTTCAAGTACGAGGTACGTACCGACACTGCCTGACTTGATGCATCCATCAGCGAAAGCAAAAGAAACTCAAATCACACCAAAAACACTAGTTCCTGTAAATAAGACGAAGTTTCGTGATGTATGGTACAGTACTATGTCATAAGATCTAATGTACCGAAATCCAAATTAGTATAAGTCGTTCGTTCCTATTGTGGCGCCACACCAGGTGGTGCGACGCCCAAGTCACCACCCTATATTCATGGTGAAATGAACGTAATAATGTATAATATGAAGCGCGTAGAAATAGTTCGAGAAGTTAGCAGAAGTAATACCAAATACGATGAATCTGGATGCATCAATTTGTTATTTACAATATTACAGAAAGAAAACGCCCGCAACTTCGATGATATCAGTGAAGAAAATCACCCGTACAATTCAAACTGACGATCGGGTTCGACTCCCGCCTGAAAAAAGAATGGCAAAGACCTTTTCGTAATTTTCCACGGTCTGTGTGTAACTAGGATCGCTCCGACGCACTGTGGTATACCTACTTACCATCTTGTCCTTCAGGGCATCCTGCTGAGTTGCAACGCCATGTCCGCGGAGTACTTGTTCATGACGGACAAGATCTACGACCCGCGGTACGACACCGGCGACAAGGTGATCCAGTGCGGCCGCCACAACGACATCTTCAAGCTGTGGCTGCAGTGGCGCGGGAAGGTACCGACATACTCTACCAACAGACTCTCTCTGCACCATATGGAACTATGTTGAGCAAGAGACTTTTTTCACACATTCTGCTTGTTTTGCTGCCATCTGTTGGTCAGTTTAGTAAGGGAACAAATTAACATTTTTATTTATCGCTCTTCCTACCGTTCTAGCACCTGACACCAACGTAGATAAGTGATATAGAGCCTGATACCGTCATGCTAAAATTCTTATTATTCAAAGACAATAAATATAAATAATAATTTAACGAGACCGATCATTGATCTAAGTTTGTGTGTAAACAACGCGTATTACGTGTTACTGTGGTTTCTACTACTCGCCGCTAGATGACGTTTAAATTGAAAGACAACGTGTACTCAATAGATGGCGCTATTACAAATAATCAACATGATCATAGTATCTAGTTGCGATTAAGAGATGGCATTATTCGCAATTCCTATGTTCTGAATATCGTACTAATATTACCACACCCCAGGGCACATCGGGCTTTGAGCGGCTGATGGATCGGTTGATGGAGCTGACGGAGTACATGGTGCGGCGCATCAAGGAGCAGCCGGACAAGTTCCACCTGATCCTGGAGCCGGAGCTGGTGAACGTGTCCTTCTGGTACCTGCCGCGCCAGCAGCGCGGCATCCCGCACGACGCACACAAGGAGATCAGACTTGGGAAGGTGGGTTTTAAAGAATTCAGAGGGTATTTTAAATAATTAGAATCGATATTGGAAGCGGATTTGGAAACTATAACTCTATTACTTATTCCCGTAATTATGACAGGTGTGCGCCAAACTCAAAGGCAAGATGATGCAAGCCGGCACCATCATGGTGGGCTACCAACCCGACGACCGCCGCCCCAACTTCTTCAGGAACATCATCTCCTCGGCCGCCGTCACCGAGAGGGACGTGGACTTCCTGCTGTCCGAGATGGACCGCCTGGGTCACGACATCGTTGTTGATTAAAGGATTTAACAGTATTCAGAGATGGGGGGAAGCTTTTGTTGAGTTTATCATAATCAGATTTCATTTTACTCATGTTTGATATTAATATATTAAATTTTAGAACAACACCTTTGTACTCGATGAAATTTTACCGATACCATGGCCAAAGAGTAGCGATACGAAATTGTAAACATGTGCGAGTTCAAGCCATTTTATACATTTGTGGTCCGTTCTGTGTCGGACACCTTAATGTTAATTAAAAATAAATTAAAAGCCTATTCATTTTCTGATTGCTTCCCCTCGTTGGTCGTAGTATATCTACTGTGCATCTTTGGAAATGTATTGAAAACCATCTGGAAATCAAGCCAAACTTCTGAATATATTTGTTGTCCTGCTCGTATGTCTGTCACCGGCACAATACAACCATAGCTGTCAATATCAATGTATGTTCTGGGAATAAGAGCTTTATTTATACTTGGATTGCTCTTAAAATATCTAACACTATTAATAAGCCCTTATAAAAAAAATATCGACCAAAAACTTAACAAAAGCGTCACCCTTCAATATTTTGAAAAGTGTTACATGTATCGAACATTTAGATTTATTAGATCATAATCGCTGTAAAAATGTTTAGAGTTTCATAGAATTAATGGAGTGTGAATTAATAATCATAAACTACCAGCTTCACTGTCGCCATTAACTGAGAGTAGCTGACACTAGAGAACATTTTGAATGTGGGTATTTTGAAGAATATAACACGTTTACAATACGTTTTTGTATTTACCAAGCGTGTCTTCTGTAATCGAAATTGTAAAGCGTAGTAATTTTTTCTCGTTTAATTTATGAGTTAATACTCAATCATAACAACTATAATGTTGTGTCTTATTTTAAATAAAGAAGAATATCCCGTTTTTCTACTGAAATGATAATTATTTGTTAAGTAAGTAGGGTTCTGTGATTTTGATTGAAAAAACTAATAAGCCGTCTTTAAAATATATCTTAAATGATATTATATTACTGTTGCTTGTTTGTTATAATATGTATTAAAAATGACAATGAAAATATATTTTCAATTAGATTTTAACGATTAAAGGAAAAGTAGAATATTTCCATGATATGGCCTAAATGTATTTGATTTTTGCCTTTATGACAACACGTTTGTCATTTAAAAAATAAAAGCAAGTACTTTAGGTAGGTACTTATTTAGTTGCTTTTTTTAAAATTGTATTTAATATTAACACAGTTGGAAAGAGATCTGAAAGCAATGAATCTTGGAAACTACTTTGTAGGAAAATAAAGCAGATACAAAATATAACTTGAAAAATAACAATATTATAGTTATATCACAAAAAGTCAGGTTCCACTTCTCTTTTTATTTGTATATTAGTGTGTCAGTTTTAAATAACTCACACAATAAAAATAATTACTTATTACAATATTATATAAACTAAAATTGGCTACTTGTATGTGTGTCTATTAAAGGCCGTATGTTAATGGTAAGATAAATTTATCTTTTTATTATATTAATATTAGTGTTTAACTTAAATTATAAATTTATTTCGTTATCGATTACTCTTTAAATATATTATTTAACTACTAAAATCACGTAGCTATATATATATATATATTATGATGTGTTATATATTTAAACTAATTAAATTTTAACTGAATTGATGTCGTAAATCACTCTATGTTATAAAAAAATTAAGAGTAGAGTAGATCGTGTACTAATTATTAACGAAACTACCAATCAGAAAAATAAAATAGGCCGTCACTATTATTGACAAACTATTGGATATTATTTAATAAAAATGGCGTAAAGTTTTTATTTTTCTGGTTGGTTGAAATATCAAAATCACATGATATACAAGACATATCTCCCGTTTTGCCAATTAAATGAAGTATTGTTAAAATATTGTGTTGTGGTGGTGCAGTTTAGATAACAGCTTGTTTGAAGCGTACGAAGATTCAATTTATTATCATGATTTACGTGTTTCATCGCCAAAGGCATGTAGAAAACAATTTTAGGTCGGTTAAAATTTATAGGTTTTTTCAAATTAAAAAGTTTAGCACTCAAATACAGATGGCACTATATCGAATAATATTAAGAGATAAACAGTGCGTATTTTTGCAATAAATACCGATAATTCACGAGATCGATCGCCATTAAATTCATTTGTGTCTGTATCTCGATGTTTAGATTGTAAGATACTTAGCGCCATAATTTAAATATCCGATAAATTTAACTTTACCTTGATTTAAAATTCTGACTTAAGTATTTTGTAGTATAGCTGCTTATTGTTTATCCAATATTTGCATTTTCAAGATTACTATTTGTTTACTGTATCATTGTAATAAGTTAATATAGTGCTACGCTAGCAGCGAATGTTTTTATTTTATATTACAAGGTTTAACGTTAGTTTTGAGTCTGTAGGTAAGTTGTAAATAAGGAAATAATGTGACAATGACAATATTAACTGTAGTATAAGTGAGAGAGGAAGCTCTCATTTTGTGAGTGAATGTGTATAATGCAGACGAATATTTGTAGCACGTGTGAGAAGAAATAAACAATGGCTTAGTAATTCTGTTATACACAAACTATACTGCCGTCTCTCTCTTGTGCGTGATGAATGAGCAAGATATCATTATGTTTATTACTTTATAAGTACAAATTTGTGACGTCGTTACGGTAGTTTTGATTTTTCTTGCTAGCTCTATCTAGCGGCCAGTAGCCAAGTCCAGTTAGAATTATTTATAAAATAATGAAAACTAACTGTCAAATTGAGAATAATAAATGTATATACGTAGTGTGTGACTGTGGCGATAGATGTTATGATATTAGATTATATTTTTGTATTATTTTGCTTTTGCAATCAACCAGACATTAGTTTTATGGTTCCAATTCATGGTAATATCAAATGTCAATACTGAACTAGTTTGATTGCATTATAATTAGATTTTTTGTCAGTAGATGTCCGTATATTCAATATTTAATGCATAAAATCTAAGTGCTTCCATTTAGTGTTATTTATAAAATGTTAAAATTATAGTTACATCGGTGTTATGAAAATATATTTTCAATGTCAAATAAGTAAATGGTTCGGTCTTCCAAAATGTCTTCCGTTAAGTATGTAACTCAGTTATATGTAGGATTTTGAGAAAAATATTGTATTCAGAAGCAAAACACCTTCCGTCGTTCGATTTGATCACTATGGACGAGCATTAGCTAAATAATATATTTATTCCTACTTATTGTTGCTATATGTAAAAACCTGTATAACCAAATAAATGGTATTGTTGTTAGTTTTTTCGTGTTTTAATATACATTTTCAAAACTATTAATGAACTGATAGGTACTAATCTCGTATTAGCCTCTGCGCGCTAGTCGCTAGCTAATCACTAGACAAAGATTTTAGTGATTGTATTTTAGCTACTAGGTACACGACACGACGCTGGATATTGATTTTATCATTTTACCGTGTAACTTGCACAAGCCACATTGGGGGTTACTGTAAACCATTCGAATTGCTATTTTTAAATTGAATCGGAAATATATTTGAATATTAGTAATCGAATAAGTATGTCTTACGATTACCAATCTAATATACCTACCTATAAAATTCTCGTATCGCGGTGTTTGTTGCCAAACTCCTCCGAAATGGCTCGACCGATTTTCATGAAATTTAGTGTGCATATCGGGTAGGTCTGAGAATCGATCAACATATATTTTTCATACCCCTAAAAGACAGGACAACGTCTGTCGGGTCAGCCAGTAAATAAATAAATGGTCCAAAATGGAGTCACATTTTTGTATTGTATTGTTATTAATTGTGTTTGTTATTGCTATTCGTTATATTACTCGACATTGGCAGAATCATATTGGGCTTGACCCAATGGAAAGAGGCCATTAATATATAGGTAACTAGCTGAGCCCGCGACGTCGTCCGCGTGGAATTTAACTTAACAAAAAAGCCTGCTCCCGCGTTCTAAGCCCGCGCGACAGGACCCATTTTTTTTAATTTTGTTTTTCTAAAATAAAAGTAGCATAAATTACTGCATATAACATCCGCTATCTACCAGTGAAAGTCCCTCCAAAATCGGAGATACTCTTTGATTTCATGTGTTTTTATTTTTTACGCGGAACCCTAATTGTTTTTCTAAAATTAAAGTAGCCTAAGTTACTCCTTATAACATCAGGTATCTGCCAGTGAAAGTCC
Organism: Notodonta dromedarius; assembly: GCA_905147325.1. NCBI lineage: Eukaryota > Metazoa > Arthropoda > Insecta > Lepidoptera > Notodontidae > Notodonta > Notodonta dromedarius. Next base: position 166,646 of record LR990186.1, on the reverse strand, counting down.
CGTCAAAATCGGTCCAGCCGTTTCGGAGATTACCCGTAACAAACACACAGACAGACAGACAAAAATATTTAAATCGCGTTTTTGCTGTAGGTGTCGTATGTACTTTCATATGCATTTAGTGAAAAGGTATTATTTTGATATTACAAACAGACACTCCAATTTTATTTATTTGTATAGATAAATAAATGTCGCCAGACGAACACACCAAATGTATGGTCACAAACTAAGCAACGCTTGTACTATGGGTACCGTACAATAGACTGGGGGCGATCCCAGTGACAAATTACGAAAAGGCCATTTCTGAAATTTACCCCAGCGGGAATCGAACCCGCAACCACTATATGCAGTAAGCCGAGCGGCCAACGCTCGAACCACTGCGCCCAGCGGTCGTCAAATGTAAAAATGCAACAGTGCAGACATTTTCAAAATCAAGACTATTTATGTTTTCGTATCCGTTTCCGATATCGGCACGAATGACTTCAAATACGTGTTATGTGTGTGCTATTTATCAAGAAAAAGAGATCAAAATCAGTTTTCGAATAGTTTTATTGGAAACGAAATAATAATTATGCTATATATTGCACGTGACTCGCGTATAGTTCCACTCTTGAGCAACAACCACTTTTGCCTAACGTACCGGCGCTCGGCGCAGTACTGCCCCCTGCCCCCCTGGTATACACTGACCAAACAGCAAGTTGTTGTCTCCGTCTTGCACTTTCAATAAACACGAGACGACAAGATAATTCGGTGTTTCGTCAGTGGAAACGAAGGTGACAAGACTACTGCGTATAAATGGAGTCAGTAGTGACACCAGGTTGTGATTCGGCTGAACACACCGAGTTAGAATGAGTAATACTTTGGGCTGAATTTGAGATAATTCGTCGCATTACTTTTCACAAAGATTTAGTTTACGGACAAAACTATACAAATGAAATAAGACATACTGCGAGTTCTATTGTCTCTCATGGGATGGCATACAGTTAGTTTAGTAATGTTTAGTTGCGTGCCAACGGAATCAGCGCCACTATCGGCTACCTTTCTTTCGTATAGCTCTGTCTCTCTTCGTTCAATGTTTAGAAAATAAATAAATTATTCCCATTGATTTAAATTTGTTTACACTGATTACTAGTTAGTACAGTTAGGGTCAAGCTGAAGTGAACTTAATTTGTAAATATTAGAGTCGAAAATTGAACAAGCTACTGTAACTCATTTGAAAAAGTAATGCGACGAACTTAGGCTCTGTACTCATTACGCGAATTGTACGGACGACTAGTCGCGTGATGAGCACACGCCCTTATCGAAACAATTTCACTACTTACACGATAGTTGCCGTTATATTCAACCGAAACATTTATTTCATTCTTATCATTATAACTTTCAACAGAGAAAATAATAATATGAAACAATATCATAATACATATTCTTTTGAATTATTATCAGTACAAAGTTACGAGAAACATTAGCAGTTTAGAATGTCTGATCATTCAATGTCAGATCACTGAAATAAATTTCTGCAATTCTAATTACAACGCTATTATTTCTGTTTACTTACAATATTTCGGTCTGGCCCATACACCGTAGTGTATGTGCATAAGAACGACAGCAATATGTTTAATTTAGTTTAGTTTTTGTATCAACAGAATTGGGGCTAACCTAGTCAAATGCAATAAACCTAATTCAGTGATAAAAAAAAATCTGCTGAAAAATGTACCAAAATATTTACGTCGAAGTATCAACAATATACCACAATTTAATTTTACCTTGATTCAAAATTCTGATTAAGTATTTTGTAGTTTAGCTTATTGTTTATCCAATATTTGCATTTTCAAGATTACTATTTGTTTACTGTATCATTGTAATAAGTTAATATAGTGCTACGCTAGCAGCGAATGTTTTTATTTTATATTTGAAGGTTTAACGTTAGTTTTGAGTCTGTAGGTAAGTTGTAAATAAGGAAATAATGTGACAATGACAATAGTAACTTTAGTGTAAGTGAGAGAGGAAGCTCTCATTTTGTGAGTGAATGTGTTTAATGCTGACGAATATTTGTAGCACGTGTGAGAAGAAATAAACAATGGCTTAATAATTCTGTTATACACAAACTATATTGCCGTCTCTCTCTTGTGCATGATGAATGAGCAAGATATCATTATGTTTTTTTACTTTATAAGTACACATTTGTGACGTCGTTACGGTAGTTTTGATTTTTCTAGCTAGCTCTATCTAGCGGCCAGTAGCCAAGTCTAGTTAGAATTATTTATAATATAATGAAAACTAACTGTCAAATTGAGAATAATAAATGTATATACGTAGTGTGTGACTGTGGCGATAGATGTTATGATATTAGATTATATTTTTGTATTATTTTGCTTTTGCAATCAACCAGACGTTAGTTTTATGGTTCCAATTTATGGTAATATAAAATGTCAATACTGAACTAGTTTGATTGCATTATAATTAGATTTTTTGTCAGTAGATGTCCGTATATTCAATATTTAATGCATAAAATCTAAGTGCTTCCATTTAGTGTTATTTATAAAATGTTAAAATTATAGTTACATCGGTGTTATGAAAATATATTTTCAATGTCAAATAAGTAAATGGTTCGGTCTTCCAAAATGTCTTCCGTTAAGTATGTAACTCAGTTATATGTAGGATTTTGAGAAAAATATAGTATTCAGAAGCAATACACCTTCCGTCGTTCGATTTGATCACTATGGACGAGCATTAGCTAAAAAATATATTTATTCCTACTTATTGTTGCTATATGTAAAAACCTGTATAACCAAATAAATGGTATTGTTGTTAGTTTTTTCGTGTTTTAATATACATTTTCAAAACTATTAATGAACTGATAGGTACTAATCTCGTATTAGCCACTGCGCGCTAGTCGCTAGCTAATCACTAGATAAAGATTTTAGTGATTGTATTTTAGCTACTAGGTACACGACACGACGCTGGATATTGATTTTATCATTTTACCGTGTAACTTGCACAAGCCACATTGGGGGTTACTGTAAACCATTCGAATTGCTATTTTTAAATTGAATCGGAAATATATTTGAATATTAGTAATCGAATAAGTATGTCTTACGATTACCAATCTAATATACCTACTTACCTATAAAATTCTCGTGTCCCGGTGTTTGTTGCTAAACTCCTCCGAAATTCATGAAATTTAGTGTGCATATCGGGTAGGTCTGAGAATCGAGCAACATCTATTTTTCATACCCCCAAAAGACAGGACAACGTCTGTCGGGTCAGCCAGTAAATAAATAAATGGTCCAAAATGGACGGTCACATTTTTGTATTGTATTGTTATTAATTGTGTTTGTTATTGCTATTCGTTATATTACTCGACATTGGCAGAATCATATTGGGATTGACCCAATGGAAAGAGGCCATTAATATATAGGTAATAAATAAATGTCGCCAGACGAACACACCAACTGCATGGTCCCAAACTAAGCAACGCTTGTACTATGGGTACCGTACAATAGACTGGGGGCGATCCCAGTGACAAATTACGAAAAGGCCATTTCTGAAATTTACCCCAGCGGGAATCGAACCCGCAACCACTATATGCAGTAAGCCGAGCGGCCAACGCTCTAACCACTGCGCCCAGCGGTCGTCAAATGTAAAAATGCAACAGTGCAGACATTTTCAAAATCAAGACTATTTATGTTTTCGTATCCGTTTCCGATATCGGCACGAATGACTTCAAATACGTGTTATGTGTGTGCTATTTATCAAGAAAAAGAGATCAAAATCAGTTTTTGAATAGTTTTATTGGAAACGAAATAATAATTATGCTATATATTGCACGTGACTCGCGTATAGTTCCACTCTTGAGCAACAACCACTTTTGCCTAACGTACCGGCGCTCGGCGCAGTACTGCCCCCTGCCCCCCTGGTATACACTGACCAAACAGCAAGTTGTTGTCTCCGTCTTGCACTTTCGATAAACACGAGACGACAAGATAATTCGGTGTTTCGTCAGTGGAAACGAAGGTTACAAGACTACTGCGTATAAATGGAGTCAGTAGTGACACCAGGTTGTGATTCGGCTGAACACACCGAGTTAGAATGAGTAATACTTTGGGCTGAATTTGAGATCATTCGTCGCATTACTTTTCACAAATAGTTTTGGTTTACGGACAAATCTATACAAATGAAATAAAAGATACAGCCAGTTCTATTATCATCGGATCACGACTAAATTCTGTTTCAGTCTAGCTCTCAAGGGATGGCATACAGTTAGTTTAGTCAAGTTTAGTTGCGTGCCAACAGAATCAGCGCCAGTATCGGCTGCCTATTTCTTTCGTATAGGTCTGTCTCTCTTCGTTCAATGTTTAGAAAATAAATAAATTATTCCCATTGATTTAAATTTGTTTACACTGATTACTAGTTAGCACAGTTAGGGTCAAGCTGAAGTGAACTTAATTTGTAACATTAGAGTCGAAAATTGAACAAGCTACTGTAACTCATTTGAAAAAGTAATGCGACGAACTTAGGCTCTGTACTCATTACGCGAATTGTACGGACGACTAGTCGCGTAATGAGTACACGCCCTTATCGAAACAATTTCACTACTTACACGATAGTTGCCGTTATATTCAACCGAAACATTTATTTCATTCTTATCATTATAACTTTCAACAGAGAAAATAATAATATGAAACAATATCATAATACATATTCTTTTGAATTATTATCAGTACAAAGTTACGAGAAACATTAGCAGTTTAGAATGTCTGATCATTCAATGTCAGATCACTGAAATAAATTTCTGCTATTCTAATTACAACGCTATTATTTCTGTTTACTTACAATATTTCGGTCTAGCCCATACACCGTAGTGTATGTGCATAAGAACGACAGCAATATGTTTAATTTAGTTTAGTTTTTGTATCAACAGAATTGGGGCTAACCTAGTCAAATGCAATAAACCTACTTCAGTGATAAAAAATAATCTGCTGAAAAATGTACCAAAATACTTACGTCGAAGTATCAACAATATACCACAGATATTATATTTTTATTAAAATGCCAACGACTTTAATATTTTGATATATTTTTCGCGTACACACTTAGATGTTATACAGATGCTTACAGTTCAGAGTCTACTACAAACCGATTTCATTAATTAATTCAATCAATAATACCTAAACTGAGTTACTATCCGCTGTTCTCGTGTGAACTAGCAGTCAACACTCAGGTCGGTATTAGCTAGATCGATCTCAAATCTGAGAGTCAAATGGAAGATGATATAGGAGTGCAAAATGATCTCAAGAGCGCACTCGAGGTCGCTCTCACAGTGGAGATCGATTATTAACATCGGCTTAAGATTCGGAGAACTGTAGTAGAACCCCGGACGATATAAAAGGATATCCATGTTTTCTTTTAGGTTGTATAAAATTAAAAATAAATGTCACTCTATGGTCCCTCTATTAAATGGGAATCGATACCAGGCAGTAAGTAATCATAATATATATTTTGAATGATTTGCGAGTAATATTTACTTTCGATAAACTGGAATAAAAACAAGTGTTGATGGTACATCATTTTTACCCTAAATTTATAGATTTACAATCGATTTACAAGGGTATTATAAAGCACTCTTGTTCTGTAAATGTTTTGTAAAGCCATTGTAAATATATGAAAACTATTGTGAACAAGACGCGAATCATTCCAACTCCATCCAAAACTCACATTACATTTCCAACACAAGTTAACAACATGATTTGATTAACAACAAAAAAAATGCAATACAATCAAAAAGGATCCGTAAAATAGTATATACAAAATCATTTCCGTGTAAAAACGCGGCGGAAACACAATGTATGTAACATGAGGTCGAATTTGAACCTCCGTCCGATTTTACAAGAGACTTCTCTCTTATTATGAAATTTTGAAGGCAAGACAACATTAGCTTACGCCACACGACTGCGTTTCGCGCTTTAAACACGTGAACGCGCTTATGACAATCACCACAAAGTATCAAACGTCAATTAGAATGTTTTAAATTATACTTTGCAGCCACATAGGATTGAATAATATATTTTATTTTGATGCTTAAAGCACCTAAAGTTGTTGTTCGTGGTTTGATTATCTCGCGCATAACGCTTGCCATCTATACGCTCTAATGATAAGTCAAACGACGCTGTTTCAACAATAATTACAAACAAATATGAGATTCTTCCTGACGCGTCCTCACACTCGCTTGCAGTCTACAAATCATTGAAATACAATTTTTAATGTGACAACACTAGACCATCGACGCTGTGCGAAAAATAGTTTCAATCAGAAGTAGCATTCAAATGCTGGATAACTAAATTTTGTAGATTTCCTGTCTGTGTTGCCACACTAGCTCAGTTGACGGACGAACCACGACGTTCAAACAATAATACGACTCGTAAAGAACTCATTCGCCGCGTCCCGCACTCAAATATACATAATATACCCTTCACACATTGGCGCCGGAGATTGTAACGCTTATTAACATTATGCTTAGGTTACGTTACATAACTTATTTACATTTAATTTTATTACAGGTAGGTACAGTAATTTAAGCTATAAATAAATTATTTCATAAAATTTCATACCCAACTAGTTCTTGTAACGTAACATAAACATGTTTCATATTTGCAAATGTTTTCTATAAGAGACAGCCGCAGCGACGGCCGCGCGCGTCCTTTACAGCGGACATTTGTTTTACACTTTAGATATAAATAACGTTACTTCAAACAAACTCGCTCCCTCCAGTAACAAATAGAACAAAAACATCATGCTCTCTCTCTCACACACACACCGTCCGTCCCATTCGCACGCGTCACGCACAACCACTTTAATATTTTTTATTTATTATATAATTTTTATAACTAACTCGCGAGGCGGTATGTACTGCCTGTGGTTTATTTTATTTTATAAAAGATAATTTATATTTTGTGCGTTATTTTTGCAATTTTATTAAAATGAACGCAATACTTTCATCTAATAGTATCTAAGAAGTTGGAACAATATTTTATTGTTATTTTATTCAATTTGTGACTAAATTCTCTTGAATATTATATTTTTGTATTTTTTAAAATTTTAAGATAGGGGTAGTCTTTCATAACCATATCGTCAATGCGATACCCCCAACTATTTAACAATATTTTCTTCCATTATTTTGGTATCAATTTCAGTCGCACTGTGTTTTTTACATCGTTAAATTATGTAATCTTGTTCCCTAAAAAAGATCATTACTTATCAATTGCAATATTATCCTTTATAGAACCCACATCTTTCGTTATTTGTTTGGGAAGTCTTTATTTTTTATTTATTTTTAAGCCTCAATCTTTATTCCTTGTGTCCTTTTTTAGAGAACAATACTTTTACAAATTCGTAATTTGTTCCCCGGGCGGCACATACCGTCAGTCGCGACGTCTAAACTAGTGTTACACGCGGCTTCACTCGCCCAACTATAATACTATAGCGTTGAGAGCGCCGCAAGCTGCGACCGCGCTTCCCTCGCGCCGCGGCCAGTGTCCGCCGCGTCCCAGCACGACAAACATTCGCGCCTTTCAACACGCACATATGTAATACAGTATGGACAGGCGGCCCCTTAGCATACAAGATACGAATATACCAACATTACTGAATATCCTAGAGACAGATTGTTAGAAAAGCAATTTTGTCCCTTTAGAAGGCCCTTAAAAACAACTAATGAAAAAAAAATAGTTTTAATGTTGAGCACTGGCACTGTTTGGCTTAGATAATGTATAAGAACACGTGATTATGTAAAATATAACACATTGATTTGATTTTAGTGATTTTTATAGTAAGCGAACGATACGGCATGGCTATGGCGGCAGTACCGCCTCATTGATTACTCTTTGAAAGCAGTTAATCCCAATAATAAGAAATTAATTTCGAAAGGCTAGTTTAGAGGTGGGATATCATTTCCAAGGATGAAATCAGCTGTTTTTTAATTAAAAACTAAATTAGAGAGCGATAACTACATCTACACTTATAGTAAAATAAAAATGTAGTGTCAATCGGGACTAAACAAGACTAAGGACTCGTATACACTGAACTGAAATATGAAGTAATGAAGCGAGTCTTAGTTATTTAATAATAATATGTTTAATGAATCAGAAGCCTAAGGAGGTCTTTAATTTCGAAGCATGTAACCGGAAAATATAATAATAATAATCATCAATACAATATTCCAAAATAACATCCATCATGTAACGTAAGCTGATTATGTTCTAACCATAGACCGAACATGTCTATGGACCTGAGATTATAAAATGAGTACTATTCATAATAAAATGTTTGTCTATGCGGCGAACACTGACCGGAGCGCCATCTACATCACAGTGAACAATATCCGGCTAACACGACCGTCGCCGACGGACAGACCACTCGTGCACCAGTGTTATACAACATACCACCTTACTGACGCGTTTTGGTTATAAAACATTGTTTGTGACTGAAAAAATGTAATTCTATTGTTATATAACATATTTTGAACATTTTAGTCTTGGAATGTCTACAGATTTAAAGTAAGCCAGGGCTTAGTACGAAAAACATGATTTTATACATCAACCCCTATAATTTTATTAAAACAATGTTTTATAGCATGCTGCATGTTGAAAGCGCCGTTCTTTCAGTCAGTACATTACACATACCTCCCAGATTAGGATGATGTGTTTAATAAATATTCAGTACTAAATGTACTACATAATAATTACAAGAAAATAATCACAGATATATATTATTTGGAGGAGACCTGTCATACGTTTTTATGCAATGTTCAACAACTTGTTACTTAACTTTTAATCTCGATGTTGTTTGTTATATCTCGATTGGCATTTAATAATTATAAACAACCATAAAAGATATTTAGCAGATCGGACAAATAGACCAGCATCGCCTAGACACAAATAATAATTTCATAGATACCTTTATTTTTTGTTCTGAACCAAATCTTCCTCCATAATTAAAAAAATGCGAACCCATTTATGACTTACACGCTTATCAAGTACCCAAATACACAACAACGCCGCAACCAAGTGTCTGAGCGTGACATCGATTGGGTTGTTGTCTATGGTTGGTTGTTACTAGTGCTGGGCATGTCACGTGTCGGCGGCGCGGCGGGCTCCCGCGGCCTGGTCCCGGTGGTGCGTGGTCGCGTCGGCTGCTGGTGTATACTTCATTATATTATATACTTATCCTAACGCCACCTGGAAACAATGATTATATTATTATAAAACACTATCGCGCCTGCGTTCCCCGACGGGGTAGGTAGAGGTGCACTGCAGTGCACAAATGTAAAATCGGTAATAGTGTTATGCGGTCCCTAGGGGAGCATACCGACACTAACATCGCGATAAATAGTATTTACATTACTCATACTCGGAAAGTAGGTCTGTAGTTGCCTGAGGAGCGGGTTGAAGGTAATACTTTTCAGCCCTAAGGAGAATCGCTTTCAACGGACAGCTGTCAAATTATTAAAAAGAAACTAGTTCAATTTTGACATTTCTATTGAACCAGGCCGGCCAACGGAAAAAAAACAAAATAGGCGGCAATCCGATCTTCAATTTTTTCGAGTAGTAGAGTAATGTTCATACTTCCTGGTTCACAAATTTTTTCCTTAGCTAATTACTGTGTATTTATTTTTACTTTCCTTGTATTCGTAATAAAAAGCACCGTGTTTACCTCGGGTGAAAGACTTATTTTGTCCCTCGGACTATTGGCGCCCTCGCTAAGGTCGGGCGCCAAACCCCGTCTCGGGCCTAAATAAATTACCTTCACCCCCAGGGTAACAATGTACTATTGTAGTGACGCCGACGGAAGAAAAGGGTCAGGCAACGGCACCCCAGTAGAGTGTCGCGCCCCCTGGCGGCGGTACTCACAGTACTTGGTGCGGCTGCAGGGCGGCCAGGTGCGCGGGCGAGGGCGGCACGCCGGGCGGCGCGGGCGGCAGCAGCGTCTGCGCCAGGCCCTCGAACCTGCCGCCCGCCTCGAAACCGTTCTGCATTGCAACAAACAAACAAACATTATAACCATTAGTCGAAGAGCAGCGGCCGAACCAGACAAGAGCGGTACCCCTAGTGTGGTAGTGGGGTAGCACGCTCCGAGGTAGTTTCATCCGGGGTAGTGCTAATGCAAATAGCATTAACCGAGGTAATGGGGTAGTGCTAAACAGGTTATTTGTGTAGTACGCACCGGGGTAGTATTAAACTGGGTAGTTAAAACTCACCGGAATCATGATAGTGGGCCGCAGTTGCTGTATGGAGGGCTGCACCGTGGGGTAGTACGGGTAGTACTGCACGGGGTAGCCGATGTAGCCGGGGTAGCCGGCCGCTGCCGCGTACATAGCTGCCGCTGGACTGTACATCTATGTACAAATACACAGTATGTTATATTTGCTGCCGCCTCAAGTCATAAACATAATGCTAACTTTCAGTTCCTTGCATTCTTATAAAATCATTGATTCTACTTGTCAATATAAGAATTATTGAAGAATATTTACGATATATTACAGCAATGTGAGTTTGTCCCATGACTAGTAGTCTCATTCACCCCCCAACTAATCTGAATGCTCGTCCCAGGAGTGGGATTCCGTGGGTTCCGTCACTAGTGTAATGCCGGGGCGGGAGCGCGTGACCATGTCAGCGACGCGTGCGCCCGGCCCGGGCGGCTGCTCACCCCGCTGACGGGCAGCTGCTGGCTGAGCGCGGGGATGGCCTGGTGGTGCTGCAGCTGCTCGTAGGGCGGCGGCGCGTACACGCCGCCCGCCCCCGCGCCGGCGCCGCCGAACGTCATGCCGTACGGGGAACCGCTCGCCACTGCAACGGCACACACACACTGACAACACTCCTTGACACACCGCTCGAGTTTCATCTAATGTATATATAATATTTAATTAATTACGAATTGTGCTCGGTAGTCAGTACAACGGCAATAGACGCGGCCCCTAATGACCAAAACCTAGACAAAGGCCTCTACCGAAGGTTGCCGCGACGGGAGTCGCCTAATCCAGTAGCTGAACTGAGGTTAATATACCACAGAGACAAACACGGTGAATATTTTTTCCCACTCACCTCCGTACTGAGGCGCGGCCTGGTGCGGCGGTGCGGGTAGGAAGGGGCCCTGCGGCGGCTGCGGCTGCGGGTAGGCGCCGAGCGGGGGGGTCACTGCAACAACTGCACCGTCACCCTCCGCGCCGTGGGGGGGCCACCCCGGCCGGGGGACCACCGCGCGGTGTGCTACCACCTTCACGAATTGAGCGGCCGACTTGTGTTGTTGAATTACCATTGCTTTCTTTAAAAATCTGTTAACTACCGGATGCTGCATCGCATCTTTCGAGAGCTGCTTATAATTTTGGCGCGCCGTAAAAAATGACAGATAAACAGTCTCCAACAGCTGAGTGTAGCTTAAACCTTTGAGTAGCGTCTGAGTACTCGGCCATCAGAGGTTCAAATTACACTTTCTTGTAGAAACATTTGTATCGTAAGAAGTTGGTTTGATCCAAGCTCGCTCAGAGAAAGCTTATGAGTAGTCAGTCTTCTTGTAAATAAATAACATGGTCAACTCCTAACACTGGTGGTCAGGCTTATATTGTTTATCAATTCGTGAAGGTCGCACGTCGGTGACCGCGCGCTCCGCGTTCACATCGCTACAGTTTATAATCACAATTAATTCGTGTGAATATGTTTATTAAATAGTCCAATGACCTTCTAATTCTTTACATAAAATAAAAAGCGCGGACAAAACGGTTTTAATTTAAATAATAAATCATTCAAATAAAATACAAAATAAGTTTGGGGTACACCGAGATGGGGTTCTATTTATTACTACTTTAAACGGATCCGATTTTGACGTTTATTTCATTGTAAAGAATAAGGCAAGTTAAGATCATCAAACTTTAAATGACTTCATTAAAAAAACTAAATGGGTTTTTGTTTTATTAGTCTCGTGTAGCGATGTCAACGTGTCTCAGTCCGCCGGCCGGTGCACACTCGCGCTCCGGCGCGCGGCGCTCCGCAACCCAAGCCCGAGCATTCACGCTTGACGCAGTGGTGTTGCCGTGCTAAACATAATGTTGCCACACTTTCCACTTAATACTCTTCTAAAGAAAATATTCAAATATTGTCTCGTTTTTACATAACACTATATAATATTTAAAAATGAGACAAAAATATAGCAACATTTATAGCACGACAGCGTGGATGAAAACATCGAGACCAAAAATCAAATATATAAAATGTATTTTTCATCCACGCAATATCTCACTTACGTCAGTGTTAACGACAAGCGATGCCCATACAACGCGACACCACTCAACTGAATTGTTCTAAACATATATTAAACAAATAATTTACATAATATATTCGAAGCGCGAATTGTTTGTTTAGAAAAACTCATTGTGTGTGGTCAACAATAACATCAGATTAAGAAAAAATAAAATATTTTCTTGTAAAAAATATTTTACGTTTTTCTACGAGTCTGAAGTGAATAAAAATACAATAAATTTGGTAGGTAGTAGTTAATGTCCAACACAAGAGGCCGAGTGCCGGACACCTACCAAACGTTATTTACAATGCATTCCTTGCTCGCAACGGTCACACTAGCTCTACCGAATATATGAAAAGGGCTTCCATATAATCAGTATTGCAAATTTTAGTCAAGCCGTGTGCAGTGGAAAACCAGTGTGACCATTTATTTTATATTTAATAGAAAAGTCTTAAATAACAAAACAATCACACGATAAGGAACTTTTAAAAAGTACAATAATTATATTATAATATTTATAATATGAATCTGAACTTCAGAACACGTTATTAAAATTGTGAATTATCACGTGAAAATAATTATTTTTCACCATTTTCCTTTTACTAACTTATCCACATAATGATGGGTTACTCGGTCCGTACATACATTATATAATTCCTAAGTTCAAAGTCATACAATATGTATAACCACCAATTACTGGCGGTCACGTCAAACGTGGATACATGATGTGAACATTCCTTGAAATAAAATAATATATATTTATATTCTATTCAATAACTAACTAGCCAATAAGTGTACCAAGATTTTTTGTTGATATTCTCTCAGTGATCAATTCGCGACATTTTGCTGTTCAACTCTAAGAAGCGAAGATGATGCATAAAAAGCAAAACAAGAAAACTCAAAAACTATGATATCGGTGCGTTGAAGGACACAGAAACATGCGAGTGTAACACAAAATTGTAATTATTCATGCAATATCAACAGCAAACCGGCTAATAACTAGAACAACTCCGCTACGTAATTATTAAATGCACAAAAAACAACAAACATACAATAAAATCATGAGAACCATCTATAAACAACATCAAGCGACGAATAACTAACAAGAAATTAAGTCATTCCTCATGCTCGTTACGTAATAAACTGAAAAGCTGCAATGAAACAGCAAAATTTCTCAATTTAATCAAAATATCTACGAAAACCACAAAAATCCTGGTAACGTCCCTCTCGAAAACACATTAATAACTAAATTATTAACCGTTACCAAAAAGAACGCCAGTATTATTATTCCAAAAGGCAATCTTTTTAATATGGCCGACACAAAATACTGTCAACTGTATTTTAAAAGCTTAATTTAATATTTAATTGCAACAAGCGGGGCGTTTACTGTCACATCGTTACAACATGACGGCAAACATGGGGGGATAGAAACGCACTTTTATAATTACGCTGTGAATTAAAAAGATAAAATCGATCATCTGGAACCCTGTAAAAGATCGTAAGAGAACCGGCTAAGACGAAAATACCAAAAAAGGTTGAGGGAAAAAAGTTTTTTGTATATAATAAAAAAAACGTGGTACCTAGCGAAATGGTGTAGAGGCAATATTAAAACCGTGTTTTAAGGTATTAAACTAATTCCGGTGAGTAACCGTTTACCCTCACATCTGGCATACTTCCCTGTCCTTCGATTAAGCTTATATTTGCATGCAAAATTGTCGATATCAAAAAAATATGCTAACGACAATATAAAAACGAAGGCACATCATTTTTTAATCCTTATTAGGTTAAAAATACTATAATACTCTAAGGAGGACTTAAATCACTTTCAACCACTCTGGACTCGTGTCTATGTCAGGATGTTTAAAACTATTCAACCTCGGGATCAAGAAATATGATGATTGTGTTGTGACGATATGCATTCGTTTACTTAGTACTAATCACACACGCACTAACAATGTGTCATTCCTGTAAACATTTTGGCTGGTTCGACAAACGACCCTTTGATTTTTATTGATAAAATATGTAATTTCATAAAATAAAGAGCCATCGTCATTATTGATTTAGTTTGTATATTACAAAATACACAAACTAAAATAATGTTAAACATAATCAGTGAAATCAACATACAACTAGAAAATTGGCTTTAACAATATAATCATAAACAAATTTTTATTCCATCTATTTCACATTAAAGTCCCGCTGATAGATACGAAACTAAATTGTGCTCAGTATACATTCTGAACACGCGACTACAGCGCCACTTCTACGGGACATTGTATGTTAGACTAGGTATATGTTTTGTTAATGCCAATTTCACCATCACCTTACATGGAAAATGCCAACTTTATTTTGTAGACATCACGACGAAATAAAAACAAAACATATTAAACAATATTTTTTATATTTTTTTCAAAGTAAAAACCCCTTTATTGAGCAATTAATTTTGTTTTTATTTGAGTTAGTAATTAATAAACACACAATCTTACATTTAATATTGAACCTAATACGATTTTTACGAATAATTTAGAGAAAGTTTGTTTTCAAATACTCAAGTTTAAATTAATAATACTAGCAAGACAGCTGTTTAATAGTTATTGTAAAAATCGTAATTACGTAAGTCACAGAAAGTAGCTAGCGTTTTGTGCCATCACACTGGGATCTTACGGTTATTAAGATACCAGAGTAAAAAATAAATGACGCAATAAGATACTAAATATCGCTTTGGTTAAAAACATTGTTTTTTGTGATTAAACGCTTTGTTCTTTTATACCATTACAAAATTATTCGAATTACAAAAAAAAGTCATTTATTTTTTCAAATAATTATAACTATGTTAGCTTAGACTATTGAGACAAACAAAAACAAAACAAACATAAGACATCCCTATTTTATGTAAAATAAATGGGGATGCTTATTAACGAGGCAATGCTGTAGTTATTATAAATATGTATAAAAAAGCTTTGCCTCATTTGATAAGGTGCAATGAATAGCAAAGTAATAACTACTGGTCCTTAACTTTTTACTGAAAATAAACTCCACTATTATCTAAAAGCCAGTAATTATTACAAGTTAAAACTGTGTTAAATAAAAAACAATAAAAAATAAGCTGTGAACTAAATGTTTTGGGAATAAAAAATAAAGAAAATTAAAATATATGGTAGCATAAAACATCAATTATTAATAGAAATGAGTTCAATCTATAAAAAACTAAATATATTTAGTTTAGTATAGACTGAACTCTCGTGACTTAGAACAACTTATTTTTTTTAAGTAAGTGGTTAACTAAGGAATTTGACGAGTAATTATGTTTTTAATGTATAAATATCACAGATCCATTCTTTTTTAAAAATAACACTGTACAAATATTTCCAAGCAAACACATCTAATATACAGCCAACCATTTAGATTTAATCCATAAGTTAATTGGGATTTGTGACTTTTATTGTTACAATAATGTTTTACGATTTAAATTGCAGATTTATTTTTATTAATTTACACATAACCGCTCGCCAGATTCATGTAGAAAAACAATAGTGTTTGAACTGCTGTATCAAGACCAGAAAATGTTTCAAATTATTTTATATTTATCTTAACATTGTTAACATGTTGTAACTTAACATGTTTAAAAAATGTATGTGATTTAAAGAAATATGCAGTAAGAATCTTGTGTTTTAAAAATAACTAATCCTCAAAGACAAGGTACGAAGGTAAGAATGTAAAGGTACAGCAGTCCACTCAACCAACCGGGTTACAATGGAATCAATAACACATACGATCGTCCACACGCCGATACGCACATATCATATATTTGTCTCTCTTTAACTATGTTTCCAAAAAAGAAAAATAAAAAAGAAAGAAAAATTCTATGTGATTGTCATTACATGATAGCGATTAGTCGACTGCCGCGCGGGGACTGCGCCGGCGGCCGCGCGGCTCCTGCAGAGGGGGGGTGGCGCCTGGGAGGGGGGGCGGGGCGGGGGCGGGTAACTTTGTATTATCATCATGTCTCAGTGTGGCCGCTGAAGACAGGACCGTCTCTCAACTCTTAAACATTTGCATATTGGCAGAAATTGAACACAACTGTGGCATTGGCAAGGCAAAACCTTACCTTACCTTTAACTTTACTGTACTCTGTATTTTATTTGGTGTGATACAATATTAAAAACGAAATTTCCAAAAAAATTAATTAATATTGAAAAAATATCACAGAAAAAAATGTCTAAGTTGCCAATATGCAAGATTATGATTGGTCACATTATTGGCCACCATACCAATTCAATATTAAAATTGGTCATTCAACCATTTACTCAGAGTTTCGCTCTCGGTGTGCTGCCTGCCTTACTCAACAATGTTTTTTTTTCTATTGTCGTAATTCCTTGCATCTTTCCTTTTATATATTTTATGAACATGGAGATCTATGGCAATATGACCCATACACTAATAATGGTGCACCAACTAGTCACACAATCACTTGAATAACATGTTTAAGTTTATAAATATTTGCTTTTATAAGGCATAGGTCATATTACTATAGGACTCTGAAGCTAGAAGCTTACATGGGATTGGTATGTCTGACATTTGTAACATCATGAAGGTTGAATATGAAATGACTCATTATGGCTAATTTATTAATATGTTGTTAGTATGATGTCATGAGTATCCATATTTTTTTCAGAAAAAAATGCATCTCATTTATTGTCTTTTTCATAGATAGTGCATTGATTGTCCCTGCACTAATTTCCCAGAAATTGTATTTATGTTTTTACGTTTTTAAACCTTTAGGTATAGGTTTTTATTTATTCCGTGATGAGGTGTTTCAACAATCGAAAAAGTGAAATTTAGTAAATGATCTAACCAGAAATGTTATTCATTAAATTAAAATACGCCCAGTTTTGCAGGAGCTAAGAATATATAATATTATAATGATATTTATATTTATTATCGATCCAAACTAAGATTAACCAAGAGGGGCCTACTTTATGATGTGATATGCCCCCAAAAATTGCAGATCATTCCGCCATAGCTGCAGTAGGTATATATAAGCACCTAAGCATAGGTCACAAAAAGTGCAATTTCAATATGATTTTTTGAGAAAATAGGATTGTCGGTGTTGAAGCAAATTTCGCGACGTTGGTTATAACACGACCATTGAAGCCGAGATCTTTGAATTGTAATGAATGGCACTAAAATTAGATTAGGATCCCGCCTTATGCGACTCAGGGGTCGTCATCCATCTTGGATTTTCTGTATATCGATCCAGCTCGCATGATACATTATATCACGAATTTCGCCGTTTCTTCCCCCAAATAATGATCCAACTACGCATTTATCTGGTCTAAGGCCACAAAATGATTGTTTTATAATGGTAAATTGTTAATTCAAGGCCTCCCCATGACGTTACAATATGTCAAAACGCAGAGTAAGAAAAGAACAAAGAAAATGGTAAATGAACAGCATAAATACCTTTTTTGTCCGCCATTTATGTAGTAAAAATGTATTTGAGAGTAAAAACGTTAATAACGATTTGTGTGGTTGCGATTTTAGCAAGAAATTCGCGAATAAAATTACGCAGTCGCAGCAAACGCTCCTCAACGATTCTCGCAACGACAACTAGTGATGTAGTCGTGCTTGATTGATTGAAGCTAGGCAGGCGAACGATTTTATTTCATGGCGATTATTGTAATTACTTTTGTAATCGATTAAAATGAATATATCGATTCCAAATGAATTACCATGGTGAACAATACGAAAATATTATATTTTTACCCAACTACGGCAAAGCGAAATGGAAGGGTTTTGTGTTTGGCAGTCTATGGCTCGTAATATATCAGTCTCAAGTCTGAGAACGGTCTTGAGTGCACTTTGCCTATCATTTTGCACTGGAATGACATTTTCGAGATCGCTCCCATACTTAAGTTCGATTTCCGGGCCTAAGTGTGTATAATTTTTATGTTCCACAGTAGCGCCTAAACTTCTATCTAATTCGTTATGAAGCTTCGGGTGACATAGGCTACATTCTATACGAATAAAACAAATAATATGTGGGATGTCACATCCAAATAATTTGAGAACAGTTTTTTTTTCAGCTGATCGAGTGGGTCGTTGATTAAGGATTCAGTTATCAAATCCCATTAATACAGCATTTGTTAACAATAAAACTAAGTGCAATATAAACTGTTGATTCATTTATTTACAAAATTATAAATAGGTACCTTAAATGCTAAATATTCGAAAACAATGTCCACTTGCCGCCGCATCTGTAACAAATATACTATTATTTTATTCAACCTTATTCTGATTACAACCGACAGAGACAGATATAAGTGGGGTATATCTATCACCTGCAGGCCGACAGAAATCTCGCATCATAAGCTCGTTGCAGCGGATGCCGAGACGGCTGCGCAGTGGGCAACGCGCGGGATCCGCACCGGGAGCATTGGCGCCAACGCGCTGGACGCCAACCGCCGCCTAAATACATGTACCTGGACGACAAGCGACATAATTAGTAACCATAATTTTTACATAATAATATGTTGAATGAAGCATTTTTTTTGCATTTTCATTAAAAAATTCATTCCCAGTGAAATCGAATAATAAAATTGTAAAAAATATAACCTTATGGAGTCCATAGTGATAGATGGAGCAGTTTCACACTGTGCGTACGCAGGGGGCTCGGGCGTGTACCGCAGCGCTTCCGGTTCAACGCCGTACTCGAACTGTCAAAATTAAATCGATCAATTGTAACCGGGCAACGACATCACTAGTGGTGCGTTCGAAAACTAAAATCTTATAAATTCGCAAAAGTGTAAAAAATAATATTGTTTTAATCAATCCATCAAGATTTTACATCATATGATGGTCTTTAAAATGTAGAAAATAATGAAAGGGCATCAATATCGGGTTCCATTGGTCTGAAATGAAACCGTGGGGCACATTCAGCAATAGCAATTTGAACAAAGTAAGAGCAGAGCGTGCTGACCAGGTAGGGCGCGGGCCTGCCGTGCGGCGCGGCCACGCTGCAGCGCGGCAGGGACTCCCACACGCGCGCGCCGCCCCACTGCGCGGACAGCGCCGCGCACTCCTCTGACAACACAAATTATAATCGTTCTCATTTTGTTTAGGCTTACGGAGGCACTTACAAATTGACTTTGACTGAGAAGATCACGCGAACAACATTCATTCATCACCTCTCGCTTACACAGTTAATACTTGTAGCCATCTCTATTTTTGAAGGCCCAACAATAAACAACAACTATCCATTGGTTTTTGTCACTTCGGGCAGCTCTGGCAGTCTTCAAACCGCAAAGCTGTTGACCTAATATATATAAGAAAGATAAACTCAAACCAATCGGTCTGCATTTGACTCCTTAAGCATTTAACAAACTATGTACCGAGTTTTAGTACGAAGACCATATTAATAAGCAATGGTTTTTCGAATGTATACAATTAGCGGACTTGGGCCCCGGTGTGGTGACGTGGTTCCAACGGAGCCGCTCAGCCGGCGCAGTGAGGTGGGCAGCCTGCGTTTCAACTAATATACCAGGTTGTCGGCGTATACGGTTTCTGCTCTGGAACGTACCGATGAGGTCTGGTTTGGGCGTGGCGCAGGCGGCCAGGCGCGCCAGGGGCCGCGACAGCGCGTCGCCCGCGCGGCACGCCGCCCGCCCCAGCACCACCAGCTTGCGCAGCAGCGCCACCGCCGCGCCGTCCGCCCACAGCTCGTACCTGCGGGGGGAGGGGGGGTCAGCAAGGGGGAGGTCGCCAGTTCCATTAAATACATCGACATAAAAGTAGAGCGGACGACCCCTGGTGGTGCATCTGGTGGTGGTGGTGGTGCGCGAGCGCCAGCAGCGCGGTGGCGGCCACGTCGAGCGCGCGCTGCAGCGGCAGCCGCAGCGGCGCCAGCCACGCCGCCTCCGGCAGGCCCTCCGTCTTCGCTTCCAGGGCCAGCAGGTTCTGGAAACCGAATCAATGTCGGTTATGAGTAGGACATTACACCAAACCAGGGCGGTGTCTGGTCGCCTGCAGCGGGTACCTTGTCCTGGTCGTGCGGCAGGTCGTCCAGCAGCGCGGCGAGCGGCCTGTCGTCGGGCCGCTCGCCGTGCCAGCGCCCGAGCGGGTACCTTGTCCTGGTCGTGCGGCAGGTCGTCCAGCAGCGCGGCGAGCGGCCTGTCGTCGGGCCGCTCGCCGTGCCAGCGCCCGAGCGGGTACCTTGTCCTGGTCGTGCGGCAGGTCGTCCAGCAGCGCGGCGAGCGGCCTGTCG
Organism: Notodonta dromedarius; assembly: GCA_905147325.1. Taxonomy (NCBI): domain Eukaryota; kingdom Metazoa; phylum Arthropoda; class Insecta; order Lepidoptera; family Notodontidae; genus Notodonta; species Notodonta dromedarius. The sequence continues at coordinate 146,098 of LR990186.1, read as the reverse complement.
TCGGGCCGCTCGCCGTGCCAGCGCCCGAGCGGGTACCTTGTCCTGGTCGTGCGGCAGGTCGTCCAGCAGCGCGGCGAGCGGCCTGTCGTCGGGCCGCTCGCCGTGCCAGCGCCCGAGCGGGTACCTTGTCCTGGTCGTGCGGCAGGTCGTCCAGCAGCGCGGCGAGCGGCCTGTCGTCGGGCCGCTCGCCGTGCCAGCGCCCGAGCGGGTACCTTGTCCTGGTCGTGCGGCAGGTCGTCCAGCAGCGCGGCGAGCGGCCTGTCGTCGGGCCGCTCGCCGTGCCAGCGCCCGAGCGGGTACCTTGTCCTGGTCGTGCGGCAGGTCGTCCAGCAGCGCGGCGAGCGGCCTGTCGTCGGGCCGCTCGCCGTGCCAGCGCCCGAGCGGGTACCTTGTCCTGGTCGTGCGGCAGGTCGTCCAGCAGCGCGGCGAGCGGCCTGTCGTCGGGCCGCTCGCCGTGCCAGCGCCCGAGCGGGTACCTTGTCCTGGTCGTGCGGCAGGTCGTCCAGCAGCGCGGCGAGCGGCCTGTCGTCGGGCCGCTCGCCGTGCCAGCGCCCGAGCGGGTACCTTGTCCTGGTCGTGCGGCAGGTCGTCCAGCAGCGCGGCGAGCGGCCTGTCGTCGGGCCGCTCGCCGTGCCAGCGCCCGAGCGGGTACCTTGTCCTGGTCGTGCGGCAGGTCGTCCAGCAGCGCGGCGAGCGGCCTGTCGTCGGGCCGCTCGCCGTGCCAGCGCCCGAGCGGGTACCTTGTCCTGGTCGTGCGGCAGGTCGTCCAGCAGCGCGGCGAGCGGCCTGTCGTCGGGCCGCTCGTCGGGCCGCAGCGCGGAGCCCGCCGCGGCCGCCGCGCGCGCGCTCTGCAGGCACGTCAGCCACGACGCCGAGCTCTGGGCCAACGGCGACGACCTGCGGAGAGAGAAGAGTAAGCGAGGGGATCAGATCTGCGACTGTTTGGTGCCGAATTAAGCGACGCTTGGATTTTGGATACCGTATAATAAGCTAAAAAATCCATTTTCGAAATGAAACCCCGACGCGAAACCCAATCATCCTAAAAGATTAGATAAATCATCCTAGGACTAGTCCTAGTCGGGACTAGTCCCGCCCCCCAATCCCGCCAGTGATACCCCTGTAAACTAGCGTCCGCAGTGGCATCCGACGATGAAGCCGAGGTTTGACCCTCGACGAGTCCCGGGGAGAAGCTAAACAGTCTCGAAACCCGCGCGAATGTAATCAAAAGAAAGAATACACTCACTGACGAATTACTCATGGAATTCTTGGTAATTTCAAAAGGCAACACACTGGAGCTATTATATTTATATTAATATCTACTACCCTTTGTAATTGTTAACTTAATAAGCAAGTGGCGATTAAAAATGAAATAAAAATATAACAAAATGTAAAGAGACAAGTCCGCTGAGTTTCTTGCCGGATCTTCTCAGTCGAGGTCGCATTCCGATCCGGATGTAGATATAAGAAAAAAAATGTAAAGTTAACAATTTGTAAGTGCCCCCGTACGCCTAAACAAAATAAACGATTTGAATTTGAATTTGGCGTATACGGGCTCACACGCCGACCCCTTGAACGTATAGTATACTACAGTAGTGTAACAAGCGGCGCCACTGACCGACACATCGCTATCCGCAGCTTGAGCCAGCTGTGGAAGTAGTACTGCTGGAACGCGGGCGGCTGCCGCTGGAAGGTCTCCGTCATTCTGCGGACAATAAACAATACTTAAGAACTAACTTTAATACCACTATAGCTTATGTCATACTCGGAACCCGTAACCACCCGGTGCAGTGAGCCGAGCGGCCTACGTTCAAACCACTGCGCCAAGCCGTCGTCACAACAAGCCAAGTAATGGATTGAATACCGATTAACACTGAGAATGTTTAGCGACTTATGATGCTGACCGTACTATCCGCTGTCGTTTTAAATACAATGTTTCAAACAGAACAACAAACCTTGAAACTTTGTTTTTGGTAAATTAATTATGTTTTGTAAAAAGTCATAGAATAAAAGTGGTTGTTTATGGTATTATTAGTAATAAAGTCCCGAGAGAGATTTTATTGTGTTTAACCAATAACCCTGCACACATACAAAGGGCAGTCACCTCTCGTAGACGGGCTCGGTGAGGTTGTTCTTGAGCGCCATCAGCACGTCGAGGCAGTCGTAGCCCGCCACCAGCGAGTACTCCAGCAGCGAGCAGGCCTGCTGCACCGCCAGCGGGGTCGCTGCCACACACACACACGCACACGGTGACCACGAGCCCCCGGGCCCCGGGCCCCGGGCACCAGCCCCCCGGCAGGCCCCAGGGCCCCCGGGGGCAGGGCAATAAGACATGACACCGCTTAGTTCAAGGTTGAGCCGTGAATGGACCAAGGAAACTAGGGACGCCCGAAAGAAGCGAAGCTTTGCAGTAGATATTAGATATATTATAAGTGGCGTGCATAGGGTTTTGAAAGAGGGTAGGCAGAGTGTAACATAAAAATAAATGAAATTAGGCAAAGGTAGCCACCTACCTGGGTAGCTACCTTGAATTATATATCGCTAGCTTATTCCAGATTTTCATTTAGGCTATCGTACCTATTGAACGAAATGGGACATCTTTTGTTGTTAGTAAGTACTTATTTAGCCATATCAGACATCTAAAGTGATTGGTTGATGTACCTGTCTGCAGTTGTATATCGTTGTACCTTTTTCGTCCTTTTCTATGGTAAATTAAACCATTATACGTTGGTGTTCAATTAATTATATTAAAATAATATAAATTGCAAATAGAAATAATATAAATTGCTAAAATATAAAACTAAATAATATAAATAGCAAAATTTCTAAGGGAAAAAAATATTAAAATCTTATATTAAACAAAATTCAATTGCTTGTGTGAAGGTTTGAACCCACGTCTGTTACTATTTAGGCCAAACCTATTACCAACTGAGTCACCTAAACATTAGAGATTATGATGAAATTATCCAGTATAAGGCAACTAAAATATCGTATGTATAGGTCTACCAGAATCTCATGGCATTAAAAAATATAAAAAAAATGTGACTTTCATATGGCAATGTCCATTGTCACCTGCCAAATCAAAGTACAAGGTTTGTCAACCGCTGTTGAGATTTTGTGATATCTTCTTGGCAATTTATTGTTTTTGTGAAAATGTCGAAAAAGCCACTTCGATCTCAAGCGAGAAATATTGTTTTCAATGTGTATCGTAAAATAAGGGAAGAAGAAGGCGTAAATCAAACTCAATCTTTGATTTTAAAGCGCGTCGTAGAGTTGACCGGTAAGTTGGACTGAGTTGTTTTGATACTTTTAGTTTATTTTATATTTTTCTTACTTAATTATAGCTTCTTTATAGGGGTTTCCAGTACTACTATACGGCGAATCATAGGTGAGGGCACATCGAACGATGGTGTATTTTCCACGCCTGGTAAAAAGAGGAGAGGGGGGAAGAAGAAAATCAACTTGGACAGTTTCGATTTACAGTTGATAAAGAATAAAGTAAATGAATTCTATACAGTTCGGAAGGAAATTCCAACAGTAATGAAACTGTTACAAATTCTTCGACAAGAAATTGATTTCAACGGTGGGAGAGAATCTTTGAGGTAAGAAAAATATTAAGTAATAATCCTTCTCACTCGTAAGATGAGGCTTGTGTCCTGCAGTGGGACGTATATAGACTGATGTTGATGTTGATGATTGGCTAAGCTATCGTTTCAGTAACATGATAAATTTTATTATTTTTTACAGACTTATACTTAAGGAGATAGGTTTTGAATATGTTAAATGCCAATCAAAAAGGATCATTTTGATGGAGAGAGATGACATAAAACTTCAAAGATATAAGTTTTTGAAGCGTATAAAGGAAAACCGCGAAGCTGAAGAGCAAAATAAATTGGATGTAATTTATTTAGATGAAACTTATATTCATGGTTCATGTTCTGTGAACAAGTGCTGGCAAAGCAAAGATATTGCAGGTCCATCTAAAAGCATATCACTTGGAACGAGGTGGATTATTGTAAACGCTGGTGGAGAAAATGGCTTTGTACCAAATTGTTGTCTGGTGTACAGGTCAACAAGTGTATCTGCTGACTATCACCACGACATGAATAAGGACAATTTTACAAAATGGGTGACAGAGAAGCTAATTCCAAATTTGACAAGACCTTCACTAATCGTTATGGACAATGCTAGTTATCATTCCGTACGTTTGAACAAACCGCCCACACAAGCCAATCGTATCGCTGATATAAAAGAATGGCTTCGTGCAAATGATGTACATTATGATGATCTTTGGCGTAAATGTCAACTACTTGAAGTAGTGAAACAAAACATGTCTGCGCCCTTATATGAGATAGATGAAGTATTAAAATCGCACGGTCACGAAGTTTTAAGGCTCCCACCTTATCATTGCACATTGAATCCTATAGAAATGATTTGGGGTATAATGAAGCAAAAAGTTGCTGATAAAAATGTTAATAGGCCTGCAAGTGACATTAAATTATTAACAGAAGAAGCTTTCTCACAAATCGGTGCAGAGGATTGGCGAAAATGTTGTGAACATGTAAAGAAAACTGAAAACGATTTCTTCGAGAAAGATAAAATAATTGAAATGCTGGAAGAGCGATTTATAATAAATACCTCTTTATCTTCATCATCTGATGAAGAACAAGAAATGCAAGTGGAGTTCTTGGAATCATTTTCTAGTTCTGAATGAGTTATTAACTTTTAACCGATATTATTGTTGCGACCTAGAAACTATTTGGTCAAATATCTCGAAGGATCCTTATTTTATCAGCTTTATACAAAAACGAATTGTTAGTCTAGATGTACTCCATCGATTAATTATGAAAGGTCTCAAAAATTGAATGTTCGAGATTGTAGGTATAAGGTGAACGCCTTTGCGTTATCGGCGCGACGGCGGCGAATACCTACTCGCGAACGAATACAAAGGAAAGCCAACAATGAGTCTCGGGATCGTTCGATTGCGATTATTATTACTTACATACCTCCGAGAATGTTCAGGAAAACACCAGCTCGCATCTTTATTCGATATATAAGAAGTCGACGACGGGCAGCGAGTTAGTTACTTCTTGGAAGCGACAGTGTACGGAACTAAAGTAAGCGAACGAAGAGCAATATACCAGTGACCTGAGCGATAATATTGGAATACTGCGAGTCTGCTAATTGATTCGGAACGGTGCTTGTTGTGTGTAACTAGTGTAGTGCTGTGTATTTGTCGAGTTTGTGGAGAGCGAAATAAACCCTTTTTACACGTTTAACGGCATTAATTGTACCTACCCCTGTACGTGTACGTAACATTATAATAAATTAGTACATAAAGTAATATATGATTGGATTTATTTTCTTTGTCATATTTTCCTATGTTAAGAACCCGATGTATAACAACATTCTTCATACACATACCTAGTATACTTCATGTTAATTAATGACTAAAGATATAAATAAAACTTAAACAGTATCAAGATCGTTTAATCCAATTTCCCCAGTATTGCACACAACAAATTTTTATTTCCCCATTTGCCATGAGATTCTGGTAGACCTATAATTGTAGATATGGGTTACTTTATTCGAAACCTTTATCAACAAAGTCTATAGCACATTGGATGCATCGGTTCTCGTCCGATCACCGAAGTTAAGCAACGTCGGGCGCGGTCAGTACTATGATGGGTGACAGGTTGATGACACGCGAAATTGTGAAGTATTCTTAATTTTTAGATATATTTAAATTACTAACTGTGCCCCGCGACTTCATCCGCGTAGTATTGGATTATTGGGTTAAAAAGTATCCTATATGTTAATCCCGGTTATAATCTATCTGTGTTCCAAATTTCATCCAAATCCGTTCAGTAGTTTTTGCGTGAAGGAGTAACAAACATACATACATACATACATCCACACTCACAAACTTTCGCATTTATAATATTAGTAGGATTATCAATGTTCTATCTAACTTCAAGCCATATTTAGTACAAAACTTATGGCGCCGCAGCTCTGACGTCATCGTGTAACGCGTAACGCTTACGTCACAATTTTCACGGTTTTAGTGGCCGGGTAGCGAGCGCCCCGAACGTCCGTAAAGAAGCTTCGCTTGCAGCTGCGCGTGCGAGTCGATGGCGAGTAGTGTAGGTGTAGGTGGTGGGGTGACTCACGTGCGTCCCAGGGTTGTGCTCGGAACACGTGCAGCTGCGCGTGCGAGTCGATGGCGAGTAGTGTAGGTGTAGGTGGTGGGGTGACTCACGTGCGTCCCAGGGTTGTGCTCGGAACACGTGCAGCTGCGCGTGCGAGTCGATGGCGAGTAGTGTAGGTGTAGGTGGTGGGGTGACTCACGTGCGTCCCAGGGTTGTGCTCGGAACACGTGCAGCTGCGCGTGCGAGTCGATGGCGAGTAGTGTAGGTGTAGGTGGTGGGGTGACTCACGTGCGTCCCAGGGTTGTGCTCGGAACACGTGCAGCTGCGCGTGCGAGTCGATGGCGAGTAGTGTAGGTGTAGGTGGTGGGGTGACTCACGTGCGTCCCAGGGTTGTGCTCGGAACACGTGCCGCTGCGCGTGCGAGTCGATGGCGAGTAGTGTAGGTGTAGGTGGTGGGGTGACTCACGTGCGTCCCAGGGTTGTGCTCGGAACACGTGCAGCTGCGCGTGCGAGTCGATGGCGAGTAGTGTAGGTGTAGGTGGTGGGGTGACTCACGTGCGTCCCAGGGTTGTGCTCGGAACACGTGCAGCTGCGCGTGCGAGTCGATGGCGAGTAGTGTAGGTGTAGGTGGTGGGGTGACTCACGTGCGTCCCAGGGTTGTGCTCGGAACACGTGCAGCTGCGCGTGCGAGTCGATGGCGAGTAGTGTAGGTGTAGGTGGTGGGGTGACTCACGTGCGTCCCAGGGTTGTGCTCGGAACACGTGCAGCTGCGCGTGCGAGTCGATGGCGAGTAGTGTAGGTGTAGGTGGTGGGGTGACTCACGTGCGTCCCAGGGTTGTGCTCGGAACACGTGCAGCTGCGCGTGCGAGTCGATGGCGAGTAGTGTAGGTGTAGGTGGTGGGGTGACTCACGTGCGTCCCAGGGTTGTGCTCGGAACACGTGCAGCTGCGCGTGCGAGTCGATGGCGAGTAGTGTAGGTGTAGGTGGTGGGGTGACTCACGTGCGTCCCAGGGTTGTGCTCGGAACACGTGCAGCTGCGCGTGCGAGTCGATGGCGAGTAGTGTAGGTGTAGGTGGTGGGGTGACTCACGTGCGTCCCAGGGTTGTGCTCGGAACACGTGCAGCTGCGCGTGCGAGTCGATGGCGAGTAGTGTAGGTGTAGGTGGTGGGGTGACTCACGTGCGTCCCAGGGTTGTGCTCGGAACACGTGCAGCTGCGCGTGCGAGTCGATGGCGAGTAGTGTAGGTGTAGGTGGTGGGGTGACTCACGTGCGTCCCAGGGTTGTGCTCGGAACACGTGCAGCTGCGCGTGCGAGTCGATGGCGAGTAGTGTAGGTGTAGGTGGTGGGGTGACTCACGTGCGTCCCAGGGTTGTGCTCGGAACACGTGCAGCTGCGCGTGCGAGTCGATGGCGAGTAGTGTAGGTGTAGGTGGTGGGGTGACTCACGTGCGTCCCAGGGTTGTGCTCGGAACACGTGCAGCTGCGCGTGCGAGTCGATGGCGAGTAGTGTAGGTGTAGGTGGTGGGGTGACTCACGTGCGTCCCAGGGTTGTGCTCGGAACACGTGCAGCTGCGCGTGCGAGTCGATGGCGAGTAGTGTAGGTGTAGGTGGTGGGGTGACTCACGTGCGTCCCAGGGTTGTGCTCGGAACACGTGCAGCTGCGCGTGCGAGTCGATGGCGAGTAGTGTAGGTGTAGGTGGTGGGGTGACTCACGTGCGTCCCAGGGTTGTGCTCGGAACACGTGCAGCTGCGCGTGCGAGTCGATGGCGAGTAGTGTAGGTGTAGGTGGTGGGGTGACTCACGTGCGTCCCAGGGTTGTGCTCGGAACACGTGCAGCTGCGCGTGCGAGTCGATGGCGAGTAGTGTAGGTGTAGGTGGTGGGGTGACTCACGTGCGTCCCAGGGTTGTGCTCGGAACACGTGCAGCTGCGCGTGCGAGTCGATGGCGAGTAGTGTAGGTGTAGGTGGTGGGGTGACTCACGTGCGTCCCAGGGTTGTGCTCGGAACACGTGCAGCTGCGCGTGCGAGTCGATGGCGAGTAGTGTAGGTGTAGGTGGTGGGGTGACTCACGTGCGTCCCAGGGTTGTGCTCGGAACACGTGCAGCTGCGCGTGCGAGTCGATGGCGAGTAGTGTAGGTGTAGGTGGTGGGGTGACTCACGTGCGTCCCAGGGTTGTGCTCGGAACACGTGCAGCTGCGCGTGCGAGTCGATGGCGAGTAGTGTAGGTGTAGGTGGTGGGGTGACTCACGTGCGTCCCAGGGTTGTGCTCGGAACACGTGCAGCTGCGCGTGCGAGTCGATGGCGAGTAGTGTAGGTGTAGGTGGTGGGGTGACTCACGTGCGTCCCAGGGTTGTGCTCGGAACACGTGCAGCTGCGCGTGCGAGTCGATGGCGAGTAGTGTAGGTGTAGGTGGTGGGGTGACTCACGTGCGTCCCAGGGTTGTGCTCGGAACACGTGCAGCTGCGCGTGCGAGTCGATGGCGAGTAGTGTAGGTGTAGGTGGTGGGGTGACTCACGTGCGTCCCAGGGTTGTGCTCGGAACACGTGCAGCTGCGCGTGCGAGTCGATGGCGAGTAGTGTAGGTGTAGGTGGTGGGGTGACTCACGTGCGTCCCAGGGTTGTGCTCGGAACACGTGCAGCTGCGCGTGCGAGTCGATGGCGAGTAGTGTAGGTGTAGGTGGTGGGGTGACTCACGTGCGTCCCAGGGTTGTGCTCGGAACACGTGCAGCTGCGCGTGCGAGTCGATGGCGAGTAGTGTAGGTGTAGGTGGTGGGGTGACTCACGTGCGTCCCAGGGTTGTGCTCGGAACACGTGCAGCTGCGCGTGCGAGTCGATGGCGAGTAGTGTAGGTGTAGGTGGTGGGGTGACTCACGTGCGTCCCAGGGTTGTGCTCGGAACACGTGCAGCTGCGCGTGCGAGTCGATGGCGAGTAGTGTAGGTGTAGGTGGTGGGGTGACTCACGTGCGTCCCAGGGTTGTGCTCGGAACACGTGCAGCTGCGCGTGCGAGTCGATGGCGAGTAGTGTAGGTGTAGGTGGTGGGGTGACTCACGTGCGTCCCAGGGTTGTGCTCGGAACACGTGCAGCTGCGCGTGCGAGTCGATGGCGAGTAGTGTAGGTGTAGGTGGTGGGGTGACTCACGTGCGTCCCAGGGTTGTGCTCGGAACACGTGCAGCTGCGCGTGCGAGTCGATGGCGAGTAGTGTAGGTGTAGGTGGTGGGGTGACTCACGTGCGTCCCAGGGTTGTGCTCGGAACACGTGCAGCTGCGCGTGCGAGTCGATGGCGAGTAGTGTAGGTGTAGGTGGTGGGGTGACTCACGTGCGTCCCAGGGTTGTGCTCGGAACACGTGCAGCTGCGCGTGCGAGTCGATGGCGAGTAGTGTAGGTGTAGGTGGTGGGGTGACTCACGTGCGTCCCAGGGTTGTGCTCGGAACACGTGCAGCTGCGCGTGCGAGTCGATGGCGAGTAGTGTAGGTGTAGGTGGTGGGGTGACTCACGTGCGTCCCAGGGTTGTGCTCGGAACACGTGCAGCTGCGCGTGCGAGTCGATGGCGAGTAGTGTAGGTGTAGGTGGTGGGGTGACTCACGTGCGTCCCAGGGTTGTGCTCGGAACACGTGCAGCTGCGCGTGCGAGTCGATGGCGAGTAGTGTAGGTGTAGGTGGTGGGGTGACTCACGTGCGTCCCAGGGTTGTGCTCGGAACACGTGCAGCTGCGCGTGCGAGTCGATGGCGAGTAGTGTAGGTGTAGGTGGTGGGGTGACTCACGTGCGTCCCAGGGTTGTGCTCGGAACACGTGCAGCTGCGCGTGCGAGTCGATGGCGAGTAGTGTAGGTGTAGGTGGTGGGGTGACTCACGTGCGTCCCAGGGTTGTGCTCGGAACACGTGCAGCTGCGCGTGCGAGTCGATGGCGAGTAGTGTAGGTGTAGGTGGTGGGGTGACTCACGTGCGTCCCAGGGTTGTGCTCGGAACACGTGCAGCTGCGCGTGCGAGTCGATGGCGAGTAGTGTAGGTGTAGGTGGTGGGGTGACTCACGTGCGTCCCAGGGTTGTGCTCGGAACACGTGCAGCTGCGCGTGCGAGTCGATGGCGAGTAGTGTAGGTGTAGGTGGTGGGGTGACTCACGTGCGTCCCAGGGTTGTGCTCGGAACACGTGCAGCTGCGCGTGCGAGTCGATGGCGAGTAGTGTAGGTGTAGGTGGTGGGGTGACTCACGTGCGTCCCAGGGTTGTGCTCGGAACACGTGCAGCTGCGCGTGCGAGTCGATGGCGAGTAGTGTAGGTGTAGGTGGTGGGGTGACTCACGTGCGTCCCAGGGTTGTGCTCGGAACACGTGCAGCTGCGCGTGCGAGTCGATGGCGAGTAGTGTAGGTGTAGGTGGTGGGGTGACTCACGTGCGTCCCAGGGTTGTGCTCGGAACACGTGCAGCTGCGCGTGCGAGTCGATGGCGACGGCCGCGCCGCCCAGCGCCGACAGCTGCACGCACGACAGCGTCGCCCGCGCCGGCCCCGCCTGACACACACACACACACACACACACAGATCACAAGACATAGTCATTCACCGATCCCTTCGATTCCAATTAAATGTGTGGCCTATGGTAAGATGTGTGGTAAGACAAGATAACATATTTATAAGCAAAAGATGCAAAAGACATGTATGCAATTAATTTTGACAGTTGCACTACTTAGGTATCTATGGAAAACGACTTGTTTATTAAAGTAGTCTCCAGACGTCACAATTTGGCTCACGATCGGCAGAGCCGCTCGGCCTGCCACAAGGCATGTCACAAGGCAGGATATTTTAAAGAAATAACTTAAGACCAAACAACGTAGTTGTTTAGTGGGAGTGCATGGTCCCGAGGTCAGTGCCGTGTTGTAACCTTACCGGCAGCGCGCCGCCCCCGTACTTGTTCTTCTTGGGCGGCGTGGCGCCCGCCGCGTCCGCGCCGCCCCCGCCGCCGCCGCCGCCCCCGCCCCCGCCTCCGCCCGTCACCACCGCCCGGCTACACAGCTGCACCCCACACACACATACATTACAATACAACACACTTTCTAGGACCAAACCCAGCCAGAGTATAATCTACCTGTGTACCTAATTCCATCCGAATTCGTTCAGCTGTTTTTGTGTGATTACCAGTTGAAATAACAAACATCTATACCAATCGCAGACCCCTTCATGTATAACATGGGGGTGACCGATTTATCTGAGGCTGGAGACATGAAAATTCGTATTCAGACTTTAATGGGTTTGGTCCCGCCACACACTCCCACCACTATAATGACGTCGAGGTTTGACCCTCGACGAGTCCCAGGGAAATGATAAATTGTCTTGGAACCCGCACGAATTTAATCTAAATAAATATTAATAGGAGTTGGAAGAAAAAAAGTCCACTTCCCTCCGGTGCAACGTAGGAGACAAAAATTGCTGGTATGGGCTGAAATAGTACACAGACTGATTGTTATATTGAACCCCTAATGTTGTAAAATGTGTGATATAAGTGTGTATGCTCACGTAGTGGTGCGTGTCCCTGGTGAGCAGGTGCAGCGCGGCGGGCGTGGCGAGCGCGGCGTGGGCGGCGCCCAGCGCGCCCAGGGCGCCGCCCAGCGCCACGCAGCGCTCGCCGCCCTCCACCGCCCACACGCCCGCCTTCTGCCACGTCTGCCGACACAACAATCATATTCTAAATGACTGATTCCAAATGGTCCCTGCAATTGAGGCCTAGAGCCGGCTGTTACAAAGAATCTGAAAACATTTTGTTTTGTGGTACTAACCTACATCATCTTTAACATTTACTAAGGTCATGCGAAATGTCCCGCATTCTTATAATAATACCAAATAAAAAAATATTCATCATACTCATGTAAGTAAGTATAAAGTTATAATTGTAATTCTCTTACCAGCGTATTAAAACAATCAGTAGTCGGCTTGGGGCCGCCGCCGGGCGTGGTGTTGCCCTGGAGCGGACCTGCCCACACACACATTACATTTATAAATGTATTGAACCAGCATTGTATACATGTGTGCAGTTGACAGTGCATTATATAAATGTGTGTACGTGTGTAGGCACAGTACCTTTGGCGAAGAGCTTGTGCAGGTGGTGCGCGCGCTCGGCGCACTTCCACAGCGTGAGGGCGGCGCCCGCCCCCGCGCCCCCGCCCGCCCCCGCCACCAGCAGCGCGTCCGACTCCTCGCGCGTCCACCACGCCACGTACACTGCGCACGCGCACACACACCGTATGCTTTAGTTTAGCAACATAATTGTCAATTTTCCAAATAAGTTATAACAAGGGAACCGGGAGTTTCGCCCGGTTCCAGCTCTAAATTCAGTAAGAGGGGCTAACGGGATAATAATACCATGGTAACCTTTAAAAGCTATCAAGTTATGGCACGAACCCAAGGACTAGAGCACTGACCTGGCGCTATGGAGAGCGGCAGGTGCAGCGTGGGCAGCGGCTGCGCGGCCAGCAGCGGCGCGGCGGCCGGCGATGACGTCACCGTGCACACGTAGCAGCGCACGCAGCTGCGAGCGCGGCGTCTAGAGCACTGACCTGGCGCTATGGAGAGCGGCAGGTGCAGCGTGGGCAGCGGCTGCGCGGCCAGCAGCGGCGCGGCGGCCGGCGATGACGTCACCGTGCACACGTAGCAGCGCACGCAGCTGCGAGCGCGGCGTCTAGAGCACTGACCTGGCGCTATGGAGAGCGGCAGGTGCAGCGTGGGCAGCGGCTGCGCGGCCAGCAGCGGCGCGGCGGCCGGCGATGACGTCACCGTGCACACGTAGCAGCGCACGCAGCTGCGAGCGCGGCGTCTAGAGCACTGACCTGGCGCTATGGAGAGCGGCAGGTGCAGCGTGGGCAGCGGCTGCGCGGCCAGCAGCGGCGCGGCGGCCGGCGATGACGTCACCGTGCACACGTAGCAGCGCACGCAGCTGCGAGCGCGGCGTCTAGAGCACTGACCTGGCGCTATGGAGAGCGGCAGGTGCAGCGTGGGCAGCGGCTGCGCGGCCAGCAGCGGCGCGGCGGCCGGCGATGACGTCACCGTGCACACGTAGCAGCGCACGCAGCTGCGAGCGCGGCGTCTAGAGCACTGACCTGGCGCTATGGAGAGCGGCAGGTGCAGCGTGGGCAGCGGCTGCGCGGCCAGCAGCGGCGCGGCGGCCGGCGATGACGTCACCGTGCACACGTAGCAGCGCACGCAGCTGCGAGCGCGGCGTCTAGAGCACTGACCTGGCGCTATGGAGAGCGGCAGGTGCAGCGTGGGCAGCGGCTGCGCGGCCAGCAGCGGCGCGGCGGCCGGCGATGACGTCACCGTGCACACGTAGCAGCGCACGCAGCTGCGAGCGCGGCGTCTAGAGCACTGACCTGGCGCTATGGAGAGCGGCAGGTGCAGCGTGGGCAGCGGCTGCGCGGCCAGCAGCGGCGCGGCGGCCGGCGATGACGTCACCGTGCACACGTAGCAGCGCACGCAGCTGCGAGCGCGGCGTCTAGAGCACTGACCTGGCGCTATGGAGAGCGGCAGGTGCAGCGTGGGCAGCGGCTGCGCGGCCAGCAGCGGCGCGGCGGCCGGCGATGACGTCACCGTGCACACGTAGCAGCGCACGCAGCTGCGAGCGCGGCGTCTAGAGCACTGACCTGGCGCTATGGAGAGCGGCAGGTGCAGCGTGGGCAGCGGCTGCGCGGCCAGCAGCGGCGCGGCGGCCGGCGATGACGTCACCGTGCACACGTAGCAGCGCACGCAGCTGCGAGCGCGGCGTCTAGAGCACTGACCTGGCGCTATGGAGAGCGGCAGGTGCAGCGTGGGCAGCGGCTGCGCGGCCAGCAGCGGCGCGGCGGCCGGCGATGACGTCACCGTGCACACGTAGCAGCGCACGCAGCTGCGAGCGCGGCGTCTAGAGCACTGACCTGGCGCTATGGAGAGCGGCAGGTGCAGCGTGGGCAGCGGCTGCGCGGCCAGCAGCGGCGCGGCGGCCGGCGATGACGTCACCGTGCACACGTAGCAGCGCACGCAGCTGCGCCCGCGCCGCGCCGCGCTCGCCGCCGCCACCACCACGCTGCCGTCTGCACACACACACCAACACAGTTGCAGGCTGGTACCAGCCTTATTGACACAATTCACTCATAGATCATATTCAAGAGTGCTGAAAACCTTGTGCACTAAGAAATGCGTACTAAGTGGGAATAGAATGCACGAGTGAGGACATTGTATCGTTCCGTCCGCGAGCTCTGGTGTCTGCACCGTGGAGTGATCAATAATAAAAATAAATTTGAAAATATAAAGTTTAGTATCTGAATTCTATAGGAGTACTGCAAAGCTCAATTGTAAGTATCACAACACAATTAACTTACTAAATAAATAAAAAATGCCATGAAATGATCTCCAGTTGACTCTCTGTGGCATACCGCAAGGCTGTATCCTAGGTCCCAAAACTTAAGCATACTTCTCTGCAACCAAACGGTTTACACACTCTTATGCGCGATGCTGGCGGCGGTGACATGGTCCCTGGTCGGCCTCAGGCACTCCGTGGCGGTCAGCGCGCGCGTGCTCCCGGCGGCCGTGGGGGGGGTGAGCGCGCCCAGCAGCCCCGTCGCGGTCACTATGCACGCGCCCTCGCACGCCGCGCCGCTGGGGACAAAGAACGTTTTGAACACGCCTTTCAATGTGTGTTACGTAGAAAATGCAACAGAAGAAGCGCCCGTGACGCTATAGATCCCGGCTATCACTGTCGATGAGGGATGTTGGTGGTTTTTTGCCCATATACGATTCTGATTGTGCATGTTTTTGATTTGTTTTCGAAACTAGGTGGTGTGCATGCAACTGACCCGAATCCCTTGAGCGTGGGCGTGGAGCGCAGCACCTGGAACCGGTCCGCGATGGGCGCGTCCGGCTTCTTGTCCACGGCCACGATACGCCGCCCGTTGTGGAAGAACGACGCCTTGATGATGTGCTCGCCTGCGCGCGCCACAACCAACACAATCACAGTATTGTCACTCACACGCACTCGCGACTTTACAATATTGCAGAATATTTTAGTGAGGCCGGGTACCTGGGAAGCTGGCGGTGTACATGCAGGTCCACTCGTTGAGCAGGTGGTCCTTCTGCGCGAACACGGACACGTCGCCCACCGTGGTGGCCACCAGCAGCTGCTTCCCCTCCGTGTCCCACTCCAGGGCCGACACCTGAAGACAAACACGTGTTTGTCAGGATCCAAGAGACGGCCCTAAACGCGCGACGCCACTATGGAAGCGTCGCGACGCCACTATGGAAGCGTCGCGACGCCACTATGGAAGCGTCATGACGGCACTAAAGAAGCATCGCGACGCCACTATGGAAGCGTCATGACGCCACTATAGAAGCGTCGCGACGCCACTATGGAAGCGTCATGACGCCATTAAAGAAGCGTCGCGACGCCACTATGGAAACGTCATGACGTCACTAAAGAAGCGTCGCGACGCCACTATGGAAGCGTCATGACGCCACTAAAGAAGCGTCGCGACGCCACTATGGAAGCGTCGCGACGCCACTATGGAAGCGTCGCGACGCCACTAAAGAAGCGTCGCGACGCCATTAGGGAAGCGTCGCGACGCCACTAGGGAAGCGTTTCGACGCCAGTATGGAGGCGCCGCGACGCCACTATGGAAGCGCCGCGACGCCACTATGGAAGCGCCGCGACGCTATTATGGAAGCGTCGCGACGCCACTAAAGAAGCGTCGCGACGCCAGTATGGAAGCGTCGCGACGCCACTAAAGAAGCTTGGGAACGCCACTATGACGGTCGCACAAATGATGCTGCTATTATTAAATATCTTCCAAATCAGTTCTAATTCTATTTATGTCCCTCTTATAAATATATTTATTTTAGCAGTGTTTTGTCTTGTTCATGCGTGTTCCATTAGGTCATCAGTAATTATACTGATGACAGAGCAAGATAATTTAGTGTCCAACTATTCACCTGATATACCATGTTTATTAATAAGGGGGAAGAAGGGTTTACTAAACAGTACCTTAATTAAACAAAACTCAGTAAAGAATGTTTGCCAACAAACCTAATTTTGTTTTTAGACATTTCTTATGTGGTGATAATATTTCAATATTAGGTAGAAAATCAATCACAACCCTGGCATACTTTTTTTATAAACACATCAAGTGTTTATAAAAAAAGTCAAGTTTAGCATATTTAACATAAGCCAATGTGTATAACATTAATAATTATAAATAATAGTATCAATAATATACTTATATAGCCTAAACTTCAAATTTCCAAATGATATACTCACAGGATATGAAGTGCTAGTAACTTTGTGAGCGTCCCACGGTGTGTCCAGATCACATACGTAGACATGACCGCTCCATGTGTCGCCGTCCGTGTCGGACAGCTCCGTGGGGGAGGAGAATGCTATGATGTTTGCAGTAGATATGGTGCATATTGGACGAGTCACCTCGGGGTCATTCAGGCTGGCAAATGTACAATATTAGTGTAATGTCGTTAAAACAATACTTGTCTAATGTAATATAGTGCCGTCCTTTTCGTAGCCGTAATGCCTGAGCAAGACATCAAGTGTTGAGACTTTAAACAAAATAAAATTAACAGAAGCAGCTCTATAGGCTTAAGCGCAGCAATAGTACTAGACAACTAAACTTGACATTTTATTCATAAAGAATTTATTAATTAACAAATTATAGATGCAAACGCTAGCTTAAGAACAAGTTATAAAGTTATTTTACCTTGCAAAGTAGGGTGGCTCGCATTTAAGAGGCTTGCGCCTCATTGAGTATATCAATTCCATGTCTTTAACAATTATATCACTGATTTCCTAATATGTATTATCTTTAAACAGTAAATAATTGTAAATAAATACGACACAAACCGCCGCAAAACGTAATGCCTCCGTTGGTTGACCGTCACTGTCAGCTGTCCTGTCAGTCGACTTGACTGTTCTACTTTCTTTAAAAATATGGCCTGTTTATATAGGTATTTCGCCAGTGTCAAGTAACAAATAGCAATACAAACACATTGAATAACAATACAATACAAAAATGCTGACACAATGCAAAAACATCTCTCTGCAAAAATGTGATCTAACCGTCCACCTTGGAAAACCAAAATGAAGACCCAATCTTGATTGAAAGAAAGAAAAAAAAATATACTTGTAATTCCTATCCCTGCGTTCCACTCAAACATTAATTTTGCTAATTTCCGTAGTATTCACTAAAAAAATGTGTCCATCGACGACTAAATAATCGATATTTAACGAAACACAATCATTAAGACTCAGCCAAGAATTTTATTTATAACACTATTATTGTGTATAAGCTTCTCGGACTCAGCCATTAGAGAATGAATGCCAGAGAAGTATATATTGATGCCTACTACGATACGGACAGCAATCGTAGGTACACACTTCGCATTATTATTAAACAATGATCGACATACAGCCACACTAATCTAATTTTGATTGTCACTAAAAAAATGGTGCTGGCTGAACCCATGAACCTATTCAAGAGACTTGACATCCTATATCTCTGAGTTGAACTAAAAACCCATACGTTGAGCAAGATAATGATGCTACTTGCATTCCATTTACTTTAATACAAAGGTATTTATTTCTTCTATGGATTTGCTAAAGCATTGCAACACTGAGTCAAGAAGCGCTGCTGCCTTCACAGTAATCAACCCTTCAAATGCCACACACTTCAAGTCCTTCACGTTCGGGCGGGCATTGCCCTTTCACTATTGAGTTGTTTCTGAACGCTGCGGAGCTCGCTCGAAAATGGCGGACCGTTCTAACTCGCATCGGTATAACATTGTGTGAATAATAACGCAAAATAATCTTCGATTTTATGTGAAAATGTGATGTGCATGAATTAAAACATATTGTGTAGTGTTGTTATAGTGATTTCCAATATGTGGCGGACAGCGATGTGCCGTTTCGGTGTCGGGAACTGGATATTCTTGTTCGCCTGTCTCCATTTGTTTACATACGCTCAAGGTAAGCCCTTTATAAATATTACCATTTATAATCGATCGTTGCACTTCAAACTTTCGTGGTCAATTAAGTACCTACTTTCTACAAAGGTAAAATATCTCTTAATGCAATTGCAGTTTTTGTAGGTGGAATTATTGCATTTAAATTAAATTACTGAGATGAAGCATGCGAGATCCCTACATAGCTTTTTGTTCTATCTGCATAAATCGGGGTAAGTACATCCGTATTTTTTTTATTTGGGTATTTTACCGTATATTCTTCCGCATTAGGGGGTTAATTTGATTGTTGTCAAAACTTGAGTAAAAAAATGCATTTATGGATGCCTAGTGATGTACGCCAGAATATCGATAAACTATCACACCTATCGTTTAAGGGCTCAACCAGAGTGCTTTTGCGTCTGCTCCCAATTATCGAGTTGACCGCTGTTAATTAATAGGTTTCGTTCGCTGTGTAAACAGATTATACATTTTTATTGTTCCTTTCCTATTGGAACGTGTCCAAAAACCGCTCGTTAAGGTTTTAAGTTGTTTGAATGGCAGTAATTAATTACGTAGGTTTATTACTGCGTACGGTTTGTGTGGAATAGATGCTGGTGCCTTAAATAGAGCTGTGAATCATGGGACTACTGCATTCTGCTTGAACAAGTTTTGTTATTAAGTCTTTCTGATTGTAACTTAGCAATTATTTGACTTAAACTTACAAGGTCCTATCTTAAAAAACTCTTAGAGCGGTCTTTTCCGAATCAGTACAAACATAAGCGCATGAAAGTCATATCTATTATAAATTTGAATGTTATAGGTATTGCATTTTGTATAAAGTCAAAAAGCAGTATCTTAGCTTATACCTACACAATTCTACGCAGCATCGTAGTAGGTAGAATAGGTAGGTACCTACTTGTTTGTGAGATTAGATAAGCCGGACGGAATGCAGGTTACCTAGCTTTCGAAACCAAGCGAAAGCGCCAACATCAAGCAATTGTTAGTGCTTAATGTAAGCCCTAATAAGTTGCTAACTAGTTAATTACAAGGTTCTGGAATTCTTAAAGAAAATCGAACTAAGATCGAACCCAGGAATGTTCACTTGTTGTGAGTAGCTTTTGACGGCCGCTTGGCGCAGTGGTTTGATCGTAGGCCGCTCGGCTCTCTGCACCGAGGTGGTTGCGGGTTCGATTCCCGCCGGGGTAAATTTCGGGAATGGCCTTTTCGTAATTTGCCCTGGTATGGGTGTCACTGGGATCGCCCTCAGTCCATTGTACGGTACCCATAGTACAAGCGTTGTCTGGGACCATACAGTAATTGGTGTGTCAGTCTGGCGATATTTATTTATTTTATCGTTCATTGAATTTTTGCCTATTCGTCATAACTCTAGGTACAATAGTATATAGTATAGAATTGGCAATCCCCGCTTTCGAAATACGATACCAATACGAAAACGGGTAAAACACTCAAAAGCATAAGCAGGATACCTAAATTAATCGAAAAGCACGTCTGGCCATAACCCAACACACCTCAGTGGGTCAAAGAATCAGTCCAGCCACAGGGTCCAGCGCCTGATCATGTTAGTCACGTATTGAACACATAAATCGCTCACACGGAGTTATTTGCCGTAATAAGCGAACAAGCTATCTCGTAGTAATTGCGGGCTCGTCGATAATTGTGCGTAGTTAACGGCAAATAGACCAGAAGTGGGATTAAGAAATTATGGGTAGGTGGTTTTCACTCGGACTTGTTTATCGGCATCCGCTCAGTGACACTAACTGGTGAAGGCAAGGCTCCAGAAATGGGCCCTGCAGTAAATGCTCTTCATGCACTGCGAGCGGTGCCCTTGAGAATCGAACTCTTAATATATTTAGCCTACAGTTATTGAGGATGAGAGCCAGGCATATACCTACTGGAAGTGGAACGTCGACATTTTTTGCGTAAATAAAAAATCATTATCATCAGCCTATTACAGGTGCCGTACATCTCACGAAAAATATGACAGCGATTTAAACAAACATTTGGCGTATAACATAGCCAAATACTATTGCAGGCAGTATAATTTTTTTTGGACTAGTCCCGCCACACACTCCCACCACTGTAACTCCTGTAAGCCAGGATCGACAATGGTGACCAATAATGACGTCGAGGTTTGACCCTCGACGAGTCCCGGGGAAAAGTTAAATTGTAAAAGGCAGTATAATGTATAGTCTCAAGAAAGTCGGTAACATTGTTGTCCACACCGGCGCTAATCAGAAGCGACGCTTTACCAATTTACATTTAATGCCACCCCTAGCGCTCGTAAAATGTTAATTTCAAATTCAATCAACAAATCGTACGCTCGCCCAAGGTTGTCGGTAACACGTTATCCGGGATTTGTAAACTTAATTAATGCACTTAAAAGGAGTGCAAAGGGATCATTTCCTTCTTTTTAATGTATCGCTTGCTAAATTTTAAAGAAATGAGCGATATAAACGAGCGGCACTGGAGTTCCTCCGCCAATAAGAGTAAAAGACGCTGCATCTCGTTATTCGTTATTCGTTACCTAATGTAGTATTAGCCAAGGGTTATTACCGAAATGACTAAACTCTACCTAAAAAAATATAACGCGCATAGCTCCAGTCCTACTACAATAGTACATTGTTACACGAGTGGTGAAAGTGACTTATTTTTCCCGAGACGGGGTTTGGCGCCCGAGCGTAGCGAGGGCGCTAATAGTACGAGGGACAAAATAAGTCTTTCACCCGAGGTAAACACTGTGCTTTTCATTACGAATACAAGGAAAGTAAAAATAAAAACAGGAATTGGCTAAAGAAATAATACAAGGAAGCATGAACAATACTCTACAACTCGAAAAAAAAAAGATCGGATTGCCGCCTATTTTGTTTTTTTTTCGTTGGCCGGCCAACTTCATTATTTAGCCAGTATTTTTAATTTTCATTTTTTAATATTTTGACCAAATCTATGTTATTTTAAAGAAATTGTTGAAACTAAATTATAATTAAGTCATTTAAGGCTAAAGCGCCCATCTAGCCCGCGAAGTTCAATTTTTTTGAGTTCTTTTAGAAATTTTTCAAAATCTGACAATAATAAAAGACAAATTTTGTAATTCGCGAAAAAGACCGTGTGCAGTGCATTTATTAATATATCCAACTTACTCTAAAACATTTCAAGAACGACAGCTATCCAGATAATCTGGAAATTTTTGTATATTTAGTGATTTACTAGTATCATATCCACCGTGATAATATTTAGAGTAAAATAAATGTATTAATAAATGCACTGCACACGGTCTTTTTCGCGAATTACAAAATTTGTCTTTTATTATTGTCAGATTTTGAAAAATTTCTAAAAGAACTCAATAAATTTGAACTTCGCGGGCTAGACAGGCGCCTTCACCTTAAAAGTATATATTCTTTAATGAATACTCAACTTTATGTTATTTCAATTTTACATCGTGCTGTAATTGAGTGACTGTAGAAAAAGTTTGAACATGGTTCCATAGAAATGGAACTAGTTTTTTTTTATAATTTGACAGCTGTCAGTTGAAAGTGATTCTCCCGGGCCAGAAAAGTATTACTTTCAACCCGCTCCTCAGGCAACTTCAGACCTACTTTCAGTGTATGAGTAATGAAAAAGCTTTTAATTTTAACTCATTCGAAATTCGAACTCAATCCATCTTCGATTACCGATTTCCAAGATGGCGACCGTGTCGCGAAAACGGTGAAATAATAACTGCGCGCGGGAAAGTAACTTTAGAAACGGCTGAGTTAATGGACTCCCCGGGACGGGATGGAGAATAATTAAGACGGGAATATTCTGCCAACGTGTTGTGTATTATTGACAATGTCAACAAAACAACTTAGAAATACAACACGCTTCTTCTCGCACCATAAAAGAGAAACTCGTATAAATATCACGCACACGCGAACAAACAAACTTAATTGTATTTTTTTAACACACAGCACGAGTATCAAAAGGGAATTCGATGATTTACGAGCGAAACGTGATGGAGTGAATGCGCCGAGCGCTTACGCGCGAATCGAGCAAATTAACGCGGGAATTGATTCAAATTTCGGATGTTTATGCGTTCGAACGTCTCTTTTATATTGCTATACGCATAATACTTTGTAATTAACTTTGCCAGAACGAAATAAGCAGTAAGATATTTTGGAGGGTCAATCTAACAATATTTTGGCAATAAATTGGAGATCAAATGCTTGTGACAAGCGAGGTCATTCCAAGACGCTTGGAGTTCTCCCTTATTCAATGTTTGGTCATTCGGTCCACTGACCGCTTGCAGTCTTTCATCACAGAGCGCAGCGACTGTTCCTATACCTGCATTCGCTCAAGTTTCTGAGATTTAATATTCCAAAATCGTATTAGCATTTCGCAGATGGCAGGACAAGCGTGTTGTTAAAGCCGGAATCGCACGCATAGCGTTATTATTGCGAATGCCGCGGCCACGGCACAGCGCACGGCTGCGGACGTGATATGCCAGCCAAGTCTCCCCAAAGCAATCATATAATATTTTATATTTCTTTTTTCCCCTTTGAGAATTTTTCGTGCGAATAGATTATGAATATGTTATGAAATTGTTGCGTGGAATATACGCTTCCTTTACGAGAAAGTTACAATTTGTACGAAATAGTAGGAGTGTCGCATCGGTGTAAGTATTCAGAAGGTTGTGATTCTTTTTGGACACGGAATTTGTAACTGAAGCTCACAATACATTACATCAGCCCTCTTAAATAAGCTAATCTTCTACTAGAAGAGAGTTTACGTCAAGAGTATGGAGTGGAGGAGACATAACAAATTGCAATCAGTGGTCCCTTGGCCGCGGGTACCAGTAGGTAGTTGGTGAACTGGTAACAGAAATGTTGAACCAGCACTATAATGACGTCCTGTGTCCGGTAATCTAATGAGACGACCAGCTAGTGGAGCAGTTATCGCCTTATCGGAAGACTCTGCCGACAAGTAGTTTTATTTCATAATAACTAGCCCTATCCGCATCATGTAGCCTACGTTTCATTCCGGAGTAGAAACTACATCTGTTCCTTATTTCATTAAAATCCACATATGAATAAAATTGAATTTAGGTGTATCTGTCCGATCGTTTGACACATGTTCAATTAGTAAGAAGGTAAGGATTTAATATTGTAAACCCTTGAAAACCCTTCCAAAAATGTTGAAATTTGAAAACCTTTTCTGTTTTATCCAGCATAGCAACTTTTTCCGTGAAATTTCTGTAAATGTATTCTATTTAATTTGTCCGCTGTAGGGACACTTCCCACAAAATGTACTCGGGACAGAGCGTTGACAGAATGCTTAGGATGGTGTTCCCGGGAAATGAACAATTTCGTGATGTAGCTGGTTCATGATGTTTCGGGAAGATGAAAATTGCTTATTGCAAATTTCTTAATGCCGACTCCGCACTTAAAATTCTCATCATTCGTGTTTAATTACGATATTATTGATGCCTGAACAGAACAACTCAATTTGACAGCACCGTTTTTAGGGTTCCGTAGTCCCTACGAGGAACCCTTATAAGATCATCCAGTCCGTCCGTCCGTTTACCGTCCGTCCGTCCGTCCGTTACTTTTTTTGAGGTACCTCCCCGAACATGTAAAGAGGGGATAATTTTTTTTAGTTACTCCATCATGTGGGGTATCGTTGAAAGAGCCTTTTCAAATGAAATGGTGTTTTCATACAACATTTTATCATAAAAAATTCCGTTTGCGAGATTTTTAACTTTTAAAGTTTAAATCAAAATTTACGCCGACACTTCTTACATTTTTCTATTGCAAATACATTAATAAGATTATGCATATTATTATGATATGATTATTAACAGTCTAAAATGGATACATTGTTCACCAACTTCAATGAAATAACAGCAATAAATTTATATTTTATGTTAATACGTGTATTTCTGAAGTGTTAATGCACGTGGATAGATGTCAGTAGTAGTATGTTAACAACATTGGGTAGGATTTTTTACGTAATAAATATCGACACTTCTTACATTTTTATGTTGCATAAATATGAATAAGATTATGCAGACGACATTGGATACATTGTTAATACATTCCAATTAAATAACAGCAATAAATGTATGTTTTATGTTCATTAGTCTATTTCTTAGTATTTAATGGTTTCGATAGATGGCGGTAGCAGTATGAACCTATTTCAACCTGGGGTGAAATTTTAAACAGATTACCTTCAATGACTCGGAACCCTTCATTGTGCATGGCTCGACATGGCACTTGGCGAATTTTCTGAAACATGCGTGTGACTATTTTGCGCCAAGTATTTTTATTTGACTCTTCCGTAAGCCTCACAGCCGATATTCACTCAGGTGCATACCGGGAGTCCCTGTGAAATCTATGTTTATCAGTCCTATTTCTATTTGTAAAACATCGACTCCATTTAATCGATAAAAAATTTTAACCAAAATCCTTACGCAACACTAACTCAACTTGACATTGGCCACCCGAAACCGCGCGTCCTAATATTTAAAAAAGTATTGGCACAGGAATTACTGTAAAATGCCAAGCGCTCTTAAGCCACCCAACGCACGTCTTTGAACACCAAGTTTATTTTGCCGTCCATAGCTCCGATTTTGGACCTACGGTCTTGGGAGTAAATATTACCGTTTTTTTCCGGATGGTATTTGGAAGTTGGTTGCCTTAAGTCCGGTGAGATAGCCTATAGAAGCTTTCAGTTACGACGTGACGATGGGTGCTCCAATTTTTTTTAATAGGTTCACGCAAAAGGAAATTAGTTTTTTTTGTAGGCAATTACATTAGTGATGAGTTTTCAGTTCCCTTATTTAATACCTAGTTAAGTTATACGTTGTACATGTTGGTTCCATTTTGAGAATACAAGGTCTAAAATTCTCGAGTTAAAGGAGATGTCAATACGAAAATGTAGTATCTGTATACTTAACGCTTCCTTGAAGAAAATCCATTAACTTCAGGAAGATGGCAATTTATAGTTCAGTTTGTGTATCAACCAAGGTACCGTTATCACTCCTGAACTTTCTCGATAGCGTCCGAAGATCGAAATCTAGCACTTGTTGTTACTAGTCATCCAATCCAACCTTCTTCGTGTTTGTTAGAATAAGCAATTACCTGCCCCCGCCTGCCCGCACCCTCCGCCCGCCGCCCCGCGTTAATTATTAAAATCTCAACTTACCCCTTTCGTAGTAACTTGCGCGTATTGGGGTCCTTCGTCAGTTGGTTGGTACCCACCCAGGGCTTTTGCAAAAGACTTTGGAGTTTAGACATTTTCAACCCACGGTGCAATACAAACAGGGGTGTTATAAAGTAAGTGTTTGTCTGAGTTTTTCATTGCTCAGAAAGTGGCCGGATGAGGGCTGGAATCAGAATATTTTTCAACATAGACCATTACAGTTCTAATGAATCGACAAAAATGCTCGCAATATGAACCATTCGGAAGAGTTCGGGCCATTATTTTACCATCCATTGTTCAGTTGATGTCGCGCGACTCTACCAGACATTTGGGTCTACATTTCATAAAAGTAAGTGACTCTACTACCATTTAGTTAAGTTCTGGAGGTGCCTAGTGTCTACCACCTGTTCGGGTCAAAACTTATGTCCAAATTAGTTAACACCCTTTAAATCACAAATCGATTCTCGTTAACAACTACATACAGATATTTACCTACGACTTATTAGTGATTTAACCCCGGGCATTCCGTTTGATGTACTAATTACTGGGACCAGGGGTGGGGGCCTGTCCAACCCTCGCCTGTTTGAAGGTAATTGAATATCGGTACGGTTGGGGTAAGTTTTTTGGGGGTATTTTAATTTACATGGTTTCAGAGTGGAGGTATGTAAGTATGTTCGCGTTAATATCTTGAGGAAATAGCATACCGTTTTTCGAAATACGTGGAAAATTTGCCAACCCGCAATTCTACAGCAGCGTGGAGGATGTACTCGAATTGGAACCAAAACACCATCTTTAAATGTGGCCACACTGTGCTGCACCTACGGCTACCCCTTCAGGGAATCCGACGCGATGGTATGACCATGCCCCTGTCTGAGTCTTACACCGCAGTTTGCCGAGGCCCTAGCCGTGTGTGACCGCAGCCCCGCGGGCCGGGTCCTGGGGTCTCTTATTGTTCCTAATACGTCACACGTGCGGTTGAACAATGGTGGGCGATGCCTTCAGATATGGAGGTCGCTATGATCTATTGCGGGCACGGAAGTACCTCCGTGATGTCGGACGGCATAATAACATGGAGTATATAA
Source organism: Notodonta dromedarius (assembly GCA_905147325.1). Lineage (NCBI taxonomy): Eukaryota > Metazoa > Arthropoda > Insecta > Lepidoptera > Notodontidae > Notodonta > Notodonta dromedarius. Next base: position 119,728 of record LR990186.1, on the reverse strand, counting down.
TATTAATATTATTAAGAGGTAAAGTGTTTGGTTGCATGTTTATAGAAGGTAATCTCTAGAACTACTGATCCGTTACTGAATTTCCTTTTATTAAGAGCGACACTATGTATGAGTAACATTGGCTATTTAGAATTATATAGGGTGAAACCGCGGAGCGAGGTTATCTTGACTTTATGGAGGAGTAGTTATTGGAAGATTTAAAATACACGAGGGAAAAAAAATACGGGGGAGGTCGCGGTGTGGTTGGTTGGTAACCACTTCAGTCATTTATATAAAAAGTGTTTGTCGGTTAGGTAGAGGACATGTAGCTGGCGCTCCCTGGTGTCATGCTACATCTATAAGACCTTTTACAAACAAACAATTGTCTAACCCAGTCACCGGAGTCCACTAGTCGTATGAATATCGGAGATGAGCCACATTAGGGCACGCTGGCGGCCGACCACAGTACATACATCAGCTGGCCAGAAATACTTCTGTCTAAGCAATGGTATAAATAACATCAATGTTTCTAAGATGAAAGAGATCTGACACAAATAAGGATGTCCAGTACGCAAGTTCATGGCGCGGCTGCGCTCTGACTATTTTAACTTGCAAGCTTCAAGATTTTAACTGTAATGTTATTAATCTGTGCGCGACAGATCACGACAACAAAGCCGCGATGGCCCCGAGATTAGCGTACTATTTCCGAACGTCTGAGACGACGGAGCGTGGGCCGAGTTACTAGCGGCGCTCCACTAGCGCAGCTACTGCTCTAACTTGACGAGAACCCTTCGCTGGGAACGCATAGTCACTACGTTCTACGCGAAATATTCGTATGCCTATTTTACAGTTTCACGAACAGCCGATGTATCAACTAGCGAGCGTACAAGTCACGATAGAACTACTGCAGAGGAAGTAAATCTTGAATTCGTAAGGACACCTACATGTCTCAGAGAGCTTAACCAGCTGGCGTGTGCTCTGTCTGCACTGGCCTATAGCCCGATAGCCATTAGGGGGTCCGAAAGTATTGCACTTTGAATACCTTGTTTGTATGTCAAGAGGTGGCGGGTGCCCAGCCCTGGCATAATAAAAGTTCTTATAATAATTCTTATGTGTACTTGCATAAATTGTATGCGAAAAGATATGATCTTCAGTTATGTCTGATAGATCGCGACAACAAGGGAGGTCCGATGGCTCTCAGATAATGCGATCTATTCCTGACGTGCGGTGGTGCGGGGGCAAGTTATTAGGGGAAGCGGAATACTAGAGACAGAACATTTTAACGGGCGGTGAAGTAATCAATAAAGTTTTATGGTTCGGTTCACGTTACGCGTTTTCTGATGTTGCGATGGTACAAAAATAATAAGTAATTTTTTAAAGGTTTGCTAATTCTGTTATCAACAATTAGTTAATAACAGCCAGTATTTATGAATGCATGGTATTCTTATTTTTTAATAAAATGCGGGCACATTGGACGATAAATAAATGATTAGTAACATTATATAAAATTAAATAAGAAAAGTATTAGGTAAGTATAAACAGATTTTGTAACTTACCATACGTTTTCCAAAACAATTCCCATGGCTTAACGGTTCGGCCGATGATTCGCGCGGACTCGCTAATTAACGCTAAAAAGTTACGGAAACTAAACCGTTTGTGTAACGGTACCGGGTCCTTTCGTTATTAAAACGTTCGTTGTTGTTCTAATTCATAAAGGTCTAGAGGACCTTTTGTATTTTTTATCCACCTGGTCCTTACACCTATTAATTAACACATAACAATATTAGAAAAAAAAATATAATTCACGATATCGCTTATCAAAACTACGAGACTTAAAATATGTCACATTTTTCTTTTATTTCCAAGTGCTAAAAGCATTTTCCCGTGCGCAGCTTTTTTTTTCTATAAAACTACAATTAGGATACGTCCTACATACCTATGCACTTAGATATTGCGATGGCTAGTGAAATATAACTCCTAAGATTACTCAATTTATGTACACCAACTTTTGTTATAAGGTAGAGTTATTTTATAACTACGCAGTTAAACAAACCAGGAAACGCACCGATGACAACTGTGCAATAAAACATATTTTATTATATTTTTATACTCAACATAAAACAAAACGAAACTAGCCTATAACAGCTTTCATTAGCGCCCCGCATCTTTGATGTGCATTCAATTAACGGTACTGTTTCACTATTAGCGTTTTACGGCCGCATCCGCGTCGAGTGCTGTGGAAAACATGTCTAAATGCGGTTGATTCGGGGCGCTGCGCGTGCGCCTAGTTAGGGCAGTAAAAATAAAATGTAGGTGGGGTGTCAGTGAAGGCGACAAAGTTAATTAACAACGAGAAAGTTAACATCTTTAAAAAAAACTTAGCTGTAAGACACTCGACAATAATTGCTTGAAATTGTATTATAGTTATTACTAATTGTTAGTTACTTATTTGGATTGACTGGGAGCGATCCCAGTATTTTGAGGTACTGAGTCGCATCTACACGCTCCGCTCATGCGCCCGCTTGCACTGCCTCCCTGTGCCGCTCGGGCACCATATGGCCATTTTACAATGATGAATTTGATGTGAACGACATACATTTCGTTATGGCGTCTGTCACTCCACACCGAAGTAATGTAATGTGTTGTGAACAATTTGTCTTATTTTGGGGCTCACGTCTTGATTCTGAAAATACCTTTTTCACACTAGACGCTGTGCGATGCGGTTGTGTAATAGATGAGTGATAAAAAGATTAATGTTTGAATGGTTGGCTATTGATTTTAATAAAATAATATCGAACCAACCTGCTACTTATACCAACTAGACGAATATTAGATAAAACGTTGCGTGCTCTTAAAAAGTTGCGACGCACCGATGTAAAGAATGTTTTCTTAATAGCGACATCGTGTAGTCCGTATTTTTAAGCGGCGTCATGACGCCACTATGGAAGCATCAACGAAGTTAAGCGAACGGAATAATATGCTTTTGTGACATTTCGATTCATAAGTACTGTAATAATTACATGAATAAGAATATTCTAATTCTGGTTGTGGCTAACCGCCTCCGCGCCGCGCTGGCACTGCAACGCCGCCTGCACTGCGACCCCGCCCGCAGCACGTGTGCGAGTGATCAATATGGCCGGTTCATCCGAGCGCGCCATCCGTCACTCGCCTGTAAATGGATATGTATTGTTTCAGCCGTTTCAGGCGGATTATACACACCATTGATGGATTTGTGGCCAAACCAGCCGTTTGACGGGTAAAATAAAATAAAATAGAATATAATAGATGATCAAACGAACTTAACAAGTGAAGTTCGATCGATATTATATGAGTTCGCTTCATTCGAAGATATAAAATTAACAACATGTAGTACTTTTATCCTACTGGCAACTCCGCACGTAAAAAAAAAACATTTTATTTAATCTCCTACGGGTAGGCGCTGTGCTGACAAATCATTCTTTAGAGAAGGCAAAATTTTTGGGTATCGGGTGGGTTGGGAGTTTATATCTTCGAATGAAGCGAACTCATATAATATCGATCGAACTTCACTTGTTAAGTTCGTTTGATCATCTATTATATTTCGTCGCTTCATTCTCGATATAAAATTAACAACATGTAGATGTTTAGAGATGAAAAATTTTGCCAAAGTAAAATACATGTTTGCAAGAACAATTACCTTTTATTTAACAAAAATAAAATTCTACATTATTTAATAATTATTAGATAATAATAACTATAATTAATAATTCATGTATAAACTAATCAGCCTTCTAACTAAAGTTATAGATTCTTATAAATATTTAATGTTCAGTTGGAACAATAGGAATCGTTTGGTATCATTACAGATCTGGCGAAACTATCTTGGTTTATTATTTGACGCTGGTAAAACCTAGCGAACGTCTGCGAAGTGTTAGTCCAGCCGGCCGCTTTCCTAATAGCGTCCACCGAGAGGCCGGAGGCACGCGCCGCGGACGTGGCGGCGTGTCGCGTGCTGTGCGCGCTGAACGTCGACACGTCCACGCCGCTCGCACCCAGCACTTGCTTAATCCATCTGCTGATGGATTGGGCGGTTGCTGGCTTATGAGGTCGCCTATGCGTCAGAATGAGATTGTTTGTAGTTTCCGGTCTAATATCTTTTGTAACAAACATATAGTCTAGTAAGATGGTGGCTGGACATATAGATTTATTCTCATTAAAATAAGGTAAATATAAAACTGGTTGGTCACGTCCAGAGGCGGACGTTTTGATAACGTCTGAGATACCTATTTCAATTCCAGTGGAACGCACTCTAATATTCTCTAATTTTATAAGCGCTAGTGTTTGTACACGATGTGCTGTACATAAAGCTAATAAAGCAACTAGCTTCATGGTGATCTTATCTATTGTTAACGTTCTATTAGGAAACCAGTTCCCGACAAAACTTAAAACGACCTGCGGATCCCATGTGTACGAATATTTTGGGACAGCGGGTCTCAATTTATAAACGCCTTTGAGAAGCCGTTTTATCCTATCATCGGAAACTATGTGGCTACCTAACAGCAGTGATAAAGCGGAGCGGTGACTGTTCAGAGAGCCGTATGCGGCTCCCTTGTTAAACTGTTCGGTTAAAAACAGCATTATAGACGGAAGTGAACCTACGTAAGGGTCTAGATTATTTGTATGACTAAATTGCCACCACAATTTAAATGTCCCACTATACTGGAGTAGAGTATTTTTTGAAATAGACGCTATTATTAAGTCTAAGGCAGGGTCTGGTGTTCCTCGTGCTGCAAACGCAGTCCTGAGAGCACCGCTGCACCCAGGGTAAACTGTCCCCGGAAGTGGTGAGTCCTGAAAGAGGACGAAGAGAGATTGCTGTTAGGATCTATGTATATAATATCCGATTGAATTAAACTTCTAAGCAGCGGAAACCAGGGTTGGGTTGGCCAGTATGGGAAGACTAAGATACCCTTTGCTCTGTCATTAATGATTTTGTGTATACATTTCAAAATTAGTGAAAATGGCGGAAAAGCGTAGAAGAACATGGTCTTCCAATTTAATGTGAAAGCGTCTACTGTAAAGGCGTCTGGGTCCTGTCTCCAAGAGACGTATGTTTCACATTTTGCATTGGTGCGTGAAGCGAAAAGGTCGATTACCGGCTCTCCTAAGCGTGTAATAATGTTCTGATATTCAAAGTCAGAGAGCTGCCATTCAATATCAGGATTAATTTTTCTAGACTCTTGGTCAGCTTCGACGTTATCTTTTGTGTTGATATAAGACGCAAACAGCCAGATATTCCGCTCCTCACACCATTGCCAGATGCTTCTGGTCACGTCATTTAGATGAGGGAATTGAATTCCCCCCATGCGATTAATATAACTAAGCGCAGTTGTGTTGTCTACACGTAACAAAATATTGCAATTACATTTGTCTCTAGCAAGACATTTTAGACCGAGGAGAACAGCGAGTAGTTCCAAATAATTAATATGACATTCACGCTCGCTGTCCTTCCATCCACCGCTGGCGCGAGTATTGTTACAAAAAGCGCCCCAGCCTGTTTTGGAAGCGTCTGTGAAAATTTCTAGGTCAAAGCTCAACATCACAAGGGGGTTTGACGTACAGGTCACATTCCTTGACCACCATTTTAAGTCCGTTATGATATCCGGCGATGGTCTAAATTTGGCGTCATAAGTTTGATATTCGTTAAGAGCCAGATACTTTTGCCTTTCTAATATTTTCGTATAAAGCCAACCATATCTTACGGCAGGGCAAGCCGAAGTAAGTACACCTATCATTTGAGCAAAGTCTCTTATGGTGCAAATAGGTAAGTGGGAAAACTTTTCTACTAACTGTAGAATTCTAGTACGTTTATCCAAAGGTAGTGAAATAGACATGTTTACTGAATTAAACACAAATCCTAAAAACTTACAGCAATTTTGAGGATGCAAAATACTTTTTTGGTTATTAATTATGAAACCTAAACACTTGAGAAGTTTAATAGTCGCCCCAACGTTGCGTAAACATTCATCATATGTATCTCCGATACATAAAATATCATCGATATATATAACAGACTTAAAACCGCGAAGCCTTAAACTACTCATTACTTCTTTCATAATTTTCGTGAAAGTTCGTGGTGCTGTAGATAAACCGTAAGGCATGGCATTAAACTCGTAAGTACATTTTTTCGAGTTTATGTCTACAAATTGAAATCTTAAATATCTGCGATGACAGTTCGCTATAGGAACTAAGAGGTAAGATTCTTTAAGGTCTATGGTGGCCATGAATCCATTGGTCGGTATCATTTTAGATGCAGTTCTGTGGTCTTCCATCTTAAAATGAGAGTTAGAGACGAACTTATTCAGCTGTTTAAGATTGAGTATAAATCTTTGGCCACCATTAGATTTTTGTGCTAAAAAGATACTAGATATAAATTGGTCCTCTTGAGGTTCACATTTCGTAATGGCGCCTAAATTTAATAAGTTGTTAATAGCTAATGTCATTTCCTGCTTTTGTTTGTTCGAAAGAGAATTGTTAGGTATAGTGTTCTGAACTACTGTGCGAGTAAAAGGTATATGATAGCCGTTACGTATCCAGCTCAGAATGAGGGGGTTTTTAGTAATGCTAACCCAACAATTGTAGTGGTATAACAGTCTACCAGCATGTACCTGTGTTACTGCCTCGTATGGGCACGCTTGTTGGCCGGTGTTGACGTCGGGAGACGCGTCGGCGGCGGCGGCGGCGCTGCAGGTGGGCCGCGCCGTGGTGTCCTGTACGATGATGTCCGCCCCCCCCTGTTCGACGAGAGACTGCGAGGAGGGCCAGACCAGTTTCCCTGGTTGCGAGGGCGAGAGTTTAAATATGATGCGCTCGATGTCGATGGTTTCGGATTAGGTTTCCTAATTTGGTGTCCCTGTTTTTCTATTGCCTTGGAGGCTTTGATTTTATCTGCAAGCTTTACTCCAAACAGAGATTCGTCTCTGTCTTCATCCTGTATTACTGTCAGGAAAGATTTTTCCAGGCCGGGAGTGATAAGCTTTTTTCTGACTTGTGTTTCTATAAAATGAAGGTCAGTAAGTATTCGGCAACCATCCGACAAATTTTTTACGGCTTGTACCTTATTGTCGGTGGTTAGTAGCAAGGTCATTGCTCTATTAATGGCCGTTATGCCTAGGCCCAATTGGTCCTGCTTGGTTTGCATCTTCTTATCACGAGTCCTGACTATATCTCCAACCGCGGCAGATATTTCAGCGTTCAGGATAGGTGCTTTTAACAATTTACAGTTGTCGGGTATAGCATATTCCTTCAAAAGCTTATCTTTGGCCTCGTGTTGTATTCCTTTTTTAAGGATAGGAAGCCAACGTTGAGCCAACGTGCCGTGTATCTCCGGACCATAAACTGGAACATCATCAGCAGGGTCCCCCAATGCCTGTAATAACTCTGGGTCGAGGTCTGGCAAAGACTCTTTATTTATTTCTGGACCGAGTGGTACGACCTCGCTAGATACTTCTTGTGGCGGTGCGGTCGGCGCCGGCGAAAGCGGCAGCACCGGTGGCGGGGTCGCGGGCGGCAGCGTTGGCAGCGGAGGCGGCGGAGAAGGCAGCGACGGCGGCCGCGGAGACGTATTTTCTGGCTCCCGATCACGATGTACTCCAATATCTAAGCAGACATATTTATTTTGTCAATTGAGGGTAGACGTGATATTTTATTATAACCATCGATCTTCATTTTAGGATAGGATACCTTCGTGTTGACCCGCAGTCAACCTCCAGGTAATTATTTTCCTAGTGTCATGCTTAACCTTTGTGTCAACCCGCAGTTAACCTCCAGGAAAGCTTACAGACACTGAACGTTAATATTATGCTATTAAACCATAACGGAACACTTGATTCACTTTTATAAGCTTCACTGTCGTGATAACATTATGATAAACTCACCCGTGTTTTCCTCAGAGTCCGATGATGACGAATACACAACCGCGCGACGACGGTGTCTCTTGGCAAAGTTTTTGTTTTCTAATTTTTTAATTTTTTCGCTGTAATATTGTATTCTTTCAGCAGCACTTCTTTTTGACATGATGGTTCTTGCAAATAAACTAAGTAACTACGAGTATTTGAAAAACGAGTGCTCGTTGCCGCGCACGATAAAAGAATGATTTGTCAGCACAGCGCCTACCCGTAGGAGATTAAATAAAATGTTTTTTTTTTACGTGCGGAGTTGCCAGTAGGATAAAAGTACTACATGTTGTTAATTTTATATCGAGAATGAAGCGACGAAATATAATTAGAAAAGCGGTATATTTCATTCGTTTTGTCATAATTTACCGGCTATTTTATCGCCGTATTGAATGCCATTATTTCACATTCTCTAGCATTTTTCATAGCACCGAATCAGCCTATATTCGACTGATAACAATTAATTAACTAATAATAAATCAATAAATGTGGTATGGTATGTGTCTGGAAATAAGGCTCTTTATTTAGACTCTAATAATGAACCTTCACTGTATCCAAGCAGACTTTAAAAGCCCAGTGTTAGTTCATACAGCCACGTATAAAAAGCCACCAAGCTAGAGAGTTGTGATAGGCTCATAAAATATAAAGCAGCCTCCATTAACGAGCCTGACATAGCCTCGCTGAATAATTAATTATCATTAGCAGCCGCGCTCAGATGTGGCACTCGCCTCGTGACTCGTGGCTCTATACCACTAGCATTTAAACATTGGAATGGCCTCATCACTATTGATCATTGTTGCCTCAAGAACTATAGGCATTTAACATATATCTATAGAACCTGGGTATAAATATTTAATATTGAAAGTATTTCGATCGTAGGTGTAATTATTTCTAAACGCGATGTATAAAAATATGTCACGCATATGAACGTATTCCTTGCATTTCAAATAAATAATATTTTCATTGTGTTGTGTCTCGTGTGTAATATTCACAAATGTACTCTAATGTTGTCTGCTCATTTTTAATGTATCCAAAAACGTTTATATTTCTCTTTCTTTGGTAAAGTCGTCTAACATAAGTTAGTATAAATCACCCCTTGCATTACGTCGTCGGCGGTTAAAAGCGTGTGAAACCACGAGCTCGGTGACGTCACGCCACGCACATGCACGCATATGCGTGGCTTTTAAAATGTTATCCCTTTGATGTCTCGTCTCGTCTCGAGTGGGTGAGTGATGTGACTCGCTGTATCGCGGTGTGATACCATGGGCGATTTTCGCGGATAAAGTTATTTTTATCCGATTTCAAAAAAGAGGAGGTTCTCAATTTGACCTGTATGTTTATTTGTAGCATCGCAGATACCTAACGGCTCGCGGAAATGTGGTCTTTTTTTCAATAGCTGGTATTCACGAGAGCTAAGAATGAAGCAATATTTGAGTTTAATCGGTTTATGCATCTGGGGATCAAGTTATTTAACATTTTATTTTGTTTGAAAACATTGTGTGAATTCGTGTTTGACGTCATAGATTAACCAATTTTTACACTAATTTATAAAAAGAAAAGAAACTGATTCGTCTACCAATCATGAGGTTCCTGGGCTGCGGGGTGGTGCAAGAGTCATGTATCTTACAGCCAGCAGGGCGTGTCGGGTATAATGTTAATAGACTTGCTCTCGATTATAATGTAATTACCTTCGGCAAAATGTGGGTGCACTGCACTGGACCCCAGCCTACCTCTTCGGGGAACACGGGCGCGTGAGGGCATATGTTAACAATCATTATATTTCAAAAAAAATAGTTCGGGAGAATATAATGTGTTGCACATCACTATTCTTTAACCACGTCAATGTTACACCCTCCATCATGACAGCTCATTTAATACCCTATCGTAATAACTATAAGATTCAAAATACCTTTAACACATTTAACAGTTTTAACGAGCGATGTATAAAATGTAATTACTCTCACTGTGACTATGCAAATTCAACCTTAAGCTATACAGAAATAGCGTTATTTTTTTATTAGTAAAGTAAACATGTTTTTTCATGAATAATGTTTAGTTGGAAATTTGAATCTATGTCTTAAGAAATAAGGTTAGTTTTATTGAAACTTGCTTATATAATTTTTTCTATGGGATGTCTTATGGGAATCTAGTGCGTTAATGAGTATTTCTATGTAAATATTTGTTATTACTTAGGATTTAATTGATATTTTACAATGTGTTTCGTTGCGGGGGCTAAAAGTAGTTTTACAATGACAAAATAAAGGGGTGAGGTCATAGTGCAGCGGTCGCGACAAATTTATTTATTTTATAGTAATTATTTAAAATCTGTACTACTCGTATGAAAACAATTTATTAATGCTGCATTCCACGATGGTTCTAGGTCATCACTTATTTATAATCAACTAGCTGTGCCCCGCAACTTCATCCGCGTAGTATTGGATTATTGGGTTAAAAAGTATCCTATATGTTAATCCGGTTATAATCTATCTGTGTTCCAAATTTCATCCAAATCCGTTCAGTAGTTTTTGCGTGAAGGAGTAACAAACATACATACATACATACATCCACACTCACAAACTTTCGCATTTATAATATTAGTAGGACTATTGTCTCTGCTGGGCACTGAAAATGAAAGAGAGGTGTCAACATTTATGATGTGTGATGATATAGGTATTATTAATAATTATTAAATGCACATCACACCACAAACTGCTCCCAGTCTTACTTTCCCTAAATATGGACGAGATGGGTTTTAAAATCAAAATGATCCCTTAACTTACAAACAAAATATGGCTTCCATCGATGATTTGTTTGGTAACAAGTCTCACGTCTGTCGTCTGCCCCGTTGTCAGTGGGCCAGCACCAGACTGCGGGCTATAGATCGCGTGCCCTGGGCCCCGTGCCCCGGGCCCCGGTGCATTACCGGCGCCTGTCGCCTTATCGACACTTCATCTCTTACTACCGCGCCGAGATACACCGGAACCAACCGTAGTACCACTGGTTTCCATTCCCCCGAAAGTCCCAGAATAAGTAGTTAGTTTTTGAAGAAAAAGAGAAGGGATAAACTCATAAATATAGAGACGAAGTCACCATTTTGATAGATGGGGAAGCGAGTTACGCGTGCATAACTAGGCTATTGAACTCTGTATGTATCGCTTTCCCTTGCCAAGAGGCAACCCATGTTCTTCAAAAGATATGATAAGTCTTCTTCTGAGATTTGCCAGCTTTTATGTGCTATATATTTTAGCAAAGATTTTATTCATACATTTAAAACGGCTCGCCCGCCATCTGTTATCATCGTCTGTCCCATTCACTCTAATCTAAAAGTACCCATAAAAGATATCTCAAATATATAGCGCTATGGTTATTCTATCTTAAGACATAAATATAATAATAAAATGTTATAACACGTTCCCTTCGCATTGCCATCATAAAAACCCTCGTGATAAAATAAAGGTCAAGTGTGAGATTAGTTGGCGTAGCTCTTCAACATTCTAAAATTCTAACCCGATGAAAACTGTGACCAATCGATGTCTCGCTGGTCACGACCCCACAACACCGTCGCTGAACATAACACGCAATAGATAACGGGGCATGCGACATAAACGACTATGTCACTACGCCGTAGCCACGTAGAATTTGCTACGCCGTAGTGGTTTGGTTTCTTTTATTTTTGTTTAAGGCCGGTTCGAACAAAATGTATTATTTTATGAATTAGTCCTACTAATATTATAAATGCGAAAGTATGTGAGTGTGGATGTATGTTTGTTACTCCTTCACGCAAACACTACTGAACGGATTTGGATGAAATTTGGAACATAGTTAGTTTATAACCGGGATTAACACATAGGATACTTTTTATCCCGATAATCCCGAAATTTTTGTTAAGTTAAATACTACGCGGACGAAGTCGCGGGCATAAACAGACTAGTATTTAATAATTACATGATTGTATGTAAGTAAAAGGGACAGGTATCGATCATAGAAATTTAAGTTATGTTTTGTAGTACTTGTGTACTTTTAGATACAAACCGGCTCTGATTACAAGGATGATTTGATCATAGTTCACCACGCTGTGTGGATTGGTGGACTTGACACGTCTTCCTAGAACTGGTTACCTGTGTTGAACAAATTTGGATCCCATCCAGAGCCCATCGCAAACATGCAGCTCCCACTAGCTGGTTACATGGTGTCTCCGTCCCGGCGACATGCAGGCGAAGACTGGGGGTGGTGCCATAGAACCTCTGCCTACCCCGCCGGAGGAAAAAGCCATCACGCCATCTGTTAAATTCTAAACAAGCCGGTATCCGTCGATCACAATTAAGTGAATTTGTTATGGTTCGCGGGCGGATGGGAACGGGTCGTGGGTTCGACGACCGACCGTGTCATTATTTTGGTATTTTATAAAAACTCGAAGATATAAAAATTGTAAGGATTTAATTCAATTTAGGCGTGGGAGGCGAGCATTGAAGTTATGGCAAAAAGGATTCGTGATTTTATTATTAAAGGTCTTTGTATACCTTATCACTCGCTCGTGTGTGGTGCCCTTATTACATTGGGTATTTTGTTTTTTGTTTTTTAAATGATTTTGTTTGTTGATGAATGTTTCCCAAATAATCTGAATCAATATGTGGTCGTAGTTAATAAATCGCTCCATTGCCTTCGATTTCGTATTCGCCCATGACTTCAAAATATTATTTCCGACTTCTGCTTCACGCCCTTACATCACGATGACGAGTGGATATTGTCGTTAATTAACAAAAAGCCTTTAATTCAATAACAGTAATGAGCGCGATGGTGGCTGGCGATGACTTCGCATATATCTTTAATTAAGTTAAACTGAACCCGTAGAGTATGGGAATGACAATGATGGGTATTTTCCTTTATCAAAGGATGGGTATGACACGAACGCGATGGCGGCGCGGCGTCATAATATGTTGATATTGTAGGATTTTGTAACTCTCGAGTGTTTTTATTTTAATTACCAAATGATATAAATTATAGTACTTATTAATTTAAAAAATACTTATTTTTGAAATTTAAATAAAAAAAATATAATTAAAATAACCCCTGGCCGCGTGGGATTACTGGCTGCATTTCCTCATTACAGGAGTAGTGCTTGCACAAGCTACCTTTACATGACATGACACCTTTAACTTTTAAGGAGGCTATGCTTTCATTCTAGCATGACACCTCTCAAACATGCGTTAGTTCTTCTATGACTTAAAATACTTGTGCGACAAAATACCATACTTAACCATACAACATATTACAGATCGATCTCAAGTCTCAGAGCGATCTTGAGTACGCTATTAACATGCAATTTTGTATGGGTATGAATATAAGTTATAAGAATGACATTTCTAAGATGGCTCTCAGTCTTGAGATAGATTTATTAATATGGGCCAAATTTGAGTACCGGTTCAATCGCCAAGTAATCTGGCAGACCCGCCAGCCCGCCAGCCCGCCAGCCCGCCAGCCCGCCGGCCCGCCACACATCCGCAATACACTGACGCAATATGTATCCTTATTTATTTTTCTTTCAATTTACATAAATTCGCCAAATCTTCGCCGCGGAACGCATTGCATTCTATGGCACCCACGCACACAATGTACAATCGCCTTTATTTTTATTTCAGTAAAGTCGATCTTGCTTTGTTATTTTTATGAATTTTATTTTTATACCGATACATTGTACAATGAACTTTACCGGTAAGCTCTTAAAGTTATTTTTTCTTTATGTTTATGTGAATGCTTGTTCATATAAAAAAAATATATTTATTTGCAGTGGTTTGGTTAGCAATATCGAAGCGATCGTATGGTTTTACCGCAATCTGTTATGGAAGTTATTTGAATATTGTATAAGGTGTATATTTGATCGGCGTAGCTTTGGGAATGGTTTCATAAAGTACTTATATTTTGTCAGATTTTGGTATGGACATAGCGTAGGCTGTCAGGAATTAAGACTATTATGGTCTTAAGGAAATCAGTAGCCATGTAGCTACCATTCCGTAGACCGGCATTATGCTGATGAATTTGAATACTCTATTTAATAAGGGGCGAGCCTGCTACCATGTCACACGGTAAACTCCCCTCAATGCAAGGGGGATTCTTACCTCGGATGTACCTCAGTAAACCAAGTGACGAACCATATTTTGTTTTCAAACGCCTCACCAGGTGTCATAAAGGACTGAACTCCCGTTCTCATAACAATAGCACAGAATATATAATATATAATAGTGAACTGTGCTATAACAATGCAGATGTTCAATGCATGTTTGTGCAGGCGAGCGAGGGGGCGGGGGGGGGCGGGGGGAGGCGGTGCGCGCGCGCACCTGGCCCGCACGTGGCCCGAGGTATGCCGCGATGAGCGATGGCTCAGATAACTTATGAGGAGAGGGATATCTCCTTGTTCAGAGCAATCTTTCTTAATGTCATCCCTACACCGCGGTCGCAAATAGCGTAGCTCGACCACGAACTGTGCGCTCGCTAGACGTGAAATAATATTTGTAAGCAGAATTGTATCGCCCACCCGAGGAACTAACAATTGGTCATACAAACATTTTACATAGATGCTTGCGACTTCTAGCGAATGCAAGTATGCATTCGTGGCAGAGCTCGGAGAGCACTGATAGACATGGCGACAGACGCGTTCAACAATTACTCCACATTTACCTTACGTAATTATCGCGAGATAATCCACAAATTATTTATTAAGCCATACTTTAGTTTATGTAGATTACGTTAAACATCAGAAGCGCCTAAAGAATTAGACTTAAAACAAGGTTTACTACAAAATTCGGTACAAATACAGGCACAGCTCTGATGAGGATCACCTGTGCGTCGCGCGTCGCCCGTAAATCCCTCGTACACCGCATACACATACACGTTAACGTTATCACGTTATACGGTGAAGGGTGTTGGCATATTCAGGTAGAGGCTATTAATCACGGGGCTTCTGTCGACTGCCGCAGATCCGGCGACATTATCCAGTGCGAGGATCATCATAATGTAGCGTAAAAATATTTTTAATGCGGTGAGTTGAGTAGGTACTTTGAAGTTTGAAGGATGCGAGTCGCCAATCTGATCGTTGCTATTTCAGCGTTGGTTAGAACTGCTGCCGTCGTAACCGTGCGGCTGCGGGCCAGCACCATCCTGGCTATCAAACTATTGACGTGAGCCCACTCTTAGTACAAGTTAGCTTAGTTAAAGCAACCCAGGACCACTCAAGTTAGTAATTTGTAGTTATCTCACCTTGGTAGTGATTTATTCAAAGACAAATTGGTCGTCCGTCATAGTCAATATGTCAATGTAAAAGACTAAAAGTAATAAAAATTGTATACAAGTTGTACAATACACAACCAACAAATCCTGTCCGTATTGAAGAAAAAGTTACTTCATCAGTGAGACTATCACTTGGAAACGGCGAGGTATGGCAAAGGTGCAATTTATGAATATAAACTAAAATATTCCAAGTTTTCTATTTGTAGCGCTCGGTAGAGTTTCAGACAGTGGGATCAGTCGGCTCGGTAGCTGACGGAGATATGATAAATGTACCCTTCTAGGTAACTGGCGTCACTTGATACCTACTCCTGGGGAAAATAGTAAAGATGTTCGCCCAAATAAGGGTAGACTGAAGAATATATTATTTGATATTATAATATTTACAGACGTTTGGATTAAATAGTAATTTACCCAGCGTTGACATTACTTAACTAAAGAAATAGTAATAAGAGATCTTTGGTATAAAATTGCAAGATATTTAAACATTCCTGACTTTTGCTTGAATTGAAAATCCTCTAAATGGAGTCTGGCGTGCACAAAACTGCCGCCCTACTGTAATCCTTCTCTCAGATGCTGAGCACAATTACATGCAGCCCGTCCCTCCGAGGAGGGTTGTGTGTAGGTAGGAAATAGTTATACCTATATCTGTATATATACACAATGCCACGTGTGTGTGATTTCTACTGCTTTGGCCAAATTTATCTACATAACATGAAATTGTTCTGATATTATACCACTCTTTTTTATTACACCTTGCCATTATATTTTGTATGGCTCGGGCCATTATCCCACCTAAGAATCATCATTACGATTGACAATCGCGCGGGCCACCATCATCCATAAATTCTAGCGTAGCGTCCATGCACCTATAACTCGCATTAGCCAGCTCCGCTCGGGTGGTCCAGCGAGGAGCCGTATGGCTTGGAGCTTAACCACCGTGTCCCGACGCACGTAATCCCTTGTAAGCCACTAATAGGCACGATGAAACAGGACAGAGTCATCCCAGAAGTGCTACTTTACTTTGGGAAGCGTATTTCAACGTTGAACAACATTTTGACGTAACTTGTTATGGTGACCAGGGTCAAGGAATGTAGGTAGTGTGCATTTTTGAAACAAAATAAAGAAGTGGAACTACAATTTAAATTAAAAAAACATCACCTAGTGACTTGAAGGTTGTGTGGGATCTCACAGAGAGGAGTTTTGAAAGCACTGTTAAATGGTTTAATCGTTATTTTCTAATAAAGATGTTCCTTTCGTTATTTTGTTAGATGCTGACATAATTGATACTCGATTGTCAGCAACCTCAGTCATTCTTAGAAATCATTTCGACCTTTGTATCATGCATGTAAATGGTATACAATGTAAATTTACATACTTGAACTACTGTGGAGCAACTTCCATGCTGTTATCAGTGTAATGCAATCGAACGCGAATGATTTGGAGCGGCCTCGGGCGCGTAAATCACCGACCGAAGGTCAGCTGGGTATAAATTATATGTCTAGCTGGGATAGTGGTGATAACCGGTGGGGGACGGGCGGGCGCGAATCAAAGGACGGTTGAAAGTATGTAGTCTAAACTAGAGTCGGACCCGCGGCATTTCCATAGTGGCATCGCGACGCTGACCAAGTGGTGCCGTGACGCTGACATAGAGGCGACGCGACGCATTCATAGTGGCGTCGCGACGCTGACATAGTGGCGTTACAGATGAATTCTGATATTCTGATAAACCTTTTGGCAATGTTTGCGCACTGCCTGAACGTATCAAATCAGCAAATAATAGAAAGCGTCGCATAGGCTCCTACACGGAGTCCACAGTGACACGCGATCGCGGCGCGTGGGCGGACCGGTGTGAAAGGGCCTGTGCGCCGCGCCGATGGCACTACAAAACGATTTGATGTATATGTAATGGATGGCTGCAGTTTCCGACATTATTTTACGAATTTATTGGAGGTTCGCAGGATGAAAATAAATAATTGACGGATCTGCTCGATAAAACTATTTAAATACAAGTATTTTTATACCTTCAGCAAAACTTGGGACGAAAACTACCTAATACATTCATTTAATACCTAATATGTCAGTGTGGTAAGATTAATATTTGCGGTTTCATGTGACCTCCTTCTAAAGCTACAATAAAAATATCCTACACAAGTATAGGTCGTGGTGGGCCATCAGAATAGACTTGTAGTTTATATTAGATTCTTGGTCTATTTAAGCTAAGAACCCCATGATGGGAACAGTCGCGTGCTGCTGGTGCATGGTGTAATAAATAAAGGACAAATCCTCGAAAAGCCAAGTCGGTAACGAGGTGTTTGTCGGCATGTCTATAACAAATCGTCGCACCGGCCGGTCACGAATGCACGTTCCAAATTTTACGACGTTTCAGATCGCGCTCGTTACTGGCGCTTTACGATTGCGTACCCGCCGTATATTTGACGAATTAATTGTATCCAATCGACAATCGAGTATGTATATTGTATTGTACTGAGAGGCTTAAAATGATAAAGAAAAAAAAACATGTAGAGTAGCTATAAACATTTTCGCTATGGCCAATACAAGATACACGCGTAGCTTTGCATATAGTGAATAGGATACATAGATAGAGTATATTTTGTCTTGCTCGGCGTACCAGTTCAACCGGCATCAATTGTTTGGTGCCAACCAAGATAATAATCACGGAATGGGTGTACGCGTCACTGCATTAGATACCATTGGGACTATTTTTCTAATCTTAAAATTTAAAATTGCGTATCTATACAAATAAATAAAATAAAACAAAAAAACAAAAAAACACTCCAGTGTCTGTTTGTAATATCAAAATAACACCTTTTCACTGAATGCATATGAAAGTACATACGACACCTATAGCAAAAACGCGATTTAAAAAATTTTTGTCTGTCTGTCTGTCTGACTGTGTGTTTGTTCCGGGTAATCTCCGAAACGGCTGGACCGATTTTGACGGTACTTTCACTGGCAGATAGCTGATGTAATAAGGAGTAACTTAGGCTACTTTAATTTTTTTAAAACAATTAGGGTTCCGCGTAAAAAAATAAAAACATATGAAATCAAAGAGTATCTCCGAAACGGGTGGACCGATTTTGACGGGACTTACACTGGTAGATAGCTGATGTTATAAGCAGTAACTTAGGCTACTTTTATTTTAGAAAAACAAAATTTAAAAAAATGAAAAAATGGGTCCTGTGGCGCGGGCTCACAACGCGGGAGCGGGCTTTTTTGTTAAGTTTAATTCCACGTGGACGAAGTCGCGGGCTCAGCTAGTTTACATTAAAGACGAAAGAAGCGAAGCTTTGCAGTAGATATAAGATATATTATAAGTGGCGTGCATAGGGTTTTGAAAGAGGATAGGCAGAGTGTAACATAAAAATAAATGAAATTAGGCATAGGTACCCACCTACCTGGGAACCTTGGTACCTTGAATTATGTCTCGCTAGCTTATTATAGATTTTCATTTAGGCTATCGTACCTATTGAACGAAATGGGACATCTTTTGTTGTTAGTAAGTTAGTACCTATTTAGCCATATCAGACATCTAAAGTGATTGGTTGATGTACCTATCTGCAGTTGTATATCGTTGTACCTTTTTCGTCCTTTTCTATGGTAAATTAAACCATTATACGTTGGTTTTCAATTAATTATATTAACATTTAATATAAATTGCAAATATAAATAATATAAATTGCAAAATTTCTAAGGAAAAGATTGAAATCTTATATAAAACAAATATTCAATTTAAAATAATATAAATAGCAAAATTTCTGAGGGGAAAATAAATATTTAAATCTCATATAAAACAAAAATTCAATTGCTTGTGTGAAGGTTTGAACCCACGTCTGTTACTATTTAGGCCAGACCTATTACCAACTGAGTCGCCTAATCATTAGAGATTATGATGAAATTATCCACTATAAGGCAACTAAAATATCGTATGTAATTGTAGATATGGGTTACTTTATTCAGAACCTTTATCAAGTCCATAGCACGTTGAATACATCGGTTCTCGTCCGATCACCGAAGTTAAGCAACGTCGAGCGCGGTCAGTACTAAGATGGGTGACCGCTTGATGACACGCGAAATTGTGAAGTATTCAAAATTTTTAGATATATTTAAATTATTACCAATGTTCTATCTAACCTTCAAGTCATATTTAGTGTAAAGCTTAGGGCGCCGCAGCTCTGACGTCATCGTGTAACGCGTAACGCGTAACGCTTTTCACCGTTTTAGTGCCCGGGCAGCGAGCGCCCCGAACGTCCGTAAAGAAGCTTCGCTTCAAAACAATAGAGTATAGAATCGATAAGTTATTTATAATCTTACGTTCATTAAGCGTATCGGTCTGGGGAAAATATCTGTCTTCTCACCAAGTCATTTCCAACATCCAATAGGTTATGCTTAAGACAATGTGGGGACAATAAACTAAGCGAACAAAATTCCTTCGAGCTGGAATACCATTACATGCAAATGTTACATCAAACACGCGAGGCCATGACGCTCCCTGCGAGCGAAATAGCTTCTAAAACGCTTATATTGTAAGTAGGTATTGATAGTGATGAATAAATGCCTAATTAAGTGTGTTAAAAGCAAGTTTGCCCGCAGGGAGCGTTTATATGCATATCAAAATCACAGTTATGTTTATTGATAGAGCTCCAAAAAAAACATCGAATGAAAGTTATTGTCTACGTTATTTTGCAGTTATGCTTGATTTGAGGGGCATGTAAACATAACAATAGTGACATAGGCATAATTACAGGCGATTCCTAGGAGCTTATAATGGCGTCTAAATTTAACATAGAGCATATTAATAAATTGACCATCAATCAGTATTGATACGTTCCATGAGCTGTAAGGCGTCGCTTTCGCTATCATTGGCTTCTGAAAGTTAAGTCCATCGCGGGTATATACTTCGTGGCCCGCACCAATATCGAGCTTGCATTCGTCTGGATTTTACGCTAAATGTAGTCTGAGTCTGGCCGCGTACTAATGTTTGGAATAAATTAGAAAAGTTAATTTCAGTTTATGCAAAATAACCTTTTAAAGTAACTACCAATTTAGACTGCCACTCAGAACCAGGCACTGACGTTTTTTAAAACATTGCGGCGATTTTGTTGATAAATATTCCGGAGGTGTTCTCTTTTCCGAGTATACAAGCTCTCTCTTTGCAATTCTTCTCTGGATACATGCCACCTTATAACATACTATTAAATTACATAATATTTGTGGTGTTGCCCTGCCTATGAATTGAATGAGACTAGCGAGATCGCAACTGCTCTCATTCGAGCCGGCTTTTATGCTTATCTAATTTATTAAGAAATACCAATTCCGACGAACGACACAACAAATTTTGGTTATTATAAAGCAATTTAATCTTGCAAATTACTTCGCGATCGTTATGTCTGAGATAAGCGTTTCAAATCGAGCTGACAACGTTGCCATGTTTATATGACAGGCCCCCTTATAACAGGGCGCCGTATCGCGTCGATACCGCGAAACATACATTAACTAAATACCGCGAGACATTAAATTAATTAAGAAAATCGTATGCATAAGCATAAAAAGAAAAATTCGAACATTAAACCGTACTAAAAATTTGTCAAAATACCTTAAAGCAATTATAAAATAATTAATATAAAACGAATGTCAGCGTCACCATTATGCGTATTGACGCATAATCAAGGAAGTGCATAATACAGTGCTCGAGGCGTTCACTCGGTGACAGCGGCCCCGCGACTGCCAAGCCAAGTCGCCAACTTGCGGCCTGGGGGTACTCACACATAACGGAAAGTTTCCGATGTCGGAAACGAGAGCTTCCATCCTTATTTTACTATGAATTTGAAGAAAGATAAACACTGTTGGTTGCGTTACGGAAACATTCCGTGGATTGTGAATACCTCCCGCGGACAAGTATAATATTTTTTCTTATCTATGACACCCAACTTTGTTATTTTGTTGTTGCAGGTAATAGCGGAGATCATTGACAACAGATACTACCTAATGGCGGAGACGGAGAGGTCAAAGGTCGAAATCTTTTTGGCGCGAAACAGCGATTGTCTTTTTAGTTTTAAAGCCATTTATCCATTCAAGCGTATCGTGTTCGCTTCACAAAAGAGCCTCTCCCATTGTTTGCGCGAAGCGTTGTTGTGATCACGGGCGAATGGAGTTCGATAACGAACAAAGTAATTAAGCTTTTGTAGTTTAATATCTGTGAAATTATATAACTAGAACAGATTTAATTACTACATTGTTTCTACGAGAGACTCGGCTATGTTGTACTAACGAAGCTAATTTGAATGCCGCTTGGAAATAATTTATCTCAGGAATATTATATAGATTCGTTATTTCGGAGGGTATTCGAATCTTTTACCACTAGCTGAGCCCGCGACTTCGTCCGCGTGGAATTTAACTTAGCAAAAAAGCCCGCTCCCGCGTTCTGAGCCCGCGTGACAGGACCCATTTTTCTTTTGTTTTTCTAAAATAAAACTTGCCTAAGTTACTCCTTATAACATCAGCTATCTGCCAGTGAAAGTCCCGTCAAAATCGGTCCAGCCGTTTCGGAGATTACCCGGAACAAACACATAGACAGACAGACAGACAAAATTTTTATAAATCGCGTTTTTGCTATAGGTGTCGTATGTACTTTCATATGCATTTAGTGAAAAGGTGTTATTTTGATATTACAAACAGACACTCCAATTTTATTTATTTGTATAGATTGGTGTGTTTTGTCTGGTGATAATTATTTATTCTGACGTCATCCCTCTGGTATTACACCTGATGTACTTATCCTTTTAAATACGTCTGAAGAGACCACTCCAGGTTCAAGGATGTTTCCTCCGAGAGTGGTGTTTGTGAACTAATCGTGTCCCGCCAAAATATACCTTAATTATTAACGAGACAGTGCACAAGGGTAAACAAGGACGGATGTTTTATACCTTTTTTTGGTTATTTAATGTCGCAGTAGGTAAAAAAACTTGAAAGATTTCATTGCCCAAGCCGCGGCCATATTATTTTTTCATATACAAATGTACCCTGTATATTGGCATCAAAATACTATATCGGTGAAATTTGGGTACACTGCAGTGTCGTACCTGCGCTTATCCATTCAGCAAAACAGGCGTGCTGGTGTATTATTATTACTTCAAATAATGTTAGTCGTAGTTTGTAGCGAATATAATTGGCCGCCAATGTTCCCCTATCCTTACATAAACTGTAAACTCAGAACGGCTTGGTAGCGCTAAGTTCCCAACTAAGTACTGCACTGAACATGCCAGGCAGCTCCAGAATCAGGTCACTCGCGTATGTATGGAAGATTTGATTGCGTATTCTGGTTGCATGAGTACTGGCGGAGGATGTCAAGGGTTATGGCCGAAAGTTAGGTGGTTGCGGAATAATAGATTGTCGGCCAACAGGTATAGGTGTCCAAATAATTTGCAAAATGATGTAGTATGGTCCCAAACTAGTTAATAACGAAATGAGTGCCGTACATGCATCAGACACGACCCCAGTAATACCCAGGGCGAGGCACTTTACGAAAAAACATAATGATTAAAAACAACTACCTACTTAAGATAATTATTCTTCATATTATGTATTCATATTCATCAATAGTTTCTGTTATTTGCGTGCAAAACGAATTCGTGTCGACCTTTGAGTTTACATTATATTTTGTACGTTCCAATAAAAGTTGTGCCGTATGATAGGCCGGGTCGGTCCATTAACGACACGTCATAACCCCCGAGTTCGTCGCTTATAGCTTGGGTTTGTTTTTACGAGTTGTGTTCAAGATGTACTAAAACTTGATATAGGTACAGAAAGTATATTTTAGTTACATATGAGACAGCTGGTATGCAATTACTCAGAGAGGACAGATTGTGCGTAACTTTCTTAATATGTATGTTACAACAGTTGTGTTGCGGCCTTAGGAGCACATCTTTAAAAAAGCTTATAAAATTTCTGCCTATTCCTCTGTTCTTATCTGTTCGGGCAGTTGATGTGACCGTGTAGAGGAGACCTGTTTGAAGTACCAAGGTACCAGGGTGACATAATATGCAGGAGCTCGATAGTCGTCACAATGGCGCGCTCTTAATGTAATTGCCAAACAAAACATGATTGTTCCTGGCACCCTCCTGTGTGTACAGGACAATGGACTTTCGGCTTTATTTGTTTTATTTTTAAAGTGGATTTTTGATGGAGGTGTTTCATACGTAGGGCTGTCATGTCTCATAATAATGAATATTTTTCAGTGAGCGAAGTTCAGTTTTGAAGTAAAATGGTTTGATATTTTAGTTCCGAAGCATTTAAGTGTGAAGTCGCTTCACGACGAGCCACTTGTGGCAGCACGTATAGCTAAACAATGCATGCCTATAATCTGTTTAACGTACGATGGATATGAGGAAATTTAATTAATTTCATTTCGCGCACTTTCAATATGATTATCACTTGCTTACGGTGCTCAATTTTCGGAAGACATGGTTTTATGGCCTAAATAATATGGTCCCGAGTGGGACGTCAAAAAGGGCAAAATGATATTGTATCGATGCTATGCAAAAGGAATTATAACAAATAATTTAAAAGATAATTATAATAATATATATACAGATGAAATAAAAACAAACTTACTAATTATTTAAAAAATGTACAAAATTTGGCCCATGCGGAAGCGTACCCAGGATGCTAGCGGCATTCCCTTGCTGGATGGCTAGAGCCACTCGCTGAGCGAGGAAATGCCCAGCCCTTGGGTCGCCGGTTGCGTCGACTAATCTTTTTGATATCTCTTGAACGAGATTATGCGCGCTTGGACCCCATGGACCTAGGGTCTCGACTCCAAACGGTGCGAAAATGTACTCGGAGCCGATAACCCTATACTTGCGGCGTTAAATTTAAAAGTGATTCTAAGTCTGCACCAAACTCACAACTGTGTGTAGCTATCCTTAGTTTAACAACAGTAAAAAAAAAATTTTGATCTTTGTTTTCCAACACTCAAAGCTTAATGTAAACTATGAAACCCTTCACATGCTAAAATCACAACTTTAAACCCTATAGTCCTCAGAATAGAAATCAAATTCTCCTAACAAGTGTTTATTATAGTGGCTAGGGGAAGCTCAAAGCCAGGTTTATTATGAAATCTACTCTTACTAGAATAGACTCCAAAACGGGTTGTGTTTGGGGAAAACCACGCGTGGTCCCATGGGGATTAGTCGTGTAATGGTCAGCAGACATCCCCCCGCTACCCTTACACACCTCGTGTTTGTGTTAGTTCATGGAATAACTAAAACTAATTCACATTATTAGCCTTTCAAATTATCCTTTTTTCGATCGAATATTAATAAAATTGGCTTCGAGAATTCTGCATAATTTTAACAGAGTCGGTTGGTCCCACGACGGGCGCCGATAGTTGCTTTAAGAAATATTTTATAATTTTCGGCCAGGTTGATTCTTTTGGTACAACATAACGATGTAGTACCTACCCACCCTCGTAAAGTACTCGGTCCCGCCTATCACAGGCCCTAGAGGGGCATAAAGCCCTCCGACCCAGTTAGTCAGTGGCTACTAGCTTATACGAACCAAATAATTACGAGGAACAACTCAGACATTTGCTCTCAAACTTCAACTCTATGTGCTAATCTCACATCACTCCGTTCTTGTAGTAAATACAGTTTTCACTTCCAGGGGAGAGACGTAAATGTGTTTTACATGTTTGAGTTATAAAGTCTTCTGACACGCGCTTAAAAAACTTTTTCATTACTCATACTCTGAAAGTAGGTCTGAAGTTGCCTGAGGAGCGGGTTGAAAGTAATACTTTTCCGACCCGGGAGAATCGCTTTCAACTGACAGCTGTCAAATTATAAAAAAAAACTAGTTCCATTTTCACTTTTCTATGGAACCATGTTCAAACTTTTTCTACAGTCACTCAATTACAGCACGATGTAAAATTGAAATAACAAAGTAAGTATTAATTAAAGAATATATATTTTTAAATGACTTAATTATAATTTAATATCAACAATTTCTTTAAAATAACATAGATTTGGGCAAGTATTTAAAGATGAAAATGAAAAATAATGGCTAAATAAATAAGTTGGCCAGCCAACGAAAAAAAAACAAAATAGGCGGCAATCCGATCTTATTTTTTTCGAGTTGTAGAGTATTGTTCATATTCATACTTCCTTGTATTATATCTTTAGCCAATTCCTGTTTTTATTTTTACGTTCCTTGTATTCGTAATGAAAAGCACAGTGTTTACCTCGGGTGAAAGACTTATTTTGTCCCTCGAACTATACCTACAAAACCCCATCTCGGGACTAAATAAGTCACTTTCACCACTCGTGTAACAATGTACTATTGAAGCCTGTGTGTGTTCGTACTACGTCGGTCTATATTGTAGATTTTATTATTACTATCTTTCTCTGAATTAAACTCTGTAACAGCGGTAGACATGTCCGACGGACTAAATACCTCATTAATGTACTTTTGATACCAAAAAAATATAGAACGATAGAACAGCCACATAGCCAACGAAGTCCCTGTGTACGGCAGTATAAAACCAATAGAAGCTCACTGCCCACATAACGTGTACATATTTACTTTTCTCCCGCACACAGCGCGTGGCCCCCGGCTAGAAGCAGGCGGAGGCAGGTGTCCCACGGGACTCGTTCGCGGCTTACGGTTTATTGTAGCAGTCCCAGGTTGGGCGACAGTAGCTTCCATATTGCAGTACATAAATCTAAATTAGGACTCAATGAAATGAAAAATAAGTGAGGACTGTTCCGACTGTTCCAACCTACACCGTGCTCACAAAAATGGTCATGAGCAATAAAAGTTCAAACTGGGTTTACCAAAGACCCATAGAGCACAGCACAGCATCCTCAATATGAAGATTGAGTCAGAGATACCTCCTTGTGCTCTATGACTCAAATAGACTACAGACGCGGGAAAAAAAATCACATGACTATTTGGTTACGTTGCTTCTCTTTCTAACTCAACGCATCATCATAAATATGTCAGTTATGTGAATGACCCTTGCCTTTCCTTTCATGCTGGCAATGTATTCCATACAATTATATACCAGGGATTTTCCATTAAAAGAACTGAAAGCGTCGGTCAGTCCAGTCCGGAATGGTTTTTAGCGTTTCGCTAATGGTCCCACGGTGGGCGCCATTTAGCTTCACGCACTGCTCCGATAAATAGCTGTGTTGGTGTGTGTTGCTTTTATATTTTATGTGTTTTGTATACTACTACGGTATAGCTATCGTTGTCAACTGGTAGATTCTTATGATAGAGAAAATAACATAAAGAACTTCGTATTTTATAATCAACGTCATGGAAGAACGAAATCTAGCCGACACTAAAATGTCAACAAAACATATTATTATGGTATTTTTATAGCAATTCTCGTTTTGAGAAATCTTCCCCCATTGACAATTGGTAAAGACAAATACTTACATTTAGTTGTTCAATCACGAGTGAACATACAAACTGAACAAGTTAACTACATTTGGTAAATATTTGTAACTAGCTGAGCCCGCAACTTCGTCCGCGTGGAATATAACTTAACAAAAAAGCCCGCTCCCGTGTTCTGAGCCCGCGCGACAGGAGTCATTTTTTTAATTTTTTTTTTCCAAAATTAAAGTAGCCTAAGTTACTCCTTTTATCATCAGCTATCTGCCAGTGAAAGTCCCGTCAAAATCGGTCCAGCCGTTTCGGAGATTACCCGGAACAAACACACAGACAGACAGACAGGCAAAAAAATTTTAAATCGCGTTTTTGCTATAGGTGTCGTATGTACTTTGATATGCACTTAGTGAAAAGGTGTTATTTTGATATTACAAACAGACACTCCAATTTTATTTATTTGTATAGATTCACATTTGATTTCGACGGGACTTTCACTGGCATATCTGCTGATCTTATAAGGAGTAACTTAGGCTACTTTTAGGCTACTTTAATTTTAGAAAAACAAAAATAAATATCACAAATGCTGCCTCCTGCGCGGGCCCAGAACGCGGGAGCGGGCTTTTGTGATAGGTATCTATATATATAAAAGAAAGTCGTGTTAGTTACACTATTTATAACTCGAGAACGGCTGAACGGATTTGGCTGAAAATTGGTGGGGCGGTAGCTTAGAACCAGGAGAAGGTTATAGGATACTTTTTATCCCGTTCCAGTGGAACTTGACATTTTAAAACGTGTTATTAATGCAAATGACAGCCAATGACAGCAAAAAAAAATTTGAATGAAAAAAAAGTCTAGCCATTGATTATTTACAAATAGTATAAAAAAGGAGAACCAACAGCTAAAATGTTGTCTATAGTTAAATATGGTTGAATATTTGATAATTTGAAATTTTGAAGTTGACAGTTGATCTGTCAGTTTCGAATTTCTATTAGCTTATTATACGGATATTATTATTAGCAATACGATGCCGAGTCCAAGACAATCTGATCTTTCGCGACAAAGCCGTAATGCAACTAGGAATCGAAACATTGCGAAAGAAAGAACTGAAGAAAAAGAAATTGGAAGTGAAGAGCGCCGCGGTAGTATGGCTCGAATTCGTGCTTCTCAATAACAAGAGCAAAGAGAGGTAGCCCGTGAAACGTGAATGAGGAATCGTCGAGCAAACCTCAGAGATCAAGAAGTAGATAACTAACGACGCACAAGAAGAAATATATCAAGTACTGATTGTGGCATGCTCACGGGTCGGAAGACCATCAGCGTTATTTGTTCTTGCGCCTGATAATAAAACGAAAAATGTAGTCTATCACAAGGTGCTTCAATGAAGAGTGCAAACGAAGCACCAAAATACATGGCAAAGATATTGTTACCTAAAATACACAAACCCGAGGACCCGCTGCGTCCCATTGTAAGCCAGATTGACACAACAACATATAGTCTGGCCCAGCACGTAGCGAAGGTACTATCACTACTAAGAGGACACACAAGAGCACATACAAAGGATTTATAACATTTTGTAAGTGAGATTAAACATATACATCATGCTAACAATTAAAACATGGTCAGTTTTGATGTTCAGTCTTTGTTTACCTGTCTACCTGTAGCAGACTGCATCACAATAGTATCAAAGAAGCTAGAGGAGAACAACATGCCAGAGGAAAATGCAGAAAATACTTAAACGGTAGATCTAACCACCATCCAACACAGTTAGCTACAGTGGGTATATCTATGTTTCAGAGAGCACAAGGGATCTGAGATCAGCAACACCTGGCTGACGAAATACATCATGTCAAGAAAATAGTTGTCAGACACTGTGAACAATTTCTGCGTGGATAGGACCGCAACCAACAACTAAATATGAGGGTACCAAGTTAATAACTTTGACATCAGGAAGTCTAACACCTCGGTCCCCCGTGACCATGGCTGCTGTAAAGCCACCGAAACTTCGGGAAAATAAAAAAGGAAATAAAAGAGATAAAATCTGTATAATAGTTTTATTTGAATACATTAGATGGCCAATAAATAATCTTTATATTTGTATTTTAAAATGAATATTTAATTAATCATTTTTTAAATAAGCACATTTGAAACAGTGGACAGCACAAAAGTGGAACAGAAGCATAGTGTTTTGGTACCCTAGAAATAGAAAAAGGAAACGAGGCAGACAAATTCGAAGGTGGGAAGACGAGATAAAAGCGATAGCAGGAAATCTCTGGACAAGGAAAGCTCTAAACCGAGCAGAGTGGAAAGAAATGGAGGAGGCCTTTGCCAAAGTTGGGCAAACAGACGAAGTTGTTGATGTCATCGACTCAGCAGAGCCGTAAACTTAATACTGTTATTTAAAACTATCCTTTTGTGTCTGAATAAAGGCTATTATTATTATTATTATTATTATAAATAAGCACATTTATAACCTCAATGGCGAAACAAAGTTTGCCGGGACAGCTAGTATATACATAAAACACGAAACATCGACTCGCAAAAAAGGAAAATGGGGAACATTTTTTGTTAAATTATTTTTTTCTTAACTTAAATTCCACGCGGACGAAGTCGCGGGTACAGCTAGTTAATAAATAAATAAATTATCCTGCCCTGGCGGTATTTTACATCCTCATCTTGAGAAATCCCCACAGAGCTTCAAACGACTTATAAGTGACCGGTAAAAAGTTTAAAAGTAGACCTTTATACCTAGTAGCACTATTGTCTCCCAGCCACTCTGTCTATGAATAATTAAGTCTCAGCAGCCTGTCTGCGGATTGACCCAGAATTCGGGAATGATTTATTCAAGCAACCGTATTTTCTGGTGTAGGTAAGTAGGAGAAATGTTTCCCGTCAGTATAGTGTTTCGGCATTCTATAAAAATCAGGAGAACCTGACTTGTGGTTGTAACCGTAAATAGTCCATATCCCTCAAACTGCTGAACCTATTTTTATGAAATTTCTACGGAACCACCAAGGGATCCTTACAATCAAGGCCACACATAGTATACGACATATACCAATATATTGCACTTATAGCCAGAATGCATCTCATGACAATTCCACTAAGCCCAAACACGACTAGGTTACATGGCTTTATTACGGAGTTCCGGCGCCTACCTTACGGTTTCATCGTCATCTGATGATGAAGCCGGAAGGTAGACAGTTTACTGAGACTATTTTAGTGACCGCAAACACCACTGAAAATTTACAGAAAAGCAAATTACACCATATCGTTTACTTGAATAACGTATTTTTTTCATTAATTTTGGGTTAAATGCCAAACTGCTGAACCGATTTTGATGAAATTTCAATGGGACCAATCTGGAGGAACATCCTTTCATATAAAAAATAAATGACGGAGTTCTGAGGTAACAAACATTAAAAAAAACATACAGACGAATTGATAACCTCCTCCTTTTTGAAGTCGGTTGATAAATACAAGAAATTGACAAATATCACCTTACTCTAATTGGTGCGATGCACGAATTCTGCGGTTCTCCTATCTACCCTTAGGATAAAATGTCGACGTACCCTGCACGCAGGGCCATGGGTCCCAGGGGCCCGGCGGGCATTGAAAGGGGCCCATTACAGGGGTCCCACGGTGAGCGCCATTAACTCTGTATTGATGGCGGCGACGTTCGATGCTTTTCGTTTGTTTATTTTCCTTTTCTTTAATGTGAACGATGTGGATATATTTATTTATATTACAAGCGTTGCACAAATGTCAATACTTTAGTTAAGGCATCAGCTAATGGTGTTTTCTAATATCTAGAACAAGAACGGAAACAGTTTATTGAATTCCTAGAGTCGTGGGTTCTATTCGGGTTTTCTACTAAAGGTAACGTAACCCGCTAGTGGTAGCCTGATGAACTGTTTCCTCCCCCTCTCCACAATCCGTCTCATAAAGGGAAGGATCATAGACAACGGGGCACCTTTACACGTCATAAGGTAGGTGTGAAAGGGCAAGATTGAATTGTTCATGTGCCTACAGATAGGTACATTGAATAACACCACAGCCTACGAAATCCCAATAGTACCATTGTGAATATTACATTCTGTACTCGTATCAGCTACGTGTCAGCAATAAGATGCGAGAATTCAATAACACACAGATACCACGCGGGGAAGGCCGTGACAGAAATGATAGATTTACTTTTATTGATTACGTTTGGATAAGACGTGAGACCCCTTGGAGCTCTCTGGGGTCTGACGTTTGTCCATCACACTGAGCCAGGCCAGCCTCCAGACCTGTCTTTTTTAACCTTGGTTTTCACTGTAGAAATAATTATACAAAAACATATTGTCTGTATTTTTTGTTGTAATAAATATTGACAACAACATGTTTTAGTATAATGCTCTGGTGCTAATATAGGGTCACCTGTAAATAAAATCATACTCTGCCAAGTATCGCCATAATGGGATTTAGTAAATGTCAATAGACAAATACACCTACTGTATCATCCCATATTCAAAAACTAAGCAACACTTGCAATATATGTGCCGCACAATAGACTGGGGCGATCGCAATAATACTGAGGCCAGGAAAAACTAATAATAGACTATTTCTAAAATATGGTCCGACAGCAGCCCGATACCACCCGGCGCAGTGAGCCGAGCGGACCGCGCTCTAACCATCAAAATACTAGATGGCTGGTAAAAAACGTACAGTTGGGGTAGCCCTGCACATCCAGTCTATTGCAATAAAAACACGTGCCACAAAAAATATCAAAATCCTCAACCAATCAAATATCAATGGCGACTCGCAATGAAAAGGGCGGGAACTGTGATGTCAGCAAAACATAGCAGTGATGGGGTCGACGACCTGTCTGTTGCCGCCCTAATGACACGTAGACACGGCAATCATTTTTGTCTGAAATAACTGACATATTACCGTCTGGTGGTTGGTTTTTTAATGGGACTAGGATGGCAAAATCGTGATTACTTGCGTAAGGCAATCGTGAACAAATTTGCTTATCAAAAGCAATTAGGATGATGCTTAGAACACTATTTCCCCTAAAAGTTATTTATATTCGCCTTTACTCTTGATAGGGGGTTGTAGGGGGTCTCGTAGACAAGTATATTAGATGTCATTCCGTGACAATTCTTCTGATCGTTATCCGCGCATGTTTCTAGTATGTATGTACTTTCCATTTCGTTAGGATTCGATATAAATGAAGCGAAGCGATGCAGATTATAGGCTTTTCCCGATTTAATAGGTATGTTTTCAGTTTTTTTTATGTTTTTCCCAATTTTATTGGGGTTATTCTACGCAATTCTTACTTATGACTATAATATGTTGACCTGGTAAATTCAGGTTATTCCAGGTTTATAGAAAAAAATCAGCGCCTATTAATTATGCAGTGAATTTAAAATCGACCCATTATCTTCCCATCATATCATGTTATTGCAGCGCGAGCGATGCTAAATGCTAATATTTCCTTGCCGTCGTTTCGCATAGGTTTGATGCTTCTGTTTTATCTTCGCTTTCAGTAGCATCAAAACATTACATCTCAAGGCTTCCAGTTGCTTCGATTTAGATTGATATCTCAATAACAAGCGGCCAGTTTCGGGAATGGCGCATGAATAATGGAGATCTGAATGTTAATCGATTTACCGTTAGCTTTGTGGCACAGAAAATGATTGAGCAATAAGCGTAACAGTTGAATAAACGCTTTGAGTCTCGTATTTGGTAAATACCTAGACTTTGGCCTTGATATTACTTGTGAAAACGTGGGTGTACAACACTACCGTTGAGGTTTTGCCTACCACATCGTCATGATGGTCTTCTGTTTTTATTTTTATATTACGTATAGGAGCATTGTTTTGATAAAGAAGCCCAGCCCGATGCGTGTGAAGAGACTCAGAGCTATTATATCTTCCACATCCAGTTCAAAGAAACATGCCCCTGCAGTTAAATGAACACGAGTTATATTGGCGCCCATCACGTTACCATCGCTCACTGAATGTCGAGTCCCACAAGAGCCTTTCTATTTTTATTCCCTTACTTTTATACGTTTAAAGATACAAAAATAATACTCGAGTTTGAAATGAATATAATTATATTTATTTTATGTATGTCGTTAAAACGGTGACGTTTGGTGCTTACTTACTCTGCAACTCCAGCTTACACGTCGACTTATACTAACAGTTTCTTGTTAATAAATAAAGATAAACCATCCTCATCAATTTCCACACAGCCGTCTCCCTGCTATCCTCACATGCGATTCATTAGTCAAAGCGATACGTCTGGCGACAAGCTGTTGGTGCCCAACGCGGAACTTCGCATCAGTCACGCTTGATGGTACGAGATGATGAACCAGTAAATTTGGAAGTAACCTCATTTATATTATATTAACATCTCGAACGAAGATTCTGACAGGTAATAAAGAAATGTTAATGGTGCCCAAGATGCGACTTCTAGTAAAAATATGAGGCGTACTCAATGCGGCAATGATTGTAAGATTAATATTGTAACAAATCGGTGATAATATTTTTTTACAAAACCAAATTTTGAAGTGGCGTGCTTAATAGATATTGTTGGGCGTCAGATCTTTTTGCGTTTTGCAAAAAAGCCTCGTTTTAAACATTAAATTACCCACAGTTATAACTATCGGAACGTGCTGTGTCGTCATAACACAACACGGCAACTCAATATTTGTCCGGGTTAACCCAATCATGGCGGCGGCCGCTCGCAATTCGTTTCACACAAAAATTGGAAGCGTTTGAACAATTCGATTAATCGCAAAACAAACATGGAAGCTTTTGGTATATGGCATAGTACAATTGCATCGGTCCTGCAAGCCCCAGATAGTGGGAAATATTCAAGCAAACATGGAAATAAGAATCTTAATCACTGCAAAATTGATTGTAGTCAGAAAACACGAACCCATTTTATGGTCCCAAACTAATCGACGTTTGTGCCATGGTTGCAAACTCTCCTTTGCTCCTTTGATCCCTGTGACACCCAGACTTTGGCTTATTACGAAAAGGCCATTTCAGAAATTAATATATTTAATTAATAATACAAGACGAGAATACCGATTAATATCAAACGCATTGGACATAATCCAATAAAATTTCGTGTAAGGGCTGGAACTTATTACATTAGATTTTTACATAACAATAGCTCCACTTGCCGCGACCGAGGCCCTATGCGAGGTCAGATCCCCAATAACACGCTGGCACAGTGACGGCTATTGTACGCCTCACCCTATTAAAGTTGTGTGCCGATTATTGGATGTTTTACCCTACAGAATTATTATTGATCAGACATTTTTGTTAAGTTCTGGATGTAGTTATTCGTTATTTACTCGTATATACTTACTAAACTCGCAGTGAGGAAAGTGATCTTTATTATGTAGCCTAAATATTATTTCGGGCTTGTGGTATACCGCCAACACACCCTAGTTTTCTAAAGCAGTATCCGTACGTACGGTGCGACTCGGTTGCCGGAATTAGTCGCAAGTTGTCACGTCTAGACGCCCTTGCTTTTATTTCCAGACCCTCGCTTAGTAGGAGAGCTTTCCATAGAGACTTGACGCGGAGTCGACTGCACTTGACGTCAATATTATATTTGTAACGAAACGTTAAAAAAAATTAAAAATATTTAGTTTAAGAAGCCTATCTTGGTGGAGTACATAACCTTACAATTAAGAAGAGATTTATGCACAATCAGAAGGAAATAATATCTGGCTTATGCAGACACGAGGAACGATATAACATCACGGAATTTCAGGAAGAGACCTGCGGACTTGATATTTCCAACAGAAGCCTGTCTACTATTCCGGGTATATTTCTGCGGTGAAGCGGCTAAGCGTCAATATCCGGTTGCGAGCGCGCTTCCGGCGCGAGAGTGCCGCCATCTTGCGCCAGTGACCGCACCACGTAATTGGGTTTCGGCGCTTTTAGGAATTAATGTTCTATTCCTGATGTTTGTAAAAGCAGGTCGACAGTCTAGAATCTGTGTTTTAAAGACCGTTTATTTATGGCAATTTGGCGCCTCCTCGTAATACAAGGGTTGCTGAAATCTTCTTGGTGGCTGACTTCGCGGCAGTTGGTGCGTTTTTCTGGCAATATTTACCTACCAATTTATTTATAGTTACATAAACGTATTATTGCTAGGTAATAGCTTTAAATAACGAATAGAAATAAACAGCCTTATTTATGACATTGATTAAAAGCAACCGAAGCTGATATCCACTAGATGAGTGGCCCTAATACATAAAAGATTTGTCAGCACGCACGTGTCGGGTGATCAATCACCGCCGCGAGCCGGCGACAACTTCACGACGCGTGTCACTATTAGTGTCAACCAGTGTCACTACTGACCTTTCCGAGAGCTGGTGGACGGTGGCACGATGACAGACGTTTATAGACGTGTCTGAAGGGAGCCGGGGTATTGTGTATCTACGAGACAAACGGAAGTATTATGTGGGGAACGTATCCTGAGATTGACAGTAGAAGGAACTAACTAGTTGTAAGTCTTATGTGAAGTGCGGGAGTTCATTGCCCTTCGTCTAAAGAAGGTCTGAAGCATGATTTAGAGAGACGGAGTTAAAAAAATAAAGTTAAATTAAAGTACATCTTATTTCTTCATATGACTCTGTCCCCTATTAGATCAGGCCGTGGATAGCCATTAGTAACGTTTACCATTTTATGTTCAACTGACGGGGATCATTGTTCAATTCGTGATGAAACTCTGCCGACAACTTCGGCTTACATAGGCGTAATAGAGTTCAACTCCATCTAAAAGTATTCACTACACAAAATGCCTCTCGTACACCTGCTAACAAAGTTACCAGGGGATAATCAAGTTAAAGGAAATTTAATACAGCCACCTTGTATTCCACGCCGAGGGGGTGGGGGGGGGGCGCCGACAGGTGAGGATGAGGAGCGCCGTCTCGCTGATACCTGCCCGAGTACTTTTTAACACAATTTACTATTCTGTTGTTGGATTAGAATAAGCTAACTTTCGTCTGTCCGTGGATCGCGTAAACACTATTAACCGTTTGAAACTTATTAGCCTGGCTGTTCTAGTTTCATAGCAAAATAATACAAAATACGTGTCAACTTACTAAAAAGATACCTACGAAACTGTACAATCAATTATACATGCTATCGACCACAAATTAAGGTATAATTTAGTGAAGTGTCTACCGTGAGTCGTTATAATAGTATTGAGAATAAGTGTCCCTTACTTGGATGGAGCCCTTTTCAATAACACCTTCGCTGGAATACTAAAGAGCTCATTTGGGCAACGGAAATGGCTGAATGGGTACTTTATAACGCACGTGCTGAAGTACTGACTATCTCCACTATCATCACGCCTGTGTTTACAGAAGTAGTAGGTAGAGATGTCGTACTCATTGCGGATTGTACGCAATCTCATAGAAGAAAACAATAAGCCAAGTTGATGAGATGCGACGTAGGTACCAACTCTAATTCCCACACTTTAAGAAAAGATTATGTATTGATGCTTCAATGACCTAGTGGTTAATTAATTTAAATATCCACTGAATGGCAAGGGATGGCACCAAACAATAACAATTAACATTAGTTAGTTAATTTAACCTACAAAATCATCACTGGCTATATACTACAAACTGAATTTTGAACACTAAGTTTAATGCAACTACTCCACGCGCGGATTTCCAACATTTGTGCCGCCAGAATTTGAAGAATTTTCAATAACGCTTAAATTATTTTAAATTAGATTTGTTTATTTTTTCTCAATGGCGGAGCAGCGCCCTCTAGAATTATTATTGCGTAATATTCCATGACCATTAACAAAACAAACTAAATTTCACGCATGTGCGTATCCATCATTTGAAACTTGACTTATGGAACGTCTTTAGTTCATACACAAATCTCATATAAAAATTGATAATATATCATTTTTTTCCAGAATCCGGGAAACTTTTCAAATTTATAATATTGTAAAAAGCCAGTTCAGACTATTACGATCATTTAAAAATATAATAAAGCGAAATCGTTTTAGCCGTTCTCAAGTGATTCAAAGATATTATTCCAATGAGCCCCAAATTTCGAACGGATTCGAGCCGTGAAAGTTGGTTTTGGCCGCGAATGTGGCGTTTTTACCTACAAAAGAGCTGATGATCTTCAAACGGCTGAACCGATTTTCATGAAACATAGCTAAGAATACTCTCGATCAGAATACCTATCTAACAAAAGAAACAAAATTGAAATCGGTTCATCAGCTTGGGCGCTACGTTGCCACAGACAGACACACAGATACACATGTTAAACTTATAACACCCCTCTTTTTTCGTCTTGAGAGATCTTGGAAATTCCATTTCAGTACAATATTACATTCTCAGAGTTGTTATTTGCAAGCAAGTTGAGCAAGTTAAATAAACCTTGGAGTAGGAAGCCGTTGATGTCGGCAATGTATTTATATGCTCAACATAGAGCATTATACGTATTCATGATTTCCTCAAATGCATCGATAAATTTGTTTTAGGTGCGCACTTTTCATTTTGCCAAATCGTCAGCCCTCCCCCAGTGCCCGCCAGCCCTAGTTACAACGTTGTTGATTGATAGCACTGTGCGCCCCGCGTCGCGGCTCCACGAACATTTGCCAAAACACCAATACGAGATGAAAGTCAGAAATTGATGAAG
This sequence comes from Notodonta dromedarius, assembly GCA_905147325.1. Lineage (NCBI taxonomy): Eukaryota > Metazoa > Arthropoda > Insecta > Lepidoptera > Notodontidae > Notodonta > Notodonta dromedarius. The sequence goes on along the minus strand of LR990186.1, from coordinate 82,449 downwards.
TTATTTATTGCAATGGCGCCAGTACTGCAATTAGTTATTTATTTTTTTAAATAGATAGGTTCTTATGTGTTCCTCTGATATATTCTGTATACTAGCAGACCTAACTAAGAGCAATGATTTGTATTTATCAATAAATTGTTGTGTTTCTGTAGCTCATTTATTATATTCTACAGTATATTTGTCAATAAGACAAAACCCCATCCATACAGTGGTCCAATTTCAACCCGTGGCCTATATTCGGTATTTTTCAATCTCGCCGGCCTCAGCGCGGGAACCGCTTTGTTTGTCAGCTCGGCTCGTTCCTGATGATCACGGCATACTGCCATTCAGCCTTTGTGCAGCCTGCTGTTTGTGGTCGACGGCTCGAGCTTTTGTGACGTAGATATCGGAGCTGTTTTATATTTTTTTTAAATGGGAACGATTGGGGTTTAAAGAATGGACAGTTTATTGAAGAGTCAGCCATATTCTTTTATTTTTTAACGACTTCGATGTCAACGTTGTGGGCCTATCACGCCAGTATTCCCGACGGGGCTGGCAGATGTAGTGGACGAGCACATTGCTACTGTGCCGGGCGTACTCCCCCTCAATGCGGAGGAGATTCGGGCCACAGTCCACCACGCTGGTCGCTGGCCCAGTGCCAATTGGGAACGTTACACATTTTGAAATACCTGTTTCTTCACATTGTTTACATTCACCATTTATTGAAAATGAGTTTCGCATTTGAAACCCGAAAACCTCAGAGTCGGTTGCTGCGTCCATTATCGCTAGAAGCGATCTATAAGTACTTCGCTATCGTTATGAATTAACTCGCGGTTGCATATATACCATATGACAAGTAATTGGTATATATATCATACGCCTTCACTAAAAAGCTATATTGTTAATACAACCTGACACTTCAATTTTATTTATCCTACTAATATTATAAATGCGAAAGTTTGTGAGTGTGGATGTATGTATGTATGTATGTATGTATGTATGAATGTATGTATGTATGTATGTTTGTTACTCCTTCACACAAAAACTACTGAACGAATTTGGATGAAATTTGGAACACAGATAGATTATAACCGGGATTAACATATAGGATACTTTTTAACCCAATAATCCAATACTACGCGGATGAAGTCGCGGGGCACAGCTAGTTTGTATATATACCTAGATGGTTAAACGGTCTGAAGAGGCAGACCTCTTCAGGGTACACTGCCTGTTGCGATAGTCTAACAAGTCAACAGTTAGTCAAATGTTTAATAACTAATAGTTGTTACTGAGTTGAGCTCTACAGTTGCTGATAACTCGAGGACAGACAAACCGCCCTTTCATCTCTGAACTTAATGTGGGTATTCAATGGAGATAAGTAATGGAATTGCTTCTGTTAAGTACTTGAATTTATAACGGCCGCTTAGTCTGGCTCTTGATTTGAACCTGGGCCGCTCGCTCACTGCACCAGGACGTTGCGGGCTCGCTTCCCGGCGTGCTAAATTTCGTAAATAGTCTTATCATAAGATGCCCAATCAAAACACTGGAAGCGATCCGAGATACTCATCCATAAACTGAACATACTAATCCCCTATTGTTTTATAGTCTAAGACTAATCCGTAAACCATAGTTTTCATATAATGGGAGACTCTAAAGAGTCGTGTTTTAAATCCGTGGATGAAAAGAATAACCCAGCCGCCAATGGGGTTAGTGTGAGTTTTGAACGTATTCAAATAACGATCAAGTGATCGAATGTTCGCACACGTTCACCAGCCCGTACAGCTGCACAATATTTCGATCGCTAAAACATTCGAACAAAAATGGATCGACACTTAATCGGATTGTCAAAACTTGCGACTGGTACTGTTGACATAATTCCAAATTTATTTTAAAATAAAAAACTCGAGTGTTTGATATAAGGCTGTTTTGTAGTGTGCCCAACTTTGAGTTGCTATTTATTTCCTGATGGATCGGCTCAAGTCATGCGATGTACAAAACTCCTGCGGAACCTCGAATCTCCTTTATACCTTTCCGTGGTTAACGGCGAACTAATTTGCATAGTTTCGATGGAGTTTTCAAGAATTTAAAGCGCGTGGGGTGAGCGGACGAGTTCGCAGGCGGGTCAGCTATGTTTTGGGTGTTCACATTCTATGACAGGAACGTAGCCTTGACGAGGACCCACTCACGTGACGTAATGCGTATCTAGGATTTGCATGGCCAGTGTCCGGCTACGTGTCAGATCAAGCGTCACATCGCAGCATTATCTCGGTAAATTGTGTTCAAAAATTCAGGCCATTAGTCTATCTTGTGCATAGCAATAGGCTCATGTCTAGCCATATCTTGCCCGCAGGTGTGGTATAATTTGGTAGCTTTTATATAAAGCTAATGATTGTAGAACATGTCGCTTCGTCCGCCGCCGGGCCGCGGGAATGGATTACTAATTGACCTGATTGCCGGCAGCTGCTGCTCTCGCGGCGCTCATTCACTTCGCTCTGATCGAGATAGCACATGTGTCCACTGGGCTCTTCACATTGAAAATATGCCTTCAGTATAATCATGACAGATTCTTGAAACCATGGCGTGCACACATGGGACTTTGTATTATCAAACTAGCTGAGCCCGCGACTTCGTCCGCATGGAATTTAACTTAACAAAATAGCCCGCTCCCGCGTACTGAGCCCGCGCGACAGAACCCATTTTTTTAATTTTGTTTTTCTAAAATAAAAGTATCCTAAGTTACTGCATATAACATCAGCTATCTACCAGTGAAAGTCCCGTCAAAAGCGGTCCACCCGTTTTGGAGATACTCTTTGATTTCATGTGTTTTTATTTTTTTACGCGGAACCCTAATTGTTTTTCTAAAATAAAAGTATCCTAAGTTACTGCATATAACATCAGCTATCTACCAGTGAAAGTCCGGTCAAAAGCGGTCCACCCGTTTTGGAGATACTCTTTGATTTCATGTGTTTTTATTTTTTTACGCGGAACCCTAATTGTTTTTCTAAAATTAAAGTAGCCTAAGTTACTCCTTATAACATCAGCTATCTGCCAGTGAAAGTCCCGTAAAAATCGGTCCAGCCGTTTCGGAGATTACCCGGAACAAACACACAGACAGACAAAAAAATAATTAAATCGCGTTTGTGTCGCATGTACTTTCATATGCATTTAGTTAAAAGGTGTTATTTTGATATTACAAACAGACACTCCAATTTTATTTATTTGGATAGATTAAAATTGTCATTTGCGGATCAATGCATTGGTACTCGTATTCAAATACCATCGGCAAAATGTGGTTGCACTTCCGTGCGTGCACCTCTGCTGAAAACCCTTGTCGGTGTAACTGATGATAATGATAATAAATAGAATCAAAATATAGGTCAAAACAAACAAATAAAGGACCAGAGTAAACATTAGGCCAGTCCCATCATTTCGCAGATAAATGGCTACAAATGCTACAAATCAATGTACACAAACGTCAGGATATCGACATATCTCGACCGTCACAGCTGTCAGTGTGACACGGGTCCGCGGCTCGTGGCTCGTGGCCCCGCTACCTGCGCCGCAGCTGCCAGTGTGACACGGGTCCACGGCTCGTGGCTCGTGGCCCCGCTACCTGCGCCGCAGCTGCCAGTGTGACACGGGTCCGCGGCTCGTGGCTCGTGGCCCCGCTACCTGCGCCGCAGCTGTCAGTGTGACACGGGTCCGCGGCTCGTGGCTCGTGGCCCCGCTACCTGCGCCGCAGCTGTCAGTGTGACACGGGTCCGCGGCTCGTGGCTCGTGGCCCCGCTACCTGCGCCGCAGCTGTCAGTGTGACACGGGTCCGCGGCTCGTGGCTCGTGGCCCCGCTACCTGCGCCGCAGCTGTCAGTGTGACACGGGTCCGCGGCTCGTGGCTCGTGGCCCCGCTACCTGCGCCGCAGCTGCCAGTGTGACACGGGTCCACGGCTCGTGGCTCGTGGCCCCGCTACCTGCGCCGCAGCTGCCAGTGTGACACGGGTCCGCGGCTCGTGGCTCGTGGCCCCGCTACCTGCGCCGCAGCTGTCAGTGTGACACGGGTCCGCGGCTCGTGGCTCGTGGCCCCGCTACCTGCGCCGCAGCTGCCAGTGTGACACGGGTCCACGGCTCGTGGCTCGTGGCCCCGCTACCTGCGCCGCAGCTGCCACTGTTTACTGAGCTGTCGCGGGATTATCCGTCTCATGTTTGTACAAGACACAGTACACCCATGTGATGACGGTGATAAATAAATAAAACAAGCGATGGTAGCTAAGTGGTTGCACACTTTGAAAACACGGTGCGGGTTCAGGCCCGGCTCCCATCTCTGCATGGGGTTCTTTGATTTTATGTACGGATCTCAGTTTCAAAGGCTATGGCGTCATACACGATAATGAGTCAACTTTTTATAACGTCGTGTCGATCAAACTAACCATCGATATTGGTCGTGATTGACCGCTGCGGCGCGGGGGCGGTGCGTGCGCGCGCGCATGCGGGCGGACGGATGCCCCGGCGCGGCGCATCGACCGTTATTGATGGCGGCACATCGATATAAAAGTTAATTGCGTTGGGGTATGCCACTGGTTCTGTGTTTATACGATTAGCTAAAGTTTATACGCTTGAAAGATTTTTGTGTTTGATAAGTTTATTTGCGTTTTACGATGCGCGCAACAATTTTGCACAATTTAACAGATACTTCAAACTGTATCTTTCAGTCAGATGTAAGACTGAAAGATATGGTTTAAAGTTGAATCGGGTTGTATGAGCGTATAGCAAATTAGAGAAATGTAGATCACTCCATTAATCTCATTTCAAACCAATTATTGTTGAAAAATTAATAATAGTATAGTGAAGTAAAACAAATTGAAGCACTTACGTAAGAGGACAGTCGGTGTCACCGTGTTCGGAGTGTCACAGATGTGCACAGATGCGGCGGTCGATAGCAGTCGGTGTTGATGGATGACATCGGATCCGTCGCCGGAGGGAGATATCGGCTACCGATCTGATTGTATTGACCCCTGCTTATATTTGTGACTAAATCGTTTCTCGTACAGCAGTATATGTCCGATTGTATACATGATGATTTCGAAATAGGAATTCAAGCTTTTAGAAACAAATAAATATAAATTATTTTAATATTTATTTGATTTATAGAAACATACACTTCTTTCAGCTTTATGTAGCGCTTGTAACATAAAAAGTAAGAATCAGGAGATTGTAATGGTTGGATCATGTGATGAGAAGAGATGAGAAGCAAGAGACTGAACGGGTGATGAGTATTACAGATGGTTACAGAGCGAGCGGAAGACACGAGAAAAGACGAATAAATAAGATTAAAGAGATAAACACAGGGACAGAAGATAGATAAAATAATTAGATACATATAATATACTGCCCAGATCATGGGAAAAGGTAATGAAGAAAAACTGTTCGTTCCCTAGGCGGCGAGGAGCTGTCGGACCCTGGCGTCCTCTTCACCGCCGAGCCGAGCGACGCCGTAGTAGCGCCCGGCGACGGCGCGCTGCTGGCGTGCGCGGCGACCGCGCGCCGCCCACTGCGGCTCGCGTGGCGCCATAGCGCCGACGCGCCGCCCACGCGCGACCACACCGTGTCCGATAACGATAAATACAGGTAACAGGAATAATTGTAAACAACTTCCCAAGGATCTTACTAGTTAGACTATGAGGAAAGAATTCCTCGTAGGTAATGTTACTGGGAGCGGTCCGAAAATTCATGGTTAGTAAGTATGAGTTAGCAAATTGTTAGTTACTCGGATGACGGATGGGCACTTAACATTTCATGTCATCAGGTCTTTTATGACTCGATACTAGCTTGATACTTACTGATGTTTTCGTGCCTTCGCCTGCATGTTCGATCCCCGCTTCAGCAGCTAATCAATCGAACACACAATCATTATGTGCACAGGAAGCAGCTACCGAACGGATCCCTGTCCATAGAGGAGATGTCCCCGGCGCTGGCGGGGCACTACCAGTGCGTGGCGACGGTGGACGGCGTGGGGACCATACTGTCGCGGGTCGCTACTGTGTTCTTAGCAGGTGAGGTACAAGGTTGTTTCTTTTGTTTTCTTTCAGTTTTGAGAATATACTAACATAATATTATATGCTAGACTCAGATATCTCATCCTAGCCTTTTCCGTGACAGGGTAGCTGGGGAGCACTGCAGTGCACTCATATTTTGCCGATGATTCGTAGCCAATGCGGTTTAGCAAATTTTAAACGTCTTCGAAATGCGAGCGGGTTTCTTCACGATATTATTTTTCATCGTTCAGCATGTGATAAGTGTAATCCACACTGCAACCCCACCTTCAATGAGTTGTTGTCCATTGCAGAAGTGCCGGAGGTGTCTGGCGGGCCGCGCAGCATGCTGAGCGCGGCGGGCGCGGGCGCGCTGCTGCCGTGCGGCGTGCGCGCGCCGCCGCGCCTGGCGCTGCGCCTGCTCACGCCGGCGCCGCCCGACCGGCGGGTCTACGGGGCGGCCCGGCTGCATAACGCGCCGCCCTTGTTGAAGCTTAATGTGAGATCCATTATCGTTACTGATCCTCTAGTTAAACTCGAGCAACTGAAGTCTTGAAGTATTTTCGTGAAATTAAACGGCGTGCCCACGATCTACCAATGTGACACTCTTCTTGAGCACAATTTTATGAGATTCTGGTTTGCTGAGCTGTTACAAAGCAACCCTTAAACAAAGTATAGTATGTAATTTCACATGCTTTCTAGAGATCGTGAGTCTAAAGTGGGCTCAGCACTCTTACCGAGAGTTCTAGGCGTGAACGTATTCTTGCAGTGTCTCAGAGCAGCAAGAATAAAGAAAACATGACCCTTTATTTTGGCTTTGCTGTAATCGTATAAAACGCGTGCCCACAAAAGAAATAGTAACAATAAGAAATTAGAAACGAATCGTCTTCTGTGGTACCAACACATTGTTCTCGGCTTTTCCCGTATGTCCTCAGATCTTCGAGTCACTTATGTTTATGACTCTTCCGAGAACAGATAGAACAACGAAGGGGGCTTTTTCAACTTTGTGCTTTGTTTTCTTATATTTACGCGAATACTACACATTGAAATAAAACTATGTTTCGGATTTTATCGCGTTTATTGAAATTAAAAAAACATCCTAATTTCAATAGGGAAGATGGCTGGGTGCTACCACCAACTTGGGATCCAGTAATTTATATAATTAAATCCAAAACCAAGTGTACCATTGCAAGACCTCGAGACACTGTGAGCACTTTCTGCGTGGATCGGACCGCAAAAAACAACTAAATATGAGGGTACCCAGTTACTAACTATGACATCAGGACGTCTAACACCTCAGTCCCCCCGTGACCATGGCTGCTGTAAAGCAACCGAAATAAGTTAATAAACTATAAAGTAATAAATAATAAAGTTAATAAACGCGATAAAATCCGAAAAATAGTTTTATTTCAATTTGTGCTTTGTGTTATATGTGGTCGTCAGTTCCAATACTTGCCCTACAAGTGTACGGTGTGGTGTGGTGTGCAGGTGACGTGGCTGAAGAACGGGTCCCCGCTGCGCGTGGACAGCGCGCGCATGTCGCTGACGGCGAGCGGCGCGCTGGAGATCGAGCCGCTGCGCGCGCACGACGCCGCGCGCTACGCCTGCCGCGTCTCGCTGCCCAGCAAGCACCATATCTACAAGTTTGTGATCTGGCTCTAGTCCTTCTTATTCTTCTTATGTTTCTTCCCGTTCTCTTTCCTTGCCTTCTCCTTTTATTTTCTTTCTTAACGACCGCTTGGCGCAGTGGATTGAGCGTAGGCTGGTCGGCTCACTTCACCGGGTGGTGGCGGGTTCGATTCGCCTTTCCGTAATTTTCCCAGGTCTGGGTATCACTAGGAATGCCTCCAGTCCATTTTAAGGTAGCCATAGTACATGCGTTGCTTAGTTTGGGACCATACAGTTAGTTTGTCAGTCTGGCGATATTTATTTATTCATATTTTACATATTTCTTTTGAATACTTGTATTTGGGGTGGAATCCCGTCTAGTATAACGGTGTGGCTGTCCGCGCAGGGTCAGCGAGGAGACGGAGCTGCGCGTGAGCACGGAGCCGGCCAGCGTGGAGTCGCCGCCGCGGTTCATCGCCACGCCGCAACCCGCCACCGTCATGGAAGGTAACTCGCGGCAATTACCCCTCCCCTCTCCGTGCCCCCCCCCATAAGGTCAAGAAAAAAAAAACGATTCTCTTTCTTTCTGAAATAGACTCTTTGTAAAACGTTTCCCGACGTATGGTGCAGGTGCGTCGGTGACATTTGACTGCGCGGCCGTCGGCAACCCCAGGCCTGAGATCACCTGGCTCAACAACGGAGTCGCCATCGACCTCAGGTAGCCTTCAAATACTCATATTAGCCAAGCATTCATACAAGGAAACAAAATCATTAATTGACAAAAAGTATTCTCGCCTTCTTTTATACGCGCATCTACAAGGTTTTATTCTTTATCTAGCCTTTTCTAGTAGTACCTAATCTCGTCTCTGCTAATGATATGAGACTTCCCGTAACGATTATCGGCACCGTCAGTTTAGCGTGTCCTCATAGATATTCCTTGAAATCCTACGGCCAAACTGTGTCTGGCTGAAACTGCTAACTATCCCCCTCCCCCTCCCCCGGCCCCGGCCCCATCCCCCCGCAGCGACCTGGACTCGCGGCTGTACCTGGTGGGCGCGGGCTCGCTGCGCGTGCAGGGCGCGCGCGCGCCGGACGCGGGCGCCTACACGTGCCGCGCGCACAGCCGCCTCGACTCCGCCGACCACACCGCGCAGCTCGCCGTGCTGGTGAGCGGGCCAGGACCAACCACACAATCAATCATAATGCACGGGCCTCCCCTCAACACGAGGGGGATTCAGGCCATAATCCACCACGCTGGCCCAGTGCGGGTTGGCGGATTTCACATGTCTTTCGAAAATTGGTTAGATCTTCTAAGACATGCAGGTTTCCTCACGATGTTTTCCTGCAGCGTAAGCGAGTGATAATAATATAGAAATTATGATTCGCACATAGATTTCGAAAAATCCAGAGGTGCGAGCCGGGGTTTGATCCCAAGACCTGGTGCCCGCAAGACGCGTGCTTTAACCAATCGGCTATCACAGCTATACCACACCACACAAGCTTGAGATTTTTTAATTTTTGACATATTTTGGGGTGTTAATTTTTTGTTTTTTTTAATGATATGACTACACATATGTTGTTGGCCAGAAGGGCCATCAACTCTGAGGTATTTTAAGACTCCATTAGATAAAAATTGTTTTCATGAGTCTCAAGAAAGGTTTTTGTTTCAGTAAACATAATAAAGATTATTATCTTTTATTCTGAGTGTCTAGAAAAAGGCCCATGACTTACTTCTTGTTTCTCGTACCTCACGCGACGCCCCCCCTCCCCCCCCCAGACGGCGCCGCGCGTGCACCTGCCGGACGGCGCGGTGGTGACGGCGCGCGAGCGCGGTGACGTCACGCTGCGCTGCGACGTGCGCGGGAAACCCACCCCTACCGTCACCTGGCTCAAGGACGGGGATCCCCTGACACCTAACAACCATGATATCGCTGTTGTGGACGGGTAAGATAATGTATAAGTCCGACTGATCAAACAGTCATCTGAGTCGTATACTTGAGCAGAGCAACGGGGGTGCGGGGACGCACCTTCCGTTTCATTGCTGGAATATTGAATCAGGCGACTACAGGATGGCCTGTCCTGTAGTCTGCATGTGTATGTGTGTGTGTGTGTGTGTGTGTATGTGTAACGGTCCCCCCCCCACTCCCCGGCAGCACGTCGCTGCGCATCGCGGGCGTGCTGCGCGTGGACGCGGGCATGTTCCAGTGCGCGGGCGCGTCGCGCGCGGGCGCCGCCGCCGCCGCGCTGCGCCTGCGCGTGTGTGTGTGTGTGTGTGTGTATGTGTAACGGTCCCCCCCCCACTCCCCGGCAGCACGTCGCTGCGCATCGCGGGCGTGCTGCGCGTGGACGCGGGCATGTTCCAGTGCGCGGGCGCGTCGCGCGCGGGCGCCGCCGCCGCCGCGCTGCGCCTGCGCGTGTGTGTGTGTGTGTGTGTGTATGTGTAACGGTCCCCCCCCCACTCCCCGGCAGCACGTCGCTGCGCATCGCGGGCGTGCTGCGCGTGGACGCGGGCATGTTCCAGTGCGCGGGCGCGTCGCGCGCGGGCGCCGCCGCCGCCGCGCTGCGCCTGCGCGTGTGTGTGTGTGTGTGTGTGTATGTGTAACGGTCCCCCCCCCACTCCCCGGCAGCACGTCGCTGCGCATCGCGGGCGTGCTGCGCGTGGACGCGGGCATGTTCCAGTGCGCGGGCGCGTCGCGCGCGGGCGCCGCCGCCGCCGCGCTGCGCCTGCGCGTGTGTGTGTGTGTGTATGTGTAACGGTCCCCCCCCCACTCCCCGGCAGCACGTCGCTGCGCATCGCGGGCGTGCTGCGCGTGGACGCGGGCATGTTCCAGTGCGCGGGCGCGTCGCGCGCGGGCGCCGCCGCCGCCGCGCTGCGCCTGCGCGTGTGTGTGTGTGTGTGTGTGTATGTGTAACGGTCCCCCCCCCACTCCCCGGCAGCACGTCGCTGCGCATCGCGGGCGTGCTGCGCGTGGACGCGGGCATGTTCCAGTGCGCGGGCGCGTCGCGCGCGGGCGCCGCCGCCGCCGCGCTGCGCCTGCGCGTGTGTGTGTGTGTGTGTGTGTATGTGTAACGGTCCCCCCCCCACTCCCCGGCAGCACGTCGCTGCGCATCGCGGGCGTGCTGCGCGTGGACGCGGGCATGTTCCAGTGCGCGGGCGCGTCGCGCGCGGGCGCCGCCGCCGCCGCGCTGCGCCTGCGCGTGTGTGTGTGTGTGTGTGTGTATGTGTAACGGTCCCCCCCCCACTCCCCGGCAGCACGTCGCTGCGCATCGCGGGCGTGCTGCGCGTGGACGCGGGCATGTTCCAGTGCGCGGGCGCGTCGCGCGCGGGCGCCGCCGCCGCCGCGCTGCGCCTGCGCGTGTGTGTGTGTGTGTGTGTGTATGTGTAACGGTCCCCCCCCCACTCCCCGGCAGCACGTCGCTGCGCATCGCGGGCGTGCTGCGCGTGGACGCGGGCATGTTCCAGTGCGCGGGCGCGTCGCGCGCGGGCGCCGCCGCCGCCGCGCTGCGCCTGCGCGTGTGTGTGTGTGTGTGTGTGTATGTGTAACGGTCCCCCCCCCACTCCCCGGCAGCACGTCGCTGCGCATCGCGGGCGTGCTGCGCGTGGACGCGGGCATGTTCCAGTGCGCGGGCGCGTCGCGCGCGGGCGCCGCCGCCGCCGCGCTGCGCCTGCGCGTGTGTGTGTGTGTGTATGTGTAACGGTCCCCCCCCCACTCCCCGGCAGCACGTCGCTGCGCATCGCGGGCGTGCTGCGCGTGGACGCGGGCATGTTCCAGTGCGCGGGCGCGTCGCGCGCGGGCGCCGCCGCCGCCGCGCTGCGCCTGCGCGTGTGTGTGTGTGTGTGTGTGTATGTGTAACGGTCCCCCCCCCACTCCCCGGCAGCACGTCGCTGCGCATCGCGGGCGTGCTGCGCGTGGACGCGGGCATGTTCCAGTGCGCGGGCGCGTCGCGCGCGGGCGCCGCCGCCGCCGCGCTGCGCCTGCGCGTGTGTGTGTGTGTGTGTGTGTATGTGTAACGGTCCCCCCCCCACTCCCCGGCAGCACGTCGCTGCGCATCGCGGGCGTGCTGCGCGTGGACGCGGGCATGTTCCAGTGCGCGGGCGCGTCGCGCGCGGGCGCCGCCGCCGCCGCGCTGCGCCTGCGCGTGTGTGTGTGTGTGTGTGTGTATGTGTAACGGTCCCCCCCCCACTCCCCGGCAGCACGTCGCTGCGCATCGCGGGCGTGCTGCGCGTGGACGCGGGCATGTTCCAGTGCGCGGGCGCGTCGCGCGCGGGCGCCGCCGCCGCCGCGCTGCGCCTGCGCGTGTGTGTGTGTGTGTGTGTGTATGTGTAACGGTCCCCCCCCCACTCCCCGGCAGCACGTCGCTGCGCATCGCGGGCGTGCTGCGCGTGGACGCGGGCATGTTCCAGTGCGCGGGCGCGTCGCGCGCGGGCGCCGCCGCCGCCGCGCTGCGCCTGCGCGTGTGTGTGTGTGTGTGTGTATGTGTAACGGTCCCCCCCCCACTCCCCGGCAGCACGTCGCTGCGCATCGCGGGCGTGCTGCGCGTGGACGCGGGCATGTTCCAGTGCGCGGGCGCGTCGCGCGCGGGCGCCGCCGCCGCCGCGCTGCGCCTGCGCGTGTGTGTGTGTGTGTGTGTGTGTGTATGTGTAACGGTCCCCCCCCCACTCCCCGGCAGCACGTCGCTGCGCATCGCGGGCGTGCTGCGCGTGGACGCGGGCATGTTCCAGTGCGCGGGCGCGTCGCGCGCGGGCGCCGCCGCCGCCGCGCTGCGCCTGCGCGTGTGTGTGTGTGTGTGTGTGTGTGTATGTGTAACGGTCCCCCCCCCACTCCCCGGCAGCACGTCGCTGCGCATCGCGGGCGTGCTGCGCGTGGACGCGGGCATGTTCCAGTGCGCGGGCGCGTCGCGCGCGGGTGCCGCCGCCGCCGCGCTGCGCCTGCGCGTGTGTGTGTGTGTGTATGTGTAACGGTCCCCCCCCCACTCCCCGGCAGCACGTCGCTGCGCATCGCGGGCGTGCTGCGCGTGGACGCGGGCATGTTCCAGTGCGCGGGCGCGTCGCGCGCGGGCGCCGCCGCCGCCGCGCTGCGCCTGCGCGTGTGTGTGTGTGTGTATGTGTAACGGTCCCCCCCCCACTCCCCGGCAGCACGTCGCTGCGCATCGCGGGCGTGCTGCGCGTGGACGCGGGCATGTTCCAGTGCGCGGGCGCGTCGCGCGCGGGCGCCGCCGCCGCCGCGCTGCGCCTGCGCGTGTGTGTGTGTGTGTGTGTGTATGTGTAACGGTCCCCCCCCCACTCCCCGGCAGCACGTCGCTGCGCATCGCGGGCGTGCTGCGCGTGGACGCGGGCATGTTCCAGTGCGCGGGCGCGTCGCGCGCGGGCGCCGCCGCCGCCGCGCTGCGCCTGCGCGTGTGTGTGTGTGTGTGTGTGTATGTGTAACGGTCCCCCCCCCACTCCCCGGCAGCACGTCGCTGCGCATCGCGGGCGTGCTGCGCGTGGACGCGGGCATGTTCCAGTGCGCGGGCGCGTCGCGCGCGGGCGCCGCCGCCGCCGCGCTGCGCCTGCGCGTGTGTGTGTGTGTGTGTGTGTATGTGTAACGGTCCCCCCCCCACTCCCCGGCAGCACGTCGCTGCGCATCGCGGGCGTGCTGCGCGTGGACGCGGGCATGTTCCAGTGCGCGGGCGCGTCGCGCGCGGGCGCCGCCGCCGCCGCGCTGCGCCTGCGCGTGTGTGTGTGTGTGTGTGTATGTGTAACGGTCCCCCCCCCACTCCCCGGCAGCACGTCGCTGCGCATCGCGGGCGTGCTGCGCGTGGACGCGGGCATGTTCCAGTGCGCGGGCGCGTCGCGCGCGGGCGCCGCCGCCGCCGCGCTGCGCCTGCGCGTGTGTGTGTGTGTGTGTGTATGTGTAACGGTCCCCCCCCCACTCCCCGGCAGCACGTCGCTGCGCATCGCGGGCGTGCTGCGCGTGGACGCGGGCATGTTCCAGTGCGCGGGCGCGTCGCGCGCGGGCGCCGCCGCCGCCGCGCTGCGCCTGCGCGTGTGTGTGTGTGTGTGTGTGTGTGTATGTGTAACGGTCCCCCCCCCACTCCCCGGCAGCACGTCGCTGCGCATCGCGGGCGTGCTGCGCGTGGACGCGGGCATGTTCCAGTGCGCGGGCGCGTCGCGCGCGGGCGCCGCCGCCGCCGCGCTGCGCCTGCGCGTGTGTGTGTGTGTGTGTGTGTGTGTATGTGTAACGGTCCCCCCCCCACTCCCCGGCAGCACGTCGCTGCGCATCGCGGGCGTGCTGCGCGTGGACGCGGGCATGTTCCAGTGCGCGGGCGCGTCGCGCGCGGGCGCCGCCGCCGCCGCGCTGCGCCTGCGCGTGTGTGTGTGTGTGTATGTGTAACGGTCCCCCCCCCACTCCCCGGCAGCACGTCGCTGCGCATCGCGGGCGCGCTGCGCGTGGACGCGGGCATGTTCCAGTGCGCGGGCGCGTCGCGCGCGGGCGCCGCCGCCGCCGCGCTGCGCCTGCGCGTGTGTGTGTGTGTGTATGTGTAACGGTCCCCCCCCCACTCCCCGGCAGCACGTCGCTGCGCATCGCGGGCGTGCTGCGCGTGGACGCGGGCATGTTCCAGTGCGCGGGCGCGTCGCGCGCGGGCGCCGCCGCCGCCGCGCTGCGCCTGCGCGCGTGTGTGTGTGTGTGTGTGTATGTGTAACGGTCCCCCCCCCACTCCCCGGCAGCACGTCGCTGCGCATCGCGGGCGTGCTGCGCGTGGACGCGGGCATGTTCCAGTGCGCGGGCGCGTCGCGCGCGGGCGCCGCCGCCGCCGCGCTGCGCCTGCGCGTGTGTGTGTGTGTGTGTGTGTATGTGTAACGGTCCCCCCCCCACTCCCCGGCAGCACGTCGCTGCGCATCGCGGGCGTGCTGCGCGTGGACGCGGGCATGTTCCAGTGCGCGGGCGCGTCGCGCGCGGGCGCCGCCGCCGCCGCGCTGCGCCTGCGCGTGTGTGTGTGTGTGTGTGTGTATGTGTAACGGTCCCCCCCCCACTCCCCGGCAGCACGTCGCTGCGCATCGCGGGCGTGCTGCGCGTGGACGCGGGCATGTTCCAGTGCGCGGGCGCGTCGCGCGCGGGCGCCGCCGCCGCCGCGCTGCGCCTGCGCGTGTGTGTGTGTGTGTGTGTGTATGTGTAACGGTCCCCCCCCCACTCCCCGGCAGCACGTCGCTGCGCATCGCGGGCGTGCTGCGCGTGGACGCGGGCATGTTCCAGTGCGCGGGCGCGTCGCGCGCGGGCGCCGCCGCCGCCGCGCTGCGCCTGCGCGTGTGTGTGTGTGTGTGTGTATGTGTAACGGTCCCCCCCCCACTCCCCGGCAGCACGTCGCTGCGCATCGCGGGCGTGCTGCGCGTGGACGCGGGCATGTTCCAGTGCGCGGGCGCGTCGCGCGCGGGCGCCGCCGCCGCCGCGCTGCGCCTGCGCGTGTGTGTGTGTGTGTATGTGTAACGGTCCCCCCCCCACTCCCCGGCAGCACGTCGCTGCGCATCGCGGGCGTGCTGCGCGTGGACGCGGGCATGTTCCAGTGCGCGGGCGCGTCGCGCGCGGGCGCCGCCGCCGCCGCGCTGCGCCTGCGCGTGCTGCCGCCCGACGACGGTGAGTACGAGCCGGTTGGAAGTATTTACTACCATTGATTCTGTAGGTAATCAGAGGATGTGGCAGCTTGGATTATTAAATTTCCTCCATTTAACGGGTTGCTGGCCTAGGTATGGCATCAACTGTTAAGCGGAGTCCAAAAAAATACATCCCACTTAAAACTAATCGATTTGAAGACATTTACCATACATTGTATGGTCATAAATTGTGTAATTAATCATTAATCCCGTTTTAATTATCAAACTTATTACATATTTGTTTATCCCTTATTTTTTTTTTATTATTTACAATTTATTTTTGATTTATTTTGTTTTATTCCGCCCTCCCCGATCCCTCCAGCCCCCGACCCCGCCCCCGCCACCCCGCTCCCGCCCCCGCCCCCGCCCCCGGGCCGGGGCGAGCCGGAGCTCCCTGAGGACTTCCTGGGCGAGACGTCGTCCGCGTACACGTCCGGGCCGGACACGGAGTACTATGATCTGTTGCACGCGCAAGGCCTGCCCGCGCCCCCCGCGCCCGCCGCGCCCCCCGCGCCCGCCGCGCCCGCCAACAGCAGCGCGCCCCCGCCGCGCGGCCTGCGCGCGCTGGTCGTCAGGCACAGCTTCGTCACGCTCAGCTGGGAGGCGCCGGAGGGGGGGGACGAGGTCACCGGCTACTCCGTCATATACCGCGTCAAGGGCAGCCCCAGGTGAGTGCGGGTCCCGATGTGACGCTTGTTCCGTGCGGCGGACGGGGGCGAGCCGGACACTACATACGGACCGACGGCGCGAGTGCAGCGCCGTCGGTCGTTACACAGAATGCCTGTACCATAAAACTGACAGAGATCAAATGTGTGTTCACATTTATTGGATAGAAGATTGAGCTGTGAACAGCTGAGTGGTTTATTTTTCAAACTTAAATTCAAACCCAAATTAAGTTATTGCGAATATGAGTGTTAACAGTCATCAGATGTGTTCCGGTCACGGCGAGTAGTTTTGAACCAGTTTTAGAATAATGTCACCTCGCATCCGAGCGCTAGCGGTGCTGGTGCTGGTGCTGGTGCTGGTGCTGGGCTCCCACAGCGCGTGTGTTGTCAGGGAGCGGGTGGCGCGCGGCGCGGCGCGGCGGCGCGAGCTGATGGTGGCGGCGCTGCAGCCCGACACCACCTACCTGTTCTCCGTGCTGGCGCACTCCGCCCTCGGCGCCTCGCCGCCCACCGCCGTGAGTCTCCGCCCACCACATACACGGGACGTTCAGTTCGAAGTCTTTGACAGGCGCGCATGTTTTCAGAGTGAGATTCTCAGACGGCATGAAAAAGAAGATACGGAAATGAGGACATTTAATGTATTTGGTACATTTATATAGAGTTTTTTTCCCTCTTTTCAAATTCAAATTCAAAATTGTTTTTATTCATGTAAGCCAACAAAGCATTTATGAATAGTCAGAATCTACCACCGGTTCGGAATGTTGCTTCCACTGAGAAGAGCCGGCAAGAAACTCAATGGTTACTCTTTTCAATGAATGAAAGATGGTGTACATTCTCAGGAACAGCATAAAAAAATAATATGAGCATGCAGCACCATTGCCACTAAATAGCTAATAGTAAATAATAATCATATATGTAATAATGTAAATAAAATGAGAATGCTAGTTTATTGTGATGTGCATACGTAGGTACTCATCATACTTACATATTCATACTTACATCAAATTAAACGTTTACGAACCAAAATAATAATTGATAAAACAGGGGTGGATAATATGATAATTGCTTTGGTGTGATGCCTTCCATGCTAAGTAAATAAATAGTATTTAACGACAATGTTGTTAAGAGGAAAGTGAGTGGACCAATCCCCGCAAGCAGCGCCCGCGCACGAGCATGACTTGAAAAGCGGCATCACTCTCCTCAACCATAATAGGGGGAATGGAAGGAAGGAACCCCATGTACTTATTTTTAGGACGCAGTTTCCACCCGCTCGAGCCTAGACCTGTTGCTTACAGGTCCGGTACTAGAGTACCTTTGCAGGTGATAAATGGTTAGGATTGGAAGTGAGAGGGGAGTCTTGTTATGCTCGGCTATAGAGCATCAGAATCGGCTAAAGCACACGCTTAAATGCTAATTAGATGTTATACTACAGCCGATAGAAGTGCACACGGCGGGAGACGAGCTGTCGTACGGGCCGCCGCTGGACGTGCGCGCCGAGCCGCTCGGCCCGCACGCGCTGCGCGTGGCGTGGGCGCCGCCGCGCAGCCCCGCCCCCGCCCCGCCCCCGCCCGCCAAGTACTCCGTGCACTACACCGAGGTACGGACTGGTCGGCACTCGCACCAGTACACAATGTAACCCTCACTTAAGGCTCATCACTCCTCTACACTACTTACCTAGTCGTTAACAAATATTCTCCGCAGATTCGTCTATTGTATTTATAGGTTAGCAATTATGTTCAGATTTCACATTATAACAAAAAATGTAGCGGATCTCATTTTGAGACCCCTGTGATAGTAATGTAATTATTATACACTTAATTTTTTTATTATTCTATATTTTTTTTACTTTATAATATCTTTTGACGTTACTATGATTTTAATGATGATTGCAATTAGGTTTTAGTGAATTTTCCATTTCAGCATTATTAACAAAGCATGCTAGGTTGACACGCTTTGTTCGACAATATAATTTTCCGAACGCGATATTTATTTACGAGGCGCCACGTTCACGTGAGCATCATAATCAACAGAGTCAGTGTCGGCATCGCTTCGTCGATGCGACTGTACCAGCTCCGGTCCCCCGCAGGTGGAGTCGGGGCGCGAGCAGCTGCAGTGGGTGGATGCGGGTGTGGACGGCGCCGCGCTCGCCACCACGCTGAGCGGGCTGCGCGCCGCCACGCTGTACGCGGTGCGCGTGGCGGCGGCGGGGGCGGCGGGGGAGGCGGGCGCCGCGGGGGAGGCGGGGGAGGTGCGCGCGCGCACGCCCAGCGACGCGCCCGCCGCGCCGCCGCTCAACGTCACCGCGCACCACAGCGGCGCCACGGTCAGTGCCGCGCCGACAGCGCGCGCCGCCGCTACTGAAGCCGTTGTCACAGTATTGCCTTTCGAGGAAACTAGAATCTTTGGCAAAAAAATTCAAATCGATAAATGATTCTGATTAATTCAATTGAATTAACTAAAGTTGATTTACTAAAAATGATAATCGTGAACCCGAAATAAAGCCCTGCGGCACACCCGTTTGATAATGATATAAAAACTAAATAATTTTCATTTCATGACATTAATTCATGCAATAATTTTCCAAAAATTCCGAATCGTAGGGAATCCACACATTACACATAAATTATTGAAAAATAATATTCCTCTACAAACTATAGGGTGGGCACCGTCATTAGCTGCAGTCAATGCATGTATGCCAAACACAAATGCTGATGTATCCTAATTAATACACGGTAAACCGCCTCCCCCCTCCAGTCGATCCTGGTCCGGTGGGAGGCGCCCCCCTCGCGCACGCACCGCGGCGCGCTGACGGGCTACAAGCTGCGGTACCGCGCGGCGCCGGCGCAGGCGCAGCCCGCCGCCCCCGCGCCCCCCGGCCCCGGCCCCGGCCCCGGCCCCGCGCCCCCCGCGCCGCGCCGCAAGGCCGACTCGCTGACCACGCCCGCCGACGCGCGCCGCGCCGAGCTGCGCGGCCTCGACCCCGGCACCACCTACCAGGTGCCGCCCACCACACGCCACTGCACTAGCGACCCGCCTCCTGTGTCCGGGTGCCGAGCGCCAGGCGGCAGGCCGGGCTACTTGACGCCCGAGCCTGACCACTTGGTTGATTGTTCAATTGATCGGTGCGTGCGCAGGTGCGCGTGTGCGCGATCAACGCGAACGGGTCGGGCCCGTTCAGCGAGTGGGTGTCGGCCAGCACGCCGCGCCAGCAGCAGCAGCAGCAGCGGCAGCCGGACGAGACGCGCGTGCCGCCGCCGCCGCCGCCGCTGACCAGTGCGTCGCCGCAATACTTTAGCTTTATCTCCCGATGTACACTCGACCAATGAACAGCATGCCTGCTGCGTGTGCTGCGCATGACCTTTACTTTTGCACCATCTTGCCGAAAACCGCGCGACCGTCCTTCCGATAGGAAGGGAGGTATCCCTTCAATAAAGTTTCAGTAAAGAATGCAGATAAAATTTATACGTAAATAATTATTAAATCGGAGAAGTTCCTTCTTGATTTCAGTGATGGCAAGAAAGTCTGAATTTAGGATGTTGCAGTGTGGTGTTTATTTCCAGCTCGTGCGGGCCGCGACTGGATTTCGGTATGGTGGGCGGAGGGTGGGGAGGGTGGTGAGGGGGGCGGCGTGGTGCGCGGCTACGTGCTGGGCTGGGGGCTGGGCGTGCCCGACGACTCGTCGCGCGAGCTGCCACCGCATCTGCACTCGCACGTCATCCGCGGGCTCGGTGAGCGGGGGGGGGACACTACAGACGCCAGGGGATCTCGCTATATCGATACTATTCCTTCTCGCTTTATCATAGCTTTTTAGCTTCAAACCTTAGAGACTTCTTACTTCATGGTTCGACAGATGGCGCTTAGCTCAAAGTTGTATTAATGTTATGAATTTCCATACTAATTTAAAACGCGCAAGTGAAGTTTACACGCCGCATATAATATATCTGACAATAATCATCTCGGACCATAATCCGCGTCGCTGGCCGAGGGCGGGTCGGCGATCTATGCATGTTTTATGATGAATCCTGGCGCCTCCCTTGCCCGTCCAGCTAGTGTCGCCACTAACCACGGCATCCCACCGTGTCGGCAGAGTCCAACTCGGAGTACGTGATCTCGCTGCGCGCGAGCAACGCGCGCGGGCAGGGGCCGGCGGTGTACGCCACGGTGCGCACGCGCGCCGCGCCGGGCCCCGCGCTGGACGGGGACGAGGACGAGGACGAGCCCGCCGAGGACGACGCCGAGGACGAGGACGAGGACGAGGACGAGGCGCCGCCGCTCATACCGCCCGTGGGACTCAAGGTCGGCCCCCGTACCATTCAACATTCTAATTACATATTTTTATTTATGTCAGCCAAAATAAAGCTGTCATTAAACTGGTATCAAAGATATTAGAATTTCCAAGTTCGCCGCAGACTTGAAATAGATGGGCCCACTAATACCCGCCTCAGTCCAGAAAGCAACCGAACCCATAACGCTCGTCGGCAGGTGATCATGCTGAGCGGCAGCACGGCGGTGGTGTACTGGACGGACCCCACGCTGCCCGCGGGCCAGGTGAGTGCCGGCCCCGCCCCGCCGCGCGCGCGGCGGGGCGGGGCTGTAGCTGCGTGCGCTGCAGGCGGCGGCGGACGGGCGGCGCTACGTGGTGCGCTGGGCGGCGGCGGGGCTGCGCGCGCGCACCTTCAACGCGACCAACCTCAGCTGCATGCTGGACGACCTGCGCCCCTACACGCTCTACGAGTTCGCCGTCAAACTCATCAAAGGTGAACACTTCCTGATCAATAAATACTCCCCTCCAAGGGGGGAGGAAATATTTTATTTCACTTCCCTTTCCCGAGTACGGGAGGTACGCTAGAATAATTTTGGCTTCAATATTGAAAGACAACGTTTTGCAGCGGTCTCAAAAATCTATGTTTGTGTCAGTACACAGCTAGCACTAAAATTCTCTCAATAAAATGACTGCGACGTCAACCAGATAGTCAGCCGGACCTGGCGAAACTATAACGGTTCCCAGTTCGACCCCGGAACCCTTATAATGGTGATGGTACCGGCTGCAGTCTGTGGCTACGTTCCACTTGGCGATCACAACGCTCAAAATGCTCCTTTAGCCGTTCCACATAACGACCGCGGTCGTTGTGGTCGCGGCGAAAACGTCACTCATGACGTCATGACTTACGCTCACGCGAAGCTCACGACGACCCATCTAAAAAGGTGGGTCGTAGTGATCGTTGAGAAAATTAGCGAGATTTTCAAAACTCAGAACATCAAAGATGGCGACCGTGGAACGTACGTTATTTCATGCGGAAAGAGATATTTTAGAAGAAGTGAATCTTAAAGAAATTTTGAATTACATTTGAACGTAAATTAATTAAATACACCACTAATATTAAATATAAAACAATAAATGATATTTTTATTAAATATAAATCGATTTAAACAATAATTATTTATGTTTGTTTTCAAGGCTTATAGATTATAAACTAAACTCTTAAATCTTTTGCTTTCTTTTTACTAACTCGCTGTTTGTATTATTTACCTCCACGCTCAAAACGCTCTGTAATCCATTCCACTTGAGTTTACGACAGTAACGCCCACAAGCAAGTGGAACGGGAAGAACTGCGGTCGTGAGCGTGATCGTTGTGATCGCTATCTGGAACGCACCCTGCATGTGTCGGCCCGCAGGCGGGCGCGAGTCGGCGTGGTCCATGCTGGTCTCCAACACGACCCTGGAGGCGGCCCCGGGCTCCGCCCCCCGCGAGCTGCGCGCCGCCCCCGCGCCGCCCCCCGCCTCCCCCGCGCGCGCCGCCGACCTGGCCTGGGCGCCGCCCGCCAAGCCCAACGGGCTCATCACCGGTGCTGCCTCGATAACTTTTCACTATTTATCACCAGATTATCATATGTCGACCATTTGTCACCCAATGTTGATCATCACCCAATTATTACCTATTTACATCCAACATTGACCATTTATGATCCAATGTTGACTGACAAGTTAAATTCAACACGCGTCTGGGCCCTGATAGCATTGTGAACGTGTTCCTCCGCAGGCTACATCATAATGTACGCGGTGCAGCGGGGCGGCGCGGCGGGGGGCGGGGGCGGGGGCGGGGAGGAGTGGACGTCGGTGGCGGCGGCGGGGGAGCGCAC
The DNA here is from genome assembly GCA_905147325.1 of Notodonta dromedarius. Lineage (NCBI taxonomy): Eukaryota > Metazoa > Arthropoda > Insecta > Lepidoptera > Notodontidae > Notodonta > Notodonta dromedarius. The sequence continues at coordinate 60,401 of LR990186.1, read as the reverse complement.
GCGCGCGCGGGTGGAGCGGCTGCGCGCGCGCACCACCTACCTGTTCAAGGTGCAGGCGCGCAACAGCAAGGGGCTGGGGCCCTTCAGCGCGCCCGTCGCCTACACCACCGCCATGGGTGAGTAGCGTCGCGGGCCCCGGGGCCCCGCGCGCCCCCCGGGGCCCCGCTGACCCCCGCCTGCTCCTGCTGCAGAGGCCGGCGAGGGCGGCGGGCTGGCGAGCGCCACGTCGGCGTGGCTGTGGGCGTCGGCGGGCGGCGCCTGCGCCGTGCTGGCGCTGGCGGCGGCGCTGGCGCTGTCGCTGTGCTGCCGCCGCTCGCAGCCGCCGCTGTCCCCCGACACCAGGCGAGTGCTGGACCCGGACCCTAACCCCCGCTTCCCACCTTGCACGATTTCAGTTCTCCATTTATTTAAATTCGGTCAAGTATGTATGTTCCATATTTGTTTAACTGCTCGAAATGTCGCTCATAAATATTCCAGAGATAGCACCGGGCATCGTTATGTATGTACTTACTGTATTTAGCATTGAAAAACAATTTTTTTTCAATATAAGATGCTAAATGTTACTTGCGACGTGAAATTCCGTCAAAATTCAATGAGTAGCTCTTGACTAATGTTGTAATGACTGCACAGCACGTACCAGAAGTCGTCGGCGTCGGCCGGCATCAAGCCGCCCGACCTGTGGATCCACCACGACCAGATGGAGCTCAAGCACATGGACAAGAGCCTGCACTCCTCCGCCAGTAAGAGTACGACACATCCCATCATTAACCTCGTCATTGTCATTTTTGTTGTCAAATCTTCATACATGTTGCTATACAGTCAGATCAACTCTGATCTTGTTCATTATCATCATTATTTTCGTGATCATTTCCAATTACTAGGGGCCGTTCAAGTATTACGTAAACAGATTTATTACAATTATTTAAACCATTATGTCATCCCTACCCTTATGTCATCAAAATTGAGCAAAGCAAAGACTCCCCCGCCCAGCTATAGTGCTTACGTAATACATGAACGGCCCCTTACCATTAGCCTCGTGATCGTGGTGATTGCTGCCGCCATGACGTTCACTTATACAGTGTGCGTGTGTGCAGTGTCGGCGGGCAGCGCGGAGGGGGCGGCGGGCTCCACGCTGACGCTGGGGCGGGCGCCGCCCGCGGAGTACGAGCCCGCGCGCCACGCGCCGCCCGCCGAGCTCGACCGCAGGCACTACGTGCCCACCTATGTCGGTGAGTGCACGACCGTCTCCCACCCGCCTACACACACATCACATTCACTTTCTTTGTTTATTAGTTAGTTGTGTCAACATGTCCAATAGTAGAGTCGCGGAGGGTTGTGAAAAAAACTATACAATCATACATGCTAGGTGAAGGTTCTCCCTACCTGCTACATTCCGAGAGCGGGCAGTCATGTGGCCTGTGTCCGCTTTTATTATTTTAGTTGTCATATGATTTGGATTCGGCGGAATTATTATTTGAATTGGTCCCGTTTGTTTTGTTTGGCGTTGCGTATTATTTTGGCGGGGTGTCGGTCGGCGGCGGGTAGAGTCGCGCAGCTCGTCGGCGGCGGGCAGCGGCAGCGACGACACCGCCGTGCTGCGCGCCTCGCCCGCCTCGCTGCCGCCCGCCTGCCTCGCCTCGCTCGCCTCGCACGCCTCGCACGCCTCGCACGCGCTCTGCCGCCGCTGCGACAAGTGCGACAAGTGCGACTATGCGTTCAAACGTGAGAGACATAGGGTTCAGTTTTGTTTGAACTTTTTATTTGCTTGTTATTTAGTTTCGTTGTTTTTTTATCCTTCAAAAAGGTATTTTCCCAAGGTGCTTATTGTATAACTGAAATAAAAAGTTGCAGATTTAACTCCTTATTCGTGTTATAATCAGTGGTCCGACTTCTCGATTTTTATTATTGTTGTCCAGCAATGACGGGGATGGGAGTGGGCGTGGGCGTGGGCGGCGGGGGCTGTGTTTCCACGTGTGAGAGGAGACAGCATGCGCGGCTGCCGCATCCAGATCAGGTGAGAGTGAGAACTAATTGAAAATTAACATGTTAACTTTCTGCTCTCTTCCTCCGTTTGGTTCGGTGGAGTATATTGTGTGCTACTTCCCTCGCAGAGCACGCCGCTGCTGGCGGGGGTGGCGCCGCTGGGCTCGCCGCAGTCCTCGCTGGCCTCGCTGGCGCCGCTGCACCCGCCCCCCGCGCCCTGTGAGTACTTACATTTCATTGGACTCAACAGATTACACTTCCACCGAACTGACTCGATTGTAACTCGGCCCCTCTATTTCAACTAACGTGTAAATTGTATGTGTGCGTGTGTGTGTGTGTGTGCAGGCATGTCGGGCGGATGCCCGCTGGGCGCGGCGTGCGGGGCGCCGGCGGGGGCGGGGGCGGGGGCGGGGGCGGGGGGCGGCGGCACGGAGCTGTACGCGTGCGCGGCGCGCGAGCGCGGCCAGTACGTCGCGTACGAGCCGCTCGGACACTACACGCAGTGAGTAATATGTAACCAGGCTCTCGTCGTACTACTACACTGTATTAGTCTTATTTAAAACTGTTAATGTATAAAATGTTATGCACCCACTGTGCCCGCAGCCGCGACTCGCTGGGCAGCGAGGCGGGGGCGGGGGCGGGCGGGGCGGGGGCGGGGGCGGGCGGCTCGCTGCAGCGGCGCGCTGCGTGCGGCGCGCCGCTGCACAGCTTCGCGCTGGACGCCGCCTCCGACCGCTCCACGCCGCCCCACTCGCACTCCCGAGGTACGCACTCCGCAGCCGGGCCAGGGCTATAGTACCGCGGGCCCGGACCGCGACCCGACTCTATATTTACAGGCTTCTTTATTAGACAGCAACTTTTTATCATTCAAAGTAATAGTAACCTTAAAGTAAAAATAATAAAAACAAAAAAATGGTGATCTAAATGAGTCAGGTCTTCGTCAATAAAAGTCCAATATAAAATAAATGTTTAAACTTTATAACAGGGCCACAATATTAAATTTAACCTAATTACTTGCTCTAAGGTTACTCTGCACAACCGGCCTGGTGAACGGGGAAATAATTGCATAGCTAACACCTCGCCCACACATCCATATACGTGCACTTACATAGAGTGTGTGCGTGTGTCCCTCCCTCGACACCCCTCCCTCGACGTCGACGCCACGAGCCCATGGCATGGTCCACACCGACCGACGACACATCGGGACACGCCGACCTATCTCTCGACACCTTGCGCTCTGTGTTGCAGGCAGCGTCCGGGAGACGTCTCCGTACAAGAAGAGCGCCAGCTCGTCCCCCGGACACATCCCGAACAGACTGCAGCTCGGTAAGCATCGCCTCGGCCGGTGCTCGCAGCCTGTCTGTCTGTCGGTATGTATATAGTACGTGTTTGACCCGCAGGCGGCGCGGTGTCGCACTGCGCCGAGGAGCTGGAGCCGCTGACCCCGTCCCGCAGCACGGAGCGGCTGCACCGCGAGATGCAGAACCTGGAGGGGCTCATGAAGGACCTGTCCGCCATCACCCAGCACCAGTTCCACTGCTAGTGCCGGCCCCAGCGCCGCTGCCCGTCCCGCAGCACGGAGCGGCTGCACCGCGAGATGCAGAACCTGGAGGGGCTCATGAAGGACCTGTCCGCCATCACCCAGCACCAGTTCCACTGCTAGTGCCGGCCCCAGCGCCGCTGCCCGTCCCGCAGCACGGAGCGGCTGCACCGCGAGATGCAGAACCTGGAGGGGCTCATGAAGGACCTGTCCGCCATCACCCAGCACCAGTTCCACTGCTAGTGCCGGCCCCAGCGCCGCTGCCCGTCCCGCAGCACGGAGCGGCTGCACCGCGAGATGCAGAACCTGGAGGGGCTCATGAAGGACCTGTCCGCCATCACCCAGCACCAGTTCCACTGCTAGTGCCGGCCCCAGCGCCGCTGCCCGTCCCGCAGCACGGAGCGGCTGCACCGCGAGATGCAGAACCTGGAGGGGCTCATGAAGGACCTGTCCGCCATCACCCAGCACCAGTTCCACTGCTAGTGCCGGCCCCAGCGCCGCTGCCCGTCCCGCAGCACGGAGCGGCTGCACCGCGAGATGCAGAACCTGGAGGGGCTCATGAAGGACCTGTCCGCCATCACCCAGCACCAGTTCCACTGCTAGTGCCGGCCCCAGCGCCGCTGCCCGTCCCGCAGCACGGAGCGGCTGCACCGCGAGATGCAGAACCTGGAGGGGCTCATGAAGGACCTGTCCGCCATCACCCGGCACCAGTTCCACTGCTAGTGCCGGCCCCAGCGCCGCTGCCCGTCCCGCAGCACGGAGCGGCTGCACCGCGAGATGCAGAACCTGGAGGGGCTCATGAAGGACCTGTCCGCCATCACCCAGCACCAGTTCCACTGCTAGTGCCGGCCCCAGCGCCGCTGCCCGTCCCGCAGCACGGAGCGGCTGCACCGCGAGATGCAGAACCTGGAGGGGCTCATGAAGGACCTGTCCGCCATCACCCAGCACCAGTTCCACTGCTAGTGCCGGCCCCAGCGCCGCTGCCCGTCCCGCAGCACGGAGCGGCTGCACCGCGAGATGCAGAACCTGGAGGGGCTCATGAAGGACCTGTCCGCCATCACCCAGCACCAGTTCCACTGCTAGTGCCGGCCCCAGCGCCGCTGCCCGTCCCGCAGCACGGAGCGGCTGCACCGCGAGATGCAGAACCTGGAGGGGCTCATGAAGGACCTGTCCGCCATCACCCGGCACCAGTTCCACTGCTAGTGCCGGCCCCAGCGCCGCTGCCCGTCCCGCAGCACGGAGCGGCTGCACCGCGAGATGCAGAACCTGGAGGGGCTCATGAAGGACCTGTCCGCCATCACCCAGCACCAGTTCCACTGCTAGTGCCGGCCCCAGCGCCGCTGCCCGTCCCGCAGCACGGAGCGGCTGCACCGCGAGATGCAGAACCTGGAGGGGCTCATGAAGGACCTGTCCGCCATCACCCAGCACCAGTTCCACTGCTAGTGCCGGCCCCAGCGCCGCTGCCCGTCCCGCAGCACGGAGCGGCTGCACCGCGAGATGCAGAACCTGGAGGGGCTCATGAAGGACCTGTCCGCCATCACCCAGCACCAGTTCCACTGCTAGTGCCGGCCCCAGCGCCGCTGCCCGTCCCGCAGCACGGAGCGGCTGCACCGCGAGATGCAGAACCTGGAGGGGCTCATGAAGGACCTGTCCGCCATCACCCAGCACCAGTTCCACTGCTAGTGCCGGCCCCAGCGCCGCTGCCCGTCCCGCAGCACGGAGCGGCTGCACCGCGAGATGCAGAACCTGGAGGGGCTCATGAAGGACCTGTCCGCCATCACCCAGCACCAGTTCCACTGCTAGTGCCGGCCCCAGCGCCGCTGCCCGTCCCGCAGCACGGAGCGGCTGCACCGCGAGATGCAGAACCTGGAGGGGCTCATGAAGGACCTGTCCGCCATCACCCAGCACCAGTTCCACTGCTAGTGCCGGCCCCAGCGCCGCTGCCCGTCCCGCAGCACGGAGCGGCTGCACCGCGAGATGCAGAACCTGGAGGGGCTCATGAAGGACCTGTCCGCCATCACCCAGCACCAGTTCCACTGCTAGTGCCGGCCCCAGCGCCGCTGCCCGTCCCGCAGCACGGAGCGGCTGCACCGCGAGATGCAGAACCTGGAGGGGCTCATGAAGGACCTGTCCGCCATCACCCGGCACCAGTTCCACTGCTAGTGCCGGCCCCAGCGCCGCTGCCCGTCCCGCAGCACGGAGCGGCTGCACCGCGAGATGCAGAACCTGGAGGGGCTCATGAAGGACCTGTCCGCCATCACCCAGCACCAGTTCCACTGCTAGTGCCGGCCCCAGCGCCGCTGCCCGTCCCGCAGCACGGAGCGGCTGCACCGCGAGATGCAGAACCTGGAGGGGCTCATGAAGGACCTGTCCGCCATCACCCAGCACCAGTTCCACTGCTAGTGCCGGCCCCAGCGCCGCTGCCCGTCCCGCAGCACGGAGCGGCTGCACCGCGAGATGCAGAACCTGGAGGGGCTCATGAAGGACCTGTCCGCCATCACCCAGCACCAGTTCCACTGCTAGTGCCGGCCCCAGCGCCGCTGCCCGTCCCGCAGCACGGAGCGGCTGCACCGCGAGATGCAGAACCTGGAGGGGCTCATGAAGGACCTGTCCGCCATCACCCAGCACCAGTTCCACTGCTAGTGCCGGCCCCAGCGCCGCTGCCCGTCCCGCAGCACGGAGCGGCTGCACCGCGAGATGCAGAACCTGGAGGGGCTCATGAAGGACCTGTCCGCCATCACCCAGCACCAGTTCCACTGCTAGTGCCGGCCCCAGCGCCGCTGCCCGTCCCGCAGCACGGAGCGGCTGCACCGCGAGATGCAGAACCTGGAGGGGCTCATGAAGGACCTGTCCGCCATCACCCGGCACCAGTTCCACTGCTAGTGCCGGCCCCAGCGCCGCTGCCCGTCCCGCAGCACGGAGCGGCTGCACCGCGAGATGCAGAACCTGGAGGGGCTCATGAAGGACCTGTCCGCCATCACCCAGCACCAGTTCCACTGCTAGTGCCGGCCCCAGCGCCGCTGCCCGTCCCGCAGCACGGAGCGGCTGCACCGCGAGATGCAGAACCTGGAGGGGCTCATGAAGGACCTGTCCGCCATCACCCAGCACCAGTTCCACTGCTAGTGCCGGCCCCAGCGCCGCTGCCCGTCCCGCAGCACGGAGCGGCTGCACCGCGAGATGCAGAACCTGGAGGGGCTCATGAAGGACCTGTCCGCCATCACCCAGCACCAGTTCCACTGCTAGTGCCGGCCCCAGCGCCGCTGCCCGTCCCGCAGCACGGAGCGGCTGCACCGCGAGATGCAGAACCTGGAGGGGCTCATGAAGGACCTGTCCGCCATCACCCGGCACCAGTTCCACTGCTAGTGCCGGCCCCAGCGCCGCTGCCCGTCCCGCAGCACGGAGCGGCTGCACCGCGAGATGCAGAACCTGGAGGGGCTCATGAAGGACCTGTCCGCCATCACCCAGCACCAGTTCCACTGCTAGTGCCGGCCCCAGCGCCGCTGCCCGTCCCGCAGCACGGAGCGGCTGCACCGCGAGATGCAGAACCTGGAGGGGCTCATGAAGGACCTGTCCGCCATCACCCAGCACCAGTTCCACTGCTAGTGCCGGCCCCAGCGCCGCTGCCCGTCCCGCAGCACGGAGCGGCTGCACCGCGAGATGCAGAACCTGGAGGGGCTCATGAAGGACCTGTCCGCCATCACCCAGCACCAGTTCCACTGCTAGTGCCGGCCCCAGCGCCGCTGCCCGTCCCGCAGCACGGAGCGGCTGCACCGCGAGATGCAGAACCTGGAGGGGCTCATGAAGGACCTGTCCGCCATCACCCAGCACCAGTTCCACTGCTAGTGCCGGCCCCAGCGCCGCTGCCCGTCCCGTAGCACGGAGCGGCTGCACCGCGAGATGCAGAACCTGGAGGGGCTCATGAAGGACCTGTCCGCCATCACCCAGCACCAGTTCCACTGCTAGTGCCGGCCCCAGCGCCGCTGCCCGTCCCGCAGCACGGAGCGGCTGCACCGCGAGATGCAGAACCTGGAGGGGCTCATGAAGGACCTGTCCGCCATCACCCAGCACCAGTTCCACTGCTAGTGCCGGCCCCAGCGCCGCTGCCCGTCCCGCAGCACGGAGCGGCTGCACCGCGAGATGCAGAACCTGGAGGGGCTCATGAAGGACCTGTCCGCCATCACCCAGCACCAGTTCCACTGCTAGTGCCGGCCCCAGCGCCGCTGCCCGTCCCGCAGCACGGAGCGGCTGCACCGCGAGATGCAGAACCTGGAGGGGCTCATGAAGGACCTGTCCGCCATCACCCAGCACCAGTTCCACTGCTAGTGCCGGCCCCAGCGCCGCTGCCCGTCCCGCAGCACGGAGCGGCTGCACCGCGAGATGCAGAACCTGGAGGGGCTCATGAAGGACCTGTCCGCCATCACCCAGCACCAGTTCCACTGCTAGTGCCGGCCCCAGCGCCGCTGCCCGTCCCGCAGCACGGAGCGGCTGCACCGCGAGATGCAGAACCTGGAGGGGCTCATGAAGGACCTGTCCGCCATCACCCAGCACCAGTTCCACTGCTAGTGCCGGCCCCAGCGCCGCTGCCCGTCCCGCAGCACGGAGCGGCTGCACCGCGAGATGCAGAACCTGGAGGGGCTCATGAAGGACCTGTCCGCCATCACCCAGCACCAGTTCCACTGCTAGTGCCGGCCCCAGCGCCGCTGCCGCCCCGCACACTACTAGTGGCGCTGCTGGTGCCAGTGAGCAGTACCAGTGGCATTCCCGTGCCGCTATTTATCCGACACTAGTAGACAACGCGTCAACCGGTCTCCACCATTGGAGATATCGTCACTGTTACTGCCACTACACTACTATTTTACAATTTGACACTGGCTATATGCGAAAAGCGGGCCAAAACCCAAAAAATTAAGAAGTAGTTAAAAGTAGACCTTTAACTACTTGAGCGAACTTTCACTGAAAAAAGCAACTGAAAATCGGGAATTAAATATCCGAATATTCGTTGGCCTGCTCGTGTTTCAACTGCGGTCCGCCGCCGTCATTAGATAATTATATTATAGTTGTATTTGGTAGCTCTATTGATTTCAAATATTGTTTTATACGAGTAATCCTAATTAACTTCTTAGATATGGAATGGGTGTGACACTCGGTGATGACGTCATATAGTAGACATGTTGGAACAGTGACGTCACGGCATCAGACGAACGACGCGTCGCGTCGATTGGTACAGTCGATATAGACCATTACAGTGTATGTAGAATATGATATCTCAATATCATCACTAGTCACACTCTCGCCATTAATAACACTGCCTATTTTGAACTAAACCTAATATTAGTTATACTCAATGTATATTGTGATCCTTATGTACTAGACAGTAAGACATGTACATAAACAATTAAATAAAAATATACTAGGAAATAATATTGTAGTTGTAAGCGTTTAGACTATTTTAATTTTTCGACTGATCTATTGAAGGACCGACTTACTGTTAAAATTAAGCTAGGTACACATTTGTTCAGAGCCGCGCGGCTCCCCTGTGTACATATGCCAACGGGCAGGCGGTCTATCAGACTCGCTCAAATCCCAGCATGGCCTACGCTCAAACACTATCTAATTAAGCTCCAATGAGACTCACAATTAATTTTGTATGTAGTTATAAAGTTGTACGTAATATGTAAAGCTAGTCATATAGTCCCAGTACCCGCCGGCACAGCCAGCACAGCCAGCACAGCCAGCGGGGCCGCTCTCACGCCGGCCTGCGCTGGACGGGGCCGGCGAGTCTGGCAGATGTCCGCGACACGTGACCCAGTGATGCTGAGAGCGAGCGAGCCGAGCTGGCACGGTCGCTGCATATAACTTATTGCCCCGATTAGACGTTATGACTGGTATCAGTGATTACCACTGTGCTATGTTCAGCCAAAACATTTCTTTTTTCAATAATTTTCATAAGATCGTAATACCTAGCCCTCTAATCGTCGGTCGCTCCCGCTGAGTATTGTGTAAGTGATTGTAAAGATTTTTGATACGATAAATATTTAAGTAGGTATATAATATGTACATTTTCAATTTGATACTACACGACACCATGTTTAAATATTTCAATTTTATTGGTGGTTTGACGCGATTTGACCGAAACCCAGAATTATTTGGGGAGAAATTTCCACGGCTACCCAGCGGCCCGGCCCCCCGGCCCCCCGGCCCCCCGGGCTGGCGGCTCGCTCGCGGGGCGAGTGCGCCTGTGTGTGGCGTGACTCAATTCCATGAGTTGTGCTGAAGCTGTAGACACCGGAAGGTCTCGTCGCGACACGCGACCGATTTCACAAACACCATTTGTTAATAACACTTCATATTATGTCGCGCGATCAAATTAATTAATTCACAAACAAAATTATTTTCGTTTTGTTGTACTTGTGCACGCACCTCTATTTCTGATGCATGAGGTGTGGTGAGGTACACTTTCAGAAATGTCACTTATTTTATTTTACTTTTTTTTTCCTATTTTACTTATCTACCCAACTAAACATTTTGTGTGGTTTTATTTTTATTATGATTGTTAAAGTAGATTAAAGGAGCTATGTACCTACTTACAAATTGTAAATTAATTTATTTGATCGGGTTAACTTTGTAAAATACAATTTGTAATTTCAATCGACGTTTGAATTTTTTCATAATAATCAATTGTAAATATTTGATATTTCGATACGTATTGTAACCGAGTGGCGACGGGCGGACGAAAACTGTACAAGGAATTGCACACGAATTGATATAGACGAGGTGTGGTGGCACTGCGGACCAGTAGACGAGGTGTGGTGGCACTGCGGACCAGTAGACGAGGTGTGGTGGCACTGCGGACCAGTAGACGAGGTGTGGTGGCACTGCGGACCAGTAGACGCACGACCAAGTCGAAAAACGAGCGAGTAGACAACGAGCTACTATTATTTTTCTATTCGCCTGCAGTGTAACCATACCCGACACCTCAATAGCATTACTTCCAATGTTCCAAGACTTCCGCCGTTATATTCATAGCTCGCAAACATTGGGACCAACTTTGAACTCAATTTCTGAACAATGTCGGCGCTGCTAGCGCGGACCCGACACACAGGCGCCGAGACACCAGCAGCTCGTGCTGATAACTAGGCTCGGCTCGGAGTGGGTAGCTGTTGGTGCGTGCTCCAGTAGTATAAGAGATGTGGCCCCAATGTTTGCAGTGATCAATTAGTATAACGCTATCTATATTAACATTTATGGTTAAGTGAAACAATTAGACTGATTTTACTGCGTTTGTTTTATGAGTTCGTTTTGTGCGGACTGAGCGAACTGGGAGTAAACGTTGGCTACTTTCTCCGGTTCCTCCTTATGTGACGGCGAACGAAATAAGAAATAAAATGATGAGATTAAGAGCTATAATGGTGTTACCCGCTCCGCCTCTGCTCAAAGAATGCGACGCGACATGGCAGCGTCAACTACATCATTTAAGTATCTTATTGTACCTATCTCCTTGTCGTAAATGTCTGCCATACAATAATCACAAGCCTATAACGTCAACGCTTATTCACATTTCCTTAATCCGAATCTTTTATCTCTGTATCAAATATTTATTATGTAAATACATTGCTGACTGTGTTACGGACACATAAAAAGTAAACAGTAAAGTGGCTGTGTAAATAAATATTATGTTTTTTGATACATTTGGATCGAGCGCCGCGAGTTGCGACAAGCTTCGTTCCCACCAACAAGAGACTGGAATTATTATTTATTCTAAATTTTTATTAATTACATACTTATTATTATATTATTCGATATCTAGATGTACACTTGGATCTTACTGTGAATAGGGTCTGTACGCACTGCGCGGTATCATCCGATCGGCGGTATTGTTAGTGGGCAGGTATTTTTTATAATTTAAAGCAAGACATTTTAGAACTTTTTGCTTCGTTTACAACAATGTTTTGAAATTATGCAAAATTATGGTATCTCTGTAATATTTACTAAAACGAAATATAATTATAGCTACACGTTTCCGCTAGGGGCGCTGCTGGTTGAAATAATATCATGCAGAAAGTTCAAAAAGGTGTTTGAATAATATGTGAAAGACAATTGTAACAACAAGGTATAGTAACATTCGATAGCGACACATCGATAGGGGTACGATGCTTTCAAATCTTGCACTAAGCCCAAGGGGTCATTTTGCTCAAACTACAGACTTTTCTACGCAAGCCACCCGGTTCGCTGCGCAGTGCGACCCGACCCGATATCCGTAAGTAGGTACTATACCTACCTGTAAAAATGAACGCGAAGAGCACCCGCGCCCCGGTGCGGCCATACTCTGTACAATTACAATATACTTGTAATATTTATTGATCAGATGTTTTATTTCTTATTTTGTTAAGAAATTCTACATTTATTACTTTTGTCCGGTGTCCCGAGTGCTCCCCAGGCGAGGGTTGCCTGTGCGGGAGGTGAGAGAGGTCTAATTCCATTGGGCACGCAAGCTTCGTGACGCTGGACATTATGATGCCACAGCATCATTCCCACCACTGTAACTCCTGTAAACTAGGATCGACAATGGTAACAAATAATGACGTCGAGGTTTGACCCTCAACGAGTCCCGGGCAAAAGTTAAATTGGCTTGGAACCCGCACGAATTTAATCGAAAGAAATAATAGGAGTTGGAAGAAAAAAATCCCACTTCCCTCGCTCCGGTGCAAAGCGGGGACAAAAATAGCTGACTGAAGAACAGCTGTAAGGCACCACGGATCGTAATTAAATTAATTGAACCTAAAGTCGTGAGCTGATTATACTTGATTCCAATAATAGGTATGGCAAAAGCGCTTGAACGCACAGAAATAGTCCCTGGTTTCCACAAGGTCTGTGTAATAAACTGCTCCAGATGTCACTTGCAGGCTATTTAACATGGTAGTCCGTTCGTTGTGCCAGAGACTGCACCTAGTATATATACTAGGTACTCCGTGGACTGCACTCCCACAGGACGTGATGTGCAGATTGTGAATTACCTACTTTTGTTACGACGACGCTGTAAAGTGCAAAGCGCTGCATATAAACATAGTGGTTGATTGATTCCTGACATGCTGTTTGGTTGCATGCTGACGCGGTAGGTATAGGAAACGTTAATGTTGTCAGAATAACCTCGAGGACGCTGAGTATCGGGCGCCCATACGTGCCTTGCGAGCAAAGAGATACCAGGCGACAGGTAACCCACCGAACGGGGCCAAAACAGGCTAACTCATCGATAAGTAGGTATATTTATTTATATAGGTACTTGTAATTTTCTGCCTGAAGTACCCGGTATGAAAGCATCGGGATGCCGGAAAGCCGCTATGAATGCGTTGAATTCCTATTTCATCTATACCGATATAATCGATTCTCAGAATCGATTAAAAATTATTGATTTGGAAGAGAACCTCACTAGTTAAAATGGCAGTCAACATTTTTCGAGATCTGTGGTCGGTCAAATTATTTTGCTACATATCTCTAATCTGTGGTCAAGTCTATCAAAACAAGTCAAAGTTTTGCAGTTTCATGGCAAAGTTTTTATTTTTCATTTGATTGTGCAGTGGTGTTGAACAGAAATATATCGTGTGAAATGCTAAAATTAGTAATTACTCCTTTAAAATAAAGTTATGAGTTATTAGCGAATAGGTTAGAATTTGTGTACAATAGACACTTAGATACCACTTTGCACGGCCCAAACCATTCGAGTTCAACAAAATGTAAGTTTATTGCTATAAAACTTTATATTTACAATTAGGTTGCTTCTGCTTCGGCCTTTATGCACGTACGGGGCTATTCGTATACGTAAAATAAGACATGTCTATTAACTACTCCATGATATATCAGTGCACCTTTTATAAGACGTAAACGAAATCTACTCAGCTGTAAAATTGGCTTTGTGAGCCGGTGGTAAGGATGGCACTGATAAAGAGTGGTGGCTCCAGGCCGCAGCCGGACCCGTGTCCGTTCGCGAAGGCGACGCTGAGCACGCCGCAGGCGGCCTGCAAGATCCCGCTGCGCGACTACGCGCTCGCCTACATCCGCCACCACGACGTGCTGCAGGAGTTCAGTCGCTCCGACGACGTGAGTACCACCTTCAACAACATCATAGCGGCCCCCCTCCCCCCAATTAATGTTCCTTGTTTGTATGTTTAGCCTACTTATCTCACTCAGGGATAGTGAAGCTGTAATAGGATCAGTATTTCCTGAACTTACCTTCTATATAAGTACAAACATGCTTCTATAAATTGATACAAATAAACAAATCTCCCTCCTCATGAAATAAGTGGAGATAAGGATAGTAATAATCAGTAGAGTCTTGGTTACTTGACAGCTCAGGACTTGGTTACTTGATAAATCATTTTATACAATCAATGACATGTTAAATTGATAAGTGATTTTTAATTGATATTATGACTGAGTATTTTATTGAAATATTATTTTTTTCTTATTTTAATTGACATTTTAATTATTATTATTTTTTTCCCTCAACTTTAATATTCACATGCCCTGTGGCGGGCTAAATAGATGTAAGGTTAAACAAGATAAATAACAACAAATGTACTCTATTTACATGAATACATTTCATTTCTAGAAAATAATTTAAAACTGTACTTGTAATAGGTCTAAAAAGTAATTTAAAAATATTTCATCATTATTATGGTTTATATCCCCGGGTGCATAATCAACTCGTCAAAGGTAGATATAGGTGAGGGGACTTGATAGTCTGTCGTATTATCACAGATCACGCGCCGGATTGCATATGACAATATGTCGAAGATGCTCAATATCTCCTGCGGGAGGGTAGCTCTGTGCCTGCCGCAGTTCCGGAAGATCTTCTACCAATGTGTGAGTAGACAGGATTATTTTGTGAGTCACATTGTGCTGAGGCAGCACGGGGAAGGAAACTATAAGAGTATTATCATGGTTTTGAGGTGTGATGTCATAGATATTAAAGATAAAAATAATTTAATGATTTATAAGTAAAATTAACCAATAAGTGTTTTATTTTTAACGAAAATGTATTTTGTCCATTAAAACTTGTGTGTCTACAACTAAAAAAAAATTACTGGATGTATTTTGAATATGATATTAGTTGATATGGCAACCCTGGCGGGATACAGATGGTGGAGCTGGTGCGGCGCGGCGGCGCGCGGCGCGACGTGCTGCGGGCGGCGCCGCACTGGGCGCAGCGCGTCGAGGCCAAGCTCAACATGCTGCCGCGCGCGCTCGAGGTCCACTACCACTACTATGGAAACTAACTATTATGCACCATCTTTGATCCTATACAGGGTTACTTCAAAATATGTAGTTGCCAATATTTTAACCTGGGAAATAGATTGAACTCAACCCGTATTGTGAATCAAGCGTTAGAAGCCATAATATTCGTGGTAAATGATCAGGAGGAGTCGGTGCATCGCAAACGGAAATCGTCGAAGTCGAAGCTGCTGTCGCCGGGCGGCGCGCTGCGGCTGATCGCGGCGTACTGCGCGCGGCACCACGCGCTCTGCTCCAGCGCGCTGTACGCCGAGCTGCGGCTGGCGCTGCGCTTGGGGCCCTCCGCCTCGCGCCTGCACGCCGTCTGGTGAGCGGAGCGCGCGGCATCACCGCTCGTCTGACGGACGCAGTGCAGTGCAGTGCAGTGTAGTGCAGCGAGCGGGTGTGTGTGCAGGGTGTCGGCGCAGCGCGTGTGCATGCGGCAGCTGGCGGCGCTGTGCCGGGCGGGGGACGTGCCGGGCGCGGGGGGCGCGGGGCCGCCGCTGTCCGGGGCCGCCTGGCGCGTCGTCGACCTCGTGCTCACCTACACCGACGTCGACACGCACCGCGTGCTCACTGACGTAAGCACCGCACCACCGCACACAACCCGCGACCCTACCCGACACACCCCCTCCCCGTATACACGTACAGACAGACCGACGACACACCCTTCTGAAGCGTCGCCATGTCTCGCGGCAGGAGAGCGTGACGCTGTACGACGAGCTGCAGGCGCTGAGCACGCTGTTCACGCTGGTGCAGAAGCACGGCGTGGAGCCCGCGCCCGGCGCCGAGCAGCTGGCGCGGGGCTGGGCCGCCGTCTACCGGGAGTACACCGCCGGGTGAGCGCCCTGCACCTGCACACTTGATATATACTATGAGCATTAGGTTCGATCATCACTCACTTCCGGTGAAAGGGAAAACATCGCGAGGAGCCCTGCGGCCCTCATGGTAATCTATTTAATGTTTAAAGGACACGTGAGCCGCCTCGAGAAGCCCCCGGCCCGGTAGCAGCAAATTAAAGACTTAAACGTTCTCAGAAGTGGGACATTTGAATGATGTGTGGTGTGTGTGTGTGTGTGTGTGTGTGCGGCAGCGGCAAGGTGACGTCGGCGGTGGTGCTGCAGCGGCGCTGGCACGAGCTGAAGCTGCAGGCGCGCGAGCGGCTGGCGCGGTACTGGCGCAGCGCGCCCGAGCCGCCCCCGCCCCCGCCCCCGCCGCCCCCGCCCGCCGCGGACGCGCCCGCTGTAGACCCGCCGCCCCCGCCGCCGCCGCCCCCGCCCCCGCCCGCCCTGCTGCACGTCGACCTCGTCAAGAAGTGAGTGTCCACACCCGAGTCTACTTGTCCCTATTAAAGTACGAGCATTTTTGTTATGTGAATAAAAGTGATCAGGATTAATATGGCAATAGGAAGACAATATGCAGGTCGCCATATTCCGCCTTCAAAGTGTGCAATTTATGCAATACCTCGGCCGACGAGAAGCGAAGCTATAATGAACAGATTTATTTATTAGATTAGTTGATTTTGAAGATTCGACATCGATTCCGACAGAATGAACAACGAATTTATAAATCAGCCGGTGGGACGATGGCAAGCCCGGCAGGGACCGACTCTAACATTCCTACAATTTCATATAGTTTCCGTCGGCCGTGGGAGATAGTAGATATGACTACAGAAGTGTTGACAAGTATTTGCCCCGAACTGATCATTAAAGTCACGCCTCTAATCTCCTAGTCGACGCTTATTCTCGCGCCCGTTAGTACACTATCCTACTAATATTATAAATGCGAAAGTTTGTGAGTGTGGATGTATGAATGTATGTATGTATGAATGTATGTTTGTTACTCCTTCACGCAAAAACTACTGAACGGCTTTGGATGAAATTTGGAACACAGATAGATTATAACCGGGATTAACATATAGGATACTTTTTAACCAAATAATCCAATACTACGCGGATGAAGTCGCGGGACACAGCTAGTCGGTAATAAATAACCGGAGCGAGCCGGCTGCACTCGTGTTACTGTGGGCGCGGTGAACTAGATGTCGCTAGCGTCGAGTTGAATCGCGATGTGAACTGACGCCGCGCGGTGTGTGTGTGTGTGTGCGCGGCAGGTTCCCGCACGTGGTGCTGGGCGCGGCGCCGAGCTGGCGGCAGCTGGTGGCGCGCGGCCAGCTGCAGCAGCCGCCCCGGGTAACTGCATGTTATCGTTAGCTTTTATCAATTCTCATACGCGAATGGATTTTTTTGACATGAAACAACTTTTTTTAAAATATGACGACCGCTTGGTGCATTCGTTCGAGAGTAGCGCCGAGAGTGCTCGACATGCACATGGTGGTTGCGGGTTCGATTCCCGCCGGCGCAAATTTCGGAAATGGCCTTTTCGTAATTTACCTCGGTCTAGATGTCACTGGGATCATCGCCCCCAGTCCATTGTACGTACCCATAGTACAAGCGTTGCTTAGTCCGGGACCGTACAGTTGGTATGTCAGTCTGGCGATATTTGTTTATTTATCTATTGGCGTACTTTGGCTGTAAAATCGACCAGCGACCTCCCAAACGGCATGACGCTCGCTCCTGCCGTCATGCCCCCTCGCCGCCCCCGCTGTCGCCTCCCTTGTGAATGCGCGCGCATACTTTACCCTATACCAGGAATGGCGAACCTTTTTAGATCAATGTGCCATTTTTTTCTAAATAATTATTCAATGAGACCCTAGACGTATAGTAGAGAAAACTAACCTTAAGACTAAACTTATTAGTAAAACTTAAAACTAACCGTAAGACTTTAACTACAAACTTTGTTACTTTGAACTTACTCTGAAACAATTATTATTACTTTGTTACTCGTTTCGATCGGTGTCGTGCCGAATATATTTAGTCGCGTGACACCAACGGCACGCGTGCCATTAGTTTGCCATCCCTGCCCTATACGTTTCACATCCGGCGGGCGTCCTGTGGCGGCCACCTTTTTTATTAATTTACTATGAATTAAGGTAGTATGTTTGGAACACACTCGCAGGAGGCGTCCCTGCTGGACGACTCCGCCGAAGACTCCGAGGACGAAGAGGAGAAGGAATCCGCCCAGGAGACACCCGCGGCCGGCAACCAAGGTGACCAATTGACCAATTACCACTTTATATTCTCACCCTGTAGCCGCCACTCTCGCTCCTTCCTTGTCGCACCACCTGGTACATCTCCCTCCATCCAGACGCTCTCCCTTCTGGGCGCAGGCCTCCCCCATTGAGTGCTTTACGTCACAGTTTCCAGGGCGAACGAAATTATGCGAATATCGAAAAATACTTAAAGGAGTCTCGGGATCGACTTTGACGAAAGCTAACACTGCATTTTGAATTGCATTCTGATAAAGTATTTTGGTAAAAATTTGCTCTTATTACTTTGTAATTCTTGGCCTTTCCTTACTCTCAAAAGGCAATACACTGGAGCTATTATATTTATATCTACTACTCTTTGTAATTATTAACTAAATAAGCAACTGGCGATATAAATAAATAATATACCAAAATGTAAAAAGACAAGCCCACTGAGTTTCTTGCCAGATCTTCTCAGTCGAGGTCGCATTCCCATCCGGTTTTAGATATAAAAAGAACAAAATTGACAATTTGTAAGTGCCCCCGTAGGCCTAAACAAAATAAACGCTTTGACTTTGACTCTTTAGTTTGCCATTTATTATGTCACTACTTTCCAGAATTTTATCTTTATTACCTACACTAGCTGTGCCCCGCGACTTCATCCGCGTAGTATTTTAACTTAGCAAAAATTTCGGAATTATCGGGTTAAAAAGTATCCTATATGTTAATACCGGTTATAATCTATCTGTGTACCAAATTTCATCCAAATCCGTTCAGTAGTTTTTGCGTGAAGGAGTAACAAACATACATACATACATCCACACTCACAAACTTTCGCATTTATAATATTAGTAGGATTATCGAATGATGTATACATTGTGTTTGTTTTCTAAAATCAAGGGGTTCGATTCCTGACTAACAATATTTATTTTTCATAAATCTAATGAGGCAGTTTTAGTTTTCATCTAAATCGGGCTCGAGACTCGTTTGAGTATATTTCGCTATTCCTCCAGTTTCGAGTATGTCCATCCAAGTCTACTTGACAAATCCACCCTTTATAATAATTTATGTAAATAAAATAAAAGCCGTATAATTACAAGTCTATTCGACTGATTACAATATGATGAATTCTTAGACATCCATATTGTCCACAGACGATGATGTGCTACTGATAGAGAAACACGTGGAAACCATAGATGTTGACTCCGCCTCCGACTCGGAAGAACGACTAGTCATAGACGATGCCACCGACGTAAGAGTTCCGGCGTACAAACAGATAAAAGAAGACACTGATGCAGCTAGCAAGGAGCCAAATAAAGGAACATCAGTCATTGATGGTCAAATAATCGTTCCCACACATTTAAACAATGAAGCTAGTGTCGACTCGATTAATGACCGATTCCAGGAGTCAATAAATAGGCAATCCGTCTCTGATAAACAAATGAGTGAAGTTGTCAAAGATAATGCAACACCAAGTACTAGTGCTCAGAAAAATATCGACACCGGACAGACTCTAGCGATACTGAAAACGTTGGACCCAAGTAAGGTTCGCGTTGAGATCATATTCGAAAGCGATTCCGACGATGAACCTTATGCTATTGGTAATAATGCACAGAACCCTTCGACCGAAACTCAAATAGTTGTTAGTAATGTGATCTCTAACGGAAATAACGCAATGACTGTGAGTGTTGAGAACATTAATGATGATAGAAATATAGTTCCGAATACTAGTATGAATGACGTCACCACGGCAGGTGACACTAGCGCCAGAGAACTATACAAGCTGCTACGAAATGAAATTGGTTGTACAAAAGCAATAGATACTAATACTATTAAGACTAGAACTGAACAAATTGAAAGTGTTACTAGTATTTCAGCTACTATAGGAAATAATGTCGGCAATATAACAGTGAGTCCTGTTAGTAGTGCCTCTGAAGATGTTGTTATGCAGGATGTGGCTGCTAGTAGTGGCGGCGACACCACAGCGGCAAGGTGTGGTAGTACAAATGGCACTGCTGCGGCTATGTGTGCCAGTAGTGAATCTGGAATAGTCGTTATTAATAATAGTGAAATAGGAAATGCCATAGACTCTTCAACTATCCATAGTGATACTAGAGTTCCAGTGCACGATATACCCATCGTCAGCGCTGCTGGAGTTGGTCCCGGCGCTGCTGGGGCTGGTCCTGCTGACACTATTATCAAAGTTAAAGCCAATGATAGTGATACCGGTGTTGTGGTTAGTGATAATATACATAA
Organism: Notodonta dromedarius; assembly: GCA_905147325.1. Lineage (NCBI taxonomy): Eukaryota > Metazoa > Arthropoda > Insecta > Lepidoptera > Notodontidae > Notodonta > Notodonta dromedarius. Next base: position 40,266 of record LR990186.1, on the reverse strand, counting down.
AAGTATCGCGACAGTTAGTGAGACACGGGACAGTGCGGGCGCGCGGGGACATGATGAGAAAAAGGCAGAAGAAATTTTAGTTGGTAAGCATTTTTTTGTTTATTTTATAAACAAGCTTCGCCCATCACAAATTTCAATGTTATACGGGTTATAAAAATGTTCTATTAAGGTGAAGGCGCCTGTCTAGCCCGCGAAGTTCAAATTTTTTGAGTTCTTTTAGAATTTTTTCAAAATCGGACAATAATAAAAGACAAATTTTGTAATTCGCGCAAAAGACCGTGTGCAGTGCATTTATTAATACATTTATTTTACTCTAAATATTATCACGGTGGATATGATACTAGTAAATCACTAAATATACAAAAATTGCCAGATTATCTGGATAGTTGTTGTTCTTGAAATGTTTTAGAGTAAGTTGGATATATTAATAAATGAACTGCACACGGTCTTTTTCGCGAATTACAAAATTTGTCTTTTATTATTGTCAGATTTTGAAAAAAATCTAAAAGAACTCAAAAAATTTGAACTTCGCGGGCTAGATGGGCGCTTTAGCCTTAAGAAATTTTAAGTAACAGTTAAGTTTGGAAATGAGTCCAGTACAATGGCAATAGATTCGAACCTCCGGCGGAGTGTAGGCGGCTACACTCCCCCCTGTCAGCCCTCCGTGCCGCACATAACGAGTCGCGTCTTCATTACTTACAGATCCAAAATTAATTATGGAGACTCGCGTGGATCTCATCAAAGTACACGACACCGACGCCTGGACCAGACACTCGCGACGCAACAAATATATCAATGTGAACAGAATCAATGTGGCAGACTTTCAACCGATAACCGAAAAGAAGGAGAACGTGGTCATAAAAATTGAAATAAATGGTATTGCTGAAAATGAAGACAGCACCGACCCGGCCGACGCCGGCGCGGAACCCACCGAGTTGACCGCTGAGTCATCAGAAGACACGCGGCTCCAGCGCGACGAACCAGAAGAGCACGGCTCGCACTCGAGCGACACGCTCTCGGCGGACGAGCGGGCCGCCGACCCCGGCAGCGCCGGCACCAGCAGCGGCGACGACGGGCCGCCGGGCCCCGCGGCGCCCGCGGACCCGCTCGCCGGGAAGCGCAGGACCAGGCGGGGCAAGAACAGGTCCGCCTCCAGCGTGTTGCAGTGGTCCACCGACTACGACAAGCTGTTCAGCGGGGAGGGGGGGAGCAGGCACGCGGGGCCGCGGGGGAGCGAGCGGGTAGCCAAGAGAGTGCAGCTGCCCGACATCGAGGAAGTGAGACGGGTTAACAGCAATATTTTGACGGCTCAAGTGTCTCCCATCACGGCTGGCGATGTGAGTCATTTCATTTTCTTTCAACGTTTTTAAATTGAAATTTACGTCAATTTGTCAATAGATGATGGCACTGGCTATGTTTCGCTAGCTTCACCCGCGACTATACGAGGTTCCAAGTTAAATAAAAGGACCCGCCTGTGAATTAACCATTCCGCTCGCAGCCATTGTCTTTTGCCTTTCTATGAAACCGCTAAACGCATTATATGATTGTCCCTCCAGTTTATAATCGACTTGGAATCCTGTTTGTCCGCCGCGGAGTCGGTCAAACCGGCTGGCGATCGAGATCAGTCGGTCAACGCTGACAAATGCAGCCAGCCGGCCAGCGCCGACAGGCCGCCTGCCCAGTCGGCGGCTGCCGACAGCCCCCCCGGCCAGTCCGCCAGCTACGACAGGGTGTGGCCCAACGCGAGCGCGGTCACGCGCAGGGAGCTCAATATCGTGCTCAACAAGTTGACTGTGAGTTCATTACACTATTCGCAAAGTAACAATTATGTTTTAACAATTTGTAATAGTACATTGTTACACGAGTGGTGAAAGTGACTTATTTAGACAAAATAAGTCTTTCACCCGAGGTAAACACTGTGCTTTTCATTACGAATACAAGGAAAGTAAAAGTAAAAACAGGAATTGGCTAAAGAAATAATACAAGGAAGTATGAATAATACTCTACAACTGGAAAAAAAAAATAAGATTGGATTGCCGCCTATTTTGTTTTTTTTTCGTTGGCCGACCAACTTCATTATTTAGCCATTATTTTTCATTTTCATCTTTAAATATTTTGCCTAAATCTATGTTATTTTAAAGAAATTGTTGAAACTAAATTATAATTAAGTCATTTAAAAATATATATTTTTTAATGAATACTTAACTTTATGTTATTTCAATTTTACATCGTGCAGTAATTGAGTGACTGTAGAAAAAGTTTGAACATGGTTCCATAGAAATGTGAAAATGGAACTAGTTTTTTTTTTTTATAATTTGACAGCTGTCAGTTGAAAGCGATTCTCCCGGGCCGGAAAAGTATTACTTTCAACCCGCTCCTCAGGCAACTTCAGACCTACTTTCAGAGTATGAGTAATGAAAAATACATTTTGAAAATGATTCAATTACTACAAACTATTAAATTAGCCTGCTTAATGACTAATTTTGAAAATTATCTCTTTTGTAGTATAGTAATAGGAAGACATACTTTATATGATTATGCAATAACAAAATAGTAACCATCCGCATTACTTTGTATCGGATTTATTTATTCCGTCGGACCCGAGTTACTCAACGCGTTGCAGCCCTAATCACGCTGGAGGGGTAGTGTAAAATGAGCAGAAATAGCATCAAACAGGTGTCCTAATGTCGTTACCTCCCCCCGCTCACCCCCCCGGCGGCAGGCGGAGCTGCGTCAGCGCGGGCTGGTGTGCGGGCTGCCGGCGCCGGCGTACTGCTGCGCGGCGCGGCGGCACCGCAGCGTCAACGACGCGCGCCGCCGCATCTGCGCGCGCGCGCCCGAGATACAGCTGCACGTGTACGTTGGTCATTACATTCACCAAGTCTATGTTATTTGTTACTTGGCTGTAAGGGCGAACTTGCGCCCCTTATACAACCCCGTTCCCCTCTCAGGCATGGCAGCGGGCAGTGCACGTGCTGCTGCCGCCACCTGGTGCGGGGCGCGGAGCAGCGCGCGCAGCTCGGCTCTGACGTCACGCGGCTGCGGCGCGACCTGCGCCGGCTGCTGCGCGCCCCGCCGCCGCACGCGCCGGTGAGTACCCGCTGCAGGGCGCGGAGCAGCGCGCGCAGCTCGGCTCTGACGTCACGCGGCTGCGGCGCGACCTGCGCCGGCTGCTGCGCGCCCCGCCGCCGCACGCGCCGGTGAGTACCCGCTGCAGGGCGCGGAGCAGCGCGCGCAGCTCGGCTCTGACGTCACGCGGCTGCGGCGCGACCTGCGCCGGCTGCTGCGCGCCCCGCCGCCGCACGCGCCGGTGAGTACCCGCTGCAGGGCGCGGAGCAGCGCGCGCAGCTCGGCTCTGACGTCACGCGGCTGCGGCGCGACCTGCGCCGGCTGCTGCGCGCCCCGCCGCCGCACGCGCCGGTGAGTACCCGCTGCAGGGCGCGGAGCAGCGCGCGCAGCTCGGCTCTGACGTCACGCGGCTGCGGCGCGACCTGCGCCGGCTGCTGCGCGCCCCGCCGCCGCACGCGCCGGTGAGTACCCGCTGCAGGGCGCGGAGCAGCGCGCGCAGCTCGGCTCTGACGTCACGCGGCTGCGGCGCGACCTGCGCCGGCTGCTGCGCGCCCCGCCGCCGCACGCGCCGGTGAGTACCCGCTGCAGGGCGCGGAGCAGCGCGCGCAGCTCGGCTCTGACGTCACGCGGCTGCGGCGCGACCTGCGCCGGCTGCTGCGCGCCCCGCCGCCGCACGCGCCGGTGAGTACCCGCTGCAGGGCGCGGAGCAGCGCGCGCAGCTCGGCTCTGACGTCACGCGGCTGCGGCGCGACCTGCGCCGGCTGCTGCGCGCCCCGCCGCCGCACGCGCCGGTGAGTACCCGCTGCAGGGCGCGGAGCAGCGCGCGCAGCTCGGCTCTGACGTCACGCGGCTGCGGCGCGACCTGCGCCGGCTGCTGCGCGCCCCGCCGCCGCACGCGCCGGTGAGTACCCGCTGCAGGGCGCGGCACGGGTTCACCGATGTAAAACTTCTTTCAAATAACGTTTTCTTTTCCTTCACCCTGAGGGACAAGTGAGGGACAAGCTTTTTGGCAATATGATCGCACATGAATTCAGAACATCCCAAAAATAATCCAACTTTTCTTTTCCAGGCGAGCAATGGTTCCTCCAAACAGGCGAACGTTTTACCAAAAAAAAGTAGTAAGTATCCATGTCGTAACCCAAGCGCGGGCTCGTGCCGTGCCTCCCCCTCCCCCTCCCCTTCCCCTCCCCGCGCGCTCCCCCCACGTCCCCCGGGAGCCTGGCGCGCGCGCGGTGTCCGCGCCGCGGCTGTCGGCTCGCGGCTGCCAATCTAGAACCTTACTGACCGACTTCTAATTCTTTACAGAGAAGAGCGGCAAGACGACATCTAAACAGAATCCCGAACCAACTGAAGAACCGACTGACACGGACCCGCTGGCGGAGTGGGAGCGCCAGAAGACGCTCCACGCGCAGTACTTCCACATCAACACCGGCACCAGCAGGAAGAGACGGCCCGACCCCGCCGAGAAGGACGGCGACACACCGACCACTCCAAGCAATGGACCCGACGATGCCGGTGTCATCGAGGGCCCGAGCGATTGCATAGATCAAAATAGCGAATCAAGCTCGGATGTAGTAATTATAACAGATGATGGAAATGATTTGGAAAGTACGCCGATAGCAAATATGGTACGGTCAAGGACGGTCGCTCCAGTTGGCAATCAAAACAAAAGCTCGACAGAATGTAGCCCGAATAAAATTATAAAGCTATCGACGGATCCTACATCGGAACAGTTTTCATTGGTGGTCACCAACCTGAAGAAACCGCAATGCCAGTATCGAAAACTTGTCAAACTGCACTCAAAACCGCCTAGCTTAGTGAACCCTATTAGATTGACACCCGTAGTAACCAGTGCCGCCTTTGTCAATAAATCTGCCGGCAGATTAGTGAGTAGTTCGAGTAGCGTGGCAAGCGGCGCTGCCGCGGCTGGTGCGGCGGCGCGTGTGCAGAGCGGCGCGGCTGATGTCAATGCCGTGCCTGGCAAGTTAGTGAACGTGGCGAACGCCAGGACTGCTAGAGCAGATATGTCGACTACCACGGCCAATATCATGTTGAGTACTGCGGCATCTACCGTAACGGATACCGCGGCTTCTACCGTGATGGATACCGCGGCTTCTACCGTGATGGATACCGCGGCATCTACCGTGATGGATATCCCGGCATCTACCGTGATGGATACCGCGGCATCCAAGGTTATGGATACCGTGGCAACTACCGTGATGGATACCGCGGCCTCTACCGTGATGGATACTGCGGCATCCACCGTGATGGATACCGCGGCTTCTACCGTGATGGATACCGCGGCTTCTACCGTGATGGATACCGCGGCATCTACCGTGATGGATACCGTGGCATCTACCGTGATGGATACCGCGGCTTCTACCGTGATGGATACCGCGGCATCTACCGTGATGGATACCGTGGCATCTACCGTGATGGATACCGCGGCTTCTACCGTGATGGATACCGCGGCATCTGCCGTAACGGATACTGCGGCATCCACCGTGATGGATATCCCGGCATCTACCGTGATGGATACCGCGGCATCTGCCGTAACGGATACTGCGGCATCTACCGTGGTGAATATCCCGGCATCTACCGTGATGGATACCGCGGCATCCAAGGTTATGGATACAGCGGCAACTACCGTGATGGATACCGCGGCCTCCACCGCGATGGATACTGCGGCATCCACCGTGATGGATACCGTGGCATCTACCGTGATAGATACCGCGGCTTCTACCGTGATGGATACCGCGGCATCCAAGATTATGGATACAGCGGCATCTACCGTAACGGATACTGCGGCATCTACCGTGATGGATATCCCGGCATCTACCGTGATGGATACTCCGGCATCTACCGTGATGGATACCGCGGCATCTGCCGTAACGGATATTGCGGCATCTACCGTAACGGATACTCCGGTATCTACCGTGATGGATACTGCGGCATCTACCGTAACGGATACTGCGGTATCTACCGTGGTGGATACTGCGGCATCTACCGTAACGGATACCGTGGCATCTACCGTGATGGATACCGCGGCATCTGCCGTAACGGATACTCCGGCATCTACCGTAATGGATACTCCGGTATCTACCGTAATGGATACTCCGGTATCTGCCGTGATGGATACTGCGGTATCTACCGTGATGGATACTGCGGCATCTACCGTAACGGATACTCCGGTATCTACCGTGATGGATACTGCGGTATCTACCGTGATGGATACTGCGGCATCCACCGTGATGGATACCGTGGCATCTACCGTGATAGATACCGCGGCTTCTACCGTGATGGATACCGCGGCATCCAAGATTATGGATTCAGCGGCATCTACCGTAACGGATACCGCGGCATCTACCGTGATGGATACCGCGGCATCTACCGTGATGGATACCGCGGCATCTACCGTGATGGATACCGCGGCATCTACCGTGATGGATACCGCGGCATCTACCGTGATGGATACTGCGGCATCTACCGTGACGGATACCGCGGCTTCTACCGTGATGAATACCGCGGCTTCTACCGTGATCGATACTGCGGCATCTGCCGTAACGGATACTGCGGCATCTACCGTAACGGATACTCCGGTATCTACCGTGATGGATACTGCGGCATCTACCGTAACGGATACTCCGGTATCTACCGTGATGGATACTGCGGCTTTTACCGTAACGAATACTCCGGTATCTACCGTGATGGATACTGCGGCTTCTACCGTAACGAATACTCCGGTATCTATCGTGACGGATACTGCAGGATCTACCTTGATGGATACCGCGGCTTCTACCGTGACGGATACTGCGGCATCTACCTTGATGGATACCGCTGCGTCTATCGTGGCTAGTACTGGCGATTCATAGGCTGCGTGTGCGATTGTAGGACTAGCCAACATTACTAGAGTTAGATAACTTAGGCCCATATGAATAAATCAATCGTTAGTCTAAGAGCAATCTTGAATATGCTTTTGACAGGTCATTTGTACTGGTATGACATAAGAATGACGTTCCAAGGTCGCTCTTAGATTTGAGATCTATTTACTAATACCAGCCTTAGTCAGGTCAATCGCTTGGCCGAGTCGGTTCCTGAGGTTACTGCGGGGTGAAAATTAGTTTTTATTTTAAATATCAATCAATTTTAATCATGTGTTATTAATGTTTAATAATTATTATTTACCTGATTAAAATCTCCTGTAGATTAAGTTGTTTGTGTAAGTAGGTACTTTATATTCATGCGCGTGACGTAGGTACATGATGTGGTTATTGTGAATGCCATGATTGTTTGATATTCATCGGTGCCGGTTCTTTTGTCGCAGAACAGACTAATATATTAGTTAAGTGCCTACAAACTTACTATTCGATTATTAAAATGACTAAGGTTTTTGTTTAACAATTAACTGAATATGATATGAAAATAGCTCTTTGTATTTCTATAACACAAAAATTAAGTTTTTAGTTTCGTTATTTGCGCCAGAGAATTGACACCGACCATACTGTTTGTGTTGAAATTAGTTTTTATAGTGATTAGTTTTATGTTTTTATAGTTATTAGTCTACGATTTTGGATATCATGTTGTGTTCGTAATCTATGAATATCGCGCATCAATTAAGATTGACTTTTAAGGTTAAGTTAAATCAAAATATTAATCTTCAAATTGAATATAAAATATATGACAGACATTAAAATTTAGTTTTATTCCTGGAAACAACAGGTAGTACAAGGCGGTAGCCCACAATGACGTTTCATTTCAATTCAATTTTATTATAATAATGTGTATATTATTATGTTAGTTCAGAGGTGAGATGGTCTTATAATAGCTCCGTATGATCTGCTTATATGGTGCACAATTCTAGCATGACACCTAATTGGATAACAATAATAAATGTATACGCTGACAACAAATTTTAAAAATAAGTAGGTACCTGACTATTGAATATTTGAATTTAAAAGTAATATAAATACAAGCATTTGTTATCATTATTAGACGTAAACATTTTCTTAGAAGTACCCCCAACGTTTGGTACAACATTCCGCACATCCTCTATTGATATTTTATCCCAATCTTTAAAATCAAGAAAACTATAGGCGAGACGTTGATGAGGCTGTTCTTGTATGTATCTACCTGTTGCCGATACTGATGCTCGCACTCGCCCAGTGCACGAGCCGAACAACAATCTTTAGTTACATATTTTAGAATGTATCGTAATCTTCTGTGTGTCGTATGCGCATCCACCATGCACCCGTGTTACGGTCTATGGACGGTATTCAATGATCTTAACACTGAGAGTGATTTCGGAAATGGGTTTTGCCCCTTAACATGCCTACAAGCGTTTTTGGTATTTTAAACCTTTTAATAATATTAAATTGATAACAGTATTATGTCTAGTCTATATTCACGGTCTAAATTTAGCCAAAAGTCCTGTCGCACCTGGCGCCCCCTTGAGATGAATCAGTCACAGTGACGCATCGCATCTCAACTACAATTAGTTAGCGCATATGTAACGGCCGCCCGCCACCCGGCGCTAAGAGGATGAAAATAAAGGCGACCGCTTGAAATGGATGATGAAATGAGCCGAAGAGCCCAGCCCTCCCTCGCTTCCCGAAAGGGTAGCCACTAATGTGCCGCAGCGCTGACGCTATGCCTGCGCCGATAATAGTTTAGTCCCAATTAAGGATCGCGGGTTTTCAAATGCAAGCAATGTTCGCTAGACGTCCTATGACAGATATTTATATGGGTTTGTTGTTCCTCCGTTGAACTGCGTGCTAGAGGCGATGCATGTACCTACAGCTTGCTATACACATGTTGTATGTGCAGGCTGGCGACTAGCGAGTGTGAAACACGCGCAAAGCCCATAGTAGAGCTACTGAACGTACATTAGACAGAGAACATAGTAGTAGGCCTTCTGACATATATTGTATTTAGCGGCACTTAAATATTGTACAATTTACGATATCCTATTGTTGTATCGTAAAATGGTTATTATCAGAGCCTCTGGTAAACAGCGCGTGTCGCGTGGGCGGCGCCGGCAGCTACCTGTGTTGGCGTACCGCAACAGAATGTTATTATAAAACTTACTAACTCATCCCCTCGTTAACATGCGAGCTTGTTCCAACCAAATTTTATTTATCGTGCCGTAGCGTAGGGCTGCCAAATAAATGCCAATGCCAACCTTTGTATGTATCTACTTAAAAGCCATATCACTCTGGCTCTTCAAGATAATTTTTCTGTAGGATACCATTAAAGTGGTCGCTTGTTCGGTGTCCCGGTGTAATGATAATAGAATCGCCCAAAAATGCCGTCGGTGCACAATCTAAATAGATACCATGGACGTAGGCTGTTACGTTACCGCTATCGCGAGCGAGCGAGCGCCAGCCCTGCGCCGGTGCGCGCGAGCGGATACCGACAAAGAGATGCTTTCGACGAGAGAAAACACAACAAACTGGAAGTGTTATCATTAGACATGCTAATGACTCTGAGCTCGTTGCCGAGTGTTAGTAACATGTTATTTTATTACACACGGAAGATCGGACAAGGGGGAGAACACAATACTCACTGGCATCTAAGTGCATTCTCATTAAGGTACCTAGATCCGTGACGTCTCTCTTCAGTCGTGTGTACATGGTGGGCAATAATAAAAGTTTTTTTAATAACTAAACCAATTATACGAATTTAATATTTCGATTAAGACGCAAGTAACTAGAAAGTTATAAAAATCGTTTTCCAAAGATTTGTATCAGAGATGAAGTATTAATTAGGATTTATGCAGATGGCGCGAGTTGTAAGTAATGAAACGTCGCTCCGCATTAATAGAGACGGATGAGCGAGCTAATTACCCGCACACCGAGCGACGACACAAGGCAGCCCCGCGACTACGACCAGTGTTACAAATGTACCGCCACGCCTGTGTCCACGGAGGGGTGGCCAGAGGTACACTGCACTGCACACATAATACGCCGATGTTACTTTTGGTCCCAATGTAAGCCAGCCTATAGTGCTATTATGCCAGACACATTCCCCCCCAATACGAGGGGAATTCTGTCCATAGTCCGCCAGGCTGGCCCCGGTGCTGGTCGGGAACTTTAACAAGAATGCTCCATTTTTATGAAAGCAGTCGCAAAATGGATACCTATGGTTACGCAGGTTACGCTACAGCAAAGATTTATGCAATTCCGCGAATTCATAAATTAACTATTTGCTGTAATTTGGTACGAAATGTTTAATAAAAGATACTATTAAGGAATAAAAGGGTAAGAAATACAAAAATAATTTGCTGTCGTTATTTTTTTATTCCTAGTGAATGTATCTCCTAGTTTGTCTTGTTGTAATATCCGTAGTTAGTAGGTAGTGGCCGCCGCGGCCGCCCGCGCCTGCCAGCCGAGCTCAAGTGTCCGTGTAGCGCGACTATCGCGACACCACGAGCCGTCCGCGTCGAGTGCGCGACATGCTAATTACCGGCGGCCGCGGCGCGGCGGCGGCGCTTTGATACTGAATTACCGAATTGCACCCCGATGTAGAGTCCAGTTGGAACAGCACCACTCTGCCTTCCAGATAGGTCATCGTCGATCATCAGGATGAACTCAGATGAATTAAATTTTAATCTTCTATTGTATTATGAAAAATCCAGTGTTTCAGCACAGGCACAGCCCTGGATATCATATTTTATTTATAGACCCTTAAAAAAACATTCATTTCTATTTTACTAACAATCAAACGTCCTTTCCAAACATACTTTTTTTCCGTGCAGCGTCAACAAGTGGGGGGAGGGGGCGTAGACAGACAGTCCAGGGGCGACGCGACGGGACGGGACGCGAGATACAATTGTTTTAAGCGACAATAAGAATGCCTCGAGGTGAATCAGACCGCAATTGCACAGTTGCGTAACTTGAAAGATTCTACATAATATCAACTTACAACTTACCAACGAAATGCAGGAGAATTTATTTATTGATTGATTGATACACTAGCAGCTTTGAGCTGATGCGTGTATATCACGTTCACGACACTTGTATTTTATTATAATTATAATTTTAAATGTCTGTCAAGTCTATTTTTGAAACTATTCACTGTCGGAGCACTTATTACTCTTTCAGGGAGAGAATTACCTACACAAGTTTATCACTCTAAGTGTCAAGAAATTTGATCTGGGGTTGCTAGTAGACGGAGGCTTGGTTAACTTCAAGGTGTGGCCCCTTAGTTGCTTATTCTGATTCATCGTGTACAAGTTCTTCATCTTTTTCACGTCGTAGTGGTAATTGAGTATCTTGTAAGTCTCTCTTCTGAGATCTCCTCTCTTTCGTCTTAGTTCCAATGTTGATAAGTTAAGTTCGATAAGACGTTCTTCGTAAGTCTTGTTTTTTTATGGACACAACCATTTTAGTAGCCCTTCTTTGGACCTTCTCGAGCATTTCTATGTCTTTTTTGAAGTATGGACACCAAATTTGAAAAGCATATTCTAGCAATGGACGAATGTAAGTTTTATAGATTTTAAGAAACAATTCCTTGGTAATATTGAAGAAGGCCTTTGAGATCATGTACAGCATGGAATTGGCTCTCTTTGTTATATTAGATATATGTACATCCCATTTGAGATTGTGCGTTATCGTAACACCGAGATCTTTATGTGTATTTACAGCTTGAAGGGGCACGTCGTCTATATTGTATGCGGTAATATTGTGAGTGATGAGAGGACTCCCTATAATTTTAGTGTCATCTGCAAATATTGATATGTCGGACTGAATTGCAGTTTTTAGATCAGTGATGAAGATCCCGAACAAGATGGGTCCAAGCACAGATCCTTGCGGTACCCCGCTAAGCACGTCAACAGCATCTGAGAGGGTGTCTCCAACTCTTACCTTGAGTTTTCTATTACTTAAGAAGTCTTCTATCCATTTAAGGAGTTGTCCACGTATTCCAAAGTGATTCAGCTTTGCTATAAGTCTTTTAATAGGGACTCGATCAAATGCCTTCTCATAGTCTAGTATATGACATCCGTCGGTTGGCGATTATCCCAATTACAAGTCCATTTTTCAAGGCAAATGAGAAGTTTGTGACTGCTGATCTCTTCGGTACAAAACCATGCTGTTCGTCGATTATTATGTTTTCCCTGTCAATAAAACTTCTAAGTTCGGTCGCTATTATTTTCTCCATGGTTTTGCAGACAATACTGGCGAGACTAATGGGTCGATAGTTGGCAGGATTGTACTTATCACCTTTCTTGTATATTGGAGTGACAAGGGCCTCTTTCCATTGTAGTGGCAATTTTCCGGTATTGAGTGATAGGTTCATAATATGGGCTAACTGATTACTAAGAACATCGCTACATTTTTTCAATAATATTGATGGCAGAGCATCCGGTCCCATTGAAGTAGAGTCATTGAATGTTTTCAGGGCTTTGTATACTTTATCTGGTGTAATTATCAGTGAATCTATTGCATTTTCTACTCTTGGTGCTTTCACTTGAGGAATGATCATATTTATCGGTTTCACTACAAATGATTTTTCAAATTGATGGGCAAATAAGTTGGCAACTTCCTTTTTGTCATTTTGTAATGTTTCCACTGTCGTCTTTTAATGATGGTGGGACTGTTACTGCTGAAGTTAATTGTCGGCGTACATATGAGTAGAAGGACTTTGAAGATATATGAGTGACTCGCCTGCTAATCATTGAAAATATTCTTCAAGAAAGCTGTGGACTGAGTGTCCTCAGCCATTTCATTCACTGTTCGCGAACCTTTGCGATGGCAGCCGAAAGCATAAATAACATTTTTACTAACGTAGCTAATAGAAAAAATAGAATGCTCTCTTGAGTTTTTCAAATTACAAAGACACGTATGGTGCTTACATAACTAAATGCATGCGCTCACCCAATCCTACTTTATTTATTACTGAGACAAAATACTCAAGCTAATCGACTTTCATATTTGTACAGTACGGAACGAAAACGAACGTTCCGTGCTATAATACGAGTATGCGTCGTCGGTGTGACTGCAGCCTGCCACTAGTCCGCCTCGGAAGCGACCCTTCATTATTTACGTAGAGACGGCATGTTTGCCGACGACTAATCGTTTATAGCTATTTACTAAATAAACTCGTGCTTGATATTTCTGGCAAATATTAGGTTCCTACATGAATGATACCATGACATCAAACTATCCAAGATCCAGTTCACTATCCTAATCACCATTGAACTGCCTGCACTGCAACCCACGTTGCCCACGCCAGGAACATGGGTTCCCTAGTCTAATTTTAATATTTAAGCCACAATAAGTAATGTCACATAGCAAATTAAAAATGTTGAAGTTATGTTTACGTGGACAAACTTACACCTGTATAATATTTTAATTCTTATCAATATAAAAATAGATTCATCGCCATCAGTAGGTACTTAATGTCGACAAAACTTGCCCCTTACAGCAACCAATTTGGTCTCATAGTTTACGAAATAACTAGTGTCGTCCACGGGGCGTCGGGGACGGGATGGCTGCGCAGCGCGGCGCAGCGCGGCGCAGCGCGGCGCAGCGCGGCGCAGTGAACCGCATCAGAATCCATGAAGTGGCCTAGAATTGTTAAACGATTAACCAGATGTAAAACTTCTGTTTTACAATTTAGAGATCTGAGTCAGAGTAACACCGTCTTATCAATTCGAAAAAAAGTAGGTGAGTAATATTTACGACTAGCTGAGCCCGCGACTTCGTCCGCGTGGAATTTAACTTAACCGCTCCCGCTCCCGCGTTCTGAGCCCGCGCGACAGGACCCATTTGTTTTTTTTTGTTTTTCTAAAATAAAAGTAGCCAAAGATACTGCTTATAACATCAGCTGTCTGTCAGTGAAAGTCCCGTCAAAATCGGTCCAGCCGTTTCGGAGATTACCCGGAACAAACACACAGACAGACAGACAATTTTTTTTTAAATCGCGTTTTTGCTATAGGTGTCGTATGTACTTTCATATGCATTCAGTGAAAAGGTGTTATTTTGATATTACAAACATACACTACAATTTTATTTATTTGTATAGACGAGGTTGCCTAGCAATCAGAGAGCAATCAGAGAGCGTTACCAATTTGTAAAGGCCAATAATCCCTCCCCGCCCGTGATTGCATCGCACAGGAGACGCCTCAATGTCGGAGTGCCCTTCAACATTAAACTTCTCTGAACGCTATGGAAGGTAAAACATTTTATAAAGGCTCTATCACATCTGGCAATGTCAAATACTGTACCTGCAACATTCATATGCCTCCTGCAATGAGACACACAACGGTCCACCGCCAAGGATAATATTAATAGTTCTTACGAACCACCACCAAATCACATCCGCCATACTGACAGCTAAATTTAAGCGAGAAATGTTAATGAGCAACGTACGCCATCGAAAATAACAGCTTTTTCTACTTTACCACACCCTTATAGAAGTACAGCGTTACCGTAGTGGACCCGTGTTGTAGATAACCCGCCGGTGGAAGCCGAAGATGTAGCAGATGTAGGGGAACCTCATATTTGCAAATGATGAAATGCTTGCTCCTGACGGAGCACCGTTGGTAAATGTAATCAGCCCCTTATAAATCTATAGCTTGTGTGGCTTCTCCCAATGCCAATGTCTATCTGTGTCGCTCAATGTCCTTTTGAAAATGAAAGTAGAGACCTTCATTGCGTATTAATTATCATAATAAGCTTCGATTCATTTAAAAGTTCTGAGAAGAAAATCTTCCAACTCTATTTACTTTGACGAATGCTTAGTCTAATGAGTTCAGTGGGTAGCAGGTTCGATTCCTGTCATGACAAATTTAGGAAGTTATCTTTTAGTGGTCTAGGTACCTACCTATGTATATTTGGAATTGTCCCCGTCCATTGTTTACTACCTATAGTAAAAATGTTATAACTAACATTTTTACTCAACATGGTCCTAAACTAAGGTTTAGCACCATACAGATAAACCAATTTATTTGGTTTATAATCCTGGAGGTTGATAGGCCGAGGGTGAGTGGTGGGGTCCTCTTCCTTGATCATTTTATTAAATTATCGATTAAGCTTAATACGAAGTTTTACTAGTAAGCTTAGGTAATTGATAATTGTGACTGTCAGGTACTACTTACGTGCAATACTATCTATCTGTCGGACTATCCCAACATACCTTTCAGAGAAAAGTCCCTGTTATAAGCCTCACTCTGATGATGTATTATTAAGTATAAATAAATGTTTAGAATTTTTATCTGATCCCACGGAATTCAAATTAACTATTCTGATATCCATTAATTGGTTAGCACTAATGAGCCCGTGCTTCAAATGGTATTGCTACAACAATGCCTAGTGCTGTAGCAATTTGTTTCATGTTCATTTGGTATATCTGCCGCTGCTATACAACAGGTGATAATTATTATTACACTCTGGAATAACCTGCTTGAAAACATACGTAAGTAAATAGAATGAACAGTAAAAGTGTTTATTAATAAACAAATTAAACAGACTTTTTAAAAACCTGGATGCACAAGAAAACCCGAAATAAGTACCTAGTTATTTCTGGTTTCTTGTAATTTATTTCACTTGGAGTCGCTGCCAATTCAATTAAGTATGTGTAGATACCTACCTTAGAAGTAGTCCTAACGTAGTGTACATATAGTGGCACCTACTCCATTTTCATGAAATAATTTACAAGGTCCCTAGTTATTTCTATAGCTTTTAGTGCACCCAGGTTTTCTTGTAGTAGAGTTGTAATTTGAAAATATTATCTTTTATTTTACTGTTGTGGGGATTACGAGCAATGTCAGGTCACACGTAGCACACAGCACACACACAGGTCATCACGTAGCACACGACACCCACCGAGTAAGCTATGTGCTCGTCCTAGGAGTTCAATACTTTCGTCAATGTAGTTCATTACTTATTTTTTTCAATGCCGGGATCTAGGCCACCCGTACCAACACCGGCACTGGAAGCCACAGAAGTCTATTTTCTGAAAGGAATGTCACTCGCTTTGGACTCCCACTACTGACTCGAGACTGACTACGAAGGGCGCGACCTTAGCCGTCCAGTGTAATCTGTGTCACGCGGTGAGGCGAGCCCACGAAGCATCGGTATATACTAGGAAGGTACCTACCAGTAGTAACATACCAATAGTATAATATGGAGATTGACGCATCTGACAAACGTGTTTGTTTAAAGGTCAAGGTCAATGCGTCTCAACTCTTCAAGCATTTCGGTCGTAATGACATTTATGTATCCTCGCTAATTAGTTAATCAAAACTTACATACAGTTAACGAACAGGAATCGTCGCCGGAATAACTCCACGGTTTTATCAGCCAGATGTAAATTAGTTAGTTGTTATAAAGGCTATGATTATGTTATTTATTAGTAGTGATGACGAGGGGTTCATCTCTATTCGCTCGGGTTCACGCCGCTACTTGTGTACCAAGCGTTTATCAAGTTATACTGTCACGTTGCTTTGATCGTTATTCAACCGAGAAGAGTTTGAGATTAATAGAAAAGATTTTTGTGATAATAAACGGTATCTGAAAATTTCTTGGAAAATACCTACAATAATGGTTACAAGTAGGAATACTCATAATATAGACCCTACAAGAACATCTAAGCTAACGCAAATAATGATTTTAATTGTACTAGCATTTAGGACATGTTTTAGTTACTCAGCCTAAGTATTAGATTCTGATGGCGGGTTGATTTTACTTGTAACTGGCTGTGCCCGCGACTTCGTCCGCGTGGAATTTAACTTAATAAAAATTTAATTGAACAAAAAAATTTCGTTCAGTTCGCAGAGTTTACGAAAAGTTAATAAAGTAATACCTATGCTAAGTTTAATCTCATTTTTCTTTTTTGCGAGTAATGTTTCGTGTTTTATATATACAATAGCAAAAGCCCGCTCGCGTGTTCTGAGCCCGCGCGACAGGCAGCATCTGTGATCTATATTTTTAGTTTTACAGTTTTTCTAAAATTAAAGTAGCCTAAGTTACTCCTCATAATATCAGCTATCTGCCAGTCCCGTCCCGTCAAAATCAGTCTTGCCGTTTCGTAACAAACACACATACAGACAGACAGACAGACAAAAAAAAAATCGCGTTTTCGTTATAAGTTTCGTATTTACTTTCATATGCATTTAGTGAAAAGGCGTTATTTTAATTTTACAAACAGACACACCAATTGTATTTATTTGAATAGATAATTGGTTTCCCTAAGGTGTACAAGTACTTACGTCTAGTAGGCACAAGATTGTACCTAGAGTAATCATGCAGTTTCCTGCTCATTATTTTCTATAGAATTGCTATTCATAACGAGTAGTCTTATTTACCATAACATTTTGCTGAGGCGATTCATTGGTACTATAATCACCATTATGGTTTACACGAATGAAAATACTTACATCGATTTCATTTAACTTGAAAGGAAACAAATTTCAGTAAAGAGCTTGGCTTATGACATCGATTGCGACAGTGGTTCGAGCGCAGGCCGCTCGGCTTACTGCACTTACTGCACTTGGTGGTTGTGGGTTCGAGCGTAGGCCGCTCGGCTTACTGCACTTACTGCACTTGGTGGTGCGGGTTCGAGCGTAGGCCGCTCGGCTTACTGCACTTGGTGGTTGCGGGTTCGAGCGTAGGCCGCTCGGCTTACTACACTTACTGCACTTGGTGGTGCGGGTTCGATTTCCACCGTGGCATATTTAGGAAGTAGACTTTTCGTAATTTGCCTTAGTCAGTCTGGCGATATTTACTATTTATTTATCCAGTTGTTCTGTGGGCGTGTAATGAAACTGCGCGCTCCGGATCGTATATCATTCCGTTTATTCGTATAATAGTGGTCAATATTATAGTACAGTCAACAATATAAACATCGTGTGTCTTACTCACTACACTTAAACATACTTGGCGTTTAGCACACGCACTGACACACGGACTAGAACCGATTTGAATACATTATTAATTTCAGACAATATATAAAATTACCTACTATCTTTAAAAATAAGAATTAAGTTATTATTTTTCTTTACATAAGATTTGTCGATATATGTAACGTAAGGTTTACCTTGCAACCTACTCTCAATCAATTTCGTGCAAGCATATAACTTTCTACGAACAACACTATGTTACTCTTTCGCATCAAAGGAATATCAGATTTTGTAGCCTTTGTCTGGCGCTGAGAGTCGAGACTGAGCCAATGTGTTTTGCATATCTTAAAAGGTGTTTTAGATTTATTTTCTATGCTTGGAATGTGAGACCCACAGGGTCGGATTACAATGACGGAATGATCCTGCATTACATACCAATACTATGTCCTTAATATTAAATCTGTAAAGTGATAGAGTCCCAGTATTCGGTCAGTGCGTGCACTGCGGCCGCCGGCCGCGCGCCGCGCGCCGACCCCCCAGCCGCAGCTCGCCGCGCGCCGCGCGCCGAGCCCCCCAGCCGCAGCTCGCCGCGCGGCGCACGTCGACCCCCAGCCGCAGCTCGCCGCGCGGCGCACGCCGACCCCCCAGCCGCAGCTCGCCGCGCGCCGCGCGCCGACCCCCCAGCCGCAGCTCGCCGCGCGCCGCGCGCCGACCCCCCAGCCGCAGCTCGCCGCGCGCCGCGCGCCGACCCCCCAGCCGCAGCTCGCCGCGCGCCGCGCGCCGACCCCCCAGCCGCAGCTCGCCGCGCGGCGCCCCCGCCCCGCCAGGTGCGCTTCACAGTTCCACCCCGAGTGAAGGGCGAGTTACAGTAATACTAACTCTTACTAATTACAGTGCTGTCTTCCGTCACTCCCAATTCACTCTACAGACTTCGAAAATGATTTGCAGTTTGTAAAATATTTAAAGTAGCTCTCTTATTAGTAATAGGTGTTGGATATCTGTAGATAGAGTCTGTTTTATAATAATTTTACATAAAGTCAGATAATAATACATAAAGACAGTTCAGATAATCGTGTTAGAATAAGCAAAATCAGAAATACAAAATGTCTTCGGTGTCAGTATTAAGGCTACATTTAGTCAGAGGTAGTGATGGTTGTTTACAGATGATATTTCAGTGGAGTCTAGCGTCTGACACTGTTGCTTTATGGAGCCAGCGCTACGTCCACGCTGTCACATTAATCGAGGTGAGAATTTTATAGAATTAGTATCTACGGTAGAGCCATATAATTTTATACCAACTTAACATTATAGTAAAAAGCAGACTTGACAATTAAATAGATGTTTTATGTTTGGAATATACAAAAATATAGTTAGTTATATCGCCAGCAACGTCTAATCGTCAGATATTTTTCACATCGTAATCATTATATTGTTATTCACTCTGAGCGGTAATCTCGCGCCCACGCATTGCACACCTGACGATTTGATGATCATGCATTGTCGGTCAGACGACCACCATAGTTTTAAGCCCTAGAGTTAGTTAGTCAGTAATTAGTCTTCATAACGTTCAGACAAATAAAAAGTTAATTTCAAATTAAATTAATTGTTTTAAAAACTTGCTCGCGGGCTCCCAGTAGTTGACTGGCGCAGCCGTTCGTGATATTTCACATTGTAGAAAACCGTTAATCGCAAAACCCCAAAATCGGTTTCGCGTGTGGTGATTCGTGTGTGAAAAGACTGAACCTAAATAAATACGTCTCCCGTGGGAAGCTCGTGGCGTGTGCTGACTAATCTGGCTCTGGAGGACATGGGATCGAGCAGCTGGTGAGTAGACCTTTTCACCTCCTGTTTTTCATGTTCCCGGTTTTCTCCATATTTTCTAACCGAACCAAATCGTCGGGCCTATTAATTACGTTTATCTGATTTTGTTTGCACTTAAATTGGCAAATTTGTCATCCTCGTAATTAATTCGTGTAGTTATAAGTAAATTAATCTAATTAAAATGGAAGGCATACAGCTAGTCAAAAAAGAAATTTTGTGTATTATCCCCAAGTATGATGGAGATGAAAAATTGTTAAACCTTTTTATTACAAAGTGTGAGTATGTGCTTAGTGGTGCTAGAATACAAGGAAATTTGGCACAAGAATTATATCTCTTTCATGCTATAAGCGGTAAACTTATTGGTAGAGCTGCGTCTCTACTCAGCGATAATCCTAATATAACAACATGGGATTGCTTAAAAGAAATTCTTACGCAACATTTTGGCGATCCGAGATCAGAGGAGTGTATAGCCATTGAACTTGAGACTATGAAACTAAAGCCAGGAGAGTCGTACATAGAGTTTTGTCATAGGATCCAGAACGTACGAAGCTCCTTGATAGCGAAGGTCATTAGACTTACCGATGAAGGAATAAAGGCTGCCAAGATGATTATATATAACAACACATCTTTGAACGTATTCTTATTTAATTTACCGGAAGACTTAATTCGTATCGTGCGACTGAAAGGTTGTGCTAATCTTGAAAATGCTTTGAGCATTGTGACTGAAGAAATAAACTTTCAGTTTCAATATAACGCGAAAAATAAGTTAGTGAAACAAAGCATAGCGCAACAATCGAGTTCACATAATGCATTGAGACCAGTGCCCTTGGCTCAAGGATTTCATAAACCTTCTTCTAATTTAACGCCGCCGAATAATAATTTTAGGTTTGGCGTTCCTAACAATAATTTTAAATTTGGCATTTCACAAGGTCAAGGTCAAGCAATTAGACCCAACTTTGCACAGCCAAATAGATTTGTTCCTCCTCAAGGCAACAGATTTGGACCACCCCAAAACCAGGTTCAACGCACTTTCGGACAGGCACCTTTTCAACAACCACGTGCACCTTTCCAACATGGTGGATATAAATTTGGCATTCCTCAACAACAAGGTTTTAAGTTTGGTATACCGAACCAGTCTACGATGAACCCCAATCAATATAAACCCGGTATGTCAAATCAACAGCAAATGCCTAGGCTTGGCGATACTGATGTGTCAATGCGTACCGCCCCCGTTAGGCAAAACATGACTACAAATGACTTATACTATATCGAAGAACCAACCCCTTGTCAGGAATACACTTTCGACCAGAACTATGACTATAACTACGACTATAATACGGCAGAAATGTGTGACGAGTATGTAGAGCAGTCTCCTATCGATTGTAATTTCGTTGAAAATTATAATGAGGTCGAATCCGCGCATCAGGACACTGAAAATTTTCAGGAAACAGCCTCGAGAGATGTGGTGAAATAATAAATTTAAATTATTGTGACAGTATTTTAAAATTGCCGCATATTGAAATTCCTGAGATCAACTCCAAGTTTCTCATTGATACCGGAAGTAGTCGTTCCTTTATTAGTCCTGCTAAAGCCGATGAATTTTTTAAAGAGTATAAATACTATGAACCATTTACAGTTATTAGTACACATGCTCAAAGCATGCATAATGAGGTAATACATATTCCTTTATTAAAAACCTTTAAAAGCCCACTTCCTCACACATTTTACATTTACGATGTTGACGGACGCTACGACGGACTGATAGGATCTGACCTCCTCAAAAAATTAGCTGTTAACATTGACATGAGAAATCAAATACTACAGACACATAATGCAGCAATTCCAATTATTTATAATCCACCTTATGAGATAAATGTGCCACCAAGGTCTGAAACACGAGTACGGATCCCAACTAACTTGCAGCACGGAGACGCTATCGTAGACTTTGTCGAATTTCAGGAAGGTGTACGAATGCCTACGGCCCTTATTAAATGTGATAATTTCTTCGCAGATACAGTTATACAAAATATTTCTGATCAAAAAGCTATTATTAAATTCAAAGACCCTTTCGAAGTTCAGGTATTTGAAAATGAGGATTTAGAACTAAATTTTGTGAATGATGACGGTATGACCGATGAGGTATTGAAAGATAATCTGAAAAAAGTACGATTAGATCATGCAAACAAAGAGGAACGTGAGAGTGTAGCCAAATTATGCTATGAATATCGTGATATTTTTTATTGTGATAAAATACCACTGTCTTTTTCGAATCAAGTTAAACATAACATCAGAACAACTAACGAAGACCCCATTTACATTCGACCGCACAACCCTAACTCTATGGGTATTGTGGAAAGGTTCCATTCCACAATAATAGAAATTTACCGCATAGCCAAGTATGAACGTAAAATCACGGATGCGGCATCCGTCATGACTTATGCAGTAATGTCGTATAACCATACAATCCACTCGACTACTGGCCTTACTCCATTTGAAGTCGTTTTCGGTCACACCGAATCTAATAGCTCGTTTTATGTAGATTTCAACAAACAATTTACGCAACAATTAGTTAAAGAACACGTGAGAAAGACAAAGTACTTGTATGAATACTTGACAGATAAGATGATTGATAAAAAAATGACTGTTATTAGAAAACGTGGAGGAGAAACAGAATTTGACGTAGACGTAGGTGACACGGTATTTATCAAAGGAGTCAATACTAGACGTAGCAAGGACAAACCACGCTATCAGAAAGCTCAGGTCACCGGAGCTATACATAGGAATATTGTACCAGTAACTACGCAAAATAGGAAAACTAATGTTCCCATTAAAGACATTAGGCGTCCTCCGCAGGTTAGTACTTCTGGCGGTCCATGTGATCCACAACCAGGCCCTTCATCTGCAGCCAATGGACAAGAACCCGGGACTGCTACCTGTAAAGGAAGGTCAAGCCATTATCAGTCACGATAAATGGACTATTATTAAAATCTTAGATTTAAAGTTAATTTACGATGAATTAGATTTAAATATGAATAATTTTCTTAATCTTAAGCAACAAGTTAGAAGCTCTTTTGATATTAAAGCCTTTGATTCGGATTTTACCGGTGTTGAATCTCAAACCGAATACGCTATGAGTATTACTATCGAAAAGTATAAACAATTGGTTCCCTCATTGGTAAGATCTAAACGCGGTTTATTGAATCCTCTTGGTTCATTAGTAAAAGCAATTACAGGTAATCTGGACAATGACGATGCTGTTATGTACGAAAAGTTAATCCATGATTTAAAAACAAAACAAGACGGAATAAATAAAAAAATGACAATAATCGCCGAAATGGTGGGTTCTATCACAAGAATAGCCAACTCTACCGCAAACAATTTCATTCAGATGGAGGAATACATAAGAGATATTAACCGTAGTTTAAATGAATCCAAATTGTTCCAAACCAGTAGTAAAATAATTCACATTTATAATATTTTAACAAATAATTTCCAAACACTCTACATCCGACTGAACGAAATTGAAACGGCTGTTGCTTTTGCTAAAATTAAGCTATTACATCAATCAATTATAGATACAGATGAATTGATACTATTGTTAAAAGAAATTGAGGAAACTGAAAAATTGGTGTATCCTGTAAAAGTTGAAAATGTTGTGAAAATAGAGCAATTTATTGAGATAAAGGCATACGTAAAACAAAATCAGATAAAATTTATTATGTACATTCCGTTAATTAGAAATGAAGTCTTTAATTACTTCAAGTTGATTCCCTTACCTGTACATAATATCAGCAACGGCCTCACTACCATTATCCTTCCCAAATATCCTTATCTCCTGGTGAAAGGGTCAAACACTAAGCCGCTCTCCCAGTCATGCCGTGAGATCGATGAAGCCCGTTACCTGTGTTTTGAGAATGATGTCTCTCCACTAATTGAAGACATTTGTATTGCCGAACTTATGAAATTTTCCGCAAACATTTCAAGTTGCCGCCATGTTCCTGTGGTCATCGACGACGTTAGAGCTGACCTCATTCAGCCAAATCGCTGGATAATTTACTCGAAAGCTGAAACTCTACTCACGAAGTACTGTGAAAACGAGATAACACAAGAAAGTATTTGTGGAACTTATCTCTTATCCATGGACGATGATTGTCAAGTTCAGATAAAGGAATTTAAACTAACAAGACACCAACAGCAAGGGAAAGACGTAACTTACACAAAGTTCCCAATAGTTAACCTGCCTAAAATAAACACCAGACCAGCAGATGTGCAAAAGAAACCTGTCAACCTGAATGGGATTGATCTTGTCGACATCCAGTTCCTGAACTATCTACTGCAGAAAAGTGGAAGTGAAATCATCAGTGAGAGTGAAAATTACAAAAGTGTCCTAGATCATAAAAGTGTTAGCATAGGAAATCTGATTTTTTGTATAATCATAATTATATGTCTTATGTCATTAGCCTGTAAGCATAAAATTAAGGAGTTTTGTAATTTGAGGAAACCTCGAGATACTCCTCAACCCTCGGATAATCTCGATCTTGTGGAGGGAGGAGTTATATCGCCAGCAACGTCTAATCGTCAGATATTTTTCACATCGTAATCATTATATTGTTATTCACTCTGAGCGGTAATCTCGCGCCCACGCATTGCACACCTGACGATTTGATGATCATGCATTGTCGGTCAGACGACCACCATAGTTTTAAGCCCTAGAGTTAGTTAGTCAGTAATTAGTCTTCATAACGTTCAGACAAATAAAAAGTTAATTTCAAATTAAATTAATTGTTTTAAAAACTTGCTCGCGGGCTCCCAGTAGTTGACTAGTTATTAAAAAGGTGAATCAGCAACATAAGTGCTTATACTCTACTTATTGAGGCCCATTGAAGAAACACAATTAACAGACATTCAGTTTGAACGATATTGAATAATCTTGCTATTGTGTGCGTGACAGTTGTGTGTAGCTGCGTGTGTAGCTGCGTGTGTAGCTGCGTGTATCGGTTTATTTCTCTTCTCCAGTGCTCTCTTCCGAGCTCCTCCTGCGGAAGAAGTCAGTTGTATGATAACTACAACAATCACACGGTCACTCTATTTGTTTTGCATTAAGTAGCTACAGTTCCTTTTTCCTTGTTACTTGTTTTACATACAGGAATTTTATGACTCTATTAGCCGGTGTTTCTAGCGACAATTTATATTATTTTTGCCTTTTTAACTGTTATAACACTCTTATTTGACGTACTTGTCGTAATGCGGCCTCCGGTAGTGCTTGACGCAGCGGTAGAGCGTGAAGACGCCCGTGTACTCGCACAGTAGCGTCCGTCCGCCCACGGCGCGCGCGCCCCCGCCCCCGCCGCCGCCCCCGCCCTCTGCCTCGCCATGCACGCCGCCGCTCAGCGCCTCGGACCGCTTCCCGTATCTGCTGCCCATGAAGAATCTGGCACAGAATACTTCAAACTACCTGCTCTTGAAGGCGCTGCCATCATAATCCAGTAAAGTTACATTAAAACCTATAATATGTTTGCAAACAATAATAACATAACTTTTCAGCCAATGGGAGGGATTAAAACATTATTTTTAAAATGTGCTATCAAGGGCTAAAATGTCCTCCCATATGAGGCCATTTTCTAATGGCAATATATATAAATAGCCCTAGCACCATGGCTCGCCACTGCCCTGACCTAACGTTCAAACTTTTATGTTATTAATAGTACTTAATGCCAGCCAAATACATATTCTCAATTTGGAAACTATGATGATGAGTAAGTACAATCATTACCTGTCATTTCTCGACGTGATGAGTCGTGGCCCCGAGCTGCGGCCGTAGCGCGACCCCAGCACGAACGGCATCGGGGACACTGACACATGCACAGTACATTATCTACCTACAATATTCGCAGGCGCAGACGGCTCTCTCTCCTCGTGAATATTGGCAACCAGGTCTACATTAGAGTAGCCTGCAGGGGAGCGAGCATTGAGCAGTTTTGTATCATTGAAAATTACAGACATACTTAAATACAACTTAAAACCTTGCCATGCTGGGCACGCGCCATGACGGCTGTTGACTCACAAAGCGATCCCCGTACTCTCGCCTATCTATAGCTACCTACAACTTGATTTCCTATGACCTAGAACTCACTCTCAGCACGTTTCTCTCCGTCGGCAGCCGCGAGCGCGACCGACAGCACTAGCAGCGCGGCAGCGGCGCACGCGCCCAGCGCCGCCGGGCACGCGCGCGCGCGCCCGCCACGCGCATTGCACGCCATCCCACCGCACCGGCACAACACTATGCACGCAATCAAATACAAGATAAATGAACATCGTCAGAGACACCAACTGTATGGTCCCAAATTAAGCAGCGCTCGGATACCATACACCGGACTGGGGGCTATCCCAGTCACACGCATCGACCACGAAACGTCATTTTTATTGATTTTATTATTATTTAATAGTATTTATTAGGTTTTAGATTCGTTGATTAAGGAAAAACAATTAAGGAAAAGTTAAGATAATTATGGTACGCAAGTACATTATCTCATGCTGGTAGTAAGGCACCACTAAAAATATCGTGTATACTTTGATAATCACAATATTATCTACTGTGTATATTGTATAATTTGATAAATTACATAAACAACAATAGGCACACAATTTTACAGAACAGTTAAGAACGAAATACGAGTACCTATAGATAGGCTACTCCTAGCGAGCTGCGCGGGTGAGGCCGCGGGATTAGACTGGTTTTGCAATAAATCCCAGCGCGGCGGCAGCACCGGAAGCAGCAATATCCGCCGGCTGTTTTTTTTTCCGGACTCGGGCCTCAACTACCCCCACCGGACTCCGGACGCCGGATGTTGTGTCCGGAACACCACCGGCCGGCAACTTCAGTGTTTATATTCAAGAATGCATTTTTTATTAATTTATTTTTTTACATCGACGTGATTGCCTTTACTTGGCCTTTACTATGTTCTGACGAGTGACGAGTGACATGCCACGTGTCATAATTATCACAGACAAAACTTCAGCTAAAGAAAAAATAGCAGCCCTATGAACAGAGCAGCCCTATGAACACAATCTTTATACGTACCTATATATATTACGTTAACGCACGTTAACGTAAGCGCGTTACGTCGCACACATGACAGATATCAAATAACAATAAAATTGACAGCATAGTTTCCCGATGGCGATGCTGTTATATAATTTTAGTTATCGGTGTAATTCTGCTAAAAATATGCAGAAAAACTTGAGATTCGAAGGATATAGTAGTATAGGATATAGTGTGCGAGCGTGAGCGCGCGAGTGTGTAACTAGTTGCGATCTCGTTAACTAACATTATTGCAATTAGTTACGGACATATGCGTGCCGACAGCGCTCCTGAATAATTAATTACAGAACTAATAAAGGTACTGGGTGTGATAAGTGTATTAAAACTTTAGATCGGAGGTATTTCTTGCAGGTAGAGGGATAATATGATAATTAATTCTTATGGTAGAGAAATAGAATAATACTTTATACACACACACACACACGCGCTAGTGTTGCCGAGGGAAGGGAGAGCAGTCAGCCGCGCAGCCACAGGCAAATTTCTAATTCGCATTTTCGTAATTTTCCCTGGTCTGGGCGCGAGTGTCCCGTCGGTTGAATGATCCAATCTTGTAATACAACCCTGGCACCATGCAACAGGTGTCGTCTGTCCTGCGGCCGGTGGCCGGTGCAATCAGTCTACTCGCGTGCACACGGTGACGACTGCAGGTTATGAAGGAATATTTCCGCCGATAGAGGCCGCCCACCCTACAGTCTTCTCGAACTCTTTCGAATATCTCTATAAAACTGTTTCCGTCCATGTCCCGACTATGGTGCTACTTTTTACGGGAGCGACACCCCCCCCCCCCCGCCCGCTCCTCACCATCTCCGCTCCCCTCCGACCGCACTCAAATATATAATAAAAGTTTAGTGAAATTTGATAGCACCCTTACCCAGTTACTGCCGATTGAGATCACTTTTTTAATTAAATCATTCAGTTTATTCTTAATTTTATTGATTTAAGATCATTTAAAACTTTCATTCTACTCATGTTTTTTTGGTTTCAATATGATTCCCTGAGGAAGAGAGCAAGTTACCTCAAATATTTAATATATTTCAAATGTATTTGCAATAGCTGCAGTATTTGACATAATATTATTACATTTTTCATAAAATTGTTCAATTAGAATAGATTAGATAACAATATAGAGCGCTCAGTATTGTTTGTACCCAACAAAAGACATCAACGTGCTCGACAATAAAACTATATTAACTTAAACTATAATAAATATATTAAATTAAAATAATAATAAATTAAATTAAAGATAATTTTGATGATCGCTGTCCTATGGTCACATAGGGTCTGGCCAAAAATATAAAATAACAAATACAAAAACAGAACGGTTATATGAAGTATAATGTCAAATAATTGTCATGAATCGTACAGGATATTTATGAACATTGAGGATTTCAAATATTAAGTATTATATTACATTTTTTATAATAATTTTTTTGCAAGTCTCTCGAACGTATCTATGAACGCACATTCGGTGCGAATATACAAATCCTATCTTTTTTCAATAACGTACCGAAACGTAAACAAATACCAAATGAGTAACAAGAAATTATTGTTTGAAAATAATTAACTCACCTTAAATAATCTTTGATTTAAAATAAGTAACAAAAATGCAATAGCGGTGCCTACCTGAGACAGCGCAGAGTACACAGCTGATGTCTGTAGCGTCGATGTCGCCGCGGCGAGAGGCGAGCGCGAGCGGACTCCATCTCCGCGGACAGACCCGGTGATATATACGCGTCGCCCGCCCCCGTGCGCGCCGCCGCACGCCGCCCGCCCAGCTGCGGCGCCCTACACCGCACCGATGCCACAGTGCTAAGTA
This sequence comes from Notodonta dromedarius, assembly GCA_905147325.1. Taxonomy (NCBI): domain Eukaryota; kingdom Metazoa; phylum Arthropoda; class Insecta; order Lepidoptera; family Notodontidae; genus Notodonta; species Notodonta dromedarius. The sequence continues at coordinate 11,619 of LR990186.1, read as the reverse complement.
AACAGAGGCACTAATAAAAGCTTTATTCGTGCTCGCGGCATCGCACGGATTTTCTCTACATCTGGGAGTTTTAGTCAGTAGCCATGTACTGACTGACCGAGCACGAGTCTCTTACGAGCGCTGTCATTGGTCTCCCTAGATAACATACCGATAAACTTCTCGTGAACTAATTGCCCAGTGCAGCTGAACGACGCCGCTCGCTTTCTCAGTGCCGATACAACGCGGCTAGTGGCGATATGTGCGGTTCTCCCTCCTTGTATATGTCTTATATCCTCCATTAAGAACATGAAATGCCAGGTGGCCGGATCCCCGCCACGCGGCCGCTGCAAGCGGACATCAGTTATTTCCTGATATCGCGCTATCAATGTGTCATCAATCCGGCGTCAGTCGTCAGTAATGTAGTTTGGAACTAGGTTTGCGCGTGGGCCACTCGGCAAACTGCATCGGGTGTACACTGAATCTATTTTGAAATTGTCGTGGGAAACAGAAAAAACCGGACAAGTGCACGTTAGGCCATGGCCTAACGTGCACTTGTCCGGTTTTTTCTGTTTCTGTTCCGTTCATTGTGCATGCACAATGAACGCTTCCGTAGCCATTTCAATAGCGAACATTTATCGTATCTATAACCAAAATCAAAGTGAAATACTATAAACGAAGTTGTATTTGCGGTTAAATTTTAACTCTCTATTGAGTTTATTCAGAAATGACGGAGAATCAACATTGCTTAAACTTAGTCGGCTGTAGCTCGTGATTTAGTGAACTCATTTCTCCTGTAATAACTTTAATTACAATTTCATATCATGTGCGATTTTTCCCAAATTTTCTGCACAATAGTGTTACAAGATACAGCAAGATCTATCTAAAGCACTAAAGCCACGTTTTCAGCTTAAACAAATTCGGGACTCTCATACAAACTGTTTTCCCTTATTTCAGACACATAGGGGTAGAATTTAATAAAACGCTATAAATTATATATTTTTTTTAAGCGAAGCTTCTATACGGACGTTCGGAGCACTCGGCTCGCACGCCGCGCGGGCACCAAATCCGTGCAAATCGTCAGCAGTGACGTAGCGTTACACGATGACGTCAGAGCTGCGGCGCCCTACGCTTTATACTATTTCATTTGGCCTAAAGGTTGGAACGTAGGTCAGTAATCTATTTTTTTTCTAAAGATTCTCCAACATTATGCATGTCCTCAAGCGGCCGTCCATCTAAGTACTGACCGCGCCATCGTTACTTAACTTCGGTGATCAGACGAGAACCGGTGTATTTATGGACGGTGACAGCAAAAATATTGAATAATACAATAAATAATAATACAATAATATCTACAATCACATACGATAGGTTATTATTTTGAATTTGATTTTCTTTTCTTAGTTGCCCCACAAATACTTATTAGTGAGTATTGTTGTTGTGATAACGGCTGAATATTTTATTTATAATATTTGTTGGTAGTTTTTTTTTATACCTACACTTATTTACATAGGTATAAATCACACATAAAATCAAAGAAATAAAACACGTAACGCGGACAAAACAGTCACATCAATTTTCGCGTATTTCGGTCTTCACGTACACATATTTTATAAAGCCTTACATTATCCGACTTAGTAATA